>JAYRBT010000042.1:58890058-59003899 GCA_036023395.1 Myiotriccus ornatus | reverse complement strand
CCTAAAAAATCCAATGCGCAGGCTGGAAGGTGTAAAGACCTTCCCCGGTTCTTCGTTCACGAAGACTGGCCATTACATTACTTATCTTGTAACCTTTTACTTTTTTCTTGTGTCTTTGATCTCCCTATAGCTTCCCTGCTCTGGTGTAAGTTGCCTGACTCCCAGAGTTCCCATAGCCTAAAAGTGCACTTCTCTCCATGGGCATTTGTGTATGTAGTAAAACATTCAGAAGGGTTTTAGACCAGTGATCAGTTTTCAGGTGTTCACTCATTGAGGGAGGACAGGTGAGAGTCCAGTGTGATCTCTTGTGTGAGTTTGTGCTTATTGGTTAAAGGCATTACTTGAGTGTCACAGGAAAGAAAAAGTTCAACTGTCTATTGGGATTCATCCTGCAATCTTTCTGCCACTAAAATGAAAATATTAGATGAAAGTCAAAGAAGAAAAGGAAAAAAAAATCCCAATGAAACCTACATATACCATGTCTCAATGACTCTAGAAAGCCACATGTGGTTCAGCTGGACTGAGAAATTGTTATAATTTAAGGTATTTTATTGCTACTTTATATTATAAAAAACCTCTGCTCTGTGACTTATTTTCCTAATTGGAAGTACTTTGAGAAAGCTGATGTTGCACTCGTCACTTGGGGTTTGCGGTGTCTTTTGGAAGAATCTTTGTGTAGACCCTGAAATGACTACAGCTGTTCAGGGGTGCAGCTAATTGAGCTATTCTCCCTCACATCTTCTCACCAGTCTGCAGGTAAATCCAGCCAGCTTTCTGAGATTCAGCTCATGGCTGTCCTCAGGGCCATGTGGTGAGTTTATGTCGTGCTGGGGATGTGTGGTCATGTTCTATATACCCTTCAGGTTTATTTCCAGAAACAGAAGTGTATCTCTGTGGCTTCTCTTCTGTTAAATATTGACTTTGTATCAGCAGTGTTAGAGGTAAGGAACCTCCCTGGAAAAATCAGCTCATGAGGATTTGCATGGTGTTCTGTGGCAGGAGCACAATTTTTCTAGGTTGTTTTTTTTTAAGGAAATTGGGACAGAGGGGTGTTTTGAAGCATCTCTTCATACAGGGCAGGAACATCACTTCAACAAAGCACAAGGGCTGATACTCAGTCCTTTGCAAAGCAAGACTGATAAAGCAAAGCACCTTAGTGACTGAAGATCGGAGATCCACTGCAAACAGTGCCTGCCTCTTCAGAAATGCCCTGACCTTATGGACTTGGAGACAGACTTTTCTTAACACTAAATGCTATGCCAGCTCCAGCCAGAAACATAGTACCCTCTGTAAGCAAATGTCCCAAAATAAAAGGCCAGAGGTGGCTTGTAAAGAGTCAGTGAGCTTAAGCCCACAGCACGATGAAAACTTTCATGGGAGAGGAAAATACAAGAACTGAATATGATCATCCATGAAAAACTGGTGATAACATCTAAATGGATGTGTAGACAAGAAGTATGTAAGTATATTTGTGCGTTTGCAAGCACAGTGGCAACACAAGACCAGTCTGGATTGCTTCCATGTGTCATGGTCTAGACTTTCTTGTGTGAGAAGGAACACTGTAAAATGCTCTTAGGTGAGACCCGTAACTGTCCCTCTACCTATCACGTGAGTCAACTGCTAGTCAAGGTGAGCCCATGTCAGCTGATGGCGAGAGTGGGTCTCAAGGGGCTGATCCATGATCAATTCCTCTGTAACCAGGCTCCTCTCATTGCCTTGTTCTCCTCATGGAGGTCTTGTGTCTGGGATTGCTGATGGCTGCACCCTATGAATGGTAGGAGAGAGGACATCTCTCAGTGAATGTTCAGGGTGATTTGTATTACCACAGAGCTGAGCTGTGTGGGCCATCAGGAGCACTATGCCCCCAGAACAATTGATTATGCTGAATTTCTCTTTGTCCTTTTTTTTGGCAGATGTAATTCTAAAGGTAAGTGTCAGTCTGACAATTGAGAGCTGTAATCTCTTTATCCCGTAGGAAAGAAAACCAATGGACCCTCTCTGCCTGTTTATTGCTGAGCACTTCTGCCAAGGCTTCAATGAAGAAACCAGCTGTGTGAGTGGGAGCTTGCCCTGTCTTTCATACATGTGTGTTACCAAAACCACAGCAAAGGAGAGATGTGCTATTGCCTAGTGTCATAGAAGTAATGTTGTGCTGAAGACACTAAAAGAAGCTGACTGCAGGGCAGGGACCTCTGCCTGCACCCCTGGGTCCCCAGCTTGGCAACCCGAGAGTTGGCTGTGGTTAGTTCATTTCCAGGAAAGAGGCTGATGCTATTGACCCTGAGCTATTATTTGTCTAATGAAATACAGGGAACTGAGGGTGGGAGCTAGATGTGAGGATCTGAGGCTTGCTGTTTTTCCTCCCTCCTTCCCTGGAAGAGTTTTGCAAGAATGTCTCAGCATTGCCAGAACACTGGTGTTGATGGCTGGTAGAAACATCCCTGCTTCAGGGGTATCATAGCCTGAAATGCTCTGTGTTGCTGTCTGTCTGCAGCCCTTACAGATGGAGAACACGTGGCTGGAACTTTCCTGCCTGACAGAAGAGCCACAGTCAGTACTCCAAAGACTCTTGCAGCAGGGTGATGTTTTGCAAGGTGCCCTCAGCCATCCTTTAAATGGTTCTAGGCAGCCCCTCATGTCTGGGGTTCTGCCTGTGATGCTGAGCTGTCACCTCATCTTTGCGGTCCAAGCAGAGCACCCTGGCCATTTTTACAGGCTTGTGTGACTTGGAGCATTCTACTTGAGCAGGCACCAGGAAGGTATGGCTGTGATGATGTCCTGCCCTGGGGGTACTGCAAGGACTTGGCCTTGCGAGCAGCCTGACCTCAGCCTGCTGACCCTGCTGGACCAGGTGGGGTCTGCCAGAGCTGCTTGCTCCAGCAGCCATTGTCACTGAAGGCGGAGGGAGGCAGGCCATGTATCAAGCTGATTTCTGGATAGCGTGGGGTCTTTGTCTGTCAGGAAGCCCAAATGGATTTGCAGATCACAAAGAAAATGCCGTCTGCCTTATTACTGAGCTGCAATCTGTTCCTGCTCTACCCCCCCAGTTATATTCCCCACCAGGGATTCATTGTTCCTTTTCAATCTGATGTTTTAATCTCCAATTCCCCCGTCTTTGCCCCTGTTGTTTCCCTTTTCAGAGCTGCTGCTCTTACTTGTGTCTCCCCTGCCCTTGCCAGCTGGAGTTAGACACTTGCAGTGTCTCACTCAGAAGTACCTTTAGCTGCCCATCCCTCCTAGCTGCCAAAAGAGAGGAGCTGGCAGGCACAGCCTATGGGGTTTTCAGGAAAACCAAAACCTGGGGGGCCATTGCATCTGTGTTTATCCTGAGTTGTGTGTAAGACAACTTGTACTAAAGCAAAACAAGGAGGGAGAATGTACACATTTGCGTTGCTGTTGCATGCACAGAGCTTGGCCAAGGTCCATGCTACCTCTGTGCTCAACAAGTTCTTGCTCTGGGGAATATACAGGAAAGCAGGAAATAAAATGGCCCTGGCTGCTTGCTCTGCAGAGACAAACGGTGGTAGCTGAAAACAAAACCTTTAGTGACAGGGCCATCTTTCCCTGCAGGTGGAAACTGTCTGGGAGAAAGGATGGAGACGTACCGCATTTGAAGAGCTCCCAGAAAAGCCTGACAATTACATATTTCTGAACATATATACTCTTAGATGAACAACCAAAATATTTAAGCCTAAGGCAGCTAGTGATGTGGTACAGCAGGGATATACTGTTTGTGCCTGAGTGCCAAATCTACACCCCTCCTCTGTGTTCCAGTGTCTACGGCGTGTGCTGTACAAGAAGTCCTTTCTCTCCCAGAAAGGGACGTGTTTCCTGTGGTTTGTCCTTTGGTGCCTATTTTTTAGCTTTTCCCGCTGAGAGGACACAAGCCTCCAGTGATGCCATCAGCTGGAAGTGAGCGAGCAGCTGCGGCACGCCTGTGTCGCCCCGAGAGTGTCCGCGTTGGCTCCGCAGCCCCGGCGGCGCGTGCCAGGCGTTGTGCAGCTGCAGGGCTTGGCGCCAGCGGCGTGGTCACTGCCTGTGCCGCAGAAAGCCTGATTCAGCAGCAAAATCCTCAAGCTGTCTCCGTGCCCTTCTGGAAAAACCATCTGCAGGCATCCCACTTGGGTGGAAACATCCAGTGCTGGATGTGCTTGCTGGCTTGCTCCATCTTCCACGCGTCGTACGGCTCCCCGGGGATGGAGCAGCCCCCAAAGGCTTCATCTCGAGCATCCCAGCTCCTTGCTGCTTGAGGATGTGAACAAAGCACAAGGGTTTGTGTTGTTCTTTCCTTCCTTGCCCGAAGGTCTTAACCTGAGGCCTACTGAAACCTCTGGACAGATTCTTGTTGGCTTTCCCATGTCTTGGGACTGAAATTACTGCTTTCTTCTCTGTCAGCTACACACATGTGTAGCATTTTACTGGCACCTTTTAAAATTACATTTCTTAGGATAAAACGAAAAGAATATAGGGAAGGAAGGGGGGAAAAGAACACAATAAACTCTTTCCTTCATCTAAAACAGCAGTAGGTAGCTGGGGAGGGAAGATAGTTAAAGGAATTGCCAGAACTTAATGGTCTCATATCCTCTGTAGCTGCTGCTGAGGAGCCATGTGTTAAGTAGAACCAGTTAAATGCATCTGGGCCAATCTCTTAATACTGCTCCTACTGTCTTCTCATTGTTGATATGCAAGATATATTGCATCTCCTTTCTGGATGTGCTTTATGAAAGTACAGCAAGATGTGTTTTGCATGTCAGTACAGTTGCACAGTGTATATACAGCTCATTGATCTGGGGCTTTGATCTGGACTGTTTGCTCTGGAGTGGTAACTTTTTCTCAACTTTTTGCATCAAACTTCTGTTAGGATGCCTGTCAGATTGTAGCCAAAGAGACACTGGGAAAGGAGAGGGTGATTGTTCAACAACCTTGGCCATGGTGGATGAGACCAGTGAGCAACACTGACCAGCACTTCCCTCTATTGTCTCCGTATCTCTTCAAGGCTCAGCACCAGTGGGCCAGGTCAGCTGTAAGTGGGGGCCATGCTGGGGTGAAAAGTGGTTGGCAGGGACTGGCAGTTCCTCGTGGTGGTGAGGTCTGGGGGTGCTCAGCATCACTGCTGGTTGGTAAGAACTCTTGGTGGCCCAGAGTTCCAATTCTGAACAGGACTGAGGAGTATTCCTGACATCTACTTAACTCATCCCAGCTGATCATGCTTCAGTCCCAAGCTTTGACAAGTACAGAAGCCCAGATGTGGCCAGAGGCCCTCTGTCCCTGAAAACCCATCTTTGTGCAGCAGGGGAGACGTATGTGGTTCACCAGCACTGTGACAGGGAACAAGGGCTTGGCCCCAGCTGTGCAGCTGCTCCCCTTGAAAGTGTTTTTCTGTCTCTGGAAGCAGCACCTCAGCTGGTACAGATTGTGCTGGTCCTAGTGACATGTGGAGGCTGTTACATGCTTACATCAATCACAGCATGCCAGTTTATTTTCCTTCTCCTTAACTGTTTTGTAATGCCCTCTCTGTTCAATTCCTAATTATTTTTCATAATTATATTTGAGCAGCAGCATCAGTCTGGAATTTGTACAAATGTCCTGCATTCTCTCATGTTCTCACTCACATGGAGCACCTCTCATAAACCACTGACGCCACGGAGAGGATCCCACAAGGCAGCCAGCATTGCTGATAGTGCCACAGCCCCTGCCAGAGCAGTGATCTTCCTCAGGTAAACAGTTTCCTTGTCTCACCTCTATCGGGTGAGCACTAGCTGCCCTAAACAGCCCTCCTTCTCTTGTCTTACGTGGCAAGTCAGCTGGGACAGAAACGAGCAGAGGTTTGATCTGCTGGTCCTGGTGCAGCAAGTACTCCCAAGATGGAGCTGTGTGAAGAGGCCAGGGGCTAGGGATATTCTGGCTGATATTGTTTTACGGCATCCAGGAGAGGAGCTGAATTCAGAGTTTCCATATTAAGGATGGTGACTCCTTGATACTGGCCATAGCGACCCTAAATCTGAGTGCCTTTTGTGGCTATGGCCCAATCCTGTAAGTGTTTCCTTCCTCTCTCCACGAATATTCTGCATCTGCGCTGAGTCACAGTGACAAGGAAAACACATGGTGTTTCTTCCTTTGTATGGCCTGCAGCAGAGCCTTGCTGAGCTGCCCTGGCCCAGAGCTCAGTGTTGTGCACAAAGGAAACCTCCTCCTGAGATACCCCGCAGTGCTCAGATTTGCCTCTGAAGCAGGAGACGCAGTGACCTCTGTTTCAACATGAATAATCCCAGTTGTAGTTCCTGCCCTTCCAATGATGCAGGTCTTTATTAGAGCTGACTGCGGTCTGTAACCTCTGCTGGCTTCAGGTTCTCCCAGCTGCCGGCATGCTGTGTGAAGTGCTGTTTGTTCTTCCTTCTATTCATGCTAACCTTACCTGCCATGAATGATGCAATCATTCGGACAAGATCATAGGGAGGGTCAAAGTCCAGGATGGAAAAAGGAGAGAGAGAAAAAAAAAAAAAAGCCAAAAATAGAGCTTCCAGGGCTCGAGGTCATTTGGGTGTGGGGCTCGGGGGTTGTCGTAGGCATGCTGGAGCGCCTACTGGGGCGTCCAGGTTGGAGGGGAACATCCACTTGGTGCCTTTCACTTGCCTCTGCATCTCTCTGTGATGGCTTAAGCCATCGCAGCTGCAGCTGTGTTGAGTCCACGGACTTTAGGGAAACCCGAAAAGAAGTGAGTCTCTGGGGGCTGGTGGAACCCTGTTTGCAGGAGAGGGAAGGGTGGCAAGGACCATCACTGAAGAACAGTACGAGCTGGTCTACGCACAGACATGTGACGTTGAGCTACTGAAGGCCTCCAGAGTGGTAGATGATACGGCTGTCGATGACAGCCACAAGAAGTGACTGGGACATTCAGAGTGGCCATTGGGAGGGTGGTGCAGTGCTGGAACAGGTTACCCAGAGAGGTCAGGGACTCTGACCTCAAGGAGTTTTAAGACTTGGCTAGACAAAGCCATGGATGATCTGAGCTAGTGTTGGCAACAGTCCTACTTCTTACAGGAGACAGGACCAGAGGCACCCAGAAGTCCTTTCCAGCAGATACTTCTACAACTGTACTTACATTAAAATTGAATAAACATGCCCTCGTGTTGACTTAACCTTTCCAGTGAGAATGTTGATCTGGTTTTGTTGACGCACTTGTTCCTAGAATCTGATTCTCATGAAATACAAGTGAAAATAGGGGGTGGCCTTTATGTTACCTGAAAAAGAAATGTGAGTTAGGTGTTTGGTTAGTTTGTGGTGCCATCCGTCTGGCTCTGGGAAGCTGGCAGGGGCTGCGTACTCACTCCTGAGATGATACTGTGCCAAATGCCACTTTGTAGCAAGGTCTATAAGATCCTCCTTGTGATCAGGACTCTACTGGCCCTTCAGTGTGTGTTTCTTCTCTCTCTTTGCACTTCTGCTTCTGCTACAGGTAAAATGGGCTGTAGCTGGCAAGGGCTTGGGGACTCCACGGACAGATGTTCATTCCCTCACCTCTTCTAAACGAGGAGATATAACGATGTGTGGGATTTCTGCGCACCACTGCAGATGTTCCTTTCAGGCAAGGGGTTAGAGCTCTGCCCAAGCTGCTCCCACCTTGGAGCATGCACACCACTCCCCTCTTCCCCCCTGCTCCCATTAACAGCTATCCTTAACAAAACCTTCTCCCACTTCTGTCACCCACTAAGACACTTGTCTGGCAGCTGCCAGCACAGCCCGTAGCCTCATCTGGGCTAGAGATGCCCTGAATGTGCTGGCAGGGCTGAGCACAAGTCCCATTTTCTTTCTGACCAGAAAGAAAACGACCTTTCTTTCTACTGTCTAAGTCGCTGCTCCCTGTTACCCAGGACAGACCGGGACGTGTGTTCCTGTATTGTCTCATGGGGGATGAGGTAGTGGTTCTGGTCAGAGAAAACCCTTCTTGTTCCCCTTCCTTCCATCAGAGGCACGGGGAATGGTGAGCAATTAATGAAACTTTGCATAGTAAAATATAAATCCCCATAGCCTGACAAATTCTGGGTAAGAGCCAAAAAGGATTAACAAGGAAACATGTTCCTTCCAGTGTAATTGTATATTTGGCTTGTATTTTAATAAATGAGTAACAGCTGAGCAGAAAGGCCAAAAGGAGAAAGTCCCCCCCGACCCTGAGGTATGATCAAGGAAGAGTCTGGGCTTCGTGCAAGTCAGGTGCCAGAGTGGGTGATTTAGCATACAACACAGAGGATTAACTATAGATTAGGCAGTGAGGAGCAGTCAAAGTGAGTGGCTAATGCAGGTGTAAAGAGTTGTTGGTTTTAAGTGTTTAAATTTTCTTTTGAATTCCCTAAAGGTGGGAAGAAAAGGAGCAAAACTGTGCACTGTGGTCGAGTCTGAGGGGAGCTGGAGACCTGGGGTGATAAATCAACAGCACTGCAGTGAGATTAAGGGAAAAACTAGTGTAATATGTGAGGCAATATGGAAAGAGGACCCTTATTACTGCAGTTAGCTCTCAAAGGATTCCATTCCAGATGGTTAAAGCAGGGGTAGATCAGGAGCCCCCATTGATGGGGCCTACCATCTGACAATAGTAGAAGCAGAGGAGGGTTTCCTCTGACTCCAGGAGGAGTTTCACCTGGAGAGAGCTGACTCCATAGCAAGATAAAATAGCTTTCATTACTGAGGAATTACCCCTTGTGAGGAAAGCTGGTGCTGAACATGGCCATTTTGGCATTTCCCCCATTCAGGAAACGTGTCTAGTTCTTGGAGAATATTTATGGAGAGGCTTTGGGATTAGTCTGCCACTCTAAAGCACTGGGTGGTTCTGGATGATGGTGCCATTGGCCTGTCACTGATGGGAATACTGGCCTTGATAAAGACCCCCACCATAGCAATTCCACAGAGAGACAGTCCCAGGGATGAGTAACAGCTCCCCACACAACAGCTTGAAGCTGTTAAACTCATTCTTGCTGGGTCACCAAGCAGTGGCTAGGAAGCAGTGTCTTTTAGAGCCCTCAGCCAAGGCAGGAGGTAGAACAGAGACCTGGTTCATGGAGGAATTTTCCCTGTGGGATCTAGAGCTGTTGAGGATTGGCATTGCCTGGCTCCAGCTCAAAGGCAGATAAACCCTTAGACTTCAGCACCGATGCAGTGCCACAAACTGTTGAAATGAGGGGGGATGTTGCTCTATTATGTGTTTTTTTTTTAATTTGAAGTGCTTGAGAAGAATTCTCATTCGGGAAAATTTTGGCTGTACTTTGCTACAGCATTAACTTCTCTGTTGGGTGTCTTCTGCTAGAAATGTTTAGATTTATTTTTGTTTGTGTTCTGTCTTACGCAGCTAAGAAAACAGTCTCAAATAGGACAAATTGTCTTGTTCCAGGGAGGAGGTCTGATCTGGAGAGTGAAAACAGCTTGCTACTTGGAGAGCCATCCACAAAAGAACAAACCTCTAAGGAGAGTTCCCTGCACTGTGCCCCACAAGAGATACCGTGGAGCCAAGATGCTGGCCTCAGGAAGCACCACTACGTGAGACAGTATCTTGTTAAGTGGCGCTTTTTTTTTTTTTTGTCCCTTGGATTCGTGTGTTCCACACCTGGTCCTCTGGGTGTTGCTCCTTTGGGTCTGATAGGCTGGGAGGCAAGTGCCTTGGGTATTCCCTTCTGCTGCTTGTAAGAAAGGGAAACTTACCAATGTTAGTTCATTTCACAGGGATGCTGGTACACCTTCCTGATAGTCTTTAATAGTTAGTGTTGTAGAGGAATACTCGAGTCTGTTTTAATCAGTTGTGCATCTCTCCCGTATTTGTGTTTTGCATGTCACTGGCAACATGTGAGGACCAATATTCCTGCACAACAGTAATGGGAAATTAGTTCTGGGTACATAGAAGTACAAGTTCCGTGTGGCATTTGAATGGAGAGTCATACTTGAATGCTTAGAAAAGTGAGATGACACTGTATGATCTGTACATCTTGTGAGACTGAAGTGGAATATTATTTATAATATTAATTATTAATAACATAGTAATGTTATTGACATATTATTGTTAAAACATCTTATTTTGAAGTGTCTGCTTTCACCGACTGGTTATAATGAACAACTTTAAACTTGCTGTAGAATATAAATCCTGGTAGGAAGGAACTCTGAAAGCAACAGCAATTTAACTGCTTGAAAGCCAGACTAGGTTTAGTCTAATTTCTAGCCAAAGAGGTAAAGTGTGGATTCAACACTTTTAGGTTCTCAATTAAAAGGTCATCCTCATATCATCAAGAGGTCCAGACTCACTATATCATCGGCCTCCTCTCCTGGAAAAGTCAGTCTTGTCTGAAGGACAACTGGAAATGCCTAAATGAGATGATAAATGTGGTGTCACCTGAGCCAAGAGCCATTTTGCAGTCAAGGAAATAGTAGTCCTTTGGTAGTCGACTCATAAGACTGTATTTGTGAAACTCTGTAGAAAGAGAAGCCAATGGAAATTATTTTTACATTTACACCTAATGCAATTGCATGGATTTATTATTACATTTGGGGCTGTGAGCCTGAGTCTGATTTATTACCCACTGTCCCTTTCAGTCTCTTATCCAGGGTGGCAAACCAGCTGTAGAAAGCTGAAAAGCAGTAGAGCTGCATGTCTTGTCCTTTCAGCATGTTTCTTGTGTTCGTTTTGGTCTGTAAACAAACGTCTCTCAGGTCTCCTAAATAGATTTTCTGATTGAGTTCCCAGAAAAGACCACCACCAGCCTCATTAAAGTTTATTTATGCTACTTTCATGCATGAATAAAAAAGCTTCCATTCACTGCTGATTTTATTTAGTTAGATCCTGTGCCTTGTGGTGGACATTGAATTGGAGTGACATTTTTGGCACACAAAAAAAAAAAAATAGTGGGACTGTGAGGAACTGTTTGACGCCTGCATCTTTTGCAGTGTGAAAAGGAAGGGGTTAACCTGTTCTTGGCTGTGTGGTATTGACTGAGGCCCACGCAAAGAAAACAGCTGTAAATAGTTAGGAGTATTCCCTAGTAGCTGGGGTGTTTTTCGGGGGGATAGATCATTGAAGTGGAATTCTGGAGGTACAATCTGTTTCCCGGGGATGCCACCCGCTTCCTGCGTGATAGGAGGAGGGAGGTCACTGGTTGCTCTAGGTCTCAGCTCCCCAGCTGAGAATGATGCTGTCTCCCTCCTCTGCTTTTTCCAACTTGCTTGTTTATCTCACTAGCTTTTTAACAGAGTAACATCTACTCTGCCTCTGTGCTGACCACAGTGAGTCCTGCTCTCTGGTGGGGCTTCTAGACAAATAACAGACATGATTTTCTCTTTATGCCTGTCTTCTCCATCTCCGTCCGTGCTGCAGTGCCTGTGAGGTAAGATTAACAGCTAAAAACACCAAACCAGCAGTAAAGTCAGTATAAACGAAGAACAAGGGAGTAAAGATCCAGTACCTGTGATAAGTTGTGAAATAGGTTTGAGCTACGTTTTTCTCCAGCCCTGCAGACTGATGATCTGTCTCATGCAAAGGTACCCCATAGTGGGACAAGAAGGATTTGAACCTGTCTTTTAAGTCAAAGGGGTGAACAAAAAGCAGCTTTGCCTATTTCCTTTGTGCCAAGCACATTGTGAATATTCTTAAGCATTGCCACAAGGATTAACATCTCTGCATTTTAATGTGCCTGGTGTTGGAATGTAGCTGGAAAGCAGAGCAGGCAGGAATGGTCTCTCCAGGCGGTAGCCTCTGCTAGGTGACTCTTTGAAGTCTTATTCAATAGCTTTCTGTTACTTTTTATATTTTTTTTTCCTTTTACCCCTTTTTTCCTCTTCCTTTAACAGCTTCTGGAACAAATCCTGATAGATTTCATGTTTCTCAGATTTACTGGATTGGACTGTTTTATCTCCAAATACTTTTGCATGGCAATGGTATTAAAAACAAATACAAAACAAAAAACCCATGTGGACAGAAGTACGGAGTTTGATGTTTACTTTGGATCATTAACCTGGTCTGTAAATTTGATTTGACCTCTCCTTTTTTTGTTCCTCCCCTCCTCTCTCTGTGTAATTTCAGAGCCTGCAAAGAGACGCTGTCTTTTGCTGCTTCGGGATCCCAGCAAGAAATGGGAGTCTGATGGATTGTAAATGCACCTGCTTGGTTTAAAGCCCAGCCAAACAGATAAGTGCCCTTTTAATTATCTCAGAACAGTGTTTTAGGCACAGCTGTGCACAGCTTCTCTCTTCAGTTTCGATTCGGTGAGCCTCTGTGTTTCACCCCTGCAAATGAATGCTGTGTGGTTCTCATTTCAGCTGAGAAATACCAGATGATATTGGTATTTCACGTTACGATAATTAATTGGTGTCTGAGAGAACTGCAGCTGAGGGGTTGGGAAGCTCCTCCAGAGCCGCTGTCTCCAGCAGCCCTGTGAGGTTTTGGGACTCTGAGGAGCAGCTCTGTGGGACCAGACAACGCTGATGTGACCCATCTGAGCCTAAAGGAGTCCTCCGGGACTCATTAGAGGTTTAATAACTAAACTTGGCTGGTTTGATCGAGAAGATGCGTGTGCAGGCTTGGCATGATCTCAGAGAAACCAGCTCATGCTGCTGGCAGGAGAGAGGGCTTTCTGCATGTGCTAGACATATGTGTGCAGAGAAAGTGATAACCCCCACTTCCTCCTGCCAGTTTCCAGGTGGGAAAATAGCTGGGGATGGGGGAGAAAAGCCCTTTGTTACACTAAGTTTACACAGGGCACGCAAATAAGTATTGTGGGCAACTGGTAACAAGAATTGTCCCCATCAAAGCTATGGGGACATTTATATCTATAGGTGAAAAATACAGACTAGTAAGAAAGCAATTTCTTGCTGCTTAAATCGGCTTCTATAGGTGAGCACTGTCTCCTCACAGACACACCACTGCAATTATTAAATAATTCAAGAAATCCATAAAATAGGGTCTCATGTACAGTGTAACTTTGCAATAGTATACAGACATTCAGCTGGGGCATATGTATATATAATTTATATATATTTGCAATTTACTGCATTAGAATAATGAAAAAAAAGCACTGAAGCTGAGCACTGGTGGGGATGTGTGCGGATTATCTACTCCAGACTTGCCTTGCCTGCTCTACCAGGGATAATTAGCAGTGTACAGTATCTACCTTGCTGTTACAGAAACTACAGACAGGTTGCTGCAGCAAATTGGACTGTAGTAGCTGATCTGAATTCGCCTTACCTACCTAAAGCAAAAGGTGAGTTTCTTGGTGAAGGTGTGAGACTAGGACTGAGAAAGATGGGAGAGACAGGGCAGGGAAATGGGAGGTTGCTGCACTGGGAGAGAGCTAGATCTGGGTCAACTCATGTGATCCCTGAAGTGTCTGAAGTTCCCTCTTTTCCAGGAAAAGCTTCACTGCTCCTATTACCAAGAAAGTTTTTATATTAATAGAAGAAATGACACGTCTCATAGTAATGACTATGCTCTGTTTTACAATTGTGAACAGTGCTTACTTCTGACTCTTCAATACTTTGATAGCAAAAAGGCTTGACACCATATTAAGAAAAAATGATAAAATGAAACTCTAGTGAGAAAAAACAAGGCTTATTTATTCAGAAAGGGTGTATAGAAAGCAAAAAAGGTTAAATCATTTGTGCACACCAACTAAAGCAGCTTAATGTTTTTTAACCTCAGAGGTCCTCAAGGTCTTGATTGTTGGGTTTGGAACTTTAAATCTGTTTTCTGCCAGCCAGCTGAAATCAATGTGCCCCCAAATTAGGTCCCTTTAAATTAACCTTAACCTGGCCAGTTCCAGTCTGGGCATCAAAGTCAAATTTGGAAATCGTATCCTGAAATGTGACACGCAATATGTAATGCTCTGTGCTGCTTGACAGAAGAGAAAGAAAACACAAAGTACCTCTTGGGAGCTGTACTGATGTGAGAGATGATACCAGTTGTGTTCTATGCATTTGTGTTTGTTTGATGCATCCTGCAGTTGAGGAGAACAGATTCAGCAGATCTTGACAGGTTTCTGAAAAAAAATCTTGTCCAGAAAAGAAGATCCTCGAATCCCTAACGCCTTGTCTTACAGGTGAGCCTTGAGGACACTTGAGAGACTGTAGCTCCTGAATGCATGACCTTCCCCTGGGATTAGAAGAAAGCCATGGGGAAAGACAAGAATGAAGAGGCCATCTTTCTGAGGAAAAAGATAACTTTGCTGAGGGCTTTCTCACTCCTCATCGGCAGCATGGTTGGCAGCGGCATCTTTATCTCCCCGAAAGGAGTACTGAAAAACTCTGGCACTGTGGGTTTCTCCCTGGTTGTCTGGTTCGCCTGTGGGCTCCTCTCAATGTTTGGTGAGTGGTGAGCTTTGTCAGCCTTTGCTTAAGCACCTGGGAGGTGAGGAGAGCCTGCATGTTGTCATGTATAAAAAACTGGAGGATGAATAAACTCAAAATTCTTGATTCCTACTGCAATAGAAACAAAGGTTTAACAAGTCACAAGGTGATTACTAGTGGTCTTTAGTTCAAATGATTCCCCTGAGGTGACTGACAAAATTCCAGCACTTAATGTCTGTGAATATCAATCTGTGTTCGAGTCCCAGGCAGAGGAGTGACAGTGACTGCAGGTGGAGTCTCAGCGTGGGGGAGAATGAGGGGACTCGTTCTATAAGGTGGAAGGGAGATGTCGGCACCTAAAAGGTGCTGGAAGGGCTGTGCTGTGCTTTTCATAGACACTGTGAGAAGGGCAAGAAGGGACAGTCTCCATATGCCATGTGGGATGCCCTTTCTGTTGGAGAGAGTAGCGAAGCCCTAGAGCAGAGTGCCGGGGGAACTGCAGAGTATCCACCAGCTGGGGATGGGTGTCTGTCAGAAATGGTGTGGGTGTGTCTGATGCTGCCTTGGAAAAGGAGATGGAGCAGATCAGTTCAGCCCCGCTTTCTGTGCAGTACCTTTGGCTTGGTTTCTGGCATTTAATACTAGTCTTTTTTCATAAAGGGTTGTCTTTTTGATGACAGTTTCATTTTAGTTCTTCTGAAATAATATAGCTCTTAAAGTTACAGTGGATAAAACACATGGCTCTTAGTTTCTTTCATTAACTGCATAAAATCACCATCCCAGAAACTCTCTGAAGGTGCTAATAGGACAACTGCAAGATCTCAGCCCAAGAGAGAGAGATCTGATGCTTATTACAGTGGGTCACTTTAACATTCTTCTTCTGCTGTAACTTAGAAAAAAAACCCCAAGAAAGGGGAAATACTCCATGTGAGAAAACCACTTTGACACCATGACATGTACATGCAAGTTTAGAAAATGAGACATTCAGTTGTTAATATGGCAACAAGAGTGGTTCTTGCTCTTAGTGTGTGTGTGCGCGCAATATTTCACATTGCAGCCTATGTGTGGTTGTTTGGTGATTGATACACTCTTGCCTGAAGAAAATCTTACGATATCATGTGGGCATGGTGTTTCTTTTAACCAAGCAGAGCAGTAAATGATAATGTGTGTGCTAATCACGTAGCCCAAGCTCTGCACTTGTAAAGGTTTCTCTCTCCTTTGCATCCCTTGATAGACTCTGCTGGAAGAGCCTTGGGAGCCTCTTTATTAAACTATCATATTTTGTAGCTGAATTTGTTGGTTTTTTATTTCCCTTTTATCAGCTTGATGACCTCCCCTGATCATTTCTCTGACACCTTTTTGCAGTATGTTAAAAAGGCTTGCTTTCTTTTATGCTTTTTTTTTCTTTCAAGTGGGGCATTGCAAGTCCCATTGCATGAGTTCAGCAAAGCACTTAAATGCATACTTGAAGCACTTAACGGGACCCATTGGAGAAAATGAGACAAGCTGTCTGCCTACATTCTGTGCTTTGAACGGGATTCTGCATGAATTTCCCAACAGAGAGGCAGGAAAAATTGAGGTTGCCGCCATTGGCATGACATGAATATGGCATGATTGCCACAGGACTTGGAGGCATGGCCATATCACCATCAGTTTTCTCTGCACTCTCCTTCGACGGCCACCTGAGCTGGCTGATGAAGTGGACAGCACAGTTAGAGCTGATGAAGCGGACAGCACAGTTAGAGCTGCTCCTGCTTCACAGGGTCACATCCCACAGTGCTCAGATCCACTGCAAGTAGAGTCGTGCTCAATGAAGAGAGGTGTTTTAGGGTTTCTTTTGATGAGAAAAGGATGTTTAACTTAACAAGCAAATCCAACATAGGCAGGGCTGAAGATTTGTACTTCTTCCTCTAATTTACTACTAACTTTAATTTACCACTAACTTTAAATGTATTCGTTCAACCCCTGAAAAGTCACACAGAAAAGGGAAAATCCATGGGATGATTTACTTGGGACACTTTTACCTGAACTTCTCCAGGTGCCTTATGTTATGCAGAGCTTGGAACAAGAATCACCAAGTCTGGAGGACATTACATCTACATTTTGGAGACACTAGGGCCTCTGCCAAGCTTCTTATTCCTGTGGGCAGAGTTTTTTGCTATCAGGTAAGAGTTTTTGCTTGTTTGCCTTTTCCTGGATGCAGTGACAATTTGAAAAAATAAAAGTTATGGTGCCAGGTAACAGTCCAGGCAGTTTGTAAAGGAAAGAGTAGAAACAAATGGAACAATTTTTGAAGATTTTTCAGTGATAAAGAGAAGGCATAATGAATAAACAGTTACACATGTTCAATATATTTTGTGCTTGAAGAATATCTCTTTTCCCCTGGCAGCTGGTTTCCCCCAAGGGCCGTAGTATTTTTCAGAGACTGACAAGAGATGCCAGATCTATTTCAGATCTTCTGTTCTCATTGTGAAACTTTTTTGGTTTCTCCAGATTTGGAAAGTGGAGACAACTTTCTGGCTTGACCCCAAGTGAAATAATTTAGAACATTGCAAATGACTTCTTTTTTTAACAGTAAAAAGGAAGTCCTCACTTCTCAATAACCTGTGTCCTTCGTGTAAGCTGAGATGATGCAGGACATATGAACCACACCACATTGCTCAGTGTGATTAATATCAACTTTTGCTTTCAAGTTGGGAATTCATCTTTTTTGCAGCATGTGGTTTTTAACCCATTTACTGAGGGGAAAAAAAACATGAAAAAGACTCTTGGCATTCACCATCTGCATGGGTGAGCAAGATTAAGCCAGGTGGGGAAACTTGCCCCCCTTCCCGAGTTTTGTGCAGTTTTACCTCAAACCGTTTTTCGGCCATCCTCAGACCAGTTTGTTCTCAGTTCCCTCCCCCACTCCCACCTTTCTCCAGGCCTGCCAACAGCGCTGTGGTTTCCTTGGCATTTGGACGGTACATGCTGGAGCCATTCTTTGCCCCCTGCGCAGCCCCTGTCCCTGCAGTGAAGCTCGTGTCTCTCCTGGGGTACTGTAAGTACTAACATTTATGGACTGTCAGTCCTGGAGCCTCTCTGCCCCAGACCAGGGGCACTTAAGGGGGGTTTATCTTCTAAAATAATAGTGGGATCTGGGTCCTGTCTTACCTCCGTGGCTACACAAAATTTTCTGATCCAAGGTTGTTGATGGTTTTGTGCCGCTGTATTCTCCAGGAAGGGGAATGGGCTCCCTGTTGAGCAGCTGGAGCCCTAAGTCAGGGGGATTTTGCCAGGTGTGGGCGCAGAAACTCTTCATGTATAGCTGTGCAAATGCCAGATGGATAGAGGGTGTAAGGCTCAAGGTTTTGGACTCCTTGCCTGGTGCATCCAGCCTGTGACACTGTCCTGCCTGCTGTGGATTGCTGTGTGCTGGCACAGGCACTGCTGTGCAGTGCATCTATGGAGATGTCCCAGCAGTCTTGCACCTTTCCCTGAGCCAGGTGTGGATCACCTGGCAGGAACCAGGCTCCTGGTCTCTTCTAGGAGCATAACTCAGCTTGCCCTTCAAATGCTGTATACTGGGCCACACCTGTGATGTTTTCAGACATCTCTCACCCTGATGATCCTCTTTAAGGCATAAAGATGCAGCCTTGTCCCCGGCATCCTTAGAGCAGGGAGCGCCTTTATCATTTTTCCTGTGTGTGTGTCAAACATGGGCTACAGCTGTAGCAGTGTGGTCTTCTCTCCAGACATGGTCCTCACCCTCAATTCCTGGAGTGTCACCTGGAGTGCCCGGCTGCAGACGGCTCTCTCCGGTGTTAAACTCCTGGCTCTTGCACTCATCATCGCGCCAGGGATGATGCTGCTGGCCCAGGGTAGGTGTTGCTGCTGCATGGCTGAGGGAGGATGCTCGATGTGCCTGCCTGTCACAGCTTTTATCAATCCCAAGTGACAAATGTGGTGCTCATTTAGCTGGCAGGATCTTTCTCTGTCCATGTGCTGGACGTGAATTATCTGGGAGATAATCTGAGACCAGTGTAGTTGTCACTAAGCTACATCATAGCACTGAGCTGATGCACCTGGCTTGGTGGTGCTTTCTCCAAAACTGAGAGGGTCTTAGTGCCTGAGGCTGTGTGATCCTACCCAGGGTCATACAGGCACCTTGCTCTGCAGATGGTCTTTCTTTGGAGTCAGACTTGCCTGTTCCCAGCATGGCTCAAAATCTTTCCAAAGCACAAATTTGATGGACATTAGGGATGTGTGTCAGCATCCCATGGTGACCTGAGCCAGGCACAGCTGTGCAATGAGTTACCACTCCTCAGCTGAACCCTGGTAATGGCATCTCTAACCTTTCTGTGGCTTATGCTAATGTTTTTTTTCCTCCAAATCCAGACAGGCAGTAAATGAGGGAATTTACAATGGAATCGTGCAGGCTTGCATGCTCACATCCAGAGTGGGGGCTAAAAAACCCTACCAGTAGTATCTTCTGGGAATGATACAAGAGTACTGGCTTTAATCCAAGCCTTGGTTTATAGAAAAACCCAAGTCATTCCCACTCAAGGGAAGAAGCTTGCTCCCTCTTCGTGCTATTACTTTCCTCTGCAGAGAAAACACCACAGCCAGTGGGCTCCATGTTCGTGTTTCTTTCTGATGTCTGGAGTGGCTCCCTTGAACATGCAAAGATCCCCCTGGGATGGCAGCGCTTCTGAACTGAAGGACTGCCCTGCAGCTAGAAATCCCAGGCCATTATTATTAGGAATGCCTTCAAACGACAATCTGGAGCCCTGGCATCAGTCCTCCAGTGGGGAGGATAAGTGCTAGTGACATCTGGAGGGAGAATTCACCAAGAGAACCCAGTATGACAGGTTGTATTTAACGTGACTCACAAGGGACTGTAAATCACTCATTAATGCATTGCAGACAATAAATCTGTTTTATGCACCATGATTTATCAGCCATCATTTCGGAACATAAAAAGTGTACCCCAACAGGCCCACTCCTATGTTTTGGGTTAGTTTTTTTCAAATCTATTTTCACTTGGACTTCATTTCTTTTGTGCTTAAAAATCAGGTTTTTTTTCTTTTAAATTGGTTTGCCTGATTCCCCTGCCTTGTTCTGCCTTTTTTTTTTTTTCTTTTTTTTGGTCGCACTTTTGTCCTTTCCTCTGCCATTATCTTCTCTTTGGCTCAGGTTTGTTTTAGAGACTTGCTGGGCCAGCATTTCAAACCAAAATGTCCAAATCTCCTCACTGAACTCCTTGCAGAAGCTCCTCCATAGAAGAGGCCTAACTTTCTCCAAATGCTCCATGCCATTTCATCCCTTTCCTGGTGAAGTCCAACTAGACAAGCTTCACACCTCTTACTTTTAAAGAGACTTTAGTATGGAAAACTGAATATAGATGTGGAACCATACCTTGGGCCAACCAGATTTGAAAATGTTGGAAATGCAACTATTTTTAACTATATTTGAATGAGAGGCCATTAGGCATTTCTCTTTTCCCTAAGTTTTTTGGGTTTTGTTTTTTTTTGAATCAGAGAAAATCCTGACTTTGGGGGTTTTTTTTGTTATGTTTTGTTTTGTTATTTCACAAGCACAGAACTTGTAGGAAAACTGAGGGAGTTGGAAAAACATATTTTCTATCTGAGCCACCTCTACTTTTTAAATTTATTTGCTTTGTCCTCTGTGTCCTTCTCCTGTGGGCAAGCAGTGATGGCTGGCAGGGGTGGTGGGCTGGGAACCTACCTGGATGGGGGGCCAGGCTGGCAGTCCCTGCTCCTGTTCCCTCCTCCCCCCTGGTTCCCATGCTCTGGCCAGCGCAGGGCTGGGGTCAGCGCTCCAGCAGCGGGAACAGGAGGGAACACAGTGAGAGCCGAGTTTGCCGCCTCGCTGGCTGCACCACATCAAAGAGGAGAGTGTGTCCAGCTGCTTAGGGGGCTGGGGAGGGAAGATGGGGGTCAACCCAGAAAATTAATTTTGGGCCTGAAGAAAGGACAGGACTACGTGAGTCCTCTCCTCTCCACGATCTCCTGTTCCCATAGCAGGCTCTGTTGGAAACAACCATCTGTCACTGTTGCTCTTCCTGAAACGTCTCCTGTAGCTGGACAAGGGATAGATTTTTTTTCTGTCCTTGTGGGGAAGTAAATATGTCTGCAACAGCACTGCAAATTAAAGCAATGATACTAATCTGAAGGAAGTCACAAACACTCTTCCCAGGTCTGGATGAGAGGTGGGAAGCCTATCTGTGACATTTCCCTGCTCCATGTCTGTTGTTATCTCCTCTGCAGGCCACACTGAAAACTTCCAGGATGCTTTTGACAGAGAGTCACTGGTTTTGGATAAGCTCCCCCTGGCTTTTTACGCAGGCATGTTCGCATATTCAGGCTGGTAGGTGGAATGGGAGGGCGCTTTGTGGGCAGCAGACAGGTGCCCTCAGCATGACTCAAACTGACTCCCTGTTTCTTCCCAGGTTTCAGGCCAGCTTTGTGCGCGAAGAGTTGGTCAGACCTGAACGGTAAGGCTGGGAAGAAGTTGTCTTAGGTTACCAGCTCCTGGGGTTATCACACTTTCCCAAATGCAGTATGGGAGGAATTCGTTTGTGGGCTCACCGAACCAATGCCAGTTACAATCTGCAGTAACACTGTGCATGGCAAGGGATAGCAGCATGTTCTCTGTGTGTCTATTGTCCTCTTTCTTGTAGAAATATTCCCCTGGCTGTCATCATCTCCGTGATAACGGTAATTGTGGGGTACATGCTCACCAATGTCTCCTATTACACAGTCCTGGGAACACAAGATGTTCTGGCTTCTCCTGCTGTGGCTGTGGTGAGTTTTTCCCTACTCTTATCTCTTCAGTGTGGTCAGCTTATGCTGTGATCATGGCAAGACTTTCAGAGGTAGTTTTCCTGTAAAGTATTTTGTTGCTTTGTAGTTTCTCTGAATTACTGGGCAACAGTAATTCTTCTAGTCTTGTCTAAAAGATAAGGAAAAATAGCCTGCAGGTGACAGTAGAAAAAGTGAAATTTAGCAGTGGAGTTTTCTCTCTTTTGAACCTGATGTCTTCTAGAGATCACCACATGTTCCTAAAGTCAGGCTTGCTCTTCCTACAGAGCTTTGTGCAGCGAGCCTTCAAAAGCTTGATCTCTGTGGTCCCTGTCCTTGTCGCACTGTCCTGCTTTGGAACCATGAATGGAGGAATCTTCACATTTTCAAGGTCACATCCCTACAAATTTACTGTTCCTTTGGCTTACTGAATCAGAGGGAAGCACCAGCAACCTGTGCAACCTCCATCTGCCTAATGGCATTTTAGACAGTTTTGTGGGAAAAATAAGACTTCTAACTCTCAAGTTGTCAACTACATGATGGTCCCTATTGGCTAAGATTCTATTCTTTCTATTTGTGGCCAGGCCTAGACTTTGCCTTCTAGGTTTGGTCACAAACAAAGATTTTTATCTTCTCACCCCACCCTTCAGGTTAAATCCCCAGTTTAAAGTGAAATGTCAATGTTTCTGGTGAACTAGGAGCTTTGTTGACGTTGGCAGCTGCTCAGTGAGACCCAGCTCTTCTTTCACTGGGTTCACCCAGCTGCATTGCTGCAGGGCACAGGGTCCCTCTGTTGTGAGAACCTCTGGCCAAAGGCAAACTCTCCCTTGAGGACTTTGAGGTCAGCGAAATGTTATTGGAATGGGCTATTCCTAAAACAATAGTTGATGTTCAAAAAGTCTTGTTGTAGCAATAAGAAAAGCTTTGTTCCATGGAAAAATTAACTTTCCAGCTTCACTGTCTACCACACTCTGTGTCCTTATGGGAGCCTTGAGGTTGGAGAGAAGGACAGAGCTCACTGAGAAGCAAGTTGTGCTGGTTCTGAGGAGCTGAGAGAACTCTCTCTGGACCAGGTTCTGTTTCACAGCTTTGATTGCAAAAGGAAAAATCAGTCTAAATAAAAGGAATGTTTCATAGCATGAAAGATAATGAGGTATTTGATCCACTACCCTGAAGTCCTGTATTAAATACAGGTGTAGAGAATCCTCCCTGTTAGTTCCTCTAGACAGTGGTTTTTGAGGACGAGAAGTCTCCAGACAGCAGAGGTTCTTCACGTCCCCTATCTTCTTTCTCTCCCCCGTCCTGGCATCATTAACATAATCACTGCAGAAAGTCCATATAAACATCCACGGGGCCTCTCTGGCTGCCTGCCAGCCACACCCCTGCAAAGCCACAGAGACAGCAATAAAACCAGTTGTACACTCATGCCCCAGCTGCTTTGGGCCCTGCTCCAGCCCAGCTGATGCTCTGGCATGGTTTGCTTGTGGATATTAAATTTATAAAATTGGATGCAATTGCCTTCTCCCTAATTGCCCTTTCATGAGTCAAAGGAGGCATGGAGGCAAGGAGCTCTATGGTCTCATTTTTTAGCTTGTCTTGTGTGTAGCTGTCCTCTTGGCAGTATGACAAAATATATATTTTCCAACAGCTGACCTGAGGATTGAAAATCCTCTATTATTTGAGGAAGTTGCACTTCATTTTTTTATATACATTTTATATATATAAATATAGGCGTCAAGACCGACAATCCCCTTTCATAAACTCAACAGCTTCTCTCATAAAGGACTGAAAGTTGTGATCCCTCCACTTCCTTTACACTGAAAAGACTAACCCCTTTTCTGATGGTAAGAGACTTTCTTGCTCCTGTTTCCAGCCTGAACTCGTTCATAGTCAGTTTGGACTTGCTCAAAGGTCTCTGCTAATGAGCCACTCAAGGGGATGCTGCCAACAGTCCTGATGGTGGGCTGTGCTCTGTGTTGAACTAACTGGTTGTGGGAGAGCTATGGAAACTCAACACTGGGTTTTTCTTCCAAATGCCCCGAAAGTGGAGCTCTGAGCAACCTGGTCTAGTGGAAGGTGTCCCTGCCCATGACAAGGGGGTTGAAACTAGATAATACTTAAGGTCTCTTCCAACTCAGATCATTCTGTGATCCTCTGAAAGTGCAGCTGAAGGCAGAACTGTGGCCTTGACTAGGAGACCTGGGCTGGGTTAGTGGGTGGGTGCCTTGTGGCCTCAGGTTGGTTCAGTGATTGATCTCATTTCTAGTCTAGATGTAGGATGCTAATGCATAGGGTCCCTGTCTTTTCCTAGGACTCTGTTTGTGGCTTCCAGGGAAGGACAGTGGCCTCCTCTCTTCTCCATGATCCACATTCGAAGGCATACACCCCTTCCTGCTGTCATGTTAATGGTAAGGAGGTCTGACTGTGTGACCATGCTCTGTTCTTGCTGTCTTGGCTTTCCTGCAAAGACTGGACAAGCTGAGGAGTTTTAAAGGTTGTTAAGACATTAATTCAGCCTCTGAAAAATAAAGAAGATGTGATACAGGAAATGGCTGCAAAGTGTTACATCCCCTTGAACCAGCAGTGCCATCAGTATCCAAATACACTGCTTTTAAGTCCCTGCCTTATAACCTTGGACACCTTTTTTTAAAAGTGCTCTCCCTATCACCTACCACAGTTGCTGCTTGTTATTGTCCTATGAAAGTACCAGTAAGCCTTGGCTTTTTGGAAAGTGAAAATTCCCAAGTGTGGTGGAAATGCTGGGAATGAGCATTTGCAGAGATGGTATCCTTTTTACTTTGTTTGGGGTTTTTGCTGTGTGTGTGGTGGGTTTTTTTGTGTGTGTGTTTTTTGTTTTTGTTTGTTTCTGTTTTGGTTTTGGTGGGTTTTGTTTGTTTGGTTTTGTTTTTGTGTTGTGTTTTTTGTTTATTTTCTTATAGCGATGGTCCAGCCACATCCTAATTGTGCTGCAGTGCCTCTTGCAGCTTGGCTGACCTGCTGAAAACTTAGCAACTGTCTTTGTAGGTAGGCCATGTCCTTGCAGGCTTTTGGATCTTGCATGTTTTAATTGCCCTGCCCTGGACATAAGGCATCAAAGATTTTGCTGATCTTGAAAGGATTGCTCCTTTCTGTAGCACAACAGAAGAGTGTGTTTAGGCCTTTTACCTTCAGTCTGTGACACTGTTTGTAAAGCTCTCTGACCTCTGAAATGTTGGGCCTGTGAAGTAGCTGCCTGGGGCTGCAGGGGGTCTTCAGGAGGTGACCCATATTACCCTTTCTAGTCTGAGGACCATAGCAAGGCTTTAATGACTGTGTTTCATCTTCACACTGCTCAGTTCCCTTTGGTCACTGCCATGGTGTGTGTTGGAGATATCTACCATCTAATGAACTTCTTCAGCTTTTCCCGATGGCTCTTCATAGGATTAGCCACCCTTGGGCTCATTGTCCATCGCCACCGTCACCCGGAGCTGCACAGCCCATTCAAGGTAATGCACACGGCAGGATGGAATGTGCAGGCTTGTCAAATCTCTCTTTTGTTTGCTAGTAATTACAGCATTACATGGTCATAGTTGCGTTTAGACTCTCAGTTTACTGATGCTCAGTAAAGGCATGCGGAGAGCTCCTGAAATTGGTTGATGTACCCAAACAGCCTGATGTGATAAATCCGATAAAGCCGATTCTATGTGGTGTCACTAGCTGCATCTGTTAGAAGAACACTTACTCCAGGTGACAAAATTTCAGGCTGGGAGCTGGGGGATGTAGAGAAAGCAGTTCCCACACTCATCTCACATGGGCTACAAGGAGGGACCCTTGCCTGGATTTTGTTTCAGGGGTAGGTAATTCTCAGCTCTAGCTGACAAGCAGGCTTGGGAAAAAAAAGAGTGGCCAGAGGGGGCCTGGGAGCAAATCTGACTCAAGGGGAATCATCTGCTGGCATAGAAGTATTGTCTAGTATAAAGCAATGGCCCCCCGGTGGCCCTTCTTAAGCTGCTGGGTGCTGGGATCTTCCTCATGTCGGCTGGAGTTGGTGCTGGAGCAGCTTTCTTGCGCTTGGGGCACATTTCCCACGGCTGGATAATGTGTAGAAGGCATTTGGCCGGGGTGGTGCTTGAGGCAGGCACAGTTTGTTCCTGTCTATGGAGATGCCTGCTTGGTGCCTCCAGCCAGGCCTGGGGAGAAGAGACCTCAAGGACCACTGGCAGTGGGCAGATGGTCATCAAGAACCTTGGGGGACAGAAACACTTCCCAGGGCTCCTCCTTGGGCTATGTGCATACTGTTGGAAAGCTTGGGGTAATTTTAATTCTTGCTCTTTGCTGTAGACAGAATGTTTAGCAAAGACCTTGAAGCTTCCTAGTTTGTTGTCTGGCTGCACTCATGCATGCCTCTAGAACCAGATTTTAAATTAGTTTTTGCTTTTTCTTTCAAACCAAGCTTCTCAGGGCAGGTTTATTAGTGGGTGGCACTGCAGATGGTTTCAGTTGCTCAGATTTTGCCCTGGTTTGTTTTAGACAAAGATTCAGAATTTTAGCAGCTCCTAAACGCTGGCTAAGCAAGGGAGGGAAATACTGAGCTTTTGGTCAGTCGGGTTGTTTTCCGCCCCTCCTCTCCCTAGTTTTACAACGACTTGAAGCCCACAGCGCAGCTTTCTGCAAGGGGAAGAGCTGCGCTCAAGTGGAGCGGGCACATGCTGCGCTCTAGTGGCAGGACTCAGGCCGGCTCCTGCCGTGGGCCAGAGGAGAACAAAACACGACACACGTGCGACTGTGCTGGCTTTTATTCTCCCTATAGCATTTTGAGTTGAAAATGGTGAGAAAACACCGGTAAGAGGAAGGGAAAGTCCTTTCACTCACCTCTCAAGCAGATGTGCAGCTTAAGTGCCATAGGAGAGGCTGGCAGGGAATGCTCTGGCTGGAAAGACAGCAGGAGCATGAGAGTTTGATGGCTGGGTGGCTGCCATATCCAGAGCAATTGATCTCTTCCACCTTGGCATGGTGAGCATCCAAAATAAGATCTTTATTACCGGAAAGAGATTGTCACCCTTGATGAGACCAGCAGCTCCTTCATTCTGTCAGCCATGGCAAAGAGGTATTTACTTGTCTGAGTTTGGATCCAGAGATGGAGAGGGTGTTTCACAGTTTTCTTATTTATTATAGTCTTCTGATTTACTCTCTAAATAACCTAGATGAATTGGCTAATCCAGCAGGGTACAGCTAAAGTGCTGAGTACTGCTTTCATCTTTCATCAGGGTGTCGCTGAAGCTCATGTTCTTGGTGCAGGTACCATAGAGGGAGTCTGGCTTATCCTGTTTTAGTCGCTGTAAGTCTTTGGCAGGCTGAAGGCAGATCAAAACAAGTCGTGAGTTTTATAACTAAAGAACAGTTTGGTTCAAAGTGTCACTTCTATCTTTGGCTTCAGATTTTCCACCAGCAGTTGCCCTAGGTGACAAGTAGATAAGTGTGCATGCACAGGAGCAGTGGGGCATAGGTGACTTCTCTGCTTGCTTGGTTTCCAGTTGCAAGTGGGGTTTATATTTTGATGCACATGAATATAGGAGGCATGCACCTCACAGGGCACACTGGCCTCTGAATCTGCTACGATTGTTCGCAATCTGATTGTACAGAGGCACTGTGCAGGACAGATACATGCTTCTTCTCATCTTCTTTGGGTGGAGAAGTAAATACAGTGTGTGCTGGCACATATGGAGGCTGATTTGCTACAGCCATCAGTTTTGCCTGACAGTCTTCTGTACTCTTTTCCCCAGGTTCCCCTGTTTGTTCCTGTATCTTTTACCATCATCTGCCTCTTCACAGTGGCAATGTCTTTCTATTCAGACCCTGTGAGCATTAGCATCGGATGCACCACGGTTTTAAGTGGTTTTCCAGTCTACTATGTCGTAATTCATAGGCAGATGTCAGACCGTTGCCGTAACCTGTTTTGTAAGTATGAGTTTGAGTATTGCGGACCTAAACACACTCAGGATGCTGGTTTGTTCCCAGGGCTCACCTCTAACGCAAATTGCTCCACGACCAACAGACCTTGTGAAACCTAAATCACGACCCCTGGCACCCCTTCAGTGCCTTTCCTAAGGCACAGCCTCCACAGCCAAATTTGTTTTAACAAAGACAGGGCTGAGGTCTGCCAACATGGGGAACTGAGAGGGTCGCTTTCACACCCCGGCCCTGGTTCCTACTAAGCTTTATTGTGTCTTTGAGGTCACCTGCTCTGGGTCAAATCTCAGTATGAGACTGAGCAACAAGACCAAAAGTTAGGATGGAGACACTGACAGGGAGACACTGTAACCTCTTGTTATTAACAAATATAATTGCTGAAAGGCTGGGGGGAGGACTGGCAGGAGAAGACAATGCTGCCTGAGGTCTGTCTGCCTGGGGAAGAGGCCAGGATGGTTAAGGCACAGATGTGGCTGTATAAATGAAATACCTCTCTGCTCCATGCAGTGTCTAGTACAGATTTCCTTTGCATGTAGCTCTTATTTTCAGCCATATATCAAGATTTCCTCTGGACTAAGCTTCCTTCCTTTTTTTCCCACCCTTTCAGATTATCTTACACACAAACTACAGTTACTGCTGGAAGTTGTCCAACAAGAAATCAAGACTTATTGAGAAAACTGTCAGAATTCACAGGAGACAATAAAATCTACTTATTCCATTTCTGACACCTTTGTTCCTTCCAAAAGCAGGCCATGCTTTTATTCTTTTAGTCACTGCAAATGAGGATGAACCTGAGCCAAAACCTTGCTGCAAGTGTTCCTAAGCTTGCCATTGGGATGCACGTGTCGCATCTGCTTCTGTCCTTTCTTTTTTCAGAAGAAAAAACTAGCTCTCTGAAATGAGCTTGCTTTGCCTACAGAGTGTCTTTGAAACCAAGATCCTAATTTTGCAGCCTAGCCCTGTCCTGAGTAAAATTGTGTGTGTATACACAGAGTATTTTATTTTCGTCTGACAAACAGAGGAAGGGAGTGTGTTGCAGTACTTAGAATCCAATACGTGGAAGCCAAATGCAGGTTTTAAACTGAAGTGCTATAGTATCTGTGCTGTGGACAAGCATTATGAAGGGAAAGGGATGGGGGGAGCAAATTAGAGATGAGGCAGATGAATCGGAAAGGAGGAAGTAGGGGGATAAAACTTAATTTACTGGAAAGTAGAGATTCAGGTTAATAAGGTATTTTAAAACATTTAAAATTCAAATATTAACAAAGTGAGGTCAGACTGTTTTACTTTGATTATTCTATAAGCAGAATAAGTTTTTTTAACTTTGAAATTATCTTTCAACTTTGAATTTTATTTTTCTAAAATGACATTTTAAAATGTACAAACACATTAAACAAAAACAGTTGAATTTCAGCTGGAATATGACAGAGTAGATCCTGATTCCTCCCTCAACTTCCCAGTCCCACTGCTCTCCAGTGAAGCTGAAAATCCAAGATTTAGCCCAACTTCAGTGAAATACAATTTCTTCTGTAGTTAGAGGAGACCTGGGCAGATTCCTGAATCAGTGCATCATTTAGTGCTGCAAGAAGACATGAACAACTTCATATCAAAGCTTTAACTTCAAATCTGCAGGCAGATGACTTGCTGATTCACTATGTAAATGCTCATTTGAACTAATGGCATAAGAAAGGTTTCTGTTATTGGATTACTTTGGTTTACATTATTAATGTGGCAACATTATGTCCAGATAAACCAGCAATTAGCTATTTCCAATCACATAATTGTTAATCTTTTCCTAACATATGGGAAGTAGCATGCTGGGACTCCTCTCATGACTGCTGGAGAGAGCAACAGCAGAACACGGAGCATTTTTAATCTTTTGTATCCAGCATTTATGTACTTACAATAAAAACAAAGCACCGTTTACAAATCCGATGTCATCTACTGAAACTTGTAAAATTTGGGAACTAAGTAAGTTAGTTTTTTTTTCTTTTTCAAAGCAATTGAGAGTTATTCTTGTTATGACTGCTTCCTGTTCCCATGCTGAATTAAGCTGGGACAGCAGCAATGTGGTTGATAGGGCTCATTTTCCCACTTCCCCTCCTCCAGTTTAATTTACAAGCTGCTGGACATAGTCCAACAGGAAATCCAGTCTTATTGAGAAAACCATCAAAAGCTGCAGAAGATACTGGCTTTAAATGACAGTGTGGTTTCAGATGAGATCTAGAAATGTTTCCAGGAACCCAGATAAAAGTTGATCCCTCCTCATGCCAGGCTTTGGTGAAGCTGAACCGCTTGGCACACCTTCCCAGAGCAGCCCACGGACGGGACCCCTTGTGGGTGGCCGGGGAACCAACCTGCAGAAGACCTTGCAGAACCAGGTGAGCCCGGTCACCCCAACATTTCCCGAGTCCCTTTGCTTAGGTCCTGATTTGTGGGATTTTCTACATTTTGAGGTAGAAGCATGAGGTGCTGCCAGCCTGGTCCTGTGCTGCCAGATCCCTGTGAGCACAGCCTGCCCATGCCATAGCACCAGTACTGCCACATCAAACCTTGGAGCAGTCTGAAACTGCATCAGAGGTGCTGTGTGTCTGCAGACAGGCACAGAGAAAGGGTGAAATGTCCCTTCTTTGTCTGCTTCCTCTGAAGAGAAAAAGTGAACAAGAATTGAAGTTCCTGGGAGGAAACTAAGTAACCCTACCTGGTGGACCATGGTTTTTTTATACAGGATAACTCATCTGACATATGCAGGGAAACCACACTGGGGTGCTTTTGCTGACTGTGCAGGAATATGATCTTGCAGGGCTATATATATGATGTCTGCTCCAAGACCTGTCAGGTACTGGAAATAAAGAGAGATATAGTACCGTGGCTGCACTGACAGAGAGAAATCAGAGGTTCAACAGCTCCATGCATCACATTGCAATTAAAAGGGATAAAAATAATTAAAAAAAAAATTCAGAAAGTATCAATTTACAGTGAGCTCAAGTCTTCAGTTTGTGGAGAGTTGTTTGCTTTTAGAGAGGATGGTATGCTGCTCCCAGCAAACCTACGTAAACATTTTTTACCAAGTCAGAAAGTTTTTCCTAGAGCTATCTCATGCATACAGAAGCTCTTAGCTTCAGTTCAGAAGAGTATTTTACTAGAGGATTCACATAAGGAAAATGAAGCTCTAGGACCTGATCCTACAAATCTCATCAGTCAAAGGAAAGCATGAAAGCATAGAAGTTATGCTACTGTGGAGATGAAAGCCAGATACTACATAGCAGGTCAAAAGCCAGACAAGACACGAGGCCAGATGTGGAAGAAAGAAAGTCCAACTTCATAATCATGTTGGTGGTGTTTTGTTTTGATTTTACTTTTTTTTTAATACCATGTCTATAAAATGCACTCAGAGTGCACCCTTTCCAGAAACTCAGAGATTTATGTGTTTCAGCCGCTAGTGATCTAGTGTGACTGAAACATCGTGAAATAAAAATGTTCTGGGTAATCCCACTGAATGCAATTCATGTAACAAAAAAAAAAATTAAAGCGATGTTTGCATCTGAACAAGTTTGCATAGCCAAGACTACTTGACCTGTTGTTAAGTTTTGTGCTTCAGTGCTTTGCTGGGAAACCCTGTCAGCTTTTTAGACTGAAAGGCTGCAGGTCAGACTGGAAAGCTCCTAACCCTTCTCTGATTTCCGTGGGGAAGAGCAGAGCTGAGGATCAGACTTCAAGGTACAGGAATGCAAACGCTTGGGACTGTGCACAGCTCAGAGGGCTGACAGCCTGCCTTGCAGGTCTCTGTGCTTGGCACACACTGGTCTGTGTAGCTCCATGCAGCACTGAGTACTGCAACCCCCCCAGCAGTGTAGTAACCAACCTGGGGAGAGCATGTTGAGTGATGCACCCACTTTCTGCATTAAGGTTTGGGGCTCATGTTGCAAGGCAACACCAGCTTCTGGCTTTCAGAGAGTGATGTTCAGCAGAAGCTACTCCTTGAGGAAAGGAGAAGGTCCTGAGTATCCCCAGCCACTAGAAGGCTGGGAGGAATTGGCTTAAGGTAAGTGCTGGTGTGCAGTGACGGGAACCAAGCTGTGGGAATAAAGCATGCTACTTCGTAGTCATGCTGATCTTGCAGATGTATCTGCCAAAAACATCAGCTGTGCCTGGCTGAGTCTGCTCACGCCTGGCAGACACGCATGCGTGTGTCACAATAACCAGGAGGAAATGTTACTCAGTTCCGTTTTCCTGAGGGTCCGTGGCACAGAGGTATTCCTGCTGTCCCACAGAAAGAGGCTTGGATAGAGACAGCGAGGTACAGATGTGCTGTTGGGAGTTCACAAGGAGTTCTCACAGGCCAGTTGTACTTTATTTTCAAAGGTCTTACTGCACCTGGGGCACCTTTCCTATGTGGAACAGGGGTTCAACAGGCTCATCCAACCTGTTGATGCCCCAAGTTCCCGAGGGTGGTAACTGGGCAGCCTGCCAGGGAGGTGGCACATGCCGGGCTGTGACAGCTTTCCTGGGGTTGCTGCTGAGCAGGGAGAGTCAGAGACACAGGAAGTTGGGGATTTCATGGCTTGGCTTTAAGGTCTTTTGGAGTTAGTCATGTTTGTATCTTCATTAATTCGTCTTTTCTTCTTGTGTGAGAGAAAAGGTAGCATGAGGTTGCTTTTTATGTTTAAAATTTCCTCTGTATCAAGTTACTGCTGTAGAGAAATAAAAAAATTTACAGATGCACAAGACCCAGTAGAGAAATCTTCAGCAAAAGGTGAAGGATCTGTCCTGTCAGCAAAGTATTTCTGTCTGCTTTTTAAGTGTTTCTCCTCTGTTTACTTCTAGTTGGGGTTAGTTGGTGAGTGGAAAATCCCTGCAAGGAGCAGAAAGTGGAAAGTGAAAGCAGGGCATTACTGGACATTTCTGAAGGCTCATGTGATTAGGGCAGACTGGGAGCCCTGGATCTTGGCAGGGGAGCCAGCAGGGGTTAGCATCTGCCTATGGAGCGGGGATAGAGTGAAGAGGGGGGGAGGCAGCAGTGAAGAAAAGTTGCTTGGAAATATCATCCCACGCCACTTGCCTACTTTTCATTTCCCCTACCCCCCTCAAATCCCACACTTCAAATCCACAAACTTCAAATTCTTCAGCCAGTGCTGGCAGCAGCACCATGGTGCTGTGCAGAGGGGAGAAAAGGGACAACCACGTCCAAAGAAACCTCCTGCTGGATCTCTTGAATCTCCTGTAGTGGGATTGATCTCCTGCAATGGTTGAGAAGATGAGTTTGGAGCATTTTCTAGGACCAGGCCTTTCCAGGAACAGGGTGTTACAGAGTACGAAGAGCAACTGTGGTCTGAAGGCAGTGCTGGAACAAGCGACATCTGCAAAGGAGACTTGAGTCTTTCCTTGCTCTTTGTTCTGGGAGTCCAGGTACTGCAGCCTTTGCTGTGTGGACCTTTGCACTGTAAATAGCTCTGTGAGGGAGCTCCTCCCATAACCATTTCCTCTCCTGCTCCAAATACCCATGATGCCTGCCAAATAAAGGACGTCAGAGCCGGATACCTGATCATTTCCAGTTTCTGTTTCATATTGCTTTCGAATTCTTCAGGCAGCTCAGAGCAGCTCGGCCACAGACCCTTCCAAGCTCCATGGCTGGCAGGGGGGCAGCTCTCAGCTATGGGTATGTGATCCACAATAGTTAATGTTACAAGGATGGCAAAGTGGTGAAGAAAGTGTTGTCTGGGTCCAAAACTGGGAGATTGAATGGAGACTGAAGCACAGCAGCAAGCAAAGTAAAATCCTCTGAACTGGAATTATTGGTGGCTACCTGTTTCAGCTTCTTCTCTTTGTAGGTGATGTGTCTCTAGGGTAGAGCGCAGAGCAGAGATTTTTCTGGTAAGTAATGATATCCCTCCCCCTCAAGGAATTTGACCTTGGCTGGATGTCCGACGCCGAGCTAGCTGCTCTCTCACTCCTCATCCTCAACGGGATAGGGGAGAGAAAATAAAGATGGAAAAGTTCATGAGTTGAGATAAAGACGGGAAGATTACTCCCCATATTCCCAGGTTCAACTTCACTCTTTCTGTCCTGACTTTTCTACCTCCTCCTGCCCTTCCTGTCCCCCCCGCCATACAGCAGGGAAGGAAAATGGGTGTTGTCCTCGATAACTCCATAAGAGTTGCCCTTTGCACCTCCATCATACTCAGAAATTTCCCATGCTCCAGAGTGGTTCATTCCCATGGGCTGCAGTCCTTCAGGATAAGCCTGCTCTAGCAAGGGTTCCTCTTCATGGACTGCAGCTTCCTTGAGGACCTGTTTACATGCTGCAGCATGGGGTTCTCCATGGGCTGCAGTGTGGATATCTGTTCCACCATGGTCCTCCAGAGGTTGCAGGGAGACAGCCTGCCTCACCGTGGCCATCTCTGAGGGCTGCAAGGGAATCTCTGCACCAGCACCTGGAGCACCTTCTCCTCTCCTTCTTCACTGACCTGGGAGTCTACAGGGTTGTTTCTCTCACATTTTTCCTTACTTCTCACTGCTCAGCAGCTTTCTCAGAGGCACCACCAGCTTGGCTGCTGAGCTCAGCTGTGTCCTGCAGTGGGTCTGTTGAGCTGGCTGTGTCTGGCATGGGGCACCCCAGGGGCTCTGCTCACAAGAGGCCACCCCTTCAGCCCCCCACTGTCAGCATCTGAGCACCTGCACCTGGTACAGCACCTGTGATCAGCAGCTTTGTTTTCCTGAACACTGGAAGAGGGATGATGCTATCAGCGCCTTCTGAAAGCATTCTGGCTTCTGCAGCTGATCACACACTGCTCAGAAGCCAAATCTTATTCCTATTAGCCAGGTGGCATCACTGGTCTTCATGCAACAAGCTGAGTTTGTTGTGTCAAGTGTATTTTCTTCAATGTGTATTTTAGAAAGATACATTTTAGAGAAAAACAGTGACACAGGTCCAAGACAGAGAGGTCAGGGTTGTTTCTGTGGTGCTTATCATGGCACATAAATCTATAAACAGCAGTTCCTTGGTTCTGGGGCAAACCTGCACTTGCCAGCTAGAGGGAGTCTCCTTTTTAAAGTAGTGATTAGATTTCTGATCAGACCAGCGATATTGCATACTTTGACAGCTTTGGAAAAGACCCCTACTCTAATCTGGATTTCTCTTCCAACGTAGGGCAGAGCAAGCAGCCAAGCACTGATCAGCTCTTCTGCACCTGTGTTTTCTCTGGATTCATTCATCTGCCCCTGACATGGAGTATGCCTGGTATTGGCTCGATGATTCTGAGCAGTGGATTGAGTATGGGAAAGAGGTGAGATCTGTCTGCTGCTGATGCCAAAAATCTTTTGTTAACCATCTTTGGACAGTTATGTAGGGCACGTTGTTCTGCAGCTGGTGTGTTCTACACGCACTGCTGGGTGCCCTTGCAGTGCTGCTCTGATGCTTGGGTGGAATTGTCTTATTAATTGTCCCTCAAAGCAGGACTGGAACTCTGTGAAAGCTTTCAAAGGGCTGGCTTTGAAAGCATGTGCATTTTCCAGAGCTAACAGACATCTTTTGGCTGAAGCTGACCACACAGGCTGAAGGCTGCTTTGTTGCTGTTGTTACAAGCAGCTGTTCTCCGTGGGGTACCCCTCTGTCACTGCAGAACAAAATGCTTTAAGCCTTAGAGACCTACTTCAGAACAGCATCACATGATAGGGGCCTGGGGAAACACTGGTACTTCCCCACAGTGACTCCTAAACCAAAGGGTGGTTTCTAACAGGTATAATTTCGATGTTCTTTCTACAGCATCCATATCACTGCACTGCCAACATAACATCTGAATTTCTGGAGAATGAATACCAAGCTGACAAGAAATCTGTAATTGTTTTCTCAGCAGATTCTCAGCAGTATATGATAAACTTTGCAGGTGAAGTATATCTTTGTTTTAAGTCTGTTACACAGTGCAGCTGGCTCAAAGGTATCTTCTTCCATGCCAAGCTTTTATCCTGTGTCTACATCTCTTTGATCAGGTCTTTTTCCTACTGCAAATTTTCTCCAGTGCTAGGGAACTTGATCAGTATGTACATTTCTCCACAGTTCTGAGACGCCCTGCTCAAGCTTCTACACTTGGGCATCTGTAGTCAAAAAAAGTATCTTTGGCAATATTATATATTCAGAAGAAAAGTCAAGAGTAAATGCTTCATGGCACCTGGCTTGTCCATTTGGGTTTATACAACTAAAGAGAAGGAATGAGAAACCAGAAAAAAACCCCAAACAAACAACTTAAAAGTCAAATGGTGAAGAAGTGAGACCATAGTGGACATCTTGCAAGCTAATTATGGGTAGAGAAAGCACAGAGTGCAGCTAACGAAAATTTAGGGCTGGTTGCACAGAGAGAGAAATGGGAAAATGAGAAATGCTTTTCTGTTTCTAATTTATTTACCCATCTTAAAACTCCTGTTAGCTTTCCAAACTTCAAATCTGTTTCCTGGCATGAATCAAGAGTGGTGTTTAAAGGAGGAAACAATGGATAATTAGCCGTGTCACTCAGCGTGCGCTCTGTGATATTGTTATAGGACCAAGAAGAGAGGGCAGACTTTCCTCTTAGCACCACGTAACAACCCTATGCTGCCAGGAAAGCCAGGTTTATGGCCCCCATTGTATTGAAAACTCTTCCCTGCTGCAGGCCTGCTGTCACACCTGCTTTTCTCTGGCTGGCAGCCTGGATGCAAATACGTATGCAGGTGCAGTTGGTGACTGGTTGCCTTTGAGTCTCACAGCCTGTGCTTGCTGATCTCCAAGTAGGAGCAGTGCAAGTGGGAATGGTTATGAAGTCTGGACTGGGGTGGGTGGGATAGAGAGAGCACCACAATGCAATATTCAGGTCTATCTTCTCTTTTATTTTTATTTAACATGTAAGAGAGTGGACAATGAATTATCTAATTTTTGAGTTATTGTGTTTTTCTTTGAAGACATGGTCCAAACAAATTTGGTCTTTAAAACACAAAGGAATGTTATTCGACTGCCAAAACGTCTGTTATCTGAAGGTGGACAAGACAGAAGGTAATATAAACTCATTATTTAACAATGTTTCTAGAGGACAGCACCTTATTGCTAAGAAGTTCCTCCTACCTGTCTAAAATGCAATTTTAGATTTCTTAAGTTCATTTTTAGATGACTCGTTTAATGGTAAATTTTGTGGCAACAATATTTGTAAATTATGCAACACTTCTGTGAAGCACTCTGGAGGGATGTTTGGTGGCAGTGTCTGGCAGCTGTGAGAGACCACTAGAGTAGATTTGTTCTCTCTGTGAGAGACAAGGCCACACAAGGCTGACGAGACTGTGCCAGGAATTTTTATTCCTTGATTTATGCCTCAACGCTAATAAATAAATTGTGCAGAGATTAGGAGCAAGGGACTGCCAATACCAAGAGCTGTGGAGTGTATGGATGCCATCGCCTAGAAAGCTGAGGATAAATTAAAACACAAATTCAGGCTAATCCTCCTAAATTAAGTGAACTAGAGGCATTTACTTGAGATGCCCTATCTCACGGCTTTTTTTGAAGGAAGTTCAGCTTAACAGAATTGGAGCACATCTGCTGTAAATGTTAGTTGTGCTACTGATTTATTTTAAAAAGAGCTGTCTTTGCTTCAGAAGTTCACCGACAGACAGTGCATGTGAAACGGAGGATTCCATTTAAGGGCTGGTTCAACCAAAGGGGGTTAACTTGAAAAAAATACCAAACCAAACTACAAGTCCTGAATGGATGCTGGTGCTCTTATTGCCTGGGTTAAAACCTGTGTGCCAGGATGGCACAGTGCTGGAAGTTGTTGAGCACCGACTGATGCGGTACTGCCTGCAGGGCATAGCTGTGCATCCACAGGCTCCTGGCTGTCTTGGTCCTGGGGATGGGTACCACTGGCCACCCATCTGGCCAGCGAATCAGAGAAGAACAGCCACATGGAGGGAGAGGGCTCATGCTCTGGTTTCCTTGAGGTGTTCAGGTAGCACACACGGAGGGCTATCTGGAGCAGTTGGATAAACCATCCAGCTAGGAACGTGTTACTTCTCATTTGAAGCTCTCCTACCAGTGTCTTGACCTGACAAGGGATGCATTAGTGCCTCTAGGATGTGTGTGGAAATCCAAACTGGGGAACAGAATAATGGTAATGAGAAAAGTAAAGCAAAAATAAAAATCCAGGGATACGTGAAGGCTGCTGTAGAGCCCGTGGTTGGATTCTTCGGAGGGGGTTTTGGTTGAAAGTATCATCAGCTGATTGGCTCCTGTTTCTTTTCAGCTGCCAAAACATGACTCTATCTCCTTCTACCTATCCTTCACAATGGGACCAGTCTGCACTACCTGACATTGGGTTCAAGGTAGGTCTTCCCAGGTCTCCAGTGGGTAGGATGAACTGTGTCCTGTACTGATTTTCCTGAGAACATGAGTCAAGGCAGTTGAGATGTTCCCAGCTGTTAAACGTGTCTTACAAAAATGAGCAACTATGATGTGAAACAAAACTGACAGTTTCTCATTCAGAAAAGGTGTGTGTTTCCTTGGAAACTCTCTGAGAAACCCCTATGATACCATGCAGGATAAAGGCTCTTTTGGCCATTACTGGTCTGACCTGTCCTTTGCAGTCTCCCAAGGCACCTCATCCTCTGATAAACTGGAGGAACTGTATCTTAAGGGGGTATTGTAGTATTTCCCCTGTTGATTTGAGGCAAAATATTATTTGCTGTGGTAAAACTACACCTTAGCCCTGTAGGGAAGGAGATAGTGTGCCAGAATTAAAGTGAAACGTTCCACTGTTCTTCAGCCTGAATACTGCTGTGCACTTCAGCTTCGGGTTACTCTGAGCTCAAAATAACCTGGATGCAGAGCTGTGTCCACCGAAGGCGGCTCACGTGGGATTGCATTGATTCCCCTTGGTCAGTGCCTGTGCTTCCACATGGGGAGAGGATGGTTAATGGGAAAAACGGAAGGAGCTTGTGATTCTTATGTAGATGCGAGGAGGTTGATAAGTCCTTTGGAAGGACTGGGACTTGTTACTGTCAGTAATACCCTATTTTTGGTGTTTTTAAAATTTTCAGTTGATTCAGCTCAGCTGTGATTCCCAGGAATATGAAAAAATCAAGAGGCTGTTTGAAAAGACGATGAAAAATTACTGCATCAATCAAATTCAGAGGATCCAGAACCCAACACTTTGGGAGTTTTTTCAGTTGTTTGTATTTATTTTTTTTTATTTCCCTTATGGTGTCAGAAGACTAACATTTCCTGATCTATTGTCCTCCATAGCCTACCTTAGGAGTTGCCAAATCCAGCAGCCTGGCAGAGGTGAGGCTGCCGTGTGCTTGTGTGCCCAGGTCTGGTTGGTAGCGAGGTTCAGCACATGGTTGCAGTAGGTGCATGTGCATACACCGAAAACAGATGAATACACACCCAGAAATCACCACAGACAGCACAGCACTCATACAGTCATAAACAGCACCAATGGCCTCACTGCATTCCCTTCCTCTGGCTGAATGGAAATGAGTGTCAAAATGAATGTCAGTATAAAAGCCTGTTTAATGGAACACATGTACATTGATGGATCCCTCTAGGAGCTGGTCTTAGATACTCAGCCTACCCATCTGCTGGTCCCCCAGTCTTCTCGTCTCCAGTTATGTTTTGCATAGACATATACAGATGCAAATGGGTCTCAGTAGATTTCATGTGTCTTCAACGATTGGCCTGGACCTCCCAGTTCCACTCATAAGCAAGCTCAGACCTTCTGGTCTCTCCAGCATCTGGCCTAGACTTATGACTGCCTCCAAAACTGCTGGGCTAGCTCCCCTCTTTACTGGCTGTGCAGCCTTACACTGGTTGGTGATCACACACTGGCACACATGGCCTCGCGTGCTGCAGTTGCAGGGCTGTGGATATATGGCTCCTGTGACCCAAGGTCCTACTCCAGTTGCTGCATCCAGACCCCCACACACGTACACACAGGCTGGAGACTCCATCACCAAGGAAAGAGTTAGAAATTGGAGTTTAATGAGAAGATAGGGAGGACTGTACTGATCAGGCACTGGATGTGGCCAGACCAGCCTACTAACCAGATGGTGGCCTGTTTTTACCCAACCAACACTTTTTACCCCCTTATCCATCTATTTTCCTGTTTATGTTTCTCAGGCCATCCTGATCTCACCCTTCTCCCACCTACAGTTCCTCTGTTAAATATCGCATTGTAAGTCCTGTGCAATCCCCAAAGGCACTTCCCCTCTGTCCCATAACAAGTTCCCTAGTCTCATGGGCAGTACCCGCTTTATGTCTGTGAGCTGCTCTGGACCTTTTCCGTTGTTCAAAGTGCCAGGTGTCCCCCTGATCCCTGGGGCTGACGCTTCCCTGGGGCAGCCCTGGAAGGAGACTGGGGCTCCTCTCTGAGTGGGTTATTGGGGTTGCCTCTGTGTTCTTTTGTGTGTGTAGAAATGAGCCTTTAATCACACAACCTAACGGGGGGGGGGGGTGTGTGTGATTCTTGCTAGTGTTGTTCAAAAACTAAATTCTTTCCCTTCATCATAACTGAGCTCTGGTATTTTAAGTTTATCCCTTTGGTTTTAGTTTATTCCACATAGGAGTTTAAAAAAAAGGGGGGGGGGGGAACAACTTTTTTTGTGATAAAGATGGGGCAGAGATTATATAATCTTTACTGTGTGTTCATACAGCTCAGTTTTATAATCATATTTATGCATTCAGGATTTATATAACGTGGGAATTGACCAATTTCCAGTCAAGAGATGTTTGTCTCTTTACTCTCTCATGTGGTATGAAGTTGTGGGTGACACAGTCCATAGTGATGCTGAGAACTTTTTGTTTTGCTGGCACGAGCCAGCTGTGCAGCAGGGTACCAACAGAAGTGCAAAACAGGCAGAAACCCCACTGAGAGTGGTTTGTGTCACTGTTCCTCCACGACCCAAAAGTAGGAGGAGTTGCGTTGGGAAGTTGTCCTCATTTGAACCCGGATAACAAGTCATTCTTTTTTTTTTTTTTGGTCTCTAGGCAAAAAGAGAAGATGAAGAAGGTCAATAAATCAGAAAGTGTGGATGAGCGGCTCCTGTTCCATGGGACAAATCCATCCCATGTGCCTGCCATCTGTGAGCAGAACTTTGACTGGAGGCTCTGTGGGACTCATGGGACAATGTATGGAAAAGGTACAAGTGTAGAAGTGTGGGTGTAGGAGCTATAGCAGTACGGGCTGGAGACCCCGGCCAGGCTGGTCTGTGGGTGTGATATGACTGACTGTCCCTGACCCCTACACTCCTGCTATTATGGCATTCTTCCCTGCCTTCATCTGCATTGCTGCAGAGAGCATCCACAGCAATCCCATTCTAGGAGGCACTAAAAACACCTCTCTTTGCTTCAGATACCTGCTGTTCAGCAAAGCTCTTGGACAGATGGGACTGGGAGGTTGATGGTGAAATGTGGCTAGAGTTTGCTGAAGCTTTAAAATAAGCCAGCGTGTGTTGCCATCCTGGCAAGAATGTGTGTAGGGCTGCCTGGAGTTGTAGAATTGCTGGCTGCCGAAGTGCTGATCACACATGTTTGGTCCTCAGCTGGTGTACTGTCTTACCTGTGGCTTTTTCTGGTTCCTAGGAAGCTACTTTGCCCGAGATGCCAGCTATTCTCACAACTACTGTTCTGCTCGCAGTGGTCGCTACACCATGTTTGTAGCTCAAGTTCTTGTTGGAGACTTTGTTCAGGGAAACTCTGAATACTGTCGCCCTCCAGCCCGAGCCAGCAATTCAAATAGACTTTATGACAGCTGTGTGAATGACACAACAGACCCTTCCGTCTTTGTCATCTTTGAGAAGCAACAAATTTACCCTGCCTATATCTTGGAGTACTGCATCGAGGCCCGTTGTGTGGTCCTGTAATGAATGGTGGAATCTCCTTTGAATTCACACAATAAATTACTCCTTAATTAATTTTTTTTAATCTTTGTTCAACTTTAGTAGTAGCTTTGGAACACTTCATAATGTGATTAAAAAATATCATTCCCCTAATGGTTTGGGGGTATAGTTTTTTTGGTAGGGGCTATTCTTTTTCCAGCAGAAAGTGCTAAACTTTAGCATTCAGTCTAACCTGGAACAGGGATGAGGTTGCCTTGCATACGCTGATTCAGTGACACCTACTGCTGCTGAAGGCAGCACCACTGAGTGTACAATTAACTGATATGACCACTTAGGGTTGATTCCTGCCTGTGATGGTACTGATGTGCCAAAGGGAGACTGGTCAAGGAATGTGGAAGAAGGAAAAGTGGAAGTACCTCCATCATGGTGCACAAGAGAGGAATCGTGGCCTCTCTTTTCAGCAAATGGTAGGAAGCTCCTGCATCCTGGAGGCTTTGCAATTAATGCTGGCAAAGGACTTGGCTTTATTTCCTGATCTCATTGCTGACATCTCTTCTCACCTGGTTCTGCTATGTCAAGTTTGACTGCCTCTGTGACACCTTGTCCTTCCTCTGTCACCACCGGGTTTAGGTCAAGAAAAGCAGGCATGTTGCAGCTGCTGAAGTTGAATCCCCTACCATGCCATGACACCAACAGTGAAGAGGTCTGTGCTGAGCTCAATAATGGCACACAGCAGCGTTCCACCAGGGCTGCAGAGCCACTGCCTGCAGCAGTGAGCAGTGAGACAAAGGGGCTGCGTGAGGGTGGCCACTGGCACGGCCACCTCCTTTCCACCCTGCAGGCTGAAACTGGTGGTGGCTATTTTGTGTTGCCCTGGTGCTGCCTGGCACTCCTCCCAATGACTGAGAAGTTTCCCAGTGGTGTGTGCTTCGACTGGGATGGATGTGGGGGAAGCTTGGATGGTGGTCATAGTACTTGAAACTTGGTGGATGGTGGGATAACATTTAGCATGACCCATATAATGGAAACAAAAATTTATGGTTTATTTTAAAACAGTCTTGATGTATAAGCTGTCGTAATTCAGCAAAGGAGTCACAAGTGGTTCAGCTGTGCATGCCATATGTGGAAAGAACCAAGAGGAGGGATGAGTGTAAGTTCTCATCAGCTTTCCTAAGGCCTGTTACTTTCAGGCACAATCAATGCTCTTAGAAAACGTCAGAAAGACAGCTGACTTCAGTGAGTCCCTGGGCTGCCCTATTCATGTACTTCCATGTCCCACTGCTTTTACAGGACCCTAAAGGTTGTTCTGTTACAAATTAATGATCTAATCTTGTCAGACACAGGTGAGCAGAGAACTTTCCGTGCAGTCAGGAAGTGAAAATGAAAGTCTCTTAAATGGACTTTTTCCTGAATATAAGATATTTTTTATTAAAAAAAAAGAAGAAAAAAGTATGTACCAGATGCCACACATCTTTCTCAATAAAGAAAGTGGTGTACTTTTGGTGAACAATTTGTTGCTCTCCTGTACTATCAATACAACTGCAATGGAAAACTGCCGTGTTTTTGTAGAGCTGTTTGCCATGGATTTGTCAGTTGTCCTAGGTCTGCATCATGTGCCTTTCATGAACATGAATCTGACCATTATTTGTACAAACAATAACAGAAAGTCTGTTTTAACATGATAATTTTATAACTAGCTGGGATTACATAGAGATCTTCTTTGTTTTACAGACTTGCTGCCTGGCTGTGGCACCCAATTATCCCAAGGATGGGAAGGGACTGAATAATGACCATTTTCAGCTTGCTTTGGTCCTTGCAACATTGCACAGATTTTCTCCATGGCTTCATCAGCTTGTGGGGGGTTGCATGTGCAGCCTTTGGACAGGACAAGGGCATGGAGATGGAGGGTTTGGAAAGAGTTTTGTTATTAGAGAATTATGAGAGTTATTAGAGAAAAAGCTCTGTGGATTGATGCCTTTGTACAGACCATCTCCTCCCATTCTTCTCCTCCATGACAGAAGAAACCATCCATTATGTGGGAAAAAGTTGTTTCCAGCAAGGTGGGAGTATGATTGCCAAACTCGTCGGGGGCAGGAGAAAGTAAGGGAGAGCCTGGTGAGAAGCAGGTCAGCCACTGAAAAAAAGGGAGGGTGGGGGGTGTAGATCTGAAAAAGAAGAAACCAGGAAGAGAATAGTGAACACGTGCAAACATGAACAGTTTGGAAGAAAATGAGATTTTCCAGTAAGTCAAAACTATTTCTGACTGCAGCAAGTTTCTTGCAGCTTCCAGCTGCCTCAAGAATTAGGTGCTGGGTGTTATATTGAGAAGGTCAGACAGGTTCTGGTGTGAGCAGCTGTAACAGTGTGCTGGTGTGGGACTGCTGTGGGCTCTGCAGGTGCTGGAGTACCGGATCTGACATGGAAGCTGTCCTTGAGGAGCCCGTGCTCATTCACAATCACTCACTGCAACACTCCCTTTGTGTCTCCCAAAGGAGCAGTCCTGCCTCCAGTGACAGGGAGAGGGGCTGGGGAGGAGCAGATGCAGGGCATTCACCTGCGTGAAAACTGACCTAGTTAAAGCCCACTCAAAATACAAACCCAAAATACGGTGTTTGGCATGAGCGGTTTCCAGTTCTGCTTGTGCAGACACCAATAAGGAGGCGGGGTGGGTTGCAGTGTGAATTTTGACTGGCATAAGATGAAATTGAACCTCTAGCCCAAGCGGATTTGGGAATATTTCAGTTAGTGAGGCACGGAGAGCAGAAACTGCTAGTAAAAGTGAAAAGCAACTTAATCTGTGAATACTTCTTCAGAGGAGTTTTGTTCAGTATTGTGAATTTGATAAAACTTCTTCCCAGCCTGAACCTCCTGCTACCTCTACAGTGCTTGGGTGCCTTTGAAGTACTGAGCAGAAAGCATTCCTCAGCAGCCTTTTAGATGAGAAATGCTTGCAAACTATCATCAACATATGGAATAGCTGGCAGGCACTAGGTATGGATCTGTAGACTTTTCATTCATTATTTTTTCCCTGAAAAATATTGGAGATCTCTCTTCCCTTTGTTGAGAATGGGTTAACTCACTGACAGTTTCAGAGTCACCAAGACGGTGGTGGAAAAAAGTCTGGCCTGAGGAATTCCGTGAGTAGCCAAACTGATTTCTGTGGGATTTGCTGCTTCCCCTGTGAGCCAGACTGGCACTGGTTGGGCAGGTGTTGGGATGGGCTTGTCCTGCAGCAGCAGACTCTCTTTGTGATCTCTTGGAGAGGCAGCTGTGGGCACCGGCAGCTTTTCCAGAAATTTCATTAGGACTTGCTTTTCAGGAAACAGCAACAATTCAGAGGGATCAATTGCTTTTTGTACCCATATAAATAATGCATTTCTTCTATGTACTCGGATGTGTACTGTCTTTGTCTCTGTCTGCAAAGCTGTTAGCTCAAGTGATCTTTTCATCATAATGTATTTCTAATTGATTTTCTTGTGGTGCTCTTAGGGCTTCACGGCATCCCTAGGTTTAACACAGTTGGTTCATGCAAGTGTGCTAGGCTTTCTGTTAAGTAACACCTCAGCAAGTTTTCAGGCATTCTTTTAATTTACTTGTGCCTAGTTTGACTTTTCAGCATTTGTAAGAAACCTTTTTAACAATTTTGAGAGAATTTATTACGGGATGGCTAAACTGCAGAAACCCAACGCTTGATTGAACATGTTGAATGAGATGTTATTTTCCAAAACACTTAAACTTTTAAAAATCAACCTGAGCCCTATAATGTGGCACAATCACTGTATGGGTGCCAGGTGAAGAAAATACACATATTGTTCTTGGCATGGCATGCTCAACAATTGCATTATTTAACAAGGCTGTTTCTAGTTCGAGGGAATAATTATCCTGAATCACTGTGTAGCTGTGGTAATGTTGGGGCTGAGGGTTTGGGGAAGGGCAGGGGTCCTTAGGGGCCTGTAGGAGACAGATCTGTAGAAATCAGACTCCTATGTCTCAGGGAACACCTTTTTCTATTTGTTCCTGTTCTCTTGTAGTCCTGTTTCTTTTGATGAAGCCTGTTGTCTGGCATGTTGAGTGCTAGGCGTTATTTCCCAGAGCAACTCAAACTGTCTTTACAGAGTTGCTCTTACATCTAGCTTACAAATGGGAGCTATAGGGAAGTCTGACCTGGTTCTTATCCATCTGTTCTTAATAAGCTTAGATTTTCCTTCCAGATGGTTTGCAGCAATGTCAGAGGGCCCATTAATTGGTGTGCCAGTGCTCAACTTATAAATACTTGGGAAGTATCTATACACGATATCCCCATCACTGGAGGAAGCTCTGTCTTTACCCATCCCCAAAGAGAAGCTTTATTTCAGTGTGTGTTCTCTGAATAATCTTTTTTTTGTCTGTATCTTCAGCTTTGGTCTCCTTAACTAATTTTTTTTTCAACATGGTTTTCTCTTTACTAAGTCCAAAGGAGATACTGGAAGTCCCACTGGTTTCCGCTTTAACACTTTGCTTTCATTCTTGTTTCTTGCAGGCTTTTTCTGACTGCATTTTGCAGATAGCCCCTTGCACCTTCCAGTTGTTTTTTCTTTTGAAAATTCTTGTAAGTTTATGGGTTTTTTTACTATGCTCTGCAGATTCATCTCAATCTGTGATTCATTCTTCTGTCCTGAAGGCCAGCTGACCTTTATTTTTCATCTCAGCTCAAGCAGGTTCTTCTAAGAGTACTTTTCCATATTCTTTTTCCTCTTTTATCCTTATACAATCTGACCTCATTTTAGCAATTACACAACCTCTGCCTTCACATAACTTGACTGAATGTCCTCACATCTATCATAATGTCTTTTTTAAAAAACTCTCCCTTTTTGTTTTGCTTTATGGTGTTTGCTGGTTTGGTTTGGCTTCTTTTGTTGTTGTTGTTGTTTTGTGTTGTTTTTTTTTTTCTTTTTCACTGAGCAAATCAAATTCTTTACTAACAGAATTCCCTCTCTACATTTCTTTAGTCAGAGATGGGATTAGTTTCACTGCATGAAACTGTAGGCTGCTAACTAAACCTAAACTTTGTGATGGTGCTACCAAAAATACATTTCTCCCATCAGGGCCTCCTCCAGCTGCTGCTATTTCTGTACAGTCTGAGTAACTCCATGATGTGTCCTGCTCACTGGATTTTCTTTTCTTTCCCAGCCTGACTTTTTGATTGGTTTTCTTTACCCCTCCTCCTCAACTTTTAGTTCTACTTGCTCCAGTTAAGATGTGGCACCTAGGCAGTTTCCTGAGCTGACACCTGATTAATAAGACTCATAAGTAATGCAAAAGCTTCATTACATATCTGGGAAGACAATTTGCAGGACTCCTATCTATCTAAAAGCTATCAACTGATGTAAAAATTAACATAACCCTCTAAAGCCTGTGAATGCAAGATCGTTGTGGAAGTTGTTGTTTGCTAAGGGAAGCAGCTGCTTGAAGTGAGTAGTACAAAGGACATGGACTTGGTAGCCAGGTGATCTAGTTCCACATCTGCAGGGGTTTTGTTGGGGAACCCAGCAAATTCAAAAGTGTTGACTTCTACAGGTGAAACATAGATAACAGCCAAATAGTACTATTGTTATCTAACCAGGGTCAGGCATCTGCTCAGTGCATATTTCGTGGGCTGGCACACTCAGAGGGCAGAAAATTCCATGCCTGGGTTTGAGCACAGGCAAAAAGAAAATCCAAACCTTTTAGGATTTGTTTTCTTCCCTGAGGATTTGGAAACCAGACAACTTTCTGGGCTGTGAAATGATGACAACAGTCCAGGAATTCCTGTACAGTTTGGGCTTTCTTGTCAAGACTACTGTTAAGCAAGCTGTGAGAAGCTAATAATCTTTTTCTTCTTCCTCCCTTTCCGTGTGCTGGCCTGCTGTTGGGGTGCTCTTTATTTTGCTCCTTGCATGTCTCTTGCCTTGCCTCAGTGTCTCACCGGGGTGCATGTGCATTTTGATGTATTCAGCAGCCTCTCATAATTTTATTTGTATCACTCAGGACCATAAGAGTTTGAGGTCTGAATGTTGTTTATTTTTTTTTACCAAACCAGAAACTTTCAAAATTGCTTTAATTTATTTTACTTTTTTTAATGCTGTGCATGCATCTGTGAGGAGAGTGCCCATTCTTTTTGAAATCCCAACAACTAACAGCAGAGGACAGTGCCAGGAAGCTATCCCATATGCTGATGAGGACCATTTTGAGAGCTGTGGTGATGTTCTCTAATCCTACGTGGAAGGGCTGAGGAGAAGGCAACAAGCACCACAGACTGCAGAGATGGATGGGACTCTGGGAATACACCACCCTACCAGTCCTCAACCATGCATGCTCTGATGAGGAGGCAGCAGTGTCCAGCAAACAGCTTCTGGTGGGAGGTTCGGTTCACTGGGGTGCACTGGGAAACTCCAAGTCATAGGCAATTGTCCTGGTTAGAAGATAAAATGCTGTTCTGCAGGCCCTTTAAGCCAAAACTTTTTTTTTCTGATGAATAATTCATCTTTTTCTAGTCTCCAAACCACTGTTCTACTCCTTTAACCTCTACACAGGCAGAGAAGACAATTCAGGCTGACCAGAAAGGCAGTCTCCAGTTTCAACCAGGTTCTCGGCAGTATCAGATCAACGTCAAAGGTGAAATATCCATTTGCTCGATGTCTAATGCAGGTGGGATGTGACTGGCACTGCAGTGCAGCATGTCCTGGGAGAGGGCTTGCAGGCAGGGGCACAGGATAGGTGAGAAGCACTTCGTGGATTTTTAGCAGTCTGTGCTACAGCAGCATGGAGGGAAGGGTGGAAAGTAGGGGATTCTCCACTGGGCAGGCAGAAGGACAAGAGCAGATGTTGGTGCAAGGAAAGATACAGCCCCAGCACAAGCAGAGAGAGTGGTAAGGGGTGGGAGCTGAGGGGTGGATTTGGGAGACCCCTGAGCATGGCTGCAAGACTCAGACTGCACCACATCTCTTAGGACATCTCCAAGAAAGAAAAGTCCTTTTTGAGACAGGGTAAAACCAGGTGAAGATCCGTTTTTCATCTGTCAGCCAGGTCTTCAGATGTGTGTTCAGAGTCACTGCGATAGACACTGAAAATGGAAATGGCACAGGATAGAAGGGAGAAACAAACTAAAGGTACCCCAAAGGGAAGGTGACCCGAACTTCCCCGCGTTGCTGGCGGTGCTGGCTGCGAAGGTGTCCCGGACGCGCTGCCAGGCAGCCCGGTCCCTGTCCCTAGGTGGCAGTGCCAGCCCGGCCCCGGGAGCCTGCGGGAGCCCGGGAAGAGCTGCTGAGCGCTACGTGCGGATTAGTGCAGGGTGGGACTCACCGCAGGCAGAACTGGAGGAGGATGTAAGAGGCAGAGCCCTCCGAAGGGTTGCTTTTGGGAAGTGCAAATGCTTTTGGGACTGCCAGAAACTCATCTGCCTCATTCACTGCCCGTTCTTCTCATTCTGCACTATCTGTCCATCACCGACAGGATGGAAAGCTGCCGGTTTCAGCTGGATAGGCACATGTGGATGGTTCAATATGGGAAGCAGGTGAGCACCTCCCTTCTCGTGCCAGCACCCCACGCCAGTCACTCCCTTCCTGCTCTTCTTAACCCAAAGTGTAGGAAAGACTGTAGCATAGCAGGACAAGAGGTACATCAGAGCCCATACTCATCACTGGATGACAGAGGTGCCCAAACAAAATTATAAGCTCAAGGCAGACTTGTAGCAATACTTTCCGAAAACGCTCTTCCTGCCTCCAGTATATTTTGGCTTGGGAATCTCCTGCATCAGAGTTGGTATCTATATACGTAGTAATCCTGGATGCATTCTTCTTTCAGTAATTATTCCATGGCTTTTTAAATGTATATAAACTTTTAGCTTCCGCAATACCTTGTGGCAAATATTCTTGCAGCTAAATGGGATATTTGGTTCAGGCTCTCCTTTGACTTACTTTGAACTTAGCACTTGTTAGCTTTGTTTAATAAAAGGGATGCAAATATTCTCCAGTGTTTTCTTCATCACCTCGCACAATTTTTGTCATTTTTTGCTGATCTTCCTCAGTGCTATCAGGGAACTCAGCTCTGAAAAGAGGCTGTCTTTACAGATGGCTTGGGAATTTGTTGAAAAATCATTTTAATTTGAAAGTTTTGTGTATGTGAGAAGATCTCACTTTCTGTAAACTTCTGCTGAAAAACAAATTCCAGAAAACCACCTGCTTTTCCCACCAAAGCCCCTGTGAGCCATCTCCATCTATAAGATCACTTGGAAATAATTCCAGAGCCTGAAATCACAGCTTTTTCTTTTGGGGGGCCTCTATTCCACCCTTTGAGGGCAGTCAGAGGAGAGTGAAGGGCTTTTGGAAGCAAAGAGGGTGACACACTGCAAGGATGGTGAAGGGAGGTGACAGTGCTCAGACTGCGCTGCAGCCACCAGCAGTCCTTGGTGGGGGACACAGAGAGAAGAGGTGGACATGAGAGAGCCCTTCCAATCTGCTGTGGTGCAGGGACTGGCAAAGGGCAGGTAGTGATAGGACAGGAGGTGATGGCTTTGAACTGAAAGAGAATACATTTAAATTAGGTATTAGGAATAAATTCTTTAATGGTGAGGGTGGTGAGGCACTGGAACAGGTTGCCTAGAGAAATTGTGGATGCCTCATGCCTGTAAGTGTTCGAGGCCATATTGAACAGGGCTTTGAGCAATCTGGTCTAGTTGAAGGTGTCCCTGCGCATGGCAGGTTATTGAAATTAGATGATCTTTAAGATCCCTTCCAACCCAAACCATTCTGTGATTTCCTGATTCCATGAAAGATATCAGAGAGACCCTGATGTAGCTCAGAGATGAGTCCATGATTCGACTGGTTTAAATCACTATCTTTTCCCCATAACTTGTGTAGGTGTTAAATCCTGTCTGTGACACCACTGTGGCCCAAAGCCAACTGCTAACAAATATTTCTTTCCCTTGTCCAGAACAAGGTGCTGCCCCTATAACTTCTGCAGATGTGGAGCCATGGTTTCAGATTCATCTGTTCACTTTGGAATTTCAAGTTGGTTCACAGAAATATGAGAGAGATTTCAAAGGTAAAAAAAATCTGTGTGTTTACCTCTTGACATACTTAGAGGGGAGCTAACTGTCACACAGCTTCTTTTGCAGAATGCCATTGAAAATCCTTTTCTGCTTGAATGTGAAAGCAATGAGGGTATATTTCATGGGGTACAAGCAGCCTGTCAGCACAGGAATAAGGGGAAGGAAGTAAAACATAAAATCTAAGTATTTTTTGCAAACTAATCAAAACTGGTGACTCTGATGTGAATAGAGACTTTTTAAAGTAGTGTCTGTGTCTCCTTGATATAACAGCATACTGAGCTAAGGTTGTAAATATGGGAACCTTCCTTATGTATTTATAATTAGGAAATCAAGGGCTCAAATTAGGATAAAAGTATCTTGAAAAAGTATCTGAATGATAGTGGTTAAGTCATCCTAGATATGATGTCCCTCTTGTGCACACACAGTGTAGGTGATTGTTACGTACATTGTAATTTGACTTTTTATATGTATTTGGTTTACCCTGGCACACAGTGAGTGTTACATGCTGGTATCTCTGCTTTTCCTTGGCTGTGACCGTGCCATGCAGCTAAGCCTTCTCCAAGCAGAAAAAAAAACCAACCAAAAACAACAACACCCCCCCCCCTTCCCAGACTGCTGTGAATATTGCCTTGGGGGAGAGGAACAGGGAGGCAAAAAAGTTAGGGACATAATAGCTTAAGCCAACTGTGGACTGCATTTCGGTTTCTATGGTATGTATACATCTTGTGCAGAGCTCAGAAAAAAATTGTGTGCAGTGATGGTTGCTCATGATATCATACTTGAAGGAGGCTATAAGCTGTGGAAGTCAGCCTTGATTAAAATATTAAAAAGTGTTTATGTCACACCTAGAGGAGGTAGTGTGAATCACCATATAGGATCTTAGTCCAAGGGAGTAAGAGGTAGGTAGGATGTCCCCTTCTTGTGTCTGGGGCTGGAAAAAGAGTGTGGCTTCTCTGGTGGCTTTCTTCAGCAGCTGAAAAAAGAGAGAAGTTTGTTCAAGGTCTCTGCAGGGCAAGTGAGCTGTAAGCAGACCAGGGAATCAGTGCTCAAGCACTGTCTTGGTAGTTCCTTCTGAGTTTTATCTTCTCATAGCTCTGCTCCATTACTGTGCTCTGGTAAGTGAGTGTGTGGAGTTCTTATCCTTATGTCTTCCCCAGCAATAAAGCTGAACCTGAGTCATCCAGCATAATCTGGGCACATCAGTGCATGGGAGCTGGTGATTCTGGTGCTCACTAGAGAGGCTGCCAGGCTCCCGAGGCCTCTGCAGGTAGCAGACTGGGCTTCCCCAGCCTCTGAAGCATCATCCTCCACTGAGCTACTGGCTGGTGGGCAGAGCCAGCTGCCAGGTTGTGGGGAGAGGCAGGAATTATCCTGAGCATCTCTGGCAAGCAGCAAAGAGCACCTGGGATGGGGGTTGAAGTATGAGGCACTATGTCACATCAGTGGAAAATAGAAAAGATGTAGTGCAAGGCAGAGTCTAGATCCCTGGAAAAGGACTACACATTTCAGAGAGGCCTGTTTTTGTGACAGAAATCACACCACTATAAATGGATCAAAATGTTTGCTGGGTATCACAGCCTGGAGTGAGGCTCAGTTAAAAGGATGTCCACAAACCTCCACAAAACTTTCACAGGCAGCACTTCAAGTGCCTGTGAGTGTTTTCCCTCTGCTATCATCACAAGTTCTGAGGGGAGAAGGTCTCTTCTTTCAACATCACAAGAGGAGCTAGTGCTGGCTGGAAGGCAGGTCAGCAACCCTCAAAGACTCAGTGACTTTGGAGACAGATTCTATGTGAAGGGAAGAAAACATGAAGTTGAAATAATCAGCTCTTCAGTCAGTCACTACAGCATGAAGACTTCACAGATCCCCCTTACTGCCAGCAAAATGCCTGAAGCAGAACAGTGGGGAGCAGAGGAGGAGCTGGATGCAGGAGCAGAGCAGCAGGAGCACTGTGTTGCACAATGACATCTGCTCTCTTGGGCAGCATTCCCAGAGAGCAAAAACCTCCTTTCTCATTCATTGTGCATTTATTTGTATTCTCTTTCAAAAAATGGTCCAGAGACATCTGAATCCTCAGACTGATAAAAATCTGCAGAATTTCTAGGGCTGCAATGAGTGGCAGTAGGAAAGAGGACAAGGAAAGATATGGAATGTTGTGCTAATTATTTTCCTAACTGTGGAAAATAATGTCAGTTTATTGAGCCCTCTCCTGCTTTGGAATGACTCATTTATCTGCTGATGTAGACTTGGTGCAGGTAGGCTGGGCGGTGGGTTTGACGGTGTTGGCAGGCTGTCACTGTGACAGGCGTGCTGGAAGGGGAGTGCACTGAGGAGAGATCCTGGTGGCCTGGAGACTGCCAGGGCAGCTTTCCACTTTCTGCTGAAGAAAATTTACGTGGCTGGGGGTGTTCAAAGAAGTCTGATGGAGATGGATAAACTCCCCTGTAATGCAGTTTGTACCATCATGTTTTATATTCTTCTATTAAGGCTGATACTGGTGGTGAGGTGAAGCAGCAGGTCCAACTGAGGGATGAATAGTCATAGAGCCTGGGGAAAACATAGTTTTGTTTTGCCACACAGCCTGCTAATGAGCTGGGAAAATCAGAGAATAAGGCTGACATCCTGTTTTTTGGATGCTGTATTCTGGAGCAGAAAGAAGAGTGGGACTTGGAAGAGCAGAGACATCAGCTGGGGAAAATTTGTGTAGTGTTGTTGGAACAGGGATGTGTAGAGTCTAACAGCAGTCAAGAGAAATAAAAGAATATGAATTGACTAGAAGAGGTCAATATGGCCTGCTGGTGGTAAGGACAAGTAATGCAAGTATCGTTCCTGTGGTACTTACTTTAGAGAGGTCTAGGATATGATATTATTAGGCATGTTTACAAGCATGTAGCCAAGCAAGGAAGGAAAAACTAAAAGGCTTGGCTGAAAGCCTAGTGTGGTGCCTCTTGCTGTAGAGCATCACTGTTACATACATGAACATTCTCTACTTGTAGCTTGCATTAGTAAGAGAGAACACTTTATACAGAATATAAAGACAGAAGGTTTTCTGAGGCAGTTCCTGACTCTCTCGTGGAAATCCCTAGAGGTTGTTAATTGTGGTCAAACTTGTTTCAAACAGTCAATCAGATGCTGTTCACATACAGTGTTTCCTTAGGACTGGGGCCATTCAGCACTGCCTGGAATAGGATATGAGGTAAATGTCTGTTCACACCTGCTCACTACTTTGGGAAAAGTTGTAGTCTGTAACAGCTTGCATCAAATAATCTAAAATACATGCCTGAGTCCAAGAACTAGTTTTGTTAGCTTGCAAATACATCACTGCAAAATGTACAGCAACAAGAGAGACAAGGATGGTTGTTTATAAGAGCTTTGCAGGGGACACAGTTTTGTCCATTTACACCATAGCACTGTATATTTAAATGGTCAATGCACAGAAATGTTGTTTTATCCACTATGCTTTTGATTTGACCTAAATGACAGCTGATGATCTGACCTGGACATTGAGCCTCAGTGCTCCGTATTCACAGGACTGTTTCTCCTTTAAAACACTGTCACGCTCTGGAATTTCAAATCAAAGCATGACCATCATCTCATTTAGTACTGCTATAATAAGGTTTAGGTCTTGTGTGTTTTTGAAACATCAGGCAGCATGATTATAAATAAAGTTGCTTTGATGACTCACTACAGTAACACCAGGGCTTGTCTGTAAAGATGAGTCAGAGCGCAAGAAAGATGAGTGTGCACTTGATATAGAAAACCAATTTCACCTTCTCCTTTCCAGCTGGACACCTGTTCTGAACTCCCAGTGTCTTTGCACAGTTTTGCTTCAGCCTGTTTAGGACTGCAGTGTGTTCTGGGCAGAAGAAATATGCTCCACAGGGTGCGATAGCTCCTTTCCATTATGGACAAGTTCTCAGAGTAGAAGTTTAGAGCCCACTGGGACAAGAGTGAGAGAGAGGAAAGGAGCATGAACAGGGGAGAGAGGGCTCTGAAAAATCCCAGGTAACGATTGCACCTCTGGTGGGTGTTGGCTAGGCCCCCTGGGAGTGACCAGAAGTGCTGTAACATATTTGTTTGTGTTACGTTAACATTTTTCCAGCTAGTAGCATATACAGGGAAATTAAAAACCTACTTCAGCAGACAATAAAGGATTACAGCATCCTCAGGCTCTGGAGGACTCAGAGCCCAATGCTTTGGCAATTTTTCCAGTTGTTTATGTCCATTTTACTTTATTCCCCCGTGGCAGCAGAGCCATTCAGATAATGACTGGGCTCTCCTCCTGTTCTTGAAGCATGTGGGTGGTTCCCCCTTGGCAAAAGGCAAACCCTCTTCCACACAGCCCAATATCCCAGGCACATTCCTCGGGAGTGGACCACTCTGATCCCCTGATTTATGGTGGAAAAATAACCAAATCAAAAAATGGGAGGGGAGATGACGAAAAGGTTGGGGCCCGTGGAATTAGACTTGGGTTTATAGAAAATTTATGTGTTAGTTAGGAAAACCCAGCAGCTGAAAAGGTTTTTATTATGGTGATTGCTTTCATAAACCTGGGGTTTATATTCAGGGTGCATTCAAATTCTGTTTAGTAAGCCCAGCTTTACATAAGCTGTTTTAAAAACTGTAAGATTCTATGATCTTTTTAGGAAAAAAAACAGCAAACCCAGGCATTATAAGTTCAAGTTGTACATACCCTCCCTGTTGGTAGAACAACATGATTTGGAGAAATGTTTTCTTTACTGTTTGGCTTCTTGTAACTGTGATGTTCTCATTCAAGATGGAGAAGGTCAGAGTTTTATTTTTTTCCATGAAATCTGAGAGGTTGATTAACCACAGCTGGAGGAGTGGGTGGACTGTTTCCCCAGGACATGGGAGACCTACATTTAATCCTATACTTGAAATGAATCTAAAGCTCCCTGTTTTGGGTGCCTACCCCTATCATTTCACAATTCGAGACAGGATAGGGTCACTTGAGCTCAAGTGTAGCAACCAGAGATGCCAGTCCAGCTCTGAATTTTCCAAGGAAAAAACAGCACCAAAACTGAATGTTTCTGAAAAAAAACAGAACAGTGGTTCCGGTTGGCATGAGCATTTTCTACAAATTCAGAAAAAACATTCAGTCAAAACTCTGGTGGATCAACTCTTTGTTTTGTAGGTGTAATGTGTAGTTTTACACATTTTCTTGTGTCAAACTTGGCTATGACTGAACAGAACATGAGAAATTAGTAGAAAGGATTGATTTAAAGTGATAAGGTACATATAAGTAGTTAAATTAATTTTATCCTCTGACAGAGAGTGGAACTGAAAATGTTTCAATACATCCAAACAGGTGACTGCTTCAGCTCTTGTCTGAGAACAAATATACTGAATTTGTAGAAAATGTGCTCTGCTTGCTAGCCAGTGTCTTATTAGAAAATTTGTGGTCTGAGACCAAAATTTAGAGTGCTACTTCTATTTAGACTTAGAGTTCAGGGCTGCAGAAAAGCACAAGAGAGCAATTTTTGGCCTGTGGCCTATTGTCTTTATCCCTGTATGAGATGTCACTATCAGCTCTTTTCTATACACCAGACACTCAGTTTTCTTCTTTTAATTCTCTTCTTCCCGATCGAGACGATCTTGTATTTCTGAAATAGTTCCTGTTATATTAGCAAAGTTTCTTTTAAATATATCTGAAGCACAATGGGATTTTTTTGTTTTTTGTAAAAAGACACAGGGATTCCTCTTAGCTCCAGCTCCAAGTTCCCTTGTTGCATCTGCTGGTTTTGCAGGGAAGAAGGTCTAAGACACTTCCCTTAGGGTGGAGATCAGGGAAGGAAAAAGCAGGAGTGGGGAAGACCACCTGTCACCCATTAATTATCTTGGCCTTTCTGGCAGTGACATCAACAGGAAAAAAGACAACTCTTTTTGAAGGCCAGCTAAGGATTAAGCCACCCCTTCAGACATGCCATCAGTTCCAGCCATCTATCTCAGTGTCCAGCCACCTATCTCAGTGTCCAGCCATGGTCTACTGAGACCAGATCGAGCACCACAGAACAAAGAGGTTGTTTTTCTTTTTGCCCAAATACATCTTGTTTCTCTGCTAGGGGATTTTTGCAAAGGCAATGCTGAACAGAGAGTATCTGTGGGCACTGGCACAGCTGCCTTCTCATGGCATGCAGGAAACCACCACCAGCCATCTGACTTCAGGTAGAAGGTCTGATCTGACAAGTGAGAGGGGAGGGCTTGAGTCAGTGTGTGTAATACACGTGTATTTCACCACACACTGGAACACAGATTGTATGGCTACACCTTTTTTTTTTTGTTCCATCTACCATATTATTTTGGATCTGCTGGAAAACTGGGTGGAGGAGGCAGCCAACCTATAAAGATAAGTGCTTGTGCATGAGTGTAATATACATATGCTAATCCTCTGATTTGTTTTCCTGTAGGTAGAAACAGCACATGTAAAAGAGAAGCCCAGGGCTGGAAGTGAATGAGCAGCTCCTGTTCCACAGTATGAATCCGTCTCATATACCTGTTGTCTGTAAGCAGAATTTTGGCTGGAGGTTCTGTGAAACTCGTGGGACAGCGTATGGAAAAAGTATAAGGGTATGGGCTGGACCTGCATCAAGATTCTTGGGGGGTTTCAAGGGTGGAGGGAAAATGCTGTGCTTTCTACTGTCTGGGTCTGATCCTAACTCTTTAGATCTTTCACAACCAGCAAAGCAACAAAAATCAGTGGTGAAAGCTGCTAGATCAACCCCATCTGTTGATGGCTTAAAACAAACTCAAGCAGAAACACCTGGCAAGGATACGTTTGGAGCTACCAGGATAGGAAAGAAAGGAAGGTGCTTGTTGAGGATTTGGCTGCCTAAGTGCAGATAGCAGATTTTTGTCACTTTGGTTTATGCATTTTTACCCATGGCTTTTTCTGGTCCCTAGGAAGCTGCTTTGCTAGAGATGCCACTTATTTTCATCAGTGCTGTCCACGCAGCACAGACCACCACAGCAGGTCTGTAACTGAAGTTCTTGTTGGAGATTTTGTTTCAGGGAAACTACAAATACTGTTGCCCTCCAACCAGACCTGGGATTTCAGACAGCTTTTTCAAAATTTCAAAATTTTGAACAGCTGTGTAGATAATAAAAAAAATCCTTTCATCTTTGTCATCGTTGAGAAGCACCAGATTTATGTGGCATGTATCTTGGAGGATACACGTTCATTCTGATAAAGATGATGGTGGAGGTAACAATATCGTGCCTGGAAACAACACTTAAGGTTTGACTTTTTTGAACTCTGTGTTGCATGTAAGAATCTCATATCTGACATTCAGCTATACTGCAGCTGTTTCACTTACAGGAATGAAACTACAAGTATACTAACTTGAAGAATGGCTGAGTTCTCTAAGAGTTGTTTTCCTCCCAAACAGGCTGGTAGCAGTTAAATCTTAATAAATAATATAAGCATAACAACATGGTGATGATTTGGGTACAAGTGCAATATAGATTTAAATGTGCATTGTGGTTAATTTCTAAAACAAATTGCTTCCATGTAAAGTATGGTACATAAGTAGATGTTTTTTAGGACATGGGGAAATGAATACATAAAATGGGGAAAATGGAGTATAAAAAGCGTGTTTGAGGGGTGACTCTCTAGAGTTGTTTTTCCACAGAAAGAAGATCATCAGTATCTTGTCAGCGTAAGAAAAGTAGACAATAGGCTCTGAGCTGTTTTTGTCCTGTGGTTTGGCTGCTTTAAATTTTGTGGCAAGAAAAGGCTTTTAGATCATATCCTAAAGGACTGTTACATCATGTTCCCTAATTTCTCTGCTGGTCCCTTTTGGTTATCTTGCAATAAGAGTCATAAGGGCTCCAATTCAGATGGAAAAAAAAATATATTCCTGGATAACAAAAAGGCAAATGACTCACTGGTCTTCCTCAGTCTCCCGTGGCCACTGATTGTGTGCTGAAGCCACCTATTTTCACATAACCCTTCTGCAAGAGCAGGGGGATGCCTCAAGCTGTACTGCAGTCCAGTCATACCACAAATCAAAACAACAGTAATTTCCTGCTCTTCTAGAAAGAGCAAAACTGATACTTTGAGCTGTCTGTGCCCTCCTGAACTGCAGGGTGAGCTGGGATCTCACTTTTAGCTTATGCAACCTTCCTCCCAAAACTCAAAGTATGAGTGTGAAACCTTCCTTGGATTCACACTGGGATACTGTAGTGCACTTTTCTTTGGTGTTGCCACCCAGGTGTGCAGCAGCCTGCTGTGTGCTTGGCTCCCATGCTGTGGGCAGCTCTGGAGTGTTTGGTGTTAAGCTGGATCAGGAAGGGGGGAGCAGAGTGGTGGTGCCTTTGCAGGGAGCTGTTTCTCAGTTTTTGCTCATGGTGAGAGAAGAGTAAGTAATGTAGAAATGAGGAGACAGCAAGCTCTCCTGTGCTTGCCTGAGGATTGGTCATGGATTAGCTGGAAGCAGCTCCCTTGAGTTCTGCCCTGGTGCTTTCCCCTACACTCAGCTCTCTTCCACCAGCAGCCCTGGCCCCTGCAGGTCTTGAAACATTTCAGCAGACCCATAAAGGGGCCAAGGGTGCAGGGCACCATGGCTACTTTCAGTCACATTCTCTCTTCTGGGTATATTGTCTCCCACTCTTGCCCAGAGCTGAGTTTGGGATCATAATGTTAGAAACATCTGAGTGCTGGTGGCCCCATCCTGGCTGTCCACTGGGAAACACCATAAGGAGTTCAGCAGCCTCTGTCAGCGGGAGACTCTGGGAATGTAGGAAACTGATGGTAGAAAACATCCTGGGAACCCCAGAACTAATGTTGGGGATGGAGTTTGCTTTGTTCCCCCATCACTACCAGGACTTCTCACCCTGTTTTTCTGTGTCAAGTCTGCCTGTCCCACTGGTGACACCCTGTCCCGGACCAGAGCTTCCCTGGGCTTACCTCAAGAGAAGCAGGGATATTGCAGCTTCTGAAGTTAGATCTCCACCATGCCATGACACCAAGAGTGAGGAAGTCTGAGGTGAGCTGAATAATGGCACATGACAGCATCTCATTGGGGCTGTAGAGCCAGTGGCTGCAGGAGTGAGGGGTGAGGTAAAGGGGCTTTGTGAGGGGTAGTCACTGGCACAGCCACCCCCTTCCCATCCTGCAGACTGAATCTGGTGGTGACTATTTGGAATTACCCTGCTGCTGCCTGGCACTGCTCTTGATGATTGAGAAATGCCCCAGTGATGAGTGCTCTTACTGGGATGGATGAGAGATTGTTCTGAACTTTCAGCTTATTTAATATTTTCTGTAGGATATCCCCAAAGTAAATTGGCCCCTGGACTGAACCTTTGCATTTGGTTTAGTTCCACTGTCTTATCTTTCTGAGGGGAGTTGGGGGATTTGATCAGAAACTGAAGGTTTTCCTTAAGCAAACTAGCACTCATCAGGAGCATTTTGGACAGAGGATGTGGATCTCATTTACCACCGTTAAGCACAGGGCTTTTGAAAGCACAAGGTAAAAGTGCATTGGAAGGGGTGATGTTTACTATACAACAACTCCAGTTGGTGATAAGGCTGTTCTTTTAAGTCTCTCTCCAATAATCAGCACATCAAATCCAAATCTGCTCTTGCTCTAGCCCACCTGTTTTGCTCGGTCGTGTTGGGGTTTGCTGGGATGGAGGTGCTTTGTGTTGCGTGTTTATCAGATCTCGTATTCCTACTCCTGAAGGGTTCCTGTCTGTTTGGATAGCAAACATTTCTATGCAGTGACAGTCTGAGGACCACATTTTACTGATTCACTAGTTTCTGACTGAGGGCTGGAGGTGCAGATGTATGGGTGTCTGAGATGGACTATTGCCATTACTGGGTACAAATATTTCACCTGCAATGCAGAATACCCCCAAGGGTTTTTAGTTAACTGCTTCCTGTGACTGCACACACACACAGGAGTCTGCTGCTATATTTTTTATGGAAGTCACATTTCAGATTCCCAGTTCAACAAAACCACCCTGCATTGACAGGCTTGTAACAGAGCAAACATTGTTAGTTAAATCACATGCTTGCTTCCTTCCTGCTCTGTTGTTAAACCTTTAACTCAAAATCCAGGTCACCTCATTTCAGGCTTTTCTGAAGGTGAGGAGGGACATGACTGTACTTCCATTTCACCAAACGCTATTGCGTGGAGCATTTTGTAGTTTTCAGTGTTCAAAGATTTCTTTGTTAATGAAGTGCTGGAGAACTGAATGTAATATCTTGCTCTTTGCTGTGCATCTTGCTCACTCTCTGGACAGCTTTCATGTGATGGGTACAACACCACTGGAGGATGCTGTCCCTCAGGTGGTCAAGTCTGAAAGGGACTATTATAGGTGTATTGTTATATTTTGATTCAATTATTGTGTGATAAAGGTAAACAGTGACTGCTGTTCATTGAGGTGCAGGAGGAAGAGAAAAAGATGAACTTTGGCTGGTACTGGGGAATACCTGCTGGCCACAGATGGCACAGCTGACTCCAGTGTATTTACTGGAAGCGGGTTTGGTGTCTGACAAATAGATAAGACATTGTCTAACTACCTGGAAAGTCCCATGTCGCTTAAAATGATTACTTATTTACCCTGCCCACAAATAAACTCACCTTATCCCTGTAATAGAGAGGTGACTGTGATAAATGTAACTATTTTCACTGCATGGGATTTATAACTTTCATGAGAAATCAGTGCTCTTGGTTCCTGCAGGTCTAGATAAGATTCATAGAAAATGCTCCAGCTTAGTATTAGGGCCTCATATCATTGTGTCACTTTTCTGGCAACAAGTATAGTTTGGAAGTTCCAAAAATACCTTAAAACAATTAAAATTCCCTTTAAATTAGTTCTGGATAAAGAAATAGTAATAATTTAAAAAGTTAACATTGTACTTAAGGACCCAGAAATCAAGGCAGAAAGAGAAATAAAACCAGTGGTCTTCCTGTGGATTTCAGAATTCCCTTCTCACTCTTTAAATTGTGGTTTTTTTGGTTGTTTTGTTTTGGTTGTTTCTTTTTGTTTGTTTTCTTTGTAAAACATGTCTCAAGCCCAAAGCCACACAATCAGCAATTCCCCAGTCATCTTTTATAGTGAGGTGGGAGACAGAGCAAGGTTAAGGTAGTTTAATATTATCCCCTAATTTAATTATTATTCATTATCACATACTCTGTTGCTTAAAACAGAATTGCATCTCCAGTGCATATTTTTCTCCTGGAGGACGTTAACTCTTCAGGGTGAAATTAAGCTCCACTGATTGAGGGGGGTTTTTTGAGTACTTTATATTACAACAGAAAGGAGCAACACTTAACCCCTCAAACCTCTGCCCTCTCAAAATTGCTAGCAGCTTAGAAAGCCGACTCAAATGTTGGGTTTCACCCAGAAAGCTGACTTAGATGGAATTGCTGAAGGTCAAAGCCTTTGCCAGGATGCCACCTGCATGAACAGTATCAATTAGATGTTCTATCTTGTGGGAATTACTCAACTTCTAATTTGCTGGTATTAAAATGTAGGTGTTGAGATGGCTATCACTGATACCACCAGTGTGTAAAGTTCTTTGAATATAAAGGTTGGATCTGTAAAACTGAAGTTTACAGCAGCAAATTTTAGATTTACAACAATCCTGCCTAGTTTTCAGAATTCAAGTTTTTTAAAGCCTAAGTTGAATAGGAAAAAAAAAAAAGTTTTCTCAAACCAGCCAGAGACATTTATTTGTGTTGTTCCTTGACACTTATTATTTACACCTGGTCCTCTCCAAAGGATCTTGGAGACAGAGCTACCTAAATGTGAGCTGTACTCCGAGGTATATCAAGCACATTCATTAATATGTCATTGTGGCTGTTTTATACAAATTTGCTTTGCCATCAAGTGACTGTTTCTCAAGTTGACATACTGTAATACAAGGACAAAACACTGCCTATTTCCCAGAAGGTGCAGGGTCTGTAAAGACAAGCACCTAAGATAATTTAAGCAAGACAGTCTAACTGTCAATATTTAGACTCTAGAAAGTGTATCTCCATCAAATACAGCAGACTCCTTCAGAACATCAAATACACCAGAGCAGTATTGTTCTCTGAAGTGCACCCCAAAGTCTCTACTGTTGGCCAGGTTGGTTCATTGTTCAGAAATCTTTGAATATTCCATGGAGCACAGGCTGAGATTCAGCAGACCATTGCACAGAAAGGAGTGCATGGTCTATATAAACCCCAATTACTTGTAATATTTTATGGAGATACATCTTCTACAGTCTAAATATTGACAGATTATCTTGCTTAACTTATAATAATATCTAATAAAATCTAATCATGCATGGTTTTCTTTGCTAAGTACATAGTTTTCATTCTTATCTGACTGGTTCCAGAAAGCCACTCTGTCCTTGGTGTGAATATTCTCTGTATCCTGTTTCTTTCTCACCCAGGTTACAAATGTGTTGTCTTTACACAATTTATACTACTCCATAGTTATTATCAGAAAGGAAGGGAAGGATATTTAAACACACACTAAAAAAGTGTGGTTTTTTTTTACCAAATGTCATTTGAACATATTGAAAAACCCCTGCAATTTACTAAATTAACTATGAATTAATTCAAAACAATTTTTATTCGAATAAATTCTGGAACTTTAGTGTAATAGTAACATATATAAGTACACAAGCATGTGAAATTCTTCAGCCCTGACAGGATAAAATACCTTGGCTGAAGAAATGAATCATTCAATTTTCACTTTTTTTCCCCATTCTTCTTATCAAGTGTTTAACAACACGCAGACCTAAACAAATGACATAGACAAACATCTGTCCTTAAATAGCAACAATTCTGCCTGTCAATAAAATTGTTTTACTTCCACCATGCTGGGCCTTGAGTTCACAACACAAGGGCTGGGCGAGCAGATGATGGCACACAGAAGGATCCCCATTTATTGATACTGGGAATTACCATCTGCTTTTCTGCTCCTGCTACAAACTGAGTCCTAATAATAGTAGAGGGGTTGTGTGTGCTCAAAACACAGAAAAAACACAACATCATTTCTCTACCTGAGCAGATCTTGCAACTATTTTTTAAATAGTATTTTAAAATACTCAATCCCTTTTAGGAGGATATATGTTCTTTGCCTCTTTAATTGCTCTTGTTTTGTAAAGTTGCGTGAGAACGAGTTCTATGTCTTAGGTCATACTCATCTGGATCTTATTTCCTAATGTTTCTGACAAACAAATTAAATGAAATTAATGAAACTAAATGAATTAATGAGGATTCCCAGTTCACTATACATTTACTGAGGTAAGAGCTATGTTTCCTTTGGGTTTCTTAGTGTGGGCAAGGCTTCCAAAAGTGATACTACTGATCTGAGGAGTTCTCTGTGCCATTACAATGATGCTCCTGCCACTTCACTTGCTGTTTGTTTCAGCTGCTTAACAACTGGAACAGTGGTCCATCAGATTGTCGATATCTCCAAAGGGTTTTGAAAAATCACTATTCCGTGCCTGCTTGCCATACCAGAAACACTTTAGTACCTGCTGGCCTTCCTTTAGAAATAAACAAAACATTATCTTTGTGTTTCAAAAAGCTTAGCCTGTAGTGCACCTAGTCTATCTTCCAGAGGCATGATTTGAATTTTAGCATGTCAGCACAGTGCTGTTTCTTTTATTTTAGCTCCCCTCTAATCTCTAGAATCAGGCACTTTCTTACCTCTCTCCCTCCTTCCCTCTCTTTCTTCCACTTACCATGGTTTTATTTTTTCTGTTTCCTGGCCCTTAAAAATATTAATTTTATTAGATTAATTCTAAAATGTTGCATGAAACGATAGGTACTCTTGAACAAACTTATATATAGATAGGCACACATACAGTGTGATTATTAGTACACATTAATACAAACTTTTATGCAAATTAAACCTAAGCATTTTTAATTTGCAGTTTTATTAGTCAAAAATACATCTACTCTACACTGTTAGGATTTTACATTTCTGTGTGAATGAACCTGAGACTACACGAGAACTTAGAATAAGTTTTGACATAAGGCCACAAGACAAAACACAGAGGCTACCTTATGTTACTTATGTTTCAAATGTTACATGGTTAAAAGGAAAGCTCCCATCTGCAGGGGTCGGTCATACATTAGCCTCTACCTGGATCCCCTGCTAGGAAACGTGCCCCAAGTGCTTTCTGATGGACCACAGTGCTGTTCTCTCTGCCTGCAGGGAAGCAATTCCTCAGGCTTGGGAGCTATTTTAATGAAATAGCTGAGGAGGGCAGGCAGAAAACACCTTCCACAGTCCTTCCTTCTCTACAAGTCCTCTGCTACCTCCCTCCCCAGCCTCCCCTCAGCCGTGAGTTTGCATCCTAGAAGCAGGAGTAGAGAGCACAGCAAGGGCCTGTCCTGCTGCCGTGTGTTTCACATGAAAAGAACAGTAAGACAGACAACAATAATTGCAAAATATCCCTGCTCTGAAATCAGGCAAACTGCCAGAGAGCTCTTATGCAAAAAAAAGAAAAAAAAAAAAGAAAAAAAAAAGCTGGAGATTCAGCTTTCCCACATAAACAGCTTCCTTTCAAAGTCAGAGTCCAGGGCATACAGGCACACATTCATATAAAGCTAGTCTTTGACATCTAGCCTTTAGACATCAAATATGTACCACCCATCCAATGTCAGCATTGTTTCTGCCATTTCTCCACAAAATAGTGCAAGCTTGAAATTGGGCACTGTGATAGATCTGTTTGTTTTGAGTAATTAATTAATCTTCCCAGGTTCTGTCTTCCCATGCAGGAGGAAAGGAATTGTTATCAGACGGTAGTGCCTGCCAGAATGCAGGGTGCCCTCTGACAAGCAGGACCTCAGCTCCACCAAACATCCCCACGCCCTCAGAACAGAAAACTCAATGTTCTGTATTCTTATGGCTTGGAACAAGCAAATATTTCATCACAAGCTGTACATTTCTAAACTGATCTGTCTTGCACAACATCACTGTGCATTCAGGCAGTTCACTCTAATTATCACTTTATAACATTTTGCATCTGCTTCTGTTAAGTCACTGAAGTTCCTGGTATGTTTTCTTGAGTTGTTTTATTTTTAAACAAATTGTTTCTGTGACTGGCTGTCAACAGCTGTGCTTTTCATTTTACACTGTGCTGTTCATTTTACACAGTTTGAATATACTCATTTTCTGCAGTGTGTTCTGATACTGCAGCTCAGTTACAAACCTGAACCCACAGAATTCCTTTGACGGGCTGTTGATTAGGCTTGCAGTTCATCCCTAATTTCAGGTTTTCCCCCAGACTCGTAGAATTTGCTCTTGGGTAACAAATTGTACAATTTATGCCCTACAGAAGTATAACAACTGTTAGTGGTCTTTTACAAGGTTTTCTCAGCATTCCAAAGAGCTCTCCAGTCTCAGCCAGAAGCAGGCTGGTGCATGTGGGGGAGATGTTTCACTCGGAGATAGCTGGGGTCACCCACTGCTTTGAGGTGGGGGTTGGTCTCTTCTCCCATGTAACAAACAACAGAAAAAGAGCAAATGATCTCAACTTGCACCAAGGAAGGTTTAAATGGGATATTAGGAAAAATTTCTTCACTGAAAGGGCTGTCAAGCACTGGAACAGGCTGCCCAGGGAAGTGGTGGAGTCACCATCCCTGGAGGTATTTAGAAGATGTGCAGATGTGGGACTTGGGGACATGGTTTAGTGGTGGACTTGGCAGTGCTGGGTTAATGGTTGGATTCAGTGACCTTAGAGATCTTTTCCAGCCTTAATGATTCTATTGTAGATTCCATCCCATTTGGAGTAACATAATGAAAGTTCAAAGAAAACACAGAATAAAAGTACGATACTTTAAAAAGTGGAATTGTATGTTTATTTTTATAGTTCTAAATTAAATACATTTTCTATGAAATGTTTCAATCATTTTAAAAAATAGCAGTCAGTATCCAATGGAAAAACTGTCTAATATATCTGAAGCAATATCTCTTGAAAACAGTTTAGTGCGAAGTTTCTGATGTTCATGTTCGTAGATATTGTCCTGGTTTCTTTCTTTCTGTAGTTCATCAGTGCATAATCTTAAGTGTAAATTTGTTAAATTTAATGGGTTCTTTCCTCTCTAAATTGTACCCCTAGTAATTTCAGATGGCACTTCATTGCCACAAACTGGGGCAGACTGGCATCCATTAACGGTGATGTGCTGAGACTCGTTGAGGTGCTCAAATTGATGAGGACACCTGTATGGTCCTCCATTCCTCTGTTGGTATTTAAGAACATTCAAGTCAACAATTAAGCAATTATATGTATATCAGTATTTGCTTGGTCTTATATTCCTGAAAAAATACCCATGCGGTTTCGGTTTGGACAAAACCCAGAGATTAAATACTCCAAGGGAAAGAGTTGGAGGTTTGTATTTATGCTGATGTTCTCTCATGTTGCTCTGTGTGGCAGTGTTATTGCTGACAGCAACAGCAGTTGTTCAGCAGCAGCCAGCACTGTTACCATGCTCTAAGCAGTAAGGCATAAGCAAACCACCAGTGATGTATATTGCATGTAATAATTTTCAGCCACAGGCAGGACACTGGCACCTTGACTCTAAGGTTTAGCTTTGTTAAAATATTATTTTGAGGCCACTAAATAATAAAGGCAAAAGTTATTATATTGTGGTGGGATTCCACACTTTTCATGACTAGGTGGGTGACAAAGAGTGCCCTGTGCCTAACAGGTGGTGTGTCTGGAAGGCTGCAATGGTGTGTGTCCCTCGGGCAGAGAGTGTTAAGCCACGGAGACTGACCCTTTAAACAAAGGCTTGATTCATGTCTTTTCTTCCTTGAAGGGAATGAGAGAATGAAATGTAAGTAAAATACAGCAAAAGTTGTTGTGAAACAAGCCCGTTGCTGTTCCCCGAAAAGCAAGTATGTGAGGATTCATTTTTAGAGGCGCGCTGAAGCAGCGGGACACCAGGGGGTGGCCACAGCCACTCTTCCTCCAGGGGCTGTCACTGCCTTGCCAATGCCAAGGACTAAAATTGTCCGGCTTCTTAGAAGAGGACGTGGTCCTGACTGTGTGCCACAAAAAATGTCTGCTGTGCAAAACCACAAGCTATTTCCCACTCCAAAGCAAAATCTTTAATAGTAGCTGTTCTTGCAGTAATTGGTGGATGACTGCTGTGCAAAGAGGACTCCTTTCTGTCAGCATACTGAGGCTTGCAGGGTCTGGGGGGTGTCCACAATCCCAGTCAGGTGTCTGTCTCTGAAAATGAACATTCATTTCGTGGCAAACTCAAAGGTCAATTTTCATTCAACAATTAAAAAGTCAAAAAACCAAATGCGTCTATGGAAAACAGCTGATAATAAGTTTCTGTGGCTCATAGCAGTGTTGACAAATTTTACCACAGACAACGGGTTTATTGATTCTGGCAGCACTCCTTGACCATCAAGAAAGTAGCTATTACTGAAATTTTTGGTGTTGATTTATTAAGGGATTGTTATTTAGAATTTGGACGTTTAGAAGCATGGGACTGCACTTTTTGAAGCTGGAAGACTGGTATGAAACTGAAGTGTATTGCTCTTAACCTGCCTGCGTGGTTGTCAATATGTGCATCTTAGCATACAGCTCCAACAGTTTCTTGCAACTGCACCAGAATGTGCTTATAAATGAAAGTCAGGAAGCAATAATTAAAAATTTCAAATAGCTCTAGGTAAGATCATGAAAAATAATTTGGAACAGAGAGAGCTGAAGACTTTTTGTTTCATTGTATATACATATGCATGTATATATATATATAGATATGTATCATTGAAAGCTGCTAAATGGAATCACACTTCATTAGGCAAGTTCTGTAGGAGCATGGAGGAATATCTGTCTTCATGTTTTGTAAAAATGTGTTTGTGATACTGCTACATCACCACCTTTAAAATTACTTTTATTCTGAAATGCATAAACTTTGAGACTTCTCAAAACAGGATTCAACCTTTTCAATCCAATTGCAACATGTTTTGTTTGAATACACACACTGAAACACAAAATTATGACAACAATTATTCCTGGAAGGTATTAAAAAGTTGATCCGTATGCATAAATTGAATTATGGCTCTGGCAAAGATGCAATATAAGCAAACAGACATAGTATAAACACTTAATACTCCTCTAGCATCTACTGCCAAGGTCCTCTAATGATTTTAAATCGGTTCAGACTGTTGCTGTGAGATAGCCTGCCTGTACACGATTACATATGCACAAAAATAAGAAGATTAAAGAAAATGTCAAGAGGACAAAAGGGATTTCTTGAAAAAGTTAGTGAGGGAGGGCCAGGAGCAAACTTAGGGAAGATGGCACCAGCTGCAGTCTCAAGGACTGGCTGTTCAAATTCCTTGAGCAACACAGAGAAACCATAGGGGAACCCAGCTGCCAAGAAGTCTAAAGACATTTCAACAGCACATTTGTGAAGAGTAATTTTGCAAAGACTTATAAACTGACCACACTGGGCAGGTTTTCCTGGGATTAGCAAAAGACATGGTCTTGCCATGAAAACTGCTGCTCTGCCAGACCTGATGTTCTGCTACAAAGCATAGTTTTCCTCATGGAATAGATGTTATAATGTTCCTTGGATATTAATGTTGTTAAATAACAACAATAACCACAAGGAAGCAGCTCTCCAACATGGAAAGTTTCAATATTTGCACAGAACAAAGCTAGCTGCAGTGGAAATCAAGGTGTTAGAACAGCAGGGATGAAGCAAGCCAGTAGTAGTCAGTGTTGTGTCCTCCACCCACTACAGGGACATATGAATGTGTATGTTTTGTTGCTATGCCAGCTACAAGTCAGCACTGAAAACTCGCTGCTCATCCACAGCTGTGTGCTTCTACTATAAAAAACAAATAAAAAAACTAATGGAAAGGTGTGTCATAAAGCGGGGTCACTGCTTTGACCCAGATGAATGCCATGGGGGGTAAATGCATTCAGGAGTGGGAGACACATCCATCTTGCAGTAATAAGGAACCACCAAAGCCAGTGAGAATGGCCGGGACTGTCAAAGCCTCCTTGCCTCTGTCAAACCAATCGTGTCTTTTAGATGAATGTTGATCTTGTCGCAGGACTCAAGGACTTTACCAAAAAAAGGGAGATTCCCCCAGACACTGAATTTAAATAACATGATGGTCAGTTTGTGAAGAACAAGGCAAATGACCTAATACAACTTTTTACCTTCAGTCTGTATGAGGTTTACTCAGAATGCTGGCAGCAAATGTAGGAAGCACTGTGACATTCCTGACCTGGGGAAGAGGCTTCAGTTACATTTTGTCTTATGTCTTTGGAGTCTTTCTCTCTAGGACATCCTCTGCAAACCATGTCCAGAGTACCAACTGCATGAAGAAGAAGAAGGACTCTTGGAAATCATATACAGATGGACTGAACCAATGACGAAAAAGGGGAAAGAAAGGACAGACAACCTGTAGGTGATGGAGCATGTGTTCTACAAATCCAGGCTGCCTTAAGCTAAAGTAAACAGAACAAGCTGGGGAAAGTTACAATGGTTTAGATTTTGTAAGTACAACAAATTTTATTTTATTTTGAAACAATTTTCCCTTAAGGAATGTCCTTTCATTTTAATTTGCAAAAGGCTGACAACTCATCTTATGAAAACTGTTCCCTTTCACTGGAAAGAATTAATCTTTTTTTTTTTCCTTTTTTTTTTTTTGGCTAATTCAAAACATTATTTTCCTCTCTCATATTCATCACCCACCTTTCAGTATAACTTCCTCACCATTTCAGTCCAGTACTTGATGGGTATTTAGAAGAAAATTTCTCCAGTGGACAGATTTTCTCATAGTTGTTCTCTTATTATTTTTGGCAAATAACCTAATCTGATCTGACATAGCAGTTTGTGTTCTTTAGGAATATAACTTTCTCAAGTGCTCAGATAACATGAAATGAAAATGGTGTCTGACTCAAGCTGCTCAGTGCCAAAACACAGTGCTGGAAGGAGAATGGGCAACCCATTGAGACCCATCCCCCTGTGTTAGTAAGCTGTCGATGTTCAGTTCAAAAGTCTTGGTAGGGCATGCACTCCAAGCAGCTCAAAAAGCTTCCCAAGGCCCTCAAGAAAACCTGGAGGTCTGTGGTAAAAATCCCAGCAACTTCCTGTGTTATTTGATGAAAGGAGAGAATGAGGGCACCCCAACCAGGACAGTTGAGTCCCTGCTGGGTAGAACAAGAGGCAGAGACTGCAAAGAGCAGTGATAAAAGATTTGATTTAGACTTAGGTAAAATGCTGTGTACCAACAAAAACAATTTAGCCCTGCTACAGATTTTGGAGAGTGAGGATCCCTTTCAGGAAACTCCTTAAGAATACCTGTCAAAATGGTATGGTTGCTTCTTCTGGGGTTGGATGTTCTTCCAGACTTACGCCAGAAGTGGTACTGTCCAGATTCTTCTCCACATTTTTTATATAGTTCGCAAAACATTTATAAGCTGTTTTGTCCTCTCCTGCCATGATTTGTCTGCAGTACTTACTTCTGAAACAGTTTTCCACTATTTCCTCTGGAACAGCATTCCCTGACTGTTAGAACTCTAAGACTCTAACTGGAGGAAAAAAATAACAGCTGGAACACAACCTAAGACTGCATCCACAGGAACAGGAAACCCTTAGAAGTTACAGGGGCCCTCCCTGGGCATCTCCTGAAACTATGGTTTTCAAAGAATTTAGCTGGATCATGCCCTCACACCTCATCTCTGTAACCATCCCAAATTAGCCTGGGGGCCTCTTTACCAATTTCTGGGAACATATCTGTCCTAACCATGCTCAAACCTGTCCCACTGTCCACAGACAGATTCTCCAGAATCTTGCATGGATTAGCAATTCTCATAAAGGTGGAAACTCTCTGTGATGCTTGATCCAGGAGTGTGTGTTTGCTGATGGGCATAAGGCTGATGTATGGGGGCCCATGAGTGCCGATGGCACCCGAGAGGGTGTAGACATCCACGTGGTGCTGGAGGTCGGTGCAGGCAGGGCACAGACATCAGCTTCAACCTGGAGAGAGGCATTACAGTGTTTTGCCCTTCTGACAAGAGCAAACTGAATCACTGAGGTGAAGTTTGAGATCCATTTGTGCATATTGATGGGAACAGGAAGAGGAGCAAGTAAATAAGACTGGATGTGTTATGGCTAGCTGTCTTTTGTCCTGTTTGATCACTTGAAAAGACAGATGATTGCTTACTTTAGTCTATTAGGCATGTTTGTTACACATAAAGATTCATGTATGCTTTTTTTATATTTTAAACTTGCTAGAATTACACTGAGTATTAATTAAAATTCTGTGACTGCTTGATGGGGAATGAACAAAGGGTAAGTATCAAAGCACTGGTTCTCTGCATCATGCTAATATAATGTTTCCTTGTATTAAAAGATAACACAAACTCACAGAAGAGAAATGTGAATAAATGAAGTGATAATCAATGGCAAGAAATAAAATCTCATAACTTTATTATAATTTATTGCCGAAGCAAAAATATTGCCAGAGGAGCAGTTTTTCAGAGGAGGGAAAAATTCCGTGGAGCTGTAACAACATATTATCAACCTTTACACCTTGTTCAGAAGAGGAAAATTTTATTAGATTACAAAAGGCCAAGTAATTTTATTCCATTAATAACTAGAAATGCAGAAAACAACAACTCAGTGTGGGCAAGTCCTGAGAACTGACTCATCTCAGAGCTTGTTCAGAGAAATGATCTGAACTAATTTATTCACAGAAGGTTCATATTGAACATCACACTCAGTAACTAGCAAAATGCATTTTTTAATTATGATCACATCGCATAGAAACAGAAAACAGTTGAAAAAAACTAAAAAAAAAAAAGGGGGGGAGGTAATTTTGCACATAAATCTCTTTTGTGTGTCTCTCTGTCAAGACCTTTCAGCAAGGGGCAGCTTGGTGGGGCAACTTATCCCCGCAGGCATGCAATCTTCGAGAAATTAGACCAGAGGAGTGGAAAGTCCCATCTTAGTGCATCACAGTAGTTACAAATAGACAAGAACAATTGCTTGGAGGATCTTGGAAGTGCTCTTTGGGTTTCCTGGTATAAACAAGAGGTGGTTAAATGCAAGCAATCTTTAAGCTTCGTGATGAACTGAAACGCTGAACTCAGTTGCTCAGAAGGCTGCAAGAGTTCTCTGACAGAGGCTGTCGAGATTTTTCTAAACCACGTAACCTGAAAGAAGAGCTGCGGAAACACAGGTTCAGCAGAGCTGCTGAAACCTTGTGTGAGGACAATTCCCCCAAAAATGTCAAGGAGAGCAAATATTTAAAGGTCAAAAAAGGGTGTAAACCAAGGTCTTCTATGCTCTTGCTTAATGCTTTGCTCAGTTTATTGACAAGAGAAGTGAGTTGGCTGAAAGGTGGTGGAAATTCCTTTTGTTCTTCTCACTGAGTTTCTGAAAAGCCAAATCTTACCCTCTGGATTTTTAGAGGGAAAACCTTCATGTTCTTTTTGAGAAGCAAGGTACATTGGAAATGGAAGCCTTCCTACAACTAAGACATTAGTGTTTAATTCACTCTGGAAATGGAATGAGGCTTACATGTCTTTGAAATTTATTCTGACACCTGTGCCACTGCAGGCTCTCTCAGGTCCTGCTGCCCACCAGAGCCAACAGAACCTTAGATCCATAAATTCTGTAAGACCAAAAGTCAGTGATGCAGTGTTTATCACTACAGCATCCAAGGCCCTCACCCTGCAAATTGAGATTGTAACTAATCTCCTTCCACCTGCTGTTCTCCTACAGTGGGTGGGATGGCTCACAAAATCGTATCTGAATGTCCCTGCGCAGAACATTGATTTATGCCATGGACCCACATTTAGAAGAAATATAGAGTGCTAAATGTTATTTATCTCAAGCTTCTCTTTTTGCCATTTCTTACCTGCCTGTTTTAATTTTCAAGACCTAGATCTAAAGAACCTGCAAATACAAAGACATCCCAGCCCCAGAGACGGGGGATGTGTGTGAGGTGTGCCTGTATTGTGCAACACTTGCAGGCATGGATTCACCTGCTGTCTCCTGGTTCTGTGGGGGCACCTCCAGGCTGCTGAACAGTCAGTGGGGCTGGCAAGGCCCTTGAGCATGAGCTGCCCCCAGCTGCATGAGAAGCAGAGCTATGCTCAAGTGGCTTTCCTGCAAGGCTGCCTGGTGAGACAGTGGATGACCAAGACACACTCACTGCTGTAGGCTTTGGCTTCCTCGACTCGGGAAATACAAGAAAGTCAAGGGGGGAGGGAGTTACTTCACAGCAATGCCTGCAAAGACAGTGATTCATTTATTTATTCTTCTGTGATCACCCTAGCCAGATGACTAAGGCAGATCTGCAGACTGATGACCTAGAAAGAGTAGAGATAAATTTCATATGTAGAGAAAAGAAAAAAATAAGTTAAAAGCCATATACAGACTGTTCCTTTCCCAAATTCAGTGGTTTACCTCAGCTCAAGCCCTGGCCAACACCAGGAATATAGCACAGAGGCTTGCTCAGGGGCTTTTTTTCCTACCTCTTCCCCCTCTCAGGATGAGGTAATTGAGGTTACCTACACCTGTGACTTCTGAAATTAGCAGTGCATAAGCTCATTACAGCTTCTGGGTCTCTTAGGTGGGAGTGTTAGGGTGGCCTGTTTTTTTCTTGCTGAAGTTCAAGCTGCTGAGATGGAGGCTGCTGGTTTTACTGCACCTTTTCTTTCTCTCAGGTAAGAAATTTGTCTTTGCAGTGGTGTGGAAAGAATAGAAGAGTGGCAAGCGTAGTAAGTCTGTTCTGGTAGCTTGGGCTGCTGAGCTCCTGCTGGGGAGGCAGGAACCTGTGGGGTGGCTACAGTGACTTCTTAGGAACTGAAGACAGACTGGATGGATATAGGGGGAAAAGTGTTTCTTATTGTAGCTTCAGGCCTGTGTTGTGAAAAACCTGTCTGTGAACAGAAAGCATCAAGCTACAAAGCAAAGTGGGTGTGAAACAATCTACTGCATACAAACTGGTTTAACTGTGACTAATAACAACCTGGTGCTAAGCTAATGCAAATGACTTCAGTATTTTGTTCGATTTTTTTTTTTTTAATTGATTTTGACTGCAGTGATATTCCCTGGAAGGCTGTCTGTGGTGCAACTGTTGTGTTTGGGCTGTTGGGCTGCTCTCAGCCTGTGATTCCTTAGTGCCAGTGAAGTGTCATACATATGGTTCTAGCATATAGGTTCCATGGGTGTCTATGGAAACTGATGTGCCTCATCCCAGCACCTGCTTGTGGAAAGACGTGGCAGGACTCTGCAGAGGGCAGGATTTCTGGCCTGTCTGTGTGTGCATGCCCATGTGAGGCTGCAATCATAAATACACTCAACCTCCTGGCTGAAAAGCTCCAAATATCAGTGTTTTCTATCTTTTTATCAAACACAACTTGAAAGTATTAAGCCCTGAGCAGTGTGTGATGCTAGCATTAGACACATCTCTTTAGAGTCCTTGATCATAAAATCCCATGAGCAGCATCTAAGGCAAGGTGGGAAAGTTCTTCTCTTCCTATCACATGCATTTCCAGCTGGCTAGGCAGTATCTAACATGGAGGTATTGGCCACTGTGTTCAAACCACAACAGCCTTGTTTGACTTTTAATGACTGTAGCCACAAATTCCAGAAAGTGGTCCTACATAGTTAAAAAGTCATATCATGATGAATCTTATGCTCTTTGATTTCCTTTTTTCTTTTGAGGAATATTTCCTAAAATATATTACTATTTCTTCATTTCTGTACCACAATATAGGCTGTAAATGTAGAGGCTAATGCATCTCCCTTATTATATTGTTTGTAACAGGAGAATATTGGCTTCTCTTCCTACCACGCTAAACAAGCTAGTCTTCATAATCCATCATCTGGCTTCCTTGGCTTCCCCACCACCATCTTTACTCCTTTCCAGTCTTGATTCTGCCAGAGACTGTGTTCTGTGGGGTACATTAGACCTTTATTCCACACAAAGTTCATCAACCTTTACAGGGTCAAAATTACTGAAAGTTTTATAACGTGATTTCCTCATGCTTTTTCTCTTCTAATTAGTTTTGGTTTGTAATTCTTGTGGTCTAGCATGGCCTATCCACATTTGCATCATAAATGCTACAGAAAGACATTCTTTACACCCAGTATGTTATTTGCATGCTGAGTTTTACCAGAGCTGCAAAATAGCCTAGGTGAGAGACCTTTCCCTGGAGATGGGCCACATTAAGGCCTCTTTCCTCAATGAACAGGAGAAATCCAGAAGAATGAAGACAAGTGTCCGAGCAATCTTTGTAAGGAGTGACAGTGGAAACCCTTGCTCAGCAGTCAAATGTGATTGAATTAGTTGTTCATGCATGTGGCAAAGTGAAAGTTTGGAGAGCAGAGAACAAGAATGGATGTGTTTAGCTGCAAAGAGGGTCAAGGATAAGGTTTGGAGGAGGCAAAGGTAATCACACAAGATCAATCACTAATGCCTGTGGAGTGCTGGAGCAATTGGGTGAGAAGGAGGTGCAAACCAATGTATTAATTCAGTTGTATCTGTAGTATCTCTGTGCAACCTGATGGGATATATGTTTGGTCAAGAGATGCTGTAGGGCTTGCTCTTACTGTAGTAATAAATCCTAGAAAGGCAATGAAACATTTACACATATTGTGATGGAAGGGGTATTCACACCATCCTTTCCAACATGGAAATAATATAACTGGTGTTGTGTGCAAAAGAAATAGCAAAGAGAGCGATTTGCATAGTACAAGAAGGGAAGGTTTTGATCCCTGTTCTGTAGGAGTGTTTTCCTGTCACCAGTGACCAGAGTGAGGTCTGGACTGCAAGTGCCCTCCTGCAGAAAGTACATTAAGTTTCTCAGCTACCAAGTACTTCCCCTTTTCACCCCAATGAGTTTCTTACGCAAAGTTGAAAAGTTCAGTGGGGTGGATGGAGCCAGATGCCTTCTAGAAGACTGTATTGCTTAGTAACTGGATAAAGTGAGACATGCAGGCTTAAACACCGTAAACATTTGAACCTGACTTGTTGCATCACTTGTTGGTGCTCTAACTGCTGAGAAAAGGGAGCTATAGTGTCCCCCACCCTCCAGCCATGCTCTCTGAGAGTGCTTTTATGGCCTCCAACTCTTGATACCCAAAGACCAATTCTGGGAACACAGGAGCTTGAGCCAGGAGAGATGAAGATTGCCAAAAAACTTCATGACTGCTGGTGTGCTCTAAATGCCACAAATATAAAAAAAAATGGTAGAAATCCTAAATAATGTAGATATTTCTAATGTCACCTCCTACATTCCTGCTTTGTTGTTTCTTCTACTCTATAATGGGAGGACTGTACCTCATACAGGACCAGAGAGGTAGCACTGGCTTATTAAACGTGGGTGTGGATTTCTGATTCACAATTAAGAAGAACTGTTTTTAATGTTGGAGATTTGTCTTTGAAGTTCATCAAGTACAGATCAATACAGTCAATGAAATGTAAAGGTGATCTTATCATACTGTAGAAAAGCCATGCAGGACTGTAGTCCCTCTACTGTGGAAAAACAGGGATTAACTGTGCAAAATATGCTGCAAAAAAGCTGGTTTGGGCTATTCTGGACTGTCTGTGTCCACCAATGCTGAACATGTGAGATGGTTGGGGTCACCTTGCTGGGAAACATCCCTATTTCACACGTGGGCGGTTCTGGGTGTCACCCTGTAGGTGGAAGATGAGCCACAGTGGCATGAGGAGCAAGTAGTTGTCCTAAGAGATAGCAAAAGTCTCTTGGCACCTTTCCCCAGTATCTGTCCTGGCTTGGGAGATCAACACTGATCAGGCTAACTGGGGGAACAGAACACTTGGGATCAGTTCCTTTGCACTGAGGGCATGAGGCATGTGTTTTGTTAGTCTGTACCTTGTGTCTGCAGAGTCAGTGCTGATTTGTATGTTTTGAAGTGTTAGCAGTCCCCAGACTCCTCAGCACCCTGCACTTGCATGGACTTTTCCTTGTCAAGAGTGAGGTTGCCCTGAGACATGTTCTATATCATTATGAGCTCTCATTTAGCCTTTAATTGAGTGTACATTTGTCCTGGTGCAGGATTTTGCCTTTGCTATGTTCAGTGACCTTGGAATGATCTGAGACCTCCATCCAGGTAGCTCTGCAGTGTACAGAGCAAGAACTGAGCAGCTTTATTCAGTGGTGCCCCTCTGTGTCCATGTGTAAGTGTTTATACACACATGCATCATCTTTTTTTGCAGCTCCTTCTCTCCCTCCTCTTTTTCCATTTGGTTCTGCTTCGCATTTTATTTGCAATGTGTTGCCCTGTTGTGAGGATTGCTCATGCATGTTGAGTTAGGGTTCCCTGAGGAGTCTGACCGGCACTGGAAAATTAATTTTTTTGCTTTTTGCACTCTCAAAGCTCTTTCTTATAAGCTCGGGGTTTTGCTCCAGGGTAGTAGGAGGGAAGAGCTGAAATATGGCATTGCTGAGAATCAATTAATGTAAAAACTGCACTAGTTCCTGACTGTGTGCTGATTGCTCCACCCCCAAAGGCAAATGTGTTTGCAGTTTAGGTCACAAGTGAAATAAGCATGTTCAATCTCATTCTAGCACGTCACTCTCTTAGACACTTTCTTCTCCACTTCAGTGCTTACCTCTAGGTTTGTGAGTTGTGTCTTGTTGAGAGCTGGGCAAAATATGTTCTGAAACAGCAGATCCCTCCCTTCCCCTCCCCAGGGAAAATAAGGAAATTGTCTTGCAAATACCAAACCGATTTATTTCAAAGTGTTTCAGTTTGGTAGATGGCAACAAGGAGACTGACACTACTGACAATAGAAAGGTGGTATCTCACCTTAAATCTACAAATTGGACTTAGTTCTATACAAGGGATCTGAGTTTGTCCTCACTGCTCACTGTAGAGATCTGAGAAATGTCTTCTGTATCCCAGGCACATGATTTATTTTCCTCTTAGAGTCCCTACAACACCGGCTTTGCTTCCACACTTAAATGATTCACACTCTAAACTGAAGAAACAACTCTGGTTCTGATTATGAGATGATCTTAATGAGTTAAGGAAAGTAGCAGCCTCTCTGCTGCACATCCCAAGGATACAGTAGTGGTTAAATATCCCGCCAGTCTAGAAGTAGCTTTCAGGCTTGGTGGGATTCAAGAAAGGAATGAAGCAAAGAAGCCTCATCAGGTGAGGACCCTGCTGTATGTTACTACAGGCACTGCCTTTTGTGGCCACCTATCCTCTCCACATGTTTGCAAAACATTCTGACTCACTTTCTGTCCCCAGTTATCATTACACTTTGACCGGGAGAAAAGATCTCATTTTTACTGCAAAACACCCAGCTCTTTGGCATCCAGGCCTTAATGGCAGGTAAGGGATGAAAACTATAGGAGGCACTGTCTTCCTTTCCCCTGTGTCCAGTTTTATCTACCCCAGATTGCATCCTAATTCTAGCTGATGGCTTGATATGGCCACTCGCCCTTTCCTCCACAGGACACATTATACACTCTTGTAAAACCTCTTGGGGAGCTTTGTGGTACAAAAATATGTGACATAAATCCAAAGGGCATTCTTTAACGTAAGGCTGTAAAATCTACACAGTGCCCATCCCACTTCGCCTCTTGCTATTTTCCTTAGTCCTCTTGTGGGCACCTGGACGGTATCAGGTAAAATTGAATGCATGTCCCTTCTGAGACAGGGTCCTATTCCAGATACTTAGTCTTGTGAAAGATGAAGCTCTGCCTCCCTGTGGGGAAACAAATCCAGCTAACCACACAGTGCGGGGTGGGGGTGATGTCAGCCTACATGTGATAATTGTGGCGGTGCTTCCTTGTTGCTTCACTCACTAAACACGAGCATGCACGTGTCCAAGGAAGGGCCTGGGTGCTGCAGCTCCAAAGGGCTGGGCTCTGCCCTGAGCTTGTGTAACAACGGGAATGCCAGGTAAACCCATGCTCTAACAAACAGCTGTGGCAACTGCTTTGCTGCTGTGGATCTGTGCGTGTCACCTGGTTTTCTGACCAGACCAGAGCAGCTGCTGGGCTGCTAAAAGAATCTAAAACACTGCACCACTTCTAGTACTCTTTGCTGAAAAGTCGCTTATGCATAGTTGAAGCAAACATCTTTGGTCTGGATTTCACTTCGTTTTGCAGCTATAGGAAGAGTCACAAATGATGGGTTACTTACTGTAAAAATGAGTAAGTTTTCCCAGTACCCAGTTGTCCTTTGGTCTATTGTCGTGTGTGAGTGCTGTCAGGACAGGAGGTGCTGAGCCCTTTGTCTGTGCCTGACCCTTCAGCTGGAGCAGGGTTCTATGCAGCCATTCCAAGTGACGTGTTTCACACCAGGCAGCGAGTCCAGTAGGACTCTGAAATGTCCTAGATGGAAGCAGATTTTACATGGGGCCACGGTCTGGGGTTTCTCTCTCTCTTTGTACAGTTGTGGAGGAATGGGTTTCCCAAGTTCCCATCTGCAGGCCTGTTTATTTCTCCTGTCTAAATCTTTTCTTTGTAGGGCAAGTTGGAGAACAATGGGGAGAAATGGTTTGAAACTGAGCAAAGCTGGGGGGGAAAGTAGGCTATACGTCAGTAGCAGTTTCATAACTGATGGGAGCATTTGCCCCTGGGAAGAGTCTGAATCTTTTTTCATCAGATACAAATGAGGCAATGTAAAGGAGGAGGAGAAGGATTCTATTAAAATTAGAGGGGGGAGGAATTTGATTGTATGACCTGGGCTGGAATAACTCTTACAATTTGTCCTGCCTTGTTTAATCAGTATAGATTGAAGATTTGATTTTACAGTATTTCCTGTTAGAGAGGTTTCAGCATATCTTCTTCCTTACTCACACTTACAAGGTCACCTGATTTATTAGAATCACAAGTGCTGCCTAACCTCTGGGAGAGGGATGTCTGGAAAGAGCAGTGAGCTGTGAAGGGGCTGGTGTGAGCATTTAAGCTGAGCATTAGTTGACATTTGCAGTTGTAGACAGCAAGAGCTTTGCCAAACCTGACCTGAACGTGGGCTGTGACTGGAGACTTGCACCTGGTCAAGTTACAGTGCAAAAATTTGTACAGTGCTACTGTTAAGCAGTTGAGCCCCATGAGCTCTATTTAAGGCTTGTACTTATGAAGCAACTGGAACAACACATTGGGTATGGTGGTAACTCCTTCTCTCTGGCACTTGAATTTAGACTTGGATTTTGTTCAGACTTTTGGCCAGGACCTCAGCTGTTCGCAAAGGGGCAAAGCAGAGATTTTGATAGTGGTTCTGAGCCCCTCTGGGAGCAGAGCTCCACCTGACCTTAGGATTGTCCTTAGATCTACACCAGCAGATTTCTAATGTGTCTTCTTCCTCCTCAGCTATATCTCCCCCACTTTTTTTATATTTCCCCCTCTGGTCTAAGTGGGTAATAGAATAAAATGGGAATTGTCCTTGGGTAACCTCCAGCATAAAAATGTTCCTTTGTTGGCATAGTTTTATGAATGGATTTGCAAATGCTACGTGAAGGCCACCCCTGTTGAAGGAGCCGAACTTTTCTAGTGGTGCCCCCTGAGCTCATCCAGGGATGCATTTGCATTAGACCCATTCGGGAGCCTTTCCTATTTCTCCTGTGAAATGGTCATCCCTGTCCCTCTTTGTCTCAGTTCTGAGGAGCACACCCTGACCAAACAGAAGTGCCTCCATGAACTGTATACTCTGGCATTTTCCTATTCCAGTCACTCCAGGGATAATAAATAGCAATGGTAATAAATAAAAACAGATGCTATAGACTGAAGTTTATGTATGACACATTTTCCAGTGGCAGTACTCACGTTCTAGTACATGAAGTACTCTCTCTCTGTGTATGGTTTAGCTCCTACTCCAATATTTCTTCAAAGTACCCCTTCTGTGGCAAGAAACTGGGGTGCTTGGACACAGGAGGGAGGGAAAGTAGCATTCTGGAGATATGGGTAAAGGCTGATGTACCTATAGGCTGCAAAACTTATTGATCAAACAAGTGGTCTAAAAAAAAAATCATGCTGAAGGAGCCAGTCTTGCTTACTCTGGTGTCCATCCTTCTGCCTCCATGTTTCAGAGAGCTAAGGACAGATTGAAGGAAATGTCCAGCTTACCTGTTTCTGTCTGATTTGTACCCTTTCTTGGACCTGCCAGTGTTTTGCTGTCTCCAAGCACGGTAGAAAATGTTATCTAATAAATACAATTTTCTCTTTTTTTTTTTTTTTAAAATTCAGCTTCTTAACAAAAGCCTATGTGAATTTTGAAGTGAACAGAAATTTTATTGAGTTAATATCAATTTGTGCAGCAGAAAAGAATTTTAAGGGATTTTTAATCTTGAGATGAGGATCTCACTAGCGCAAGCAGCTCCAGGTTGCATATGCAGTGCTGTGCAATACCATCCTTGAATAGCAAGTACAGTGTAACACAAGCGTCATACGCCTGTCCTGTGTTTCACTGAGGCCTTCATCTGATGGGTGTGTATGTGTGTGAATATGAACATGCTTACAATGCTCTATAATGCTTTATTTACATGTGGAGCCAGCTGGGGTGTTCTTATGGAATGAAGCTCATATATGCAGCTGAAGAATACTCTGGTTAGAGTGAAATGGGCTTCACTGCATGAAGCAGTGTACATGCCTATCTAATATCAATAAGTGTATGTTCGTATATATCAAAATCAGTTAGTTGCTCACTCTAGACTTTCTCTTACTTTAGCTGTAAAAGAAAATGATGTTATGTTGGACCAGGTTACCCCACTGTGGTCTATTCCAACATTATCCATTCTCTGATTCTGATTCTCCTTCATACCAACTGAAATGAAATGTCTTGTTTCAAACTGAGTGAAGAATGTGCTGTTCAGTGAAAATTATTTTGCTTGAAGTAATTAGCCTGTTTTTGAGAAATCTTCAGTTTTACCAGCTGTCAGTTTTGAAGCTTCAATGTTCAGAGTTAAAGCCTCCTAAGCCAAAACCAGAAATTCAGTGGATTAAATAGATTTGGTCTTCACTAGCAATAAGACACTGACAAGACAAGAATTAGTAAATGTCATGTATTTAATGCTCATTTGAATAGTCTCACATGAAGTCAAAGCACCAAAAGTTGAATCTCGCTCAGCGAAGCCTAACAGCACTGACTGTCCAGACCCACCTTGTTTTCAGTATTCATCACTGAAGGGATACTCTGGATGGTCACGCCACCTGTGGACAGGTCAGATTGAACAAGTGAGCTCCTTGGGTGAAGCAGCATGTCACATCACTGATGCAGTTGTCCTGTGCCTAACAAAACTCTTCCTTGCAATAAATATGTCACCTTCATGGAATGCTCTTCTGCTTATTCAGAAGCTGTCTGCTCTGGGTAATCATTCCTGCGGAGTTGGAAGCAAACCTCTGCATTTAAGGGGGTGACACCGAAGCCTCATTTTTTGGGCCTACCTTAGGGAGAAGTGGGGTAAAAAAGAACAAGAGTTTGGATGTCAGGTATTGTTATTATTTAACTCAGGTTAGTAAAATGTTTTAGGAAAGGAGGGTGGCTTCACTATGCATGCATTGTGGAAGGCGAAGACTTCTTTGTTCAGATGTCTAGAAAGACTCCTAGAAATAAGGAGTAAGTAAGTGTGAAGCAGAGGTCAAAACATCAGTCTGTGCTACTTTGTCTTATGCCCTTAGAGCTGAACAGGTCTGGGTCTGAATGGTGCTTGACAAGTGACCAAGTGACTGCCATATACAGGCTAGGCCTGGCTGTCCTCTAGCTCAGCCTACGTGTAGATGCTCTGCCAGGTTAATAGCATCAGTGGCAGGGAATTTACAAAGAAGTTTTGGGGTGACCCAGTTCAGGAGACAAAGGAATGTTTATGGTTGCATATGACCAAAGGTAGAGACATTTCAGGCTTCACTTTAGAAACTCTGTGCTCAGGGAAGATACACAATCCAAGATATTATCAAAGGCAAGAAGAAAATTCCCAGGGTCAAATTCTGGTGAGAAAATAATATTGTGTTTGCCCATTACTGGCAGACTTGAGAGAGGTAGTTGTTTTCTGTTGTGGGTTTTCTTATTTGTTTGAGAAGATGATGCTAAATCACAAGTCCTGGCTTGCCAAACACTTTCCATTAGCAAAATGAAAAATTGCTGAAGAGCATTCTCAGGTGTACCATGGCAGCCTTGCCTTGCCTCACAGCAGAGCACAACAAATACTGGCATTTATCCCAGCTGTGAATCGCTCCAGTCTGGGAAGGATACATTTCACAATATTGAAGGTAACTAATTGGAAGGCATCAAACATTTTGAATTGGTTGTGTCAAAACATTTCATTCCAATATTCAGCCAAGCTCAAGTGTTTACACATTAACAGATTGACTTGGTTGAAAACAAAACAAAACAAAAAAAACACCAAGCCACAACACTTTGGCTTGTTTGACTTCAATATAATTTGATGATGTCTGAGTTGCCAATGTCATAATCTCTACTTTCCATCTATGGAGCATGCTTGCTAATCAGATCCCACATATCCAATAGTCTGAATCCTTTAAGTGAAAATGATTCACTTGGAGGACTCAGTGCAGCTTGGAATAACTGGTAAGGAAGAACAACCACAACAGAGAATTGGGAGCACAAGATAAATCAAGCGATAGATTAATGTAAAACTTGCCCTGCACAATACTTGTAGATTTCTCCATGAGGAGAAGAAACAATTTCAGATTAATATTTTCCAAAGTACTCATATTTTTACAAAACCTCCATTTTCTTCTTAGATACTTAACTTGCCAACTCATTCCACTGATTGCAATATCCTGTTTGTATGGGCTCACTCATGCCAACAGAACAACAGATTTGCACACAGCACCCATATGATATTTGATAACTGGAAGAGCCAGAGAAAAGCTGGATTTTTTCATTCCTGCTGGCATTTGCATCACAGCAGCCAAAGGTTTGGCATAAAGTTGACGAACTGAAAGTCTTTCTGTAACATGGTTTGACTTTTTCAGATACATTTTGCTGGATGAAATGAGAAACATCTTTAGACTGGTAATTTATCTGTTGCAATGTCAATTCCAGACACTTCAGTGTGAGAACACACAGTAGGCGCATATGTATATGTGTGTGTATATATATATACATATACATATACATATATATATATATGCTCCTTACATGGCAACATCACTTTTCTGATAAGGTTTTTTCATAGAGGAGATCAAACTGTATTGAAGCATTTTCCCCAAACACGGCAGTCCTGTGAAAACTACAGCTGCCAATGCCCATCCTGTTTTCCTTATCCTCAGTGGTCTACTGTGACCAAATTTAGTCTAATAAAGCAAAGCATTTAGTTTAGTAGTTTTTTTGATTGTTGGCTTAGAAAATTCTTCTTCTGTGGGCATTTCCTAGAAAAGACCCTTGCATTTGCACCAAGGTTACATTTAGTGTATATAGTTACTAGAAGTTTAAATGATATTATAACTCAATTTAGCTATGTAAAAGCAAACTATTTTGAATACCAAAAAAACACATAAGAAACTCCTAGGCAATTTGTGAGGAGACTTATGGAACTGAGTGCTGCTAATTGATAGAAGGCTATTTTAAGTTTTAAGAAATTAAAGCTTCAGAGCACTTGAGCTTAAATGTGAAAGATGAACTCCATTATGATGCTTTTAACCTAGTGCATATTTTCTATCAGTTATGCAGCACAGTAAGTGGTTTACTGGTCTCTTTGCAATATTTCCTCCTATCTTTTGAGCAATGGTCAACATTTTAGAGTGCTATTGATGCTGTTATCCTGCTTTTCATTATTTTTAATGCTTGAGCATGCTACAGTCTGGCAGGACACAAATAATCCAAGGAAACAAGAGAAATGCATGGAAATGAATCTCTGGCATTTGGCTACATACTGAGTGCCCTGAAAAGGGGAAAACAAGTTTGGCCATAAACTGTAGTTGCTCTTGAGCTGAAGGAAAAACAAACTGCCTCATCCTCTGGAAGAGGGGATGCTGGATCAGTCTGAGCCTTCTGGGATAATGCAGCCTTCAGGTGAAGCAAAACTACCTTGGATGGTAAGCTTTAGATGACAAGCAGCAAGAGATCAAGCCTTGCTAGTTCTCAGAGGAGATGATTAGAAATGGTTTAGCAATCAAATGAGCTGTTTGTTTTTCTGTTTTCCTTAGAAGAAGGTACAACTCCCCATGACAACAAGGGCGGTAGATTGCTGTAGAAGACAGCATCAGAGGAGAGGACGAAACAAAATTTCTGACCACTTGTGGTCATCCAGATCATCTTTTATAACAAAGTGAGAAGGAGCAGAGCTCTCCCTGAGTTAGCCCTTTTGTGTATAGCAGTGATCTTGATTCTTAGCCTCCCCTGTGGTAATTTAGGACATGTTGCCTCTTGAAACACTAAGTTTACAATCCATAAGGCCTTGTACTTGAGCAACAAAGTGGCTTGCAGAGCATGGGAAGTGAGAGTGAGACATGGTGGAGAAAGACAAGGAAGTGCTCCTATTTGAATTTCAGCTTGGATGTCCACACTGCTAGACAGGGATGATGCTATACCTTATCACTGCCTGAGACTGTCATTACCACATATAACAGAAAGGGTTTAAGGAAATGGAGTAGAGATGCAATAGCCAGATACAGTCATTTTCTACTAGGTGGGCTTTTGGCACATGAGCTGTAAGCAAGTATTTTACACTTCTTTTTGCAATGGGTCCAGGAGCACATTCAGGCTGCATTAAAGACCTCCCATACTTAAGCCTTACCTTTAAAATAAAGTTGTTTATACAAAAGTTAGTATTAAAAGGAAGTGTTTTTGGTTTTTGTTTTTTTTTTTTAAATCCTCTGAAAAAACAGGAATATTCTGTGAGGATCTAGAATTCCTCCTGTACTTACATTAACAGTTCCACATAACGAACGTTTTTGTTCAGGGCTTCAATTTCTTTCATCTCTTTCTCAGTGAGGGAGAAGTCAAAGATCTAATGGAAGGAGATGTTAGGAATGAGTTCACATTTCTTGTCATAATCAACCCTCACATGTTCCAGATTTCAGAAGTACAATCCGTCCTTCTCCCTGTATCTCTCCCACAAATCCACGCATTGGTTGCATTTATAGTAAAGTCTCGAGGACATGAATAAGCCCAGTCACATTTGCCTACACTCTTTTGCAAGAAGGGAAAGGTAGTCTGGCAATGCTGAGCTTTGAAAGCAATATGTTGCCAGGGAAAGTAGGGAGTAGTGTGGGTACTGAGTGCTGCAAGAGACATAGGAACAAATTCTTCATCTTTTTGGATGTAGAGGGTTGTGAACCTTTCTGTCACACTTGTATGCAGCAACCCTTCCCTAACAAAGCTGTCTCATAACTGAAGACTGGTCAGAACAATCAGTCATTCCTGAGTACCTGCAAGCTTGGGCTACTGACCTACTGAATTACTTCACCTTGCCTGTGCTGCTCATTGCAGCAGCTGATGCTTTGGGACACATCAGCAGCTGGAGTTTTAGGTACTCCAGAGAGTTAAAAGACACCAAAACTTCCTCTCTGCTTTGCTCTATTTTTGTCATATCATGTTACCTTTAGGTCAACGGGACAAAAAGCATCAAATGTGGCAAAGTTTGACATTGGTTCAGTCTTGTGTATGTCTACAGAAAGAAATGGAAAAATCGCCTTCTGTAGGGGCGAAGCCAGTGTAAGTGGATTCATCCACGTACCAGTGGAATATGAGTTTACCTGGAAATTCTCTCTGATGCGTTGTGGATTGAAACTTTTTGGGATGACCACCACCCCTCGCTGGACATTGAAACGCAAAGCAACCTGTGCAGCAGTCTTGTTGTACTTTTTGCCAATGGCATTCAGCACAGGATCCTTCAGTAAAGGAGGGGAGGACACATTTACCCTGGAAGAAATTGGGGAAGTAAAAGAAAACAAAAAATCCCTAATCTTTAATGTAAAATCACAGAGGCATCTACTTCTTTGTGAACAGAACACTGCACGTTTTGACAAGTAGTGTGAAAGATGGGAGAAAAGCTTTGCCACTTAGGTTGGTGGGCTGTCAAAGGCAACTTCCTATGCGACATCCTAACATTGACTTAGTTTCTACTCCCTCACCTAAGCCTCACACATTCTCAGTTACAAACATTTGCTTTCTGCTAGGGGAGACTTAAGGCAACTTCCTGTAGAGACACCTGGCATTCTTTGATCACAGCATGCAGTGGGAGTGTGGCAAGTTTACATTTACAGCCATAATATTTAGACACTGAAGTTCAAAACTACTTTGAAAAATGGGGACAAAGGTATTTTACGCAGAGACTCAGCAGTGGAGAACTAGATTACTCTTTTCCTGGATATTGTCCTTCTATTAGGAAGTAACATGGAGACTCACCATGATTCATCCCTTGAAGTTCCCAGTGGGCTGTACCCAACAATAACAATGTCGTGTTGTCTGCAAAATTCTAAGAGTTTGGGTTGGGTGAAGTATGGGTGGCATTCGACCTACAGGAGTAACACAGAAAGAATGATTAACCAATAGAACCAGATACAGAAGCAGACGGTATCTCAGTATTTGTAGAGCAACAGACTAGCTGGTGCTTTCAGGAAAGGATATGTAAGTTAGGGAACTTAATCTATGGTTACTGTTCTAACTGTACATTCCTGGGTGATGGATTTTATTTTTGGTGGACAGCAGATCAGCATCCATGACTATCATTTTGCTGCAGGGAACTTCCGTTGGCTCCCAGTGAAAAGGTGGCAATAAGTGGGGGTGATGAAGGTGAGGGAAGCTCACTAGAAATAAGTAGACTGAGAAGGCAGTCCATCTCATGTGGGTCAGTTCTCTGTTTCTTTACCACTGGCATTCAGGATGACTAAACTGGTGGTGTTTTTAGGGAAGTGTTGGCATAAGCTGTCCCAGAGGGAAAAGTGAGGGGGGCATACGCAAAAGGTGAGATTATGACCTTGTTGTGAGCTCTGCCCTCCCACATTACAAATACTGTTCCCTCACAGGCAGAGATTTTCTGGCTGCGATCTCAGATTCTGGGAAAAGGATGTCTACAAGGTGACAGAGCAACCACTGTTTGCAGGGCAGTCTGAAGGTATCTGGCACATCTATGCTTGCTGGCTAGCTGCCCTAAGCTGGGCTTAATCTTTTGCCCAGTTTACCTCGACACCAGGAAGCAGCAGCAATGCTCAGCGTGGTCTTAGGGCACGCCAGAAACAGCAATTGCATTTTGCACCCGCTAAGCATGTTAATACCAGTGAAGGGTGCTGGAATTTCCTCCTCTCACAGGCTGCCTTTCCCGCCAGGACAAATACAGGAATGAAGGCTGTGGCCAGCGTCTTTGCCCTGCTCCATGGCAATTCCAGCCTTCAGGCCAGGCACTGAGAGTGGGAATTTGGTCCTGGTTGGTCTCTGGCCCCTTCTCTGATACTGCTAAAGTGGATATTTGTTTGTGCCAGATGAGTCAGAGGAGCTTCCCAGTGATTTCTAGGAAATGCAGTGACCTGCCAAATGCTAGAGCCAAAGGTATTGGGCATTCAGATGGGTCGCTGCCACTTATCGCCTTCTCAGAGCCCTACTGCTGTAATTTAACTCAGACGTGCCTATCGCCTTCATGAGCTTGTTCAGCTCAGGTCAGTCACTTAATGGGCTCTCCTGTTATTGAGTTTTTTCTCCAACTCAGGAATGTCTTTTAGGAAAGGCACAAGAGAGCACATACAGGAAATTTAGGAGTCACTTCTAACAGCTTTTAAACTTGAGAGGCTTGGAATGACTCAGGATCCCTGGTACTTAAGGTTGGGTTGGTGTCAGCGGAGGTAGGCATGGCTTCTCTGAGGAATGGTTAGCTCTGAATGGTTTGTCTTGGGAATTTCTGGACTTGAAGTAAGGTGCATGGCAAAGATTTAAGATCTGCACTGACTCAGCGTTCAATCTTTTTACAGAGTTTTGGCACAGAGGCACCGGTTTTATAGTCGTGGAGCAGAAACTGAGGAAAGCGATTGCTCCAGCACATTCAAATATAGATCTTTAGCCTAGATAGGAAGGGTAATATTTTCAAGGTAGAAATGGAAGTGTGATGGTAAGGAGGGCAGCATCTGTGGCAAAGTATACATCACCTTTCTGTACATGGCGGCTTAGGCTATGTGTGTGCCTCTGCATTCCCTAAAGGGTAGTGGCACTGTGGCAGGCACTGCTCTTGGCTTGCAGTCTTACCTGGTTGCTGACAGGTTTGTACTTAAGTCCTGGCTTGTTCATGATCATCTCCAGTTGCCTGCGGTTGAAATTGGATACTCCAATAGACTTTGCCAAGCCTGCATCTTTACATGCCTCCATAGCCTGCAAAGAAAGCAAAGACAAGAGGAGTCCCATATGTTGGCTTGATTCCTTTTACCATGCATTTTAGAGAGAAGTGGAGGATGGGCCATTCCTGAGACTACAGAAAACCCTTTGCTGCAGCAGAACTAACAGCTCTATTAGCATGAGGGCTGGTGTTGTCCAGACAGTCCAAACTCCTGTGGCAACATCCAACACTCCTGTGTTGATCTGCTTTCCAGACGAAACCCTAATGTTTTATACTGCCTGTGAGGATAGAATTTGTCTGGAGAGCAGAAAGATTAACCCGAGATATAGATACTTTAATGCCAGGCATCTGCTTTCAAAGAGTTTTGCTTACTTTATGCTGCTTTAGCAGTGCCTCAAAGCTGGAGAAGGAAGAGTGAACAAAGCATATTGCTTTCCTGATAAGTCAGTTTACTCCTTTTGTTTGTAAGACTGCTTTTCATATGAAGTGTCTATCTGGTGAAATCCCCTAAACATCTGGCAAGGCAAATCACAAAACCTTAACAGAAAACATCATCAGTACAGTATAAAATAGAAAAAAAAAAAAAAAAAAAAAAAGAAGGGTTGGGGGAGAGAGGCATTCTAGATATTTTGCATTTAGACAAATCCTAATAGCTGAGAAACCCTTATGAATACTGGATATGAATAGATGTCCTGGTCTTCATTAGCTTCATCTGCTGGGTTGTTAAGGGAAAAGGAGGTCCTTTGCTATGGTCTTCCCATTTGCTCCCAGAAATCTGCACACAAATAATTCAGTGACTGTTTGAGACAGAGCAGGCCCCACCGTGGAGCTGGATGCCCCTCCTATTGGTTCTGTTATTCCTTTCTGTCTCACAGGAGCTGAAAGCAGGGAGGTAAGAGGCACTGTGTGTTTGATGACCTCTAGTTGGCCTCATATGCTTTATATCACTCAGTGACAACTCAGCAAATATAGTCATCTGGAGCCATTTTTGCCTGCTAGCACCATACTGAGAGAGTGAAATTATCTGGATTCAGTTGAGCCATTTTTATTTAGATTGATGTTGCTATTTGCAGGCACTCACCACCACCTTTTTTTCTCCAGGCTTGTTAGCTGAAGAGAGTGGCCTGCTATAGTATAGCCATTATAGTAAGCACCAGCTCAAAGATAAAAATGTAACAGTGTTGTGAGAGCTGTTGCTTTCAACATTTGAGCAACAAGTCTGTGAAAAAGAGAGGCATGAACCGCATCAGCCAAAGACAAGGGTAACATAAGCAGCTAACTTGGAAGTCCCCGTTCCCCTTGAAACCCAGCCTGCATGGCTCAGCTGCCAAGGGAAAGCTCAGTCCCACTCCAGGCTTTTTCCCCCTGAAATTTCACTCAGAGTTTCTACATCTCTTTCTGCTGTACCTCGAGTAGAGCTAAACTGGGATACCACTATCCAGATCTAGACAGTACAAGCTGAAGTGGAGCATTTAGTAGCACCTATTACCTCTCTTAGTGTAATAAGAGAGGGCTGACTTAGCGATGCTTTTTCATCAGACCTGGTGCAGAAGGAGAGCTGACCAGCTCTGGCCATGAACTAAAGAATGTCCATTTTCTTGAAAGATAGAAATGCGAGGAGATTGCTAATCGCAGTTTTCGCCTCACCCAAGATCCTGAGACCGAGTGACAGTAGGCTTAAGGAGACATTTGCCTACAGGTCTAGGGCACATCACAAACAAATTTAGGATGCAATCTTTCAGGCAAATTCTACTTCCCTCCAAGTTTTCTTACCAGAAAAATCTTGCGTTCCCATCTGATAAGTAAATTTAGAAGTGAGTGAACTTGTTCTAATGGCAAGTGATGGCAAGGTCTTGGGCTTTGGTGTTTTGTTTTTTCTTTTGAGGAGGAAAGGGGTTGGTTCCTGTTTTTTCTTTTTCTTTTTTCTTTTTTTTTTCTTTTTTTTTTTTGGTTGGTGGTTTGGGTTTTTTTTATGTTGAGCTTCAGGGCAAATTCTAGTTTTTCTTGAAGGTGAAAAACTGGGGCTTTTTTGTGTTTCTTTTTTTTTTTTTTCTAAAGGATCCAGTCTTTTCTTATGGCTCCAACTTTCTTCCTCTGTAAAGATCTGATAAAGGGGAAGGATTGGTAAAAACCCAACGATAAAAGCCTCAAGAAGTGAATGTAGGGTGCTCTCTCTGAAAGGAATGTGGATGTTGGATATTTCAACAATGTTCTGTTTTGTTATAAAAAATAATTAAATCATAGAAAGAAGCAACATCCTTAGAGACAGAAGTCAATTGCATACATAGGAGCTAATAGAACCTGATCCATTTGCCCTGGCAGTATGCTTCAACTCTGTTTATGAAAACCACAGGTAAAGTTGCAAATGAGGATCTGGGTTTTAAAGCATATATGGATGGATGTTGTGTTTACTTACCTCCCAAGTGGCACATAAGTCTGTCTCATGGTAGATAAATTTTCCATTTTCATCTTTTGGGTAGAGTGCATCTCCAGGCTGAAAAGTAAAACACACTTTTGTGCTTTAGAGAAGAGTTTTTCACCCCTCAGTGCAAAGATTTTTCCACAGACTCTCTTTCTACTAGCAAACAAACCAACCAAAAACAGTATTGAAAGGCTTTCTGAAACACCCTAAGTTCAATAGGTTATTCATGCTGAGCTTACCACATCCTTGACTGCTGGATTGTCCTTGGACACACTCCTGAACTGTCACATGAGCATACACTCAGCAGTTCCCGGATGGCCTTGTTTTTCAGTAAACTTTTGACCTTTATATTGGGGCATCCAAAGGACTAGTCTCCTTCCAAAGGGCTGAGTTAGAGTACCAACCTGTATTCTCTGCTACTTCTTCCCTCTTTTCTTCCTAGCCCTTCCCCTGATCCTATTTGTGTCCTAGGCACTGAGAAAGAGTATCAGCTCAGTCCAGTTCCCAACCACTGGAGGGACCAAGAGCTACCGGGAGTAAAGGGTTACATGCATAGCCAACCTCTTAAGTCCATTATCCCCTTTCTTTGGGCACTAGAAACTCTTTCTTCTGATCTCTGTACCCTATAGATTTCAGGGATGAGTTATGAGCTGTTACCTCACAAGCACAGCTTTCTCTTATTTGCTAGTCATTTCACTGCTGTTACAGGCAATGCATTAACACCTCCCTCTCTATTGTCCGATCACAATTTCACTTTTTTTTTTTTTTAACAAAAACTCTTCATTGATGTTTGACATCTGATCTGACGTCAAACTGCTACGTTTCAAAGGCCTGGGTACAAGATGTTGACATGGTAACTCCTTGGGAACATGCAGCTGTGACTAATATGATCAGTAACAGGCACCTCCCAATTCAGTCAAGTTCAAATTCAAGGCATTTAATGGGAAAAGTGAGCATAAAGAAAACACAGTCTCAGATTTCAGACGTCCAAGGTCTAAGTTACAGGCATAAGGTTCTGTCCTCCAAATGTGCTGGTTTTCCCTTAAAGAATTCCACAAAGGCAACTTGTTGCTTTTGTTGCTATGTCTTGCTGGAAAAACAGTATCTTGACTAGAAGGAAGTAGATGGCTTTTTTTCTATTAGAAAGCAACTTTTGCCGTCATAATGTGAGGTGGAGAAACCCTTTTTACAGCTCCCCCTGCCACCCACCACAGTGTTTTGGAACAAACCATTCATTCCCACGAATCCCCAGCACATTCTCCAAGGACTACAAGTTCAACATATAGCAATTGGACTTCTTTAAGTTCAGGGGATGAGTCTGAATTCAGGACATTTTTACTCTGTTCCACTTCTAATTAATTAACTTCTGTTCAACTTTTTTTTTTTTTAATCATAGTCAATAGACAGCAATTACATTAGCTAATTTATCATCCTCTCATTTTCCTCTATTTCTATCACTTGTGTTCTAAAAAATGAATCAAGTCAGGATGAATGGTACTTGAAGAGAAACTTCTCTTGACTGAGATAAGTGGTGTCAGCTATTGTGGATTTCTAGGGGGATCATTAGGTCTTCCTGCCTCCATAGAACTGTGCAAGGTTCTGAAATACAGTTGCCTCTGCTCAATAGTCTCCAGGCAATACTTTCTCTACCAAGCCACCTTTTTATGCAAGGGAATTCCTGAATGGAAGAACTGTCTGCAGATGGATAAAGTGCTGAGAGAAAGGCAGTGTTTTGATGGTGACAGGGTGGTGGTTATGGGGTCTTTGAAAAGGTCTTTCAGAAGTTGGTCACATTTCTTAGCTCTGGGTTTTCATGAACTATGCCATACCAGTCATTCCCACTAATGCTGTTGTCTTCTCTTGCAGTTCTCTTGGAGGTAGCCTCACACTTTACACTGAATGTAAGGTGGCTTCCCACCATGCTGCCCCAAGAGCACTGAAATAGGTGTGGCAACACTGTACAGTCACTGCTACTATGCAGGGATCACATCTTATCATGTCATGTTCAAAGTCTGGAGGCACTCCAAAAGATATCAGACAACTTACTTTCCTATTTAAAACACAGCAGTTGTTAACCACTGAGAGGAAAAGCCCTGCTCTCATTATAAAAATTTTCTCACCAATACAGATGCAGGAAGACAGGTCTGCACATCCCATTGCTTTCATAAAATGGTCTTTGACAAGCAGGCTTTCTCAAGAGAGCAATTTTAACAACTTGTGAATGCCTATTCTATAAGCAGAAGGGAGTATGTAGACAAATAGTGAGGCCACTGGTCTCTCTTGGGTTATTCTTTCAAAATTACAAGATACTTAGATGAGACTTGTTCAACATAAGGCTAAAATACCTCTTGTCTGCCAGATCATGGAATAATTCAGTTGGGAAGAATTTGCAGATCTTTTAATGCACAGGTATCTGCTTATTAATGAATCAGTTATCTGAGCAGAGTCTTCTACAAAATCTGCTAGTGGGTATGAGCTCCCCAAGCAGAGGGCACATGGTGGTCAGCAGGAGACCTGTTCCTGCTAGTTCCTGCTTTTGCTAGAAGGCTTTGGGGGAGACAGGAAAGCACTGATGTTTGCAGACTAGAGGAAAGCAGGAGTTTCTTAGCATCACACCTGCATACTCCTCACCATAGGCAAGCATCAAACACAGGATGGGTGTATCTGTGAGAGAGGGAGCAAAGGAAGGAAACCTGTCACCACTGCAAAAGGATGGGTTTTTTCTTTTTGTATTTGGCACAAAAAAATGTATATTTTTCAGGCAGAAAGTTACTTCTTTTTTTCTCTCCTCTCATGGGGGACATGAATGAATCTCTAGGTCTGCTACTCCTTTAACAATTCGAGACTGTTGATACAAGCCTCAGGGAGTCAGATGTACATTACTTTAAAGCCAGCTGTCTATATCTTTATATTGTGAGACAATGACCTTCACTATGTGGGAGAATGAACTACTAGAGAATACAAACACAGGCAAAGGGAAACAGGAAATTGCTAGTGGTGGGAAATTTTCAAAAATGTACCCAAAAGGATTCCATACGTGTGACTGTATAAATAAAATTTTAATATTAGAGTCTGGTTACTCCTGTACGGGTCTTAATAGGGTATGGCTTCCTCAGGGGAAAAGTACTGCAGATCTAAGATGATAGCCTCATTGATAAATTTCTTCCTATCTGATACTTCTGGTAGTTTGGATTCTGTAGCAAAATATGATTTTAATAAGCAGAGAACTACCTTCCTTGCCAAAAGAGGCCAGTTTAGAGCTTAAACATCTCTCAGAAACAATTAGCCAGCTAATTGCCTGACCTTATTCTCTCTAAGAAGAGGGACTTAATTAGTTCAAAACCACTCAAATGATTTGAATATCATGCTTCTCATTTCAGTATTATTTCATTTCCCCTTATATCATGTGCTTGTAGAGGAAAATTGTAAAGCAAGTTACAAAGAGCTGTGAAACCAGAAAGTTTGAGGGCTTACAAGAGCTGGTTGCAAGGCGAGAGGCGTAAAACTCTGATGTGAGCTCCTTGCCTTCAGAGGTTTTACCTACAAGTTGTCCATAGCCAGCAGTATGAAGGAATATCGGATATTAACTTTTGAGAGTGAGAGATGGACAACCTGTATTTGGGACCAACTGTGGTCTACTGAAGCTGTCTGAGAGGAGCACTTCAGTTACAGAGATTAAGATCATAATCATGATTTGGCCAGTGGCTTTAATTTGGGACAGACTAAAGAAAACAACTTGGTGGCTTTTCCCCCCTCTCCCAGTCCAAACTTTGCTCGCTGCCTATTGCTACTCCAGTGACTCCCTCCTCATGGCTCAGAGAAGATTCGGACTCATACACTGTTCCAGCTACAATATTTCTTCAGCATAGGAAGTGCTCTAACCCCAGTTAAGAGACCTCTCCTTCCAGTAGAAAAACTCCATGCAACAGCTGTCATTTGCTGCTCTCACACCACCTATGAGCCTCTCTTTGTGTGGGTAGTGCACAGAAATACATGCATGCAGAATACATGAAACATTATCTGGCCAAAGTGCAACTGTCAACATAGGTTGGAAGCTGCAAGGAATATGTGAGATGGAGACCCTGGCACAATTCAAGTTCATGCACTTTTTTCAAGCAATTTTTCTTTTTACCTTGAAAGCCATTGGCAGCTCAATAATGTAGAGGTCAACGTAGTCCAGCTGCAGGATCTTCAGTGTCTTCTCCAGTGTGGGACGCACCAGCTCTGGGGGGTGGCAGGTATTCCACAGCTGGGGAGGCAAGCACAGGCTCTTTTCTGGGTGCCAGCAGGAACAGTGAGCCAGCTGAAGCCCCCCAGCACATACTCAGTGCTTCACTCCTCAATCCCTCTTGTCCTTCTGACAGAGCCCGTTATGCGCATTGCAAAGGCATTGTGGTCCACATCACCGCAAGGCAAAGGTGAGGGGCCTTACCCTGTCCTCTGTCAGAGCCAGGTGCAGAGGTCAAGACAGGAATTCTTGCCCAGGACTGGTGTAGTGTTGACTCAGTAAAGCCATTACATATTTGTTTATTACAACACAGGTTCTTCTGAGCTGAGTATATTACAAACTCTTGCTCAATGAACTTAGGCAAATTTCTTTTGTTTTCCAAGCATATGCTTTCACTAGAAAACTTTGTTCCCACAAGGAATCTGTGGTCAGTTTTATGCTTGAAGGCAGAAGTTCAGATCACGTGAGTTAGCTATTGAACAGCCAAGCACCCAGCACGAGGAGAATCTCTTGGTTCTCTCCTGTGGCCATGAAGCCTGAGTGACTGCCTGACCAAGGGACATTTTCGTTTACTCTACAGTCGTCACGAAAAGATGTATTTGTGTTTAGTCATTGCAATGCAGTGCAGACTAGTTAAAGCAGTCTAAACCTCTTTAATCCCAACTGCTTCCTTTTTGGATTATGGACTGTGCTTAGTTGGTTAGTGTTCAGTACTACCTCTAACTGAACTCTGCTAATGCAAATCTCTTGAAAGAATAAAACCATAGCACAGTAATTAGTAACCAAGAGCCCTTTGTAAACTGATTGTTGCAGTTAAAATCTACAAAACTTAAAATTAACACACAACAGAAGGTTTAAAGTGCCATTTGAATGCACACAGTAAGGTGGGCTATTTTATTTTCTAGTTTTTTCAATGCACAAAAACTGGAGAAATGTTGACGTTTTTGTCACTTTTGTTTGCTGGAAAAACTTGCTGTTTGCTGGTATGGTCATTGTCTAGTCAGTTCAGCCTGAAAATCTGTCACTGAATGCCAAGACATAGAATGAATTTGTTAAGACACAAAACACTTGAATTGCTATTTTTGGGAGAAGGTGTTGATTATAGGTCCTAAAGGGCATAGCCTGGGTAAGTTTTAAGATATTTAAGATGCTTTGCTTTGTTTTGTTTTGTTTTCTTTTCAACCAAGTTATGATTATTCCCTGGAAAAACCATCTGCTCAGTTCTGCCAGCAGAGGCAAGAACACACTATCCTGAAGTTGAGTTGTACAGAAAGAGGCACATCTAACCCTGCCCTAAGCTGCAAAAAACCAAAGCAAGTTTTGGCAGCTGGAAAGTCATACTAGCCTGTCCCCAGCTGTATGCTGCAGGGTGTGAGGAGTTTACGGTCAGTAGGCAGTGGAAAGAGGCTGAGGTGTACTACAGTAAAGGTACCAAGGTCCTGTTCTTAAGTTTTAATTTGTGCCACTGGATTTCCTGAAAGATTTTGGTCTCCGTGTTTTTTAAGCATTTTACATGTAAAATGAGCTTAATTTGTATTTAAGTAAGGAATTGTGGACCCTTCGTGTTCATTTTGTTTTGCTACTGTGTTTTAGAAGTTTGATAACCTGAGGTATTCGCTAGTTTAGAAGCAGTTTTTCCGAGTGCCCTTTCTAGCTCAGTGCTATTGAGCTCAGCACTTGCCAGTGAATATAGTTCCCTTTAAAAAATTGCAGAGTCCTAAAGAAACAGCCTTTAAAAACAGCAAACATTTGTACTATGTCAATACATTGATGCCATGGAAACTTGGGAGTTTCATAACTGTTTTCATGGTTTGTACAAGTTATTGTATTATCTACCTAAGTAGAACCTGTGTAGATGTTAGAGCAGTAGTCAAAGCTGCCAGCTGGCTTTGGCATTTTAGGACACCACATTTCCTGGAAATGTTACTTCTAGTTTAATGAAAGAAATATCCTGGGATGAAAGAGGAGACCAGAAAGGTCTTGCTGTATAAGCCAAGTGAGATGCTGGCAGTTGATATGAAACCTCTAAAATTTCTGGATGCTGAGCTGCTCTGCCTGATCAGCCAGCCAGAACTGAGAGCCAAGTGCAAGTGCTGATGATTTCAACTGGCAGATGCAGCCCGATCACACCAGGTCACTGTTCCCGTAACACTGCCACTCAGCAGGGCTGCTCTTGTTAGTCCCTGCTGACACATCAGTCTTCCATCTGCATCATCTTCGCTTAAGGACAGGTCTGCATCAGGGGCTTGAGTCTGAAGGGTCTTGGGAGTTTCCAGTACTTGTGACGTCAGTAAGGCAGGAAAAAACCTCAACTTCTGTTCTGCTGACTGCTTCCAAGAATGCAACAGCTCATGTCAGTCACTTACCAGCCAATGCCTGATGTATCTCCTGGTGGCTTGATATTTGTCTGTAGTTTGTAAGATACATAAGCTTATGAGGTACATAGAACTAAAGGTGCATAAACTCATAAGGCAAGGGACACCCATTCCCACTCCTCCTGGGAAGTTCAGAGTGTTCAGTGAAACCTGTGAAAATTCTGGATTGTGATGGATTGAAGAATATTTTCCACTTCTGCCTTTGAACTATAAATTTAAGGACTACAGAATTGCTCCAATGAACTATCACCCTGAGCACCTGAAATTTTGTCAGGCACAAACAGGACACATCAATAAGGTAAATCCATTTGTGTCCCGTCTCACAGACACAAGGCAGGCTGGGACCACAGACACTGATTGTTGTGGTACTCTGTGTTGCAGCCCTATGACTTACAGGATCTGCAGTTTTGCAGGTAACTCAATGTTTAAGTAGTGATTATCAACTAGAAGAATCATCTAGTGATTGGATCAGACAACTGAATGTAGAAAGGCTTAATAAATAAAGTAAATTTGGAAATTTTACTAGAAGATGTGCTTTCACAGAACCTAAAGGTTGATACGGGAAAATAATCTGCAGGGGAAGAAGTTGAAAAAGTTAAAATTGTTGGGACATCTGATTCTAACCTTTTTGCATGATTTGGTTGTTTTGATTTGAAGTATTATTGATAATTTGCTATCAAACAATCAAAACCAAATATTTTCACTGATCCAAATCAACATATTTGGCATGAGAGAGTGAGAAACTTCCCTGATAAAGGCAGAAAATTTGGGGATGTGAAGCTTTTCTCAGGATGGCAAGGTTGCTACCAGTAGAATCAGGCAGGAAACTTGGAAAAGAGTTGCATATTTTACAGACTGGAAATTGCTGTACTTGGAAATTGGTCTATAGCTGCTGAAAATCCACTTGGTCTCTAAACTACCTAATATAAAGCTTAGTTTCCCAGATCATAGAACTTAACTAAATTGCTCACAGTAAAACGGGTGTTTTATCTCAGGGGATCTTTCACTCTAGGAACAGTGTTTATTTGCAAGTCTGTTGAGTAACTTTTGTGGATTACGTCTTATTTGGGAAAGGAGAAAGGGAAAATATTAGGCTAATATGCTCAAAGAAGCACTGCAGGAAGGGCAATTTGAGGCCATAAACTCCCTCAAAAACTGGATGGGAACCATCAACCCTTATTCTGCAATGTGCAATGAGCTTTCTTGTACCTGGGATATAGTCATTGTAGTTGTAACAGCTTTTGTCAGACATTTCATTGGACAAGGGATTTCATTCTTCTAGGAGAGAGTGAATTTTTACAGCTAAGACTGTAAAGTATTAACTAGCTCACGCATTACTCCAGCCTCGTTGCTCTAGAGGAGTGTAATGACATCCTCTCTCCAAGTAAGTTGATTCATCGTAGTAGAACTTTTTAATGACAGGTGATACAGTAACTAAGGGTGTAGCTTAATGAGTAATTTTCTGGCAGTAATACCAGTGTAAGCACTTGCTGTTCTCCCATACACAGACACTGGCATGCACGTGCTTGCTCCCCCCCCTTTCGTTGTGCAACCTCGTGGTAAACCTGTACAGGGAATCACTCTAACAGAAAATGACTCATTTGCAGAATTGTTGTCCAGATCGGGCTCAGTGTGTGGCTATACAAATGTGTGTGACAGCACAGTGTGTGGTACAGTAACAGTTTAGGCAGCACGGCCGAGTGTAGCAATGGTCTTAACTTGCAGGTACCTACAATACTAAGCAGAATGGATGTTGCATGGTTCCCATTGCTATCGGAGATTTAAACAGAGAACAACAGTAATTCCTGTGCCAAACAGAAAAGCTAGTGTTCATAAAGATCTGAGGCATTATGGTAATGCTAGGAAAGAGAAATAAAGGATGTTGGATCTGGAAGGAAACATGCCAGATGTTGACCACCGGCATCCTTAAGAAAGACCATTCACGGAAATCCTGGATTTAGTGTAAATAATTTGAGCACAGCTTCTCACCTTGCCACAGTAAAAAACATCTTCTCTCTTGACCTTTCCTTCAGCAATCTTCTCCCGGATGGCTTGTCCCACTTCATGCTCATTGTAGTAGACAAAGGCACCGTCGATATGGCGGTAGCCAGCATCAATGGCAATCTTCACTGCCTCCAGACAGGAACCTTTGGGGGTCTGATGGGAGAAGAATAAACGTAGCTTCAGCCTCCTGCTCACCTCCCCTTCAATGCTATAGAGTCACCGAGATATGCACAAGATTCATGCTGAAATTCATCCAGTCTCTCCATCCCTTACCTCCCCAGACACCTGTGTTTCAACTTCTAAATAAAAAAGTGTTGTGCACTTCTCCTCAAAACTGTTGTGAATGTGGAATTAGACTGGAAAAAAGCAGCAAAGCAATCAATTTTCTGTGTCTGTGAAAGAGAGAGTACTAGAATCCTCAGAAAGTAAAACTGAATGTATTTGATATGAAAACTATTTCAGAAATTCTTATCTAGAAAGCAAGGACTTCCCTACAACAGCCATTTGATAAAATTCCTTACTCAAGTGGAAGATGACTTTCTGGTTGAGCAGAGCTGGTCAACCACCTGCCGATCAGAGGCTGTTTGAATACCTTAGACTTTCAGCAGCGTAGAAATTTGGATTTGACTTCTTTCTCCTCAAATCAACTTACCACTGGTGGTACCACAAGCCTAAGGGTGAGAGCTCAGGACTACTGATATTCCCAGTCTTCTGATATTCCCAGTTCTGGATAGTTCCTTTATTGTGTAGTTAAGAACCTGTAGGTGTCTTAATATACATTTATATATATTTTATTGCTTCAGTTTAAGATGAGCCCAAGAAACCTCCTAAAAAGTCCAAATTATATTTTTGTACTGTGTACTGCATTTATATTTGCTTATCCTTGCCAAAATTAGAGTAAGTTTGTTTTTTCATAAGTCATATTTTCCATTAGCCACTGTGGCAAGCAAAATTACACATAAGCTAAACTAAGCAAAAATGAAATTATTTGTTCTGGACACCGGAATTTTACCGAAAATATCTTATTGTTCCAACACTTTATATAATGAGAGCAGCTCTAAGGTGGTCAAGGGCTCTCAGCAACATGCAGCAAGACTATTCTACCACCCTTTTTGTGGGCATTGCTCTGCTGTGACAGGGACATCTGATTCACTTTAAGAAAAAGTGAAATAGGGGGAGTCAACCTGCTCCGCTGTGTTGTTGTCTGTCAGCAACAAATGCCAAGAGTTGAATTCTGCTACCTGCAAGTGCAGAGCCAAAACCACACTGCTTCTCCTATGAAGAAAACAGATGTCAGAGACATCTGGAAATGAGAAGCTATGAAGAGAACGTCAAATTTGTTGTTTTTGCTGATGCCAAGGGAAGACAAGAAGTGGGACCGACAACAAGTGTTGTTAGGAAGGGACCACTTTTCACCACAGCAAGAGCTCTCCCTCCTCACTGTCCTTTTACAGCTGCCACTGGCTTGGCTGTCCAGGAGTTCGCCATGAAATAAACAGCTGCTCTTTCACCACCTGTCAAAAGAGGTGTGAAACTCATAGCTGCTATAGGATGCTTCAGTGATTAAGGACATTGGTCTTCCCTTCCACGTTCATGTGAGAAAGATCAATGAAGGACTGCTGGAGGCACATGAGGGTGAACCTCTCTCCTTCAGTCCCAGAGCTGTGGGCTGCTGACAGATTATTCTAGGATAATAGGACTATATCCCAGCCTGGTTCATCTGCTCTTCAGTGTCCCATCCTGACTGATTGCTGTTGGACACAAATGGACCAACTTCTGTTTGGGCTTGTGGGGACTTTCTGCTCCAGCACGCAGTGCCTAGAGGTTACTTAAAATGCAAAGCCGCTCACGCTTGCCCTGATTTATGACAGACATGAGTGAGGGCTCAGAGGCAAAAATGGCACAATTTGGCACTCTACAGTATTTACAGCAGTGATGATGCAATACTGTTTGCTTAATTGAGAGAGACAACGAAACACTTGTTTCAGTGCTTTGCTGCCTTTGTTGTGGAAGCCTACCAAAAGCACACTCGGCCCCTGCCAGGGCCCTTTCCTGGTTGTTAGTAGGATGTAGTGAAGACCATGGCAGCTAACAGCCTTTCAGGACAAGTCAGTGGCTAGTTTTCACTTGGGGCATGTTGGGCAGCATTACAGAAGTGTGAGGCATGGAGCAGTGACAACCTCCAACATGTTTGCTGCTTTGTCCCTGCCTGAACCTGCAAGGAAGGATTTGAGAAAGGCATCAGGGAGAAAGCTCTGACATGAGTATTACAAGCCTGCTGTTACTGATGAGAGTAACCTCAGGCCCCTGCCCCAGCAATGAGCCGCATGAGGTTGTAGCCGCAGTTGCAAAGCTCAGACTGACTAGCACAGAACAACAGGACTCAGCCTAAAGGTCTGGTGAGCTCAAGTTTAAGTGATGATGAACTGTCCAAAAGAGAAATATATTTCCAAATTGCAGTCTGTGGTTTCTCTCTGAAACCTGATTTTCGAAACAATGTGACTTTTAGATTGCTTCAGCCTGTTTGACTTTTACCACTCAAGTGTATGAAAGCAGAACATTTAGAGGAAAGTGGTGCATTAACCTTAATTCAGATTTTAAGTTTTTTTTTTTGTTTTTTTTTGGTTTTTTTTTTTAACTTTTCCCATTTGTTGAAGAGCCTGAAAATGGGATGTGAACCTGGTACCAGAATTTTCTTTCTTTGCCCTCTTGAGAGATTGCATGAACACAGCTCCCTGTTGTTTCCTGAACTGTAAACCAAACTCCATCAACCAAGGAAACATTGATTATTGAGTTATGTCTTTTCTTAGACACCAGGGCCACTTTGATCAGCAAGAATAGCAGAAGGAAGATCTGGGAAAGGTAGAGTCTTGCATATAACGGAACAGGACAATTGCAGGCTTGGGAGAAGAATAGAACAGAGAAAAATGAGAAAGCTTGCAGTTACTGCAACTTCTTTTGGCTGAAGCAGTTGACTTATGTTAGAGCTGAACTTCGACGTATTTCTTAATTTTTTGCACGGGACTTACATCTGTACAAACAATCTTGTGAAAGGCTCCTCCATCTCAAGGAATAATCTTATTCTTCAGGGGCTTGGAGAGGCTTTTTTTGGATCAGCCCTTGATTACCAATGGCCAGAGATGGGTTTACATTAAATATAAATATTTTCATTGCACTAGTTCATTTAATCTGATGTGGTATATTAGTTCTGACAGATTCTGGTCTAAGGTGCTTCATATAAAAATGCAAAGCAACCTAGGGAACAGTTTTTGGAAAATTCTGCATCTACTGAACCATCCCAGCTGAAGGTCTGAGACATCTGTGAGTCTGGAAACTTTATACCATATGTTAATTTTCATTCTAATGGAGAAACTATCATTTCTAGCATTTCACATGTTTAATCCTTCCAAATCCTGCAGCAATAGGCTGTGGTAAACTGTGCTGATGAGTTGCACAGGCTAGTCATATTGTGGTATTGCCTCTTTTAAAAAGGGATTTTTTTTTAATAAAGTCATATTTAAGGGAATATGACATTCCCTTAAATGTCGTATCTTGTTCCATTGTTTCCTGACAGACCATACTAAAGCTGGATGACTCAGATTACCACTGCCCAAACATCTTTCCATCAGAGAAGGTACAAACATGGATCTTTCCCTTCTACCTTGCTGCTCAGCCTGAGGTGTTTTAATCTCTTCTGTCTTTCACAGAATTAAAGTCTTTATTAGTGACCAGAACAGAGATTAACAACAGAAAACCAACTTCTATTTAAGTGTAGATAGAAGTTTATGATATGACTATGTTGTATAAGGACTGGCGCCACTCCAACCACAGCAACTGATAGAACAGTATCTCCCAGGCTATTCGGCCATGGAGCAGCCACCTTTACTTGGAACCCCAGACCTCTTCCTCCTCCTTACTGCAGGTTATTCTAGCTAGGGTATACTATCTAAAATGCAATTGCCTATGCGGTCTACTCACTCCAGGTAGGCCTTTATTCTTGTGCCATTCTCAAATAAGCAGGGCTCAAACATAGAGCAGTAGAAATACCAGATGAGGTACTGAAACGTCTCCATGCCATAAACCCTTTGTGCTTTGTCAGTAGTAATTCAGGACTCGTTGGTTTTGGCCTTAAGATAAATCTTTGCTTCTTTATTACTTTTTATTTAAGTGTAGATAAGAGCTATGCTTGATCCTTAGCTATAATTAATGTTTCAGCTTCTAATCAGTGTGCCCTACAACTATGCTACTTTGATCAAGGACTTGGTTTAGAACTGGTATTTTATAATAAATTGTACACTGTAAGTCAGATATTTATCTTCAATGTTCTTGCAGTCAGTCACTGATTTGTGCAAAAAATGTATTAAATTTATCACATGTTTTATGATAAAAGAAAAACTGCTTGGTTGACTAGAATGACTTGCTCAATCACTAATAAAATTCTTCAATGCATATCTGTTATTTTTAAGATCATAAAGTTTAAGGAAACAACACACATAATTATTCCCTCTCTCAATCAATAGCTTGTAAACCTGCTGATTTACCACCATGCATGGCAGATTAAACCAGTATCAGTTTCCTTCAGGCTCCATGGTAAATAAATGGAACAGAAGGGCTGGAGGAGCAGACTCAGATATGCACCTTCACTGGAAGAAATGAAGCAGCAATTTGGCCCCTTCTCCATAGATGAAGTAGCCAACTGGACAGTTACCACTTTCTGTGAGTCTGAAAAAGCAATGTGCTTCATCAATTCTGTCTGTCTGAAAGGGTCTGCTCTCCTTTTCCTCTGAGACCATAAACTTTCCTATTTTTTAATGTTTATTCCAGACACCTTCCATCACATTCATTTTTGTCAAAAACTGTTTTCTCTGCATTTCATAGCAAATGAACAGTTTCAGTTTTGTTCATGATTGCATATGACCAAGCCACAGTAGAATATTTTTTGTGCAGGCATGCCCATGAATTTTTCTCTTCCCTATCAAGTAGAACAGTGTTTGCTCAGCAGTGTTAGTGGTTGTCCAAGTTATTACTGTTATTTAAGTATCACAGTTCAGCTGCCCTCCAATCCTTTTGCTTTTTCTGTAGCATCTTTTTCTGGTCAGCAATTTCCATTGGCTTTCCAGCTGTTTAAGAGGGTTATCTCCAAAGATAAAGCTAACAGCACATATTGGCGGTAGACTGTAATCTTGCAAAACCATGACATTGCTTTTATGTCTTAACATCACCATTGTAATTTATTCTTTGTTAGTCCATAGAGTAAAGGAAAACAGTCTAACTCAGGCTCCCAGATTCTGCTCTGCCTTGTTTCACGCATGCAGCTTTATGGAGTTGCATCAGTGTCAGCAGCCCATGAGAGCTGAGGAAGCAGCACTTCTGAGAATTGCTTTAGGGGAAGTGCCCTTTACCTTAGTCCTGAGCATCTCACCTGCTTAGTGCAATGTCATCCAGTCCCTTAGCTGGAAATAATGATCCTGGGAGGAAAAACTTGAGGTGTTAGGAGACACAGGGCCATCTCCTGGAAAAAATCTGTTCTTAGCTGCAGCAGAATTATACAAGAGATACAAACCATGGGCCAAGCGCTCCAGTCCTAACCTATAATTTAAGATGTGGAGCCACTGTTTAGCAATCTTAGTCAGCTAAACACAGGAAGGAGAAAGTAGGTACATTCCTGGGCTCAGAGCCTCCTTCACCAGAGCTCGGCACTCACACACAAATTCTTATGCAAGTTTCAAGAAGCCCAATTGCTTATTTCCATTTGCCTGTTTTCCGGACAAACTGGCAAGAAGAATTGGCTGAAGATGTTAGGAAGAGAGCATAGAAAGCATGTGTACTGAAGGCACTGCAGGAAAGCACAGGTTGAGTTTACAAAGCCAGAGGATGTGAGCCACACAAGGGTACATTCTTAGAATTGTTTAACCTTGTAAAAGAGAAGCTGTACTGTACACCTCTTTCTTGGAAAACGCAACCGCCAGCACATCCCTCTCTCTCAAACACAGGAAAATCTGGCTTACATTCACCGGAAGCATTGGCAGCCACCATACAGGAAGCAAAACCCAGCAAAGGGTTCTCTGCAAAAGCAGGTAGAGCTGGGAATGGAGGCAGAGAACAGAGCTGAGAGCCACCAGCTGCTATGCTGGCCCAGAAGTTTGCTTTATGTCATGCAGTGTGTTGCCTTGGAAGGTTGAGAACAACAAATATGCATTTCCAGAGAAGATGGGAGGAATGGTAACACCTGTGGCTTTGTGTCACACTGTGAATGAGCATGAACAAGGGATGCCTTTCTCATCTAACTTGATGCTCTGTCAGTGGCCTAAAGAGTGAGGTTTGTCCATGCAACAGGAATTAGATTGCATAACTGCAGATTTAGCATTTCTAGAATTCCTCTGACATTGTTATTCTAGCATCTAGCCGAAGCTGTCTTTAGGAAAACCTTATTATTGTAGCTGGCAGAAGTTACTGGAGTTATTTTTACCACTTAATTGCCAAATCCTCAGTTTTAGGATCGCTGCAACTTTTCACTTGATGCAAATTCAGTTTACGCAAACTGAATCTAAAGATCTGCCCTGCCTCTCTGCTGGCAGCTAGAGGATTAAAGCAATGTAAAAAATTAAGTAAATGATGTGCACATGGGTTCCCATGCTTACAGCATTAGTGGAGTGGACTGAGAAAGTTTCCTGAAGAGGTGGAGGACACAATAGCCTGCTGGCTAGCCCTGGAAAGCATGGATCTAACTGGAAGGGTAGATGTTACTAAAACACCCTTCAGACAAGAAATGCGATCACAGGGATGTGTGAGGTACAAGGGCAAGACAAAGCACCAGCTTGTGCAATGAAAGAAAAGGTTGCCAGCAGTTCTTCTGCTTCATTCCCTAGAGTTAAAGGGGAGAGGTTTCTGGCGCAAGTTTGAAGTGTTTGCAAAGGCAAATGTAAAACTTGGGGAATTCCACCACCTAGTTAGCTGAACCAAAAAAAAATCAGCTTTGATGAAGCCTAGAGAGGCATTTTCTGCACAATGTTTTCAAGTTTTGACAAATCTGGCCTCTTAGGTCAACCAAAGAGACAACCCAGATGTTAGCTTCCCACATGAACTGCAATAACATGCTTATGCTGTTCTTTGGAGGACTGCAGGGAATCAGGGACACATGGGAGTGTACAGCCATATTTAATGTATGGAGTCAGTCTGGGACATTTTAAAAATGGAGCTTTGCCTGGAAAATTGGGCTTTAAATGTTCTTGCCAAAAGGCGTATCTTTCAGTTGCGGTAATTCTGATTACTCACTCATAGGGGTTCAGCTTTTCCCCTCTTCAATAATGCCAGTGATTCCCTGTCCCATCTTCTGTAAAACAATCTTAACTTTTATTTAGATGGGAGGGCTTTTCCTGTGGCTCTTCAGCAGGGTTAAAAAACCCAGCATATTTAGAAAGCCAGAGGAAAAGATAAGAAAAAATTACTAATTTTTTGGTGTCACTATTTGGCCTTAGTATCATTGCACTGGTAACAGCTAGCTTTGTAGTTTTTGGAAGAGGGGTGTATTGAAACAGCTATAGTCACTGCAGTACACAGCTATGGAATGCAAAAAGGTCTGTTCTCTGTTTGGTTACTTTTCAAACAAGAATCGCTGTGACTGGGTTTGAGTAGTGCTACTGTCCTAAAAGCTTATCTGAATTAACCCTCTATTAGTTTTGGATCTGAACTGATTAAACATGACTCTACATTATGTCATAGCAGACATGGAGCTTGGTGGGTGATGCTGGCATCTGATGTCCACCATCCAAAAGCTGTACTGACTCCCAAACAAAGTTGTCATCTCCTAAATGAGCCAGCCCACCTGCTTGGATTAAGCAGACATCACTGCACAAGGACAGGCAATGATCTGGCTGTCAGCAGTTTCATTAGTAGAAGTCCTCTGCTCTGCAGGGGTGTACATCTCTTGGTCCTGGAGTAGTCTGAAAGTGTTTTCACACAGCAGCTGAGATGTCAGCATAGGTTAGAGGTACTATCTTAAGACAAGGGGGTTTTTTTGAAGACTTATAATTTAATGCATGCTCAGGTGGTAGGGGCAAGGGGGAAGGAAAGAAGTCATTCTAAGCACAATCTACTCCTCAGAGCAAAAAAATCCACCATTTTCCAGGACTAGCAATTTTGCGGCCATTTTGCTCAGAAGTCCTCCATAGGTTAATGAACTATGTAGCTAGAAAGCTAGTCTTTCATTCATACTCATCTACAGTGCTGGGCCCGTCCTCATTAGGAATTTTACATGTTGACCACTTCATAAATGCTACTTTTATTCTGCCACACATGATTAGACACTAATTGTGTTCACAACTGGAAACAGAAGCCATTGGCACAAAGTAGATATTAGTAATACTGTCAATTTGTTTTCTATTAAGCTTCAGGTTTCATAGGAATGAAGAACCATAGTGATTTCGGCAGAGAACATATGTGGAGGTAAATGAGCATTTTACAAATTCAGCAGTGTCTTAAAGCCATGGGGTTTGTGCAAATCAAAGTAACAAGAACAAAGCTAGTGTCTTCAAGAAAGTTGTGGGCAAGAATCTTTCCTCCAGACTGACAGAGAGAGGTAAGCCATTTTGCCAAATCCGACTTTAAAATTTTAAATTAATGGTTAAAGTACAGTTCCTACACAAAAGCTAAAAGTTTTAGAGTCTGCCATGTTTCAGAAAAAAAGCTTCTACGTTTTCTAATTACCTGATTTTTCTTAAGTGTTTTTTTTCTTTGTTTTCCTCTCTTAATGAGATCAAGATGCAATCTTGCATTTATGAAAGCCAAAAATGTTCCACTGTATAACACACAATTACAGAGAGGTAGCAAGAACTGAGTCGTCAAGAGCTGGTTGCAGGCAGGGGAGAAGAGGTCAGTGCTAACCAGCAAGAAGGCAAAGTGTTGAAGACACAGAAATGCAGAAAGACTGCTCCAGTGGCAGAACAGAAAAGTTGCATGGCAGAGGAGAAAAGGAGAATGCAAGATAAATGAGCTCTGCTTTTCGGAGTCAGTAAACATGCCATTAAAGCACATGTGAAAGGGAACTTTAAAATGTGTCATGCAACACTGAGTTTTAGAGAAAGTCATTGATGAAATCAGAACTTGTCTGAGACCCTTTTAATTTAGTGTATTCTATACACTATTCTATACCCTCACCTCTTTGCTGTAAGAAAATCCAAAAAATCTGTGAAAGCGATATCTTATGTGTGGAAGAACTTATTTCCTGGCACATTTGCCATCTCCATAGCAAACAGCAGGGATGGATTAATGCGATACTATAGCCCAGAGTCACTACAGTGTCTTGAATACTCACACAGGCTCCTGCCCAAGAGCCATATTGTTCTGGTGCCTGCTGAAAGGTGATGCCTGCCACTGCACCTCCTCAAGCCATCTGGAGATCAAATAGCTAGACATCCTGCCTTCATCTGCTCTTGACAACTGGGTCTTGCCGGTAACTGACTTAGTAGAGGAGTAAGGAATTAAAACGGAGAGATTAATCAATGAGGGCATCACTCAACACGAGGATGCCAGCCACCGAAGGAAAGGCGTGCCATCTGCAGTCTGTGCAAGCAGAATCACCCGAGTATGGTTTAAATCCTTCAAGCATGAAACTAACTGAGTCATGATTTTCGTGAGTAATCTGGCTACAGATATTTAATTTCAGGATAAATATTGTTCAGTGTGAAAGCTAGGCTGAGTTTACCAACTGGCAGGCAAGGAGCCTTCTGGGAACACATAGCAGATCAGGCACAGTTGTCTTCCTGGGATGCTGTAATGTATCTCCTTCCCTTCTGCCCTTGACTCAAGTGCACAAATCTCCATTTGGAAGCATGGTTTTAGGATATTCTCAGATACCAAGGGAACATAAGGCTGCCCTCTGAAACATCTCAGAAATCCCAGCCCTGAAAGACCACATGTTGCTACGTGTCGGGTAGCTGTGGCTCTGCTGTTCCAAAGCCCTCCCTGAAGACAAGGAGAACTAGTACTGCGTGAGGTAACACTGCAGCTTGAAAACCAAATGGCTTGAGAAAGCCAGTGGTGGTTACTGAAACGGACTCTAAAGTGCACAATGTCCTTTGGAAATGCTGGTCAGGGAATATGGCCCAACAACTTAAAAAAAAATTACTTTGTTTTGGGAACTTTGTTCTCTTCTTAAGTTCAGGGCATAAATATGAGGCTCGATACCCAAATATCCCAGCTGACTCCTCCAGATCTGTTCAAGTCAGGTTCTCAATATTTTTTTAGGGGAGAAAAAGGCAAAATATTTCCCTGGCCTGCTTCTGTGATGATTTCATGTAGGTTCATAGGGACCATTTCATTAGAGAGCTAACTTAAGACTCAATACTTGCTGAGTTCAAACACATATTCATGTGTAATCATTCACATTAAATGGACTGAGGTATTTTCTTTACATATTTATTTTAATAGCATGTCATGGGAAATAAGCTAAGGCTGTAAGAACACATGGATATTAGGGCAGTCCCTGCTCTTACCACTGCTTCTCTCATCTTTTTCAAGAAAAAATCTAGAAGCCAAGTGGTAGGTTTACCTCAGGAGGAAGACAGTTAGTTGTCTGAGTCAGAGGAGAAATTTATAGAGAAAAGATCAAGAAGTAGAAACCTTTAAGCTCAACACTGTCTGCAGAGATCTCAGATGTCAGTTCTCCCTGGTACTCTCAATACATGCTCTATTCTGTAGCTTTGGGTCAGGCCAGGTGACTTTCTTTACAAGTCACTTGAAATCATTGCTGTCTCCAGCTGATCATGTTTCAGAAGCCAGTGATGACCAGGAGGAAAACAGGGAATTAAATTGTGTGTAATGACCCCCTTACTGCAGCTGAGAGATCCAGATCGCATCATGGGGACAAATCACTTATTACTTCTTTTGACTTAACAGTAGCCTACAGCAGCTCTGAAGGTGGGCAGCCTGCAGCAGGGGTGCAGCCAGCACCGTTAAGAGTGATTGAAATAGTCTGTGCATGCACATCCTTGTGCGAGGAACTTTTTGGCATAAATGGTCCTATGAGAGCACTAGAAGCTGTTAGACCTGTACAACGAAAAGTTACTCTGTTCAGCTTCTATCTTGGGTGTAAAAAGTAATTCAGGGTGCCAAAACGGTGTTTTTACTTATGCAAAACAGATTTTTTTACTTGGTCACTCAGACTGGATACAGAAGCCCTGGATGAACTTTTCCTCTCCCTGATTCAAACCAGCAATTTCTTCTTAAACAAAACCCAGACTGTCTGGGCACTCACAAGGGTTACTTTGTGGTAGTTAAAGATTTGGGGAAATGGGTCTCTCTCCCTCCTGGCTGGATGCCATACCAAGTTCTTCAGTATCCAGAGCTGTGGGGCTGGTGGGCAGTGTGCTTTCCCATGGGGAGGGTGCTCCTCCCGCTCCAGCCTGTGCGTGTTTCTTCTTGCCTCTCTCTAGCTATCACATACCCCACGATCACGTTATTTTCCTGAGCTGTATGATATGAATTTAATCCCCAGAGGCTGAGAGGAGGACTGAATCTGGTTTCCCACCGCCCATGTGGATTTCCTTACCAGCGGGCTATTCAGGGAAAGGCAACTGCTACCTCCAACTGCTTTAATAATTCTTTGATTCCTCAGCTTGTACTGCCAGTGCCCAAAATGAAATGCTTTGCCATTTGTTTTGCCTGAAACTATTCCACAAAACTGCTTCCAATTTATGAATGGATTTGGCTACCTCAGAACCTCATTTTTAGCTAAGTCGCAACTTGCCAAAAGCCCTCACCCAGTGCTATTCTTGAGCACTTTGCCCAATCTTATGTTTCAGAAGCAGCGCCTGTGTACAGTGTGGTTGCTACAACCTTTTCTCCAAGCCCTGTCCTCCCTCAGTCAAAACAGGAAGGTAGGAGAGGAGCTGTGGCCAAGGCCTCTTGACCTTCCAGGGAAACAGCAAGTATTTATGTGGAGACACTGGATTGATGATCTTAGCTGTGTTGACAGGGATGAGTTATAAAGTGAAGCAGGCGTAAGTGCAGTTTTAACGAGGCATAGGATTTCCAGGATTTGGGAGTGTTTTTAGCACCTTTGCCCTCTAAGCCTGCTCATCCCCACATGCCATCAGCTTCCAGATGGGTACCAGTACCACTTGATGGGTGGAGCTGGGAACTAAGCATCAATGTTGGGAGGTGGTGGGAGCCCAGGATGGGCTGATCTGGTTCTGCTGTAGCACAGGGCAGTGCCGCAGGCTCATCAAGAGGGCTGTCCTACTCTACCACCCTCCTCTGTGGGGCTGCCCTCTCCCTCCTCCCCCCCATCTACTTAATACCCTGGAGAACTGGGTCAACAGCTTGGGGGCCCTCAGGGAGGGAGAGCTGGACAGGGTGCATCTGCTGGAGCCTTGGCAGAGCCACTGCTCCACACATGGGGTTTTGCCAGAAGGATCCACAGAGCCAGGCAGAGGTAGAATTGGCCTCTAATTTTAAATGTCTGGAGTGCCTGGATAGTCCTGATTCACTGTTCCCACTGTGGTTCCCACCCAGACCCATGAGAAAAAGGGATGTTGGGGAAAGAAAAGAGAGAATAGGGGAAGGAGTCAGTGACTGAGATTTCCAGTTTTTCACTTCAGTCCATCCTGGCTAGGATAAATAGCCTAGTTTATATAGTCAAGAATTTAATACAACTCACACATTTCTTTCCATGTGTGAAGGAGAATGCAAAAGCAACTTAAAGGCACTGAAATCTGCACCAAAAAGAAAACTAAGCTTTATAGTTACACAATTATTACCTTCCCTTAAAAATAAGGATAGGAACACCAGTTAAAGCTGAAAAAACTTTTTTTTGATAAACAACACAAATTTATGACTAATTCCATGACCCAGTGAAGATTTCTTTCTTTTGTTAGCAGATGAGCTGATAGCCAATGGATTCATTGTTCTTTCTTGCTGTGGTAAAGCAAAAAGAAACCCCCAACACTGCGCTGTTCAGTCTCAAAGAATTAGCTGAGTTGTCATCCTGACCTCTATTAAGTCAGAAGAAAAGCTCTTACATCTAGGGGGAAAGAGCATTCAATTAAAATCAACTGGATTATCAAACAAACCTTTTCCACAGTGGTCCAGCTCTGCTCCAGTTGACTGATGTACTACACTGAGTCAGTAAACTTATACAGGGGACCAGATTCAGTCAATAGGTTTATTTTTTGTTCAGTGTTTCACAATCAGAGAAGCATGACTTATCTCCCAAAGTCTCTTTGGGAGAACAATTAAGTTATTTAAGATGAGCAAGGCAAGCTGCTGACACATTTCAGTTTTGAAGGCACTGCTGTTCAGTTTATCCAGACAAAGCCTGAAACGTGAAAGCTGGCCTCCTGCCTTTGTTTTCTTCTAACCGACTGCTGGAGAAGCAGATTTCCCTGCTCCATGGCTAACTAGATCTGCCTGGTTTGCTTAACCAGCAAGCACATTCCTGCACTTCAGGAAGAACACTCCGGACTCATTACGAGCTACTGGGCTACAGCACGACATTGAGAAAACAGATTTGTTTTGGACAAGCTACTCTGATGTGGGGGTGCCAGGGTGAAAAACCTTTGGGGAAAAAAAAAAAAAGAAAGAAAGAAAAACAACAACCCCCC
>JAYRBT010000042.1:58853456-58889958 GCA_036023395.1 Myiotriccus ornatus | reverse complement strand
GATGGGATGGGATGGGATGGGATGGGATGGGATGGGATGGGATGGGATGGGATGGGATGGGATGGGATGGGATAGGAGGGAACAGGGCTGGATATCCCTGCCTAAGCCAGTGTGGTGGGGTCCAGCACTGGAGCCTGCTCCCAGGTCTGTCCCCAGCTCTGCTGCCTCATCCAGCTCCTCTACTCCCATCCCAGATCTGCATTGGGGTTTCTGCCATATCCCCTCCTGAGTCCCAGAAACTGCTGGAAGTCCTCTGTCAAGTATCCCAGTCCCCACATTGGATACTGGCTCCCAGGAGATGGAACCTCAGTTATAGCTGAGGCCAAATGATAAGCACCACTGGGAAGGTTTAAGATCCTATCTTCATATCTCTGATTTTGAATCAGAGGCTTTGATTCAGCTGTGGTGTGTTCAAAAAATTATTAAATCATCAATAATTGCTTTTTAGGTAAAATAACCATGCTGGCAAATCATATTTTGCCTTTAAAATTGATAATAAACTCATACCATAAATAAAGATAATCATGCATTACATGTCCACAGCAGTAGATGATACCAAGCCTATTAAAACAGTATCAATCAGGCACTGAAAATGGTTTATATTTAGCACATCTCATTTTAGATTAAACAGACTCTGCTCTCAATTACCCAGTAATTACCTGAAGGCATGAAGGCATGTACACAAAGCTACAGCAAAACGACTGTGAGCACTGGCTTACTTTGCTGTTGGTAAACTTCATTTTGTCAGGATTAATTGCTGAGTAGGCTGCTGATGAACACATGACAAGCACAACACTCAATAATGCTTTAATAAAGTGATGGAAGCAAATGTTTTCCATCAAACCTCTTCATCACAGGAAATGTGATTAATTAAGCACATTCATCTAATTACTGTGTGAATTCTCAGGAGGTAAATGTATACTCCAAGGCAGATACACTGAGTATGATTCCAGAGGCTAGATTCAATTTATTTTTATGTGGTGTTTTTATGTAAATATTAAATACGTTGTTTTTAGGAAGAGTTCTTAATCCTGATTGATTTCCAGCACTGGATCAAAGCCGATCCTGTTCACCTGCTAATGACTGATCTTCCTTCAGAATAACTCTCTGTCTTTTCCGATATCTCCAGTGAGACTGAGCTTTAGAAAAAATGCAGCTACCAAAATGTTTGTTGGGTGTTGGTTGCGTCTTACAAGCCTTCTCTTTTCCTTTGCATTAATAGTGGGTGTTCAGGGCTGTAACTGCTTTTCTAATTAGCATCAGCAAGTGAAGGATACCAGCTCCAAACTGTGTCTGTGCAGTACTGCCTGGGCATAAACCCTTTCAAAAGCAGGAGTCATACTGTCGCTATCATTAATACAGGCATAGGATCCCTTCATTAGCAGCTGTAGGGGATATTGAGCTCCCAGCCCTTTCCACAGCCAAGCGAGGGAAGCCCATGGGGACAGCAGCTTTGGCGGCACCAAGTGACATCCCACTCTGCCCACCGCTGTCAACCCAGTTCTCTCCCGGGGCTGCCTCCTACCACTCAGAAAAATTTGCTTCTCTTATGGAAATCTTCATTTTGCTTGGGACAGAAGAAGCAGCAACTGCGGGAACAGCTCAGCCAAGTGACCCAAAGGACAGTAACCCCTGCTGAATCTTCCCTTTGTCCCAGCACAGCCTCGGGCTGCTGAGGGGCTGAATTCACTCCCCACCCGCAGGGCACTCCCAGCTGCAAGGTCACAGAGCAGAAGGCTGAAGGCGCTGGGATGCAAGGCACAAACAGACACGCAATCACAGCAGTGCCTTGCTGTGGCTTTGTGCAGAAACACCAAATATTTAGGGTAGTGAAGCTGGAGAAAGGAAGACCAGTGCTAGCAGTGAGGGAATAGCCATGTCGAATTCCCACCACTTCTATCAGCACTGCTTCCGATCCAAACCCCTCTCCCTTCCCCTGGGGAAAACTCATGCCTGCTGCCTGTATCCTTAAAAGGATCATTGCTAGGCTATACATACTCAACTATCAATTAACTTCATAAATGCCCACTGTCCAGATAGCTGTACTTCTGAGCTGCTGGTGACTAACACCAGGGCTGCTCACCCTGGTGAGCAGCTATATTTGCCTCATTAAACCTTGGACTTTACTGATACATTAATTTTAGGGTTTTACAGCAACCTAGTCCATAGTGCATTTAAAGTCAACAGAAAGACTCTGCCTGACTTCTGTGGGCTTGAATTCCTTCCAAGGGAAATATTTTCCTACTTAAGTAACTCTGAAACAAGGCGATCATACCAACCAAAAAAAAAACCCAGCCCTGGAATGTTTCATTTAAAAACATGTTGACAACAGAGAGCAAGGAGACCCCAGCACTGCGGATGTATTTTTAATATTGCTTCAATCAAATGCTTCATATTAATTAAATATTTGCAAAATAAACCTGTTTGCATTTATGGCCTTCCCAGCTATGGCTGGGCAGGGATGGAGATAAGTGCTGAGAAATTCTGGTCCAAAGGAAACAACTCAGAAAAGCAAAAGCTTCAGCCTGGCAGCTTGCTGACTTCCCTGAGAGGGGCAGGGAGAGCAGAGGTTGGGGGAGGAGCCATAATGTGATGCAGTTCTGGAGCGCTGTATGAAGTATCTGCCACGTTGATGTGACCTAACACGTCGCAATTCCAGCTCCCTGCAAAGGTGTGGGGACCTTCCAGAGCATTTCAGTAAGGACCCTGTACCTAGATGAATAGAACCAAGAAGGCATCCCCACAAGAGAAGGCAGGGCTGTGTTTGGCCTTTATTTGTTGACAGTAGTCCTGGGAGGCTCCCACACACCCTAAATAGTTCATCACACACTGCTGATGCACCACAGGTATATACAGCAGCAGCAGGTGGATATACCTGTGGGTAGGTGGATATCTGAGAGGGCTTCTGTAATCATTCCTGCAATGTAATCAGTGCTCTGCCCTCTACTTAGTGCGTAATAGCTCCTTGAGTCATGCCAGCAGGATAATTAGTGCCACTTCAGCAGTATGAGCCCAGACACACAGTGTTGGAGCAGTCAGGTGACTCACCTGGGACACCTGTTGGCTCCTGCCAGTGATAACCAGACAGTGTGGAGGAGGAAACCCTTGCAGTGCTCCGAGAGGGCAGGGTTAGCCCCTCTCAAAGCACTCAATGACAGACCAAGATTCAAGCAACATCAAGTGAAACCCAAGTCTGCAGAAGTATCACGAGGTGTTTAGCCACTAGGATTATTGTTTGGGAAGGCCGCATGAGAGAGAGGTGCCACATGGGCACTGGAGAGCCTGCAGTCATCTCTTGATTCTCAGGAAAAGAAGGGATCTTGGTAAAGATGGTAAACTTGTCCACCATCTTTCATAAATCAAACCTGTACATGGGTACTCCGGAGTGGTTGACCTGGTTCCTTCCGTCATGCTCCCTTTGTGCTTGTTGTGGCTGTGGCTTGGAACACCAGATTTCTGTGTGTCCTGCTGGGGATGCAAATCCTCTGGCATCTTTGTGCTAATAATAAGCTGAAATTGCTGCTTCCCTTTCTTTGAGATTTGGTCATTTTTTTTGTCTAATCACTGTCCAGAGATGAACATTTCACATGTGGCCAGGGCCTGTAAAACGTTCTGGAGGGACCTGTGCACTGTGGTTTCTCAGATATGGGTTACCTGGGAGACAGACAGCAATAAAACGCTCACTGGAGCATAGTGAAGGGACAAGTGAAACTCTTGGAATGTGGTCTGCAAAGCCACAGTTTTTAACTTGGGTTTGGAAGGGCAATCCCAGAGTTCACCTCACTGACATACACTAATAGACAAAGAGCTCTTCTCTCCTAGCATGCATTTCAAGTGTGGATATCAAGGTAATAGATCTGCCATTTTGAGAACCACCATAGAAAGTGTTGCTTTGTGACAAAGGCGTTGTGTGCCTAGGACACATCCCATGTTCTTATCCTCCTGTGCAACAGCTGTGTGGTCACCAGGTGGGGACCCTTCTTACAAGAGGTGCCATTGAGCAGATCCCTCTCATGGAAAACAAAGGGAAGACAGCATCACAGTCCAAGAAACTGGATCTGCGTCCTCTTGAGCGCATATTAGTATGGGAGGAAAATAACAGAATAAGTGATGAAGAACTTGAAAACACAAGAAACAGCGGTTGCTCTTACTACCCTTGCCAGTGTCACCACAGGGGCACGAAGGGACTGCCTGAGGAGGTACGGCCTTGCTTGCAGCCCCGGGAGTATTTCTAAGGCGGGAGGTGATCTTGGTCAGCAGAGACCAGTATGTCTCCTGTAGCTGCAACCAAGAAAAAAAGTCTCTGTTGATAAAAAAAAAAAAAAAAAAAAAAAAAGACATCAATAACAACCATGAGAAACTCTATAATAGGAGATACTGACTCAAGTCCTCCCTCATCTATACAACAATTCAGTGTTGGGATGGGTGTGGGGCTGGGACTGGCAGGATGTGGGCTAAATGTGGTAGCAAGAGCATCCTGCCCTGAACTCCAGCTGAGCTCAGGTATAACCAGGAAAAGGTCTGGAGAGGAGGCACTTCGCACTGAAAACCCGTATTCACATTTCTCCAGTTTGCCTTGGTTTCGCTTTCTTCCCACAACTGATGGAATAGTTCAGTCCTTTACAGAAAAAGCCTACACACGATTGTGAAACCATCCTCTCTTGTTTGTCCTTATCCAGTTGCCACAGTTTCTTAAATATACTCCAGCATATGGGCAAAATGCCATTTTGATGAAAGAGAGTAATACCCAGAAGAGCTGTGAACTGAATTCAAGTATGGGCTTTTGGAATAACTGGAATATCTGGACAAGGAAGGATTACTAGATGCTGCTCGTGTCATTTCTAAGGTGACTAAAGCAGCATGTTATTTCCACTGCTTTGCTAAAGCATATTATTTATCAAATATATCCTACAATTTTTATACAGTGAGAAATGGCTAGAAATGTGCATGCTTTCAGGGTGCTGGTCTGAATGGAAGAGAAACAGTTTTCCATTAAAAACAAGCCAGAGGTGTCTCAAAATGTCTAGAACCAGATTTTTCCTAGAATTAACTGTGGACAACCCAGGCCAGGCACCTACTTCTTGTTCCCCTTTTATATGATGCTGAGCAAAACAGGGCCCAGACTTTGATAGTAGGTCTGAGATGCTGCAAGAGTATAAAGAACATATGGACCGTAATTTGACTAGGATTTTGAAAAATACACCAGGGTCCCATTGCTAAATCAAATGGCAATTTTGAGAACACTAATCCATAACTTTAAATATTAAAGAATGAAAATTAGAGAAAGGTGTTCGAGGCTACTATAGTTCAAAGCCCACCTTGCTCGAGAGGCCCCTTCACACTACAGAGAGTGAATAAACATGTATTTCACTGTTACAGTCAGACTGTCCTTTTGTGGTTTGGGCGAATCACAGATTTCTCTAAATATTTAATACTGCTGTCCCTTGGTTTTTATCTGGAAGACTACAAACTGCAAACTCCCTTCTTGTATCCATAATGCAGAAGAAAAGTGATTCAGGATGCCAGATCTGTGTGACATGCAACTCCAGAACAGTAAAAAATGAATGCTAAACTAGAGATGCTCAAGGTTGACCAAGCATTTAATAAAATTTGGTAAATACTGAGCTCAGGGTAAGAATATAACATTTACATAGGGTGAACTTCTTTAAAATCCTGGTGATAGTTCTGATCAAAAATGAGACGATGATTTGTCAGGCTCCCTGCCCAGAAGAGCAGTCATTCATTTCCAGTCCAGCAGTTCAAAGACAAAGGTGTGCTAAGTTGGCTTCTTGACATTTGAGAACAGAAGCTGTCTTCGACCCAGCATGAGAAACAAGATTAGCCTTTCCAGATTAGAAGGAAAGTATTAGTGAAGCACCAGAGGGTTCAGTGTGGAGTCTTTTCAATAGTGGCAGGCTTGGATGATACTGCTGAAAGCACAAGCTGCCAAGTATATAAGGCAGGATGAATGAAGCATTAATTTACTTATTGCTTAAATGTCTCAGCTGATGGTGAAATGCTGTTCAGGATAGACTGCTATAAAACAAGGTTTCTTTTAGGAAGGTCGCAATATACAGTGAGAGTATCCAAAATAATAAAAAGAAGGATTTTTAATTGCCATGTGAAAATTTCCAAAGCCTTCAGCTAAGTATATCTGCAAGAAGAATAAGAAACATGAAACTGGGTGACCTGGCCCAAAGGAAAAAAGGGTACTTTATTGCTAATATCAGAAATGCCTCACCAGGGATATAATATAAAAGAAAAGAGTGTGTTAACATTTGCAGACCTGCTAGTAATCAGAAGACAAATTTACCTCACAGTTTGGGCATTTTCTACAAATTCTATATTTTTCTTTTTACCTGCTGCCAACTTAGACTAACTAAGGGCAGATTTCCCACGAGACCACACAATTATGTGTATGTGTTAGTCACTAGTTCTGGAATTGCATTGATCTCTTCCTTTATTTTATAACTTGAGTTATTTCATAAACAAGATCGCTCAGCAGCAGATAGCTAGATAGCCTCCATGGTGTCATTTTAGCATGCAGGCATTGCCGAAGAACGGTGTCTCAATACTTTTCATCTAATAATTTTAATTTGTTTGTTCAGCAGAGAGTGTAACAAGCTGTATGGCAGAGACTTAATCCAGCAAATGCTAATCCATCAGATCAGGGCCAGAGTGCTCTGTACTGCTTTGGCCTCAACCCTAGGGAGAGCTCAGTTTGACATCTATGTTCCCAGCACCACATGCTGCAGAGGGGTGTTACCATCCCTGCTCTGTAATGTGGGCCTCCCCGAGGGTGAATCAGATCTCTCTGAGGTGCAGATCAGCTGTGCTCCCTTCACTGTGATGTAGATACACTACTTTAACATGAAATAAGAACTTGCACTTCTACATGACAATTCCTATTGTTCAAGATGAATTAGTAAACGAGAAAAAAAATCAAATATCTAAATATTTTTTGTTTATTTGACTGTGGTCATGAATAGCAATGTGCAAACTTCCTACAAAGTCAGCTGACCAGCTATCCTCCCAGATGAACCAAATCAGCATAATGCTGTGCGTTTGTGGTGTCTTTTCTTCTTTGCTCAAACATCCTATGGAAAAAGCTCTGCTTGATTTGAAAATCTACAAACAAACTGAGTTCAAAGGCTGACTAATCCCACACTGCCTTGGTACACTCATCTACAGCGCTGGTTGGTTTCTAACACATGGGAAGTCAGAGCCCGTGGTGCGTACCTCTGGGGGGCTCACAGGCTGCTAAGAGCGATACTGAACACCATCCGTGCTCCGTGCAGTCCGTAACAGTGAGCACAGGCCTTACTATTTGAAATACATTAAGGAAAGGCAGAATAAGAAAACAAAAACTCCTCTGAGGGCTGCAATGAGAAATTGCTGCCCATCAAAAGTTAAAGTAAGTCATAGAGGTTGGGTACATGCTGCTCCCCTGAGCCCAGGCAAGCTGCTTGTTGTTGTGCACCAGTCCTCTCAAAAACAAGCTGTCTTTCTATAACTGCCTCACACTGGGTTCTCCTGGCTTTCAGCTCAGGCTGTAAGAGGCAGACAGCCTGGCTGGGGCATGCAGACCCTAAGCTCGGGCACCAGAACCAGGCACAGCAGGAGTTGAGCTGTTTGTTTGGCACCATGCTTACCCAGATCCAGGATGGGCAAGAGGACATGTCCTATGCCCTCCCACGTGCAGGGGTGTGCAACCACGTTTGAAAATAAGTAGTTTTTACTTTTTCTCCTACTAGCAGAGCACTGGAAGTCACACCATACCAGCCTCTCTCATTTTGTCCAGGTACATAGCAGTCATTCTGGTCCCCATCAGCTCTGGAAGATCGGGCTGGTGAGCTTGCACTTCATTGTGTCTCTAATTTACATGACCATAGATTCAGCTGGTTTTGGTGAAAAGACACCAACGTCAAGGCAGCTTTTGCAGAAACTCCTTTCTGAGAACACCTTCCAGCAATCAGTTCAGAACAACATCATTTATCGTCGTGGCTTAATGATGGCTCAGCAATAGCTCTGCCCTGGCAGCAGGGTTGGCTGTACCAGCCCACTCCTTCCTCTGGGCAGCTGCCAGGCACCACAGTGCCTTGGCAGCACTCCAGTTTCACTCCACTTGCTGCTGAGAGCTGCCTCAGGTGTTCAAGGCAAGGGTCACTGCTCAGGCTTTATACTTTCTGTGCTAGAGTGACTGACCACAAAAATAAACCTGACAGGGCATTTTTTTTTTCCTTGGGAAGTGATTCCAGCAGAATTTCACCTGTTTGCCTCACAGACACAATTATTTAATGCAGCCTAGAATCTTAATCCTTCTGGTTTTTTTTTTCCTTTGTGGTTTTTTTTTTGTTTGCTTGTTTGTTTTAATTTTATTTTTTATTTAGGTATCAAGATCAATTCTGCTTTTCCCCTTCTAAAGCTATATTTACTTTCAAAATCCAAATAAGGAAGCAACCTCTTGTTACAGCAATAGTTTGAAGTGCACTCAGTTTCTCTCTTCTACCCAAACCTGGCTTTTTCCTTACTGGGGAATGACCCAGGTGTCTCCAGCCCCTGATAAGGAAACAAGCACTAAATCAACAAGTAGCAGTTAAGATATGTGGCTCACTGATACCATGGCTTTCATGCTGTTTTTAACGATGCTGACAGCCATGACTTTCTGTGCTCCCCCATCCAGGCCATAAACCATCTGGGAGCCTGGGAAGCCATAAGCAATAAGAGGCCTGTACAAACACCGTACCTGCCTGCAAGTTTTGATGGTGTCAGCTCTTGCAGTAATAGCTGTATTGCTCAAAGAAATAGGAAAATAATTGACAAAAAATTTCTGACAATGTTTTCATGGCTTGCTCATAACCACAATGTTTGATAACGCTCATTCGGAATACATTTCTTCTGAAAAGCAAAGGAAAATAAAGTATTGAGTTAAGCTCACTGTGGAAACAGACTAAAACATTTCAATCTGACATTTTCAAATACTTTAAAATCAAAGGCAATCAAAACTGTAGTTGAAAAAACTTTATTTCAGATTATTTTGTCCAATCAACAAAAAGTAGTTCAGAATTTAAAGGTGAACAGAGACCCCCAAAATTACATTTTATTATGGTTTTGAAGTTCTTAAAATATGAAAAACCTGGGGAACAGCTCTAAAGCCAACAGTCAGTAATACCTCTGCAAAAAAACAAGAATACATTTCTCTTTATTACTTTTGATTAGTCGGCTTTCCTCTTGCATGCAGAGGGTTCTTATTTTCCATGCTTGAACAATGCATTTAAATTGTGGGTTTATACATGAAAACTTAGAGGTAATTTTAGATGGAGACATGAAATAGGAACAGGGTTTTTTTTTTTCTCGTTGTATTTACTTAGATTACTGAACTAGTGAAAAAGGACACTCAAGGTAAAGGTACAGAATGACACATTTGAAGCGTAGCAATTTTAAACCATCTCTAAATTACCTCCTCCTGATGGAATTTGCCTTTGCTTTCCAGTGCCTGGAGAAAAAATGAAATTCAATAACAACTGAATTTCATTCAATAAATGGTAAAACATGATAAAATGAACTCTGCAAAAATGAACTCAAATAATATAACTTGTATATTAATAAATTTGTGGCCTGTCAGACCAAGGGCTTCATAGCAAAACCCCCTCTGCATAAACTACCCAGGAAGGGTCACATCTGTTTTTATCCCCAGGATCTCAGCACAGGCACCTGCATCGATCCCAGCTGCAATGGTATGGCTGGGAATTAAATCCATAGGCAGAAACAAAACTGGTACTTAATCACAAAATGAGTGCAGAAATTGGATGTATGCTGCTCTGTGTGACCAGGTCACCGACGGGATGCTTTTATGGAGGAAGAGAAGATCTGGCTGACTTGGGAACTGGGAACCCAAGAATGCCCCAAATTACCTTTCCTTTTTTTTTTTTGTGGTGCTAGAAAAGCACAAATGGGGAAAAGCCCGCCCCTTCTGGTTCTCACACATTAGCAGCCCTTCCTTCCAAGACCCTCATTCAGTGTTTTTCACTCGTGGGAAGCAGGCAAGGAAGAAACCCAGCGTCTCTGTGCACAGGAATAGCCTGATAAAAACCCCAGACTGCTGGCATCTGAGGCCATGAAGTCAGGATGGGTACCTTTTTTAGAAATTACCTGATTTTAAGCCTCCAGCTTTCCCCCTCCCAGCACTGCCTGTACCACAGCAGTGGTGGCTGTCTCTCGTCCCTTCCTTGCTGATGAACACAGGCAGCAACAGTGCTCTGAGCAATCAGAGGTTATTTTTCGATGCCTTACAAATTGTACCATCTCCCCAACACACTAGGCACCAGCTCCGAGTTTTCCTCATCCTCTTGGTTCATGGCTATTTGAATTATATCCTCCTCATTGTCTCTGATTCACATCCGCAGGGACAGAGTGGTTTGGTGGATTATGGAAAACTTCGGCAGTCCAAGGGATCTCTGAGGACTGCTGCTTCCAGTATCTCTAATGCCTGTGGCAGCTTAGTCCCTGGGCATTTCACTGCCAAGTTAAAAATCTCCTTAATCCCTTGATCTTAAAATGGTACATTTCCAAATATTTAAAGTATTTCTGTGCAAGAACCCGCCTCCATAACTAAAACCTAGTTGAAGAGAATTTATTCAAGCTTTAAAGGGAATCAGTTGCTTACTTTTAGACACAAAGTAAGCTTGAGAAAATTCAGATGACAGACCAAAAACCTACGTAAACTTAAGGTGACAAAATACAGGCTCTCTGGTTTATCAACCTGCACTCAAGTGGCTGCAGACAGCAAAAAGTTAGCTGCTCGTGGATGTTTCAGCAAGTAGGTAAGTGCCCAGATCAAGTTTTTACTGTGAAATGATGATTTGAAAAAACTGCTTTCATATCAATTTCTAGATCATATGGCATAAAAATTGTAGAAAAAGGGAGAAACACTGTGATGGTATTTCAGCTTGCTGCTATATGGTTAGAAGGCCAGTTACCAAATAAATGAAGGATTTATTAAACACACCCCACCAGTCCAGTCCCTCTGCCTGTGCTGCACATTCACCATGACAGTTTGATACACAATTGATCAGTTTTGCTGTATTGCTTAAGCACAGTTTTCTTGTCACATGCTAACCTGCTATTTTGTCAGTGATTTCCTCTGTGTGCTTCTGTCACAGTAAACCAAGCCAAAGGCAAATATTTACTGCCATCATGGAGCAGGAATAGCATTTATGGCCACACAGAGGTCTTAGTGAGGTGGCTGTGTCAGTGTGAGAACTACATAAGGATTTCTTGTTGCAAAGTCTTGCACAAAATTCTGCTTTGGGTTCTCCTGAAGTTTTATCTCAGGAGGCTGTGGCTGCCCATGCCGAGTATCCATGGGAGCTGCTGTGGGTCCCTCCTCTCTCTGCTCCCCGTAACACCTGCATACACGCTCTCCACGTGGTCTGGGCATCCGGGCTTCAGCCTTGGGGTGGACTATGTTGACAAGCATTGGTCAAAGCAATGACAAAGCCAGGACGTGACTCTCCTTGTCCACCCATTTAGCTAAAAATTGTTCTTCTGTACAAGTAGTCATTACCACAACCCCTACGTCTGCTTCCTTTACACTTGGCAAATGTGATACCCTGCTTTTTTCGTATTGATCTATTTGCTAGTTTTGCTAGCCAAGCTTCCCTCTTTGCATCCCTACAGAGGCCTCACCTTTCCTTCTTCATCAAGCATCAACAACAGATTTTAACTTTTGGGGCCCTGCAAAACCAACTTATGTGAAGGCCATATAAATATATATAGGCCATGACTCCTGATGAAGTGAAGACACATCCCAGCATTCATTTCAGATTGTTTCTAAGGAAAGGCTTCAGAGATGGCTTTTGCAGTTAGGCTCCAAGGTGAGGATGGAAGCTCCAATTTCTATCCTCAAAGCTGGCACATTACATAAAATCCCTGCTTCTCCTCACAGCACATGGGGAGACTCCGAAGGTCAGCCACCTAAAAGCAAACAACATGAAATATTGTGTTCCTTCTGGGCAGCTAGATACTCAACACTGTTAAAGACCTTTGGCCATGAATCCTCTCTTGGACTGAAGTCCCAGAGCTGGAAAAAAGGAGACAGCAGCGAACTTCACATCCAGTAGTAGGCAATGGCAATAAGAACAGAAGAAATGTGTGGCCAGGTTCAAGTCCCACACTCTTCCTGCTCCAAAGCAGGCATCTGAACACACTCTTCCTGATCTGAAGCAGGCACTCGAACCCAAATTTCTCTGGAAAGTACTCCAATCATTAGGTCATTGGATAGCTTTTTATGAATGATACAATGTCCATGGTAATTGTTTCACTGCACATAAAAGAAATAATTACATATTAAGCTGTAAGCAAAGTTAAAAGGGTTTACAAGACACTTAATCCTCTCAGGATAGCACAGTAGTCTTTGTCATCCTAGCTAGAACTGGGCACTGTTAAATTATCTTCACATTTCAGGGTGTGTGCAATCTCCACCACCCCTCCCCAAACAGACACTAACTTCTATGGCAGATTCTTAGTTCCACCATCATAATCATTTCCCCCAACCACAGCACAAAGTTTAGACAGAAAAAGCAAACAAGTGTAATGCATTTGCCCTTGTAAATTCAACATGAAAATGCTCTGCCCTTGGCAATGGCCAGCTAGACTAACCCATTGAGCATCATTTCATCAACCACTGCTGAAACAGCCAGCTTCAGAGCAGAAGGACCTTTCTGAAGATCCTAATATTGCTTAGTGGCACTTCATTACTACAGTATGATTTAGTAAATACAGTGAAGAGCAAAGCTTGAAAAATTCAGAAAATTCGAGTTCTATTGTTCATTTGAATTATTCCTATAGATTATGTCCAAGATCATAGGAATGGTTCTTGTCTGGTCTCAGTTGTCAAAGGTGCCCAGGGACATCATTGTGCTTTTCTTCTTCGATGCAGTTCTTGGGTTTGGGGAAAAATCTCTGCCTTTGGCTCCTGCTGCCAACAACAGCTCCCCACCTATCTCAGGTCAGATTTGAGCTATGTCTCCAGTGTCACAGACTGGATGAACCACTGCATGGTGCCTTCAGGAATGAGCAAAACCACCCTACAGTCTCTTTAGCCAGACTGGTTGGTCAACGGAGTGTGACAGGCCAGAGAGCCCAAGTCCCCTGCTCAGGGCAGAGGAGTGGGCAGCAGGTCTGAAATCTGCAGAGGTAGAAACTGGTTGCTGCTCATGGACTGATATTCCCTTAGTGACTACCAGCACTATCAATACAAGTGTCATTTTGAGTCCTCCCGAGCAGCTACGAAAGCATGGCAGCCCCAGTTGGAAGAGAAGCAGTTTGAGCATTGCTATTCTTGGCCAGATGGATCATAGTCCTGCAGATATCCAGCAAGGCAGAGCTGGGCTTGCACCACTTGACTGGTTTGCCCAGCAGGGCAGCGTCTGCCCTCCTCTCCTGAGTGGTGTGACATTACATATCCATTTGTCATTTTGGTGTCAGCTGCTTTGGCATCTCTTTCAAGCAATGTTAGCTTCTAGGGTAGAAGGAAGAGGGGAGAAACCTGCCTGTTTATATTCAGATGTGTCAGTCATTGCACAGGAGCTGGAGTTTACCAGCACCAATCATGTTCCCCTGTACCTGGCAATAATAGTGCAAATAAACATTCCAAAATACAAGTTTTTGAGCAATGCTGAAAGCACCTGTATCATGGGTTTGAGTGCTTCTTTTTCCCTTTTTTTCAAGTGGAAAAAAAATTTAATTTGATTTTTTAATTAAAAAAAAAAAAGAAATCCCCCAAACAAACAAACAAAAACAACAACCCCCCCCCCCCCAAAAAACCTGCCTCCAAGAACAAGATGAATAATCTGAGAAACGAATAGCTCTGTATTTTATATCAAAGCACAAAATGACTAGAAGTTGCGGAGATCTGACTCATGAGCAGAAATAGTGCTGGGGACGGCTCGAGCCGTTGCTACCACCAGCTGCCTGCCCCCACCGCTGGAAAATGGGTGGCTCAGATGCTGCTTCTTAAGCAATTCAGCCACAAAAGGCTACAGTTAAGCATTTTCAAGGAAACGTGTCAGCGCTAGTTTATAGCCGCACTCGTGAAGATAAACCTTGAAACGGTCCCGAGTTGCCACAAAGCCTTTCACCTCTTGAGGCAGGAGGAACTGGGACAGACACTTCGCCAGGCATCCCGGTGGAAATCGTACCAGGCATACATCAGTACTCAGCAAAGCAGCTTGTCCCAGCTAAGTGGCACTCCGCTGCCACGGCAAGGTGTTGATAGAAGCCTCCTCCCCGCCCCCTTTCCCAACCCTCTTATCAGTAAAGCAGCCTTTTAGAGATGGGCAGATTTTAAGCCCGTGACCTATTTAAACGTGCGGCCCCATCACCAATAAGCAGCGCAATCTGCAATAACTCCTGTAGCACTCTGCTACTGCGTTTCCCCAGCTGCTCTCTGTGACAAGTTTCCCCGACTCAAATAGAAGCCCTAATCCTGGTGTAAAGCTCCAGACTTGCTGCTTCAGATAAACATACATTGTTTCACCTGGTCTTCTGCGAAAATGAGACTCTGGCAAGGGCCTTCACAGTGCTGCTTTCTCTACCTCTTCTCAGCTCCTCCTCCCACCCATAACTTTCTAACATGTTTATCATGCAGAAAGAGAAAGACAGCTCAGAAAATCAAACTCCTACAAACGCGGGGGGAAGGAGAACGGATGGTTGGGTATGTGCACCCATCCCCACTGAGGGTACAGTTACACAGCAGCGTCAATTGCTCTAAATTAGAGTTGCCGTAGCAATGCCTGCCCTGCCTGCATCATCCTGTTCTCCCCACTTTCTGTCAGCAGGAAACAAAGGAGGTACATGAGAAAAGCAAAAAGTCACTACCTGTGGCTGATTTCGTCTGAAAACAAGCCCTATCTAAAAATGATTCATTTTGCTGGTTGAGCTCCATACAAAGGCCACCTCGAACCAAAGTGAGGACGAAGGAAACATCAGGATTTTGCAGGATGGCGGAAGAAGCAGCAGAACTGCTGCTCTGTTGATTTTGGGACAGATGAATTTCTGTAGAATGAATTCTTAGCAGGGTTATAGCAGTGCCGAGAAGCTGTCTCCAGAAGGGGAATTCCCATCTACCTCCCCTCTGAGCTCCTGCAGGTTACTTGCCGCTCTGGGCCCCCAGCCTGAGCCTTGGCTAATGCCACAGCATCGGAACACGGTTTGTCCGGGCTGCAGGTGGGAAGTGCAGCAAGGCAGGAGCCCTGCTGCTGGCAGCTGCATGTTTCTCATCTTAAAACTAATATAAAATTGCAACTCGAGGGTTAGGGGCACAATACAAAAGTATGGAAAGAAATGCTTCAAGTTCACTCAGAGCTATTTTGTCTCTGAATTATGTAACATTCTGCTTTGCTACATTAAAACTCTTGTTAAGAGACATTTAATTTTGCTTTGCTAACCTTTATTCAAAGAATACCCTAGCTGAAAATATCTCCAGAAAGTCTAGTGATGTGGGGGATGATGACTAGCCTCTGAAGTTGTGAATTCCTGCTGATTCTCCCCGTGTGAACCAGCACTGTTGTCCTGGGGATTTCTTACACTGTCTGCATCACTCACGCAAAGTGTTTTTTGAAAGTCTTCAACACTGTTATTTATACACCATAGTACATTTAGTGGTTGGTAAGTGGTTTTAATAAAGATTTTTCTTTTAAAAAGTAATTGTAAATACCTGTGATATATGAAGTCATACACACAATATTGCATCTCAACTGATACTGTTACACAAGAAGGGTTCTGGCCACGATGCCCCTTTTCCACCCCTTCAAACAAAGAAACATCAGGCTGAAAGATCAGGTAGTTTAGGAGAGCTTTAAAAGGCAGTGGCTAGCGAATTGCCTTTGCGTTCCCAGGTGCGCAGAGGGAAGAAGCATCAGGTGTGCTTCCACAGCCTCCACGCAGCCGACCAGCTACGGTTAGAAGGGATGCCTGCCCGGGACATGCCAAACCGAAGGATGCAGAATATTTGAGAGTGCTTTCGCCGTTGGCAATCAGCTGTGGGAGCCGCAGAAATCAGGATGCAGGAATTTGGGTCTTTGTTTCAGGAACATTCCTTGGAAAGTGTCGAGGCCAGCTGCAAGGCGGTCCGAAATCCCACATCTTATCTACGCTCGGCGCAGGGAACTACCCGGGGGACTCGGCCGTACCGCTCCTCCCGGCTCCGGGAAAGCCGGGGGCTCCCGGCTGCCTCGCCGGGGAACCGGCGCTCGCTGAGGGTCACATCCCTTCCCAACCCAGCTTGACCTTGCACGGCCCCGACCCCAGGTACCCCGCGTCCTCTACCCGTGCGCCCACCAACGCGGGGCGGTGGGCGGCAGGGGCAGCTGCACAACACCGCAGGCTGAGCGGGATTTTTTTATTTCTTCCCATCTTTTCCTCATCTGCACGTCGCGCACTGCCCGCTCTGCTCACGGGAGAGCTGGGGCTTTAACTTTGCACGGGGAAAAGAGCAAAACGAGAAGCAGTCAGGACGGGAGGAAAGGAGGAAGGTAGCCCCGGTTCGAGGGTCTGCAGCGAGGGCGGCCGCCACCTGCCCCCGCCAGCGGCGCGGGGCGTCCCGGTGCCCCCGGACTTACTTTCTGGGGGTCGGCATAGGTGCCCAGCCCCAAGAGAGGGATGCTGTTCCCGTCGCTCAGCGGGATTCGGTGGCTCTCGGCTGTAAGGTTCATCGTGCCGGCAGGTAGGGCCGCCCCGGACCTGGGGCTGACTCCGCAGGGGTGCGGGAGCCGCCGCTTCTCAGCCAACCGCGGCCCCTGCGCTCCGGCACCCACCGACGGCTGGACGGAGCGGACCGGCGGCGGCTCTACAGGGGCCGGGGTACGAACTGTCCGATCACGCCGCCGGGGAGCGCCTTTTTGGGGGGCTGAGCCACGTGTGCCCGCGGCTGCCCTGCACCGCGCCCCGCCGCGCACCGCCCCGCTCGCCGCCCCGCCCCGCGGCCACCGCGGCCCCGCGCACCGCCCCGCGCCGGGACGGCCCCTGCGCGACCCCCGAGGGGGAAACCGGCAGGGGCTGGGTGCGGGATAAAGGCTGACCCGTGTGAACCTCAAGGCGGGCCGGTGGGCGACCTGCACCTTGAGGGGCTTAGGGTGGTGGTGGTGGTGCTGCTGCCCATTGTCAGGGAGTCCCCCCGGCCCGCCGTGCCCGGAGCTACCGACAACAGGGCACCGGCGTCACACGGTTTGGGGTGTTCGGTCTCTGAGCTCTTCCCACTGAGGTGTAAAACTCGGGACAGTTTCCACATCTCCTTTCCAGTGGCTGAAACCCACTGCTGTAGAGGCAGGGAGGGAATGAAGGAAATCCCAGATTGGTGAGTAGTTCCTCTGCCTCAGTGTGAGTCCCAGATTATGGTGAATGAGCTCAAGTTCCTCACTAACAGATTCTGCTCCACTTTAGAAAAAAACGTATATATTTCCTAACACTGATAGCCCAGAAAGGGACAATGTCCTTTGTGAAATTCAACAAGTGGCTTTTACTCTTTTCTGATCCTCATAAAACACTTAGGGCCATCCATGCTTTTATACCGCTCTGCAGAGGTGTACCTGTCTTAACCCACCTGCTTTGTGTCCTGTATCTATGCTGAGTTCTCCTCATTTGATTTTGAAGTGTATATAGTCTTTTATGTCTTCCCAGATTAACCTGAAATTTAGCCCTCATTATTCCTCAGTCACAACAATGTCCTTTGCCTGGAAGACTATTTTATCTCTTCCAATACCCCACTTGGCTTTCTGTGCATGGCAATAGTTCAGTAGATTATGTAATTCCAAGACGGGTTAATGGATCCATCGTGATAAGTTATCTTTTCAGAGTTCTTGAAATCGACAGGTGTACACTAGTTTGCATTTAAGGAAACAGCCAGTGGCTGCTACAGCTGGGAACCTAACCTGGAGAATAGCCTAACAAGAGATCCTTTTAGTGTTACTGGTTAGACACCTGCAAGAGTATCCAGTGAAGATGTAAAAATTGCCACTTTCACAGGTAGGAGTGTGTCAAGAAGCTCAGGACTAAGTGCAAACCAACTTGATCCCAGCCCCAAAATTTCTAGCTAACTAGAATGCCCTGCAGGCCAAAGGTAGGGTGTTGTAGTGTATGTAAAATACTCCTTGGAAGGTGGACTGAGTGTGATTGAGGCTTTCCTGACAGCCTGTGCTTTCCCTGAACGATGCAATGCGAAGAGCTATCTGTAAGGTGACTGGGTTCCATCTCAAGGAGGGGAAGCTGGGGCAAACTGCAGCCTGGCTGTAGCTATTGTGGGCACACTAATCCTGCTAGACCCCGTCTGCATGTTACTGCAAGCTGTGGGTACCTGCAAGTATGGCGTGGAGGAAGAAAACCCAATGACCACTTCCATGCCTCCTTGTTCCCATGTAAATGATTGCTATTTTCTTGCTGCAGGAGAAGCTCCTATCTTCTCTCCTCATGCCAACCATGCTTAAACATACTGTGTGTTTGTTGGAGGACAAGTCGATTCTAGCTGCATGTCTGAGCTACAGCCCTTGTTCTACTGTATTTCCAACAGAGGAGCAAAAGCATGGAGAGAGGAGGAAATGTGGTAAGTAGAGAAGAGTCTGATGTGGCAGAGGGCATTCAGACACCTCCTTATTTCCAATCCTGTACTAGCATCCCATGATGAGGCTGTGCTGCCTAGTGGCTGATTCCTACCCCTTAGCTTCCATGCTCCAAGTCCACCCCAGAACCCGCTTTTCCATACCTCTTCTCAATCCAGCATCTTGCAGGGAGTTTGAAGGCACAGTTCACTCATTACTTTGGGTTCAGAACACATCCAGTTTGCTCACGTGCTCTGGGAACAGAGCAGTGCGTGCCCTAAGCTGTGTGAGATCCTGAGCTAAGCAAAGCACAACTGTGTCAGTGGTGCCTGTCCTGGGCAAATAAGCAAGTGCAAGGAGCTTCTCTGGCAGGAGTGCACTAATCTGATACATGATAGCCTTCAACAGCAACTGTGAAAGAAGGATTGATGGACCTGCCATAATTCACAGAAGAGGGAGCTTGAACAGGAAAAGGATTCGTGTTTCTAGGAACAGGCAGGCAAAATGTTCCGTCACCCATGAGGCAAAACAGGCATCCTTCCCTGCTACAGGCCCGAGCCCCCAGCACCCACCAGGGTGCAAATAACAAAAAACCTTGGGATAACAGGCAAAAGTTGCCTTACTTGTAGCTTTACTGCTAGACCAGTCCTTATGAAATTCAGTCCATGTGTTTGTCAGAGAAACTGGAGAGAGGCAAAGGGTTTTACAAGTCCTTCTCCCCCACCCCTGCACCTTAACTGACAGCAAATAGTGTGGAGACTTTTACACATGAGACTTTTTAAATCCCATAGCACTTCTGGCTCCCTACCCTACTGTTCTAATGCATTTGCAGATTTTATATTAAACCCCAGAAAACAGATAGGAAAATGCATTTTTTCCTATTTACATCTGAGTTACTAACTCAAAATAGCCTTATTTCACAGAAGCTGGAAATACTAGCAGATATTGAGCTGACAATGAGTATCCTTTAAGGAACAAAGAAAGCCAAATAATGCAGCCTAGAGCCTGTCACATCCACTTCTTGTTAGTAACAATTTCTGTTAGCTGTTCAGGGGAGTGCAACTCTCAGTTTCAGAGCTTAAATGACTTAGCCAGACTTTTTATGAGTACATGGTATCTAGCAACTCCAACTGCAAAACAATGCAAGTTTCTAGAGGCAAAGCATTGGCTGCTGGTTATTGTCGATCAGTAACTGTTCAGGAGCTTTTATAAAATGCAGATGTGATCTCAGTTCTTTCTCTAGGAAACAAAAACAATGAAGTTTCAGCCTGGCCTTACTAGCAAGTAGTGAGTGTTGCCATCCTATCAACACAAGTTTGCCTTCTCTAGCAAAGCTCGTAAAGCACACAAGAACACCTTCAAAAGCAACTAAGGGATTTTTGTGATTCCTGTATTGATGATACAGAGTTTTATAGTTACATTGGTCCTCTCAGACAAGTAAAGAGAACAACATCTTATACTTGCATGTGTTTTGTTCCCTCTCCCTTGTATACAGACACAAATAATATTGATTAAAAATATATGAAGTTAGATCTAAGTTTTTTGCAGGAAAAGTGGGTCAGACATCTGAGGATTCTTACTTTAAAAACTTGCAGAAATCTCAGGTAAAGAAAGTACTTAACGGCCTCCTTGCCTGAACAAAACTCGTCAGCGATCTTTTCAGGTAAGGAGGTGACCCTTTTACTCATTTTATCTCAAATTGCTGAGTATCCTGGGAACACGAGAAAATGTGCAAGGTCTTTAAATATAGACTCCCCAGTTCTTGGAAGGAGAAGGAGCCATGGGTTGAGAAGGACTAGCCTTGTCATCTTCTAGGTTTGGTTTGGGTTTTTTTGTGTTTTTTTTTTTCCCCTCAAACTTTTAGTTTGGACAAGGGAATATGTTAAAAATAGTATTCTGAATTTTCTCAATCTCAGTCTGTTTACACATTGTAGATTAGATTAGGGAGATTCTAAAGGTGGGTGACCTGTAATGCCTAAAAATTTGCTTTTTAAAAAAGGAAAATTGGAAGTACTTTTAAAATACATGTATTTATTAGATAAAAAGGGCATGTTGCTACAGTTTCTATTTTCTCTATGCGTCGTGCTCCACTCTGTGTAATTATCTGCTCGAATGCATACTCTGCATGTGTTTTTAGTTAAAATTTCTTAAAACACGGCCCTAAAGTCTGCATATTTTCAGCCCAGTCCTTTAATAACTTACATAAAATAGCATGTGTCTGTCCTGCATGTGGAATATCTACTTGTATATTTTCAACTATTTAGCTTAGAGATTTTAGTAGCATGTGTTAAGACTAATAATTCTTTTCCATTTTTGCCATTAAATATGATAAACTAACACATCAAGGAAAACTTCTAGTTTCACTTTCAAACTTTAAGAAATAAGGTCTGTGTAGTGTTTAGGAGGGGGCTATACTATGAAGTGAGGTTACTTTTTTTCTTCTTGCTATCTTTTCCAGTGTGGAAACAAATGATGTAAGCTGAACTGGACAACACCTCTACTTGTTCTTGTAGCATCTTTTTGTTCTATATTCACATCATCATGTGTGTCACAATGTAGTTCTCAAGGACACCCAGTGAGATGAGGGTTACATCTCTCCTTCACCTTGCATTGCCTGCATGATTCCTTCTTTTAGTCACCAAGGGATTTTTCATATGGAAGCATTTGTGACCTTTTTGATCATGTTTGTTGCGAGAGGGTGATCACCGCCGTGATAACAGCCTGGGCTTTGTTGGGAAGTGTGATATAGTAGGCATTCTTAGCAGTTTCTGTGCAAAGACCTTTTTTCCCTAGCTCCCACTGGTGCATGTAAGCTACTTGGCAAACAATGGAACACTTAAGTAATGTGTTCTTGTTTTATTTTTATTATTTTTGTGTCTGCTAAGGACTTGTTCTTCGTGAGTTCTTCTTTGAAAGACCAAAGTTTGCTTTCATACTTTCAAGATTTCTGGCTTAGCAGTGATTGGAGTATGATAAGTTTACACTTCTAGCGAAACTCTTCACTGCAAGCCCCACAAAGCAGTACCTGACCTCCAAAGACCTCATCTGGTTCCACTTTTCCAGAACTGGTACAGCCCTTCTGCTGGATCCCTAAGGAGAGCATAAGAACAGGGAGAAAACTGAGCCTACTGCCTGTATCTCTGGAGAGATTCTGGAAAATACTTGATGGCTGGATCACTTATCCCTTCTGCTTCCTATAAATGCTCTGTGGCTACAGCTGTGACAAAAGGGAAATTCCTATGTATTCTTGACACTGCTCCATTCTTCTAGTAACACCAAAAGAGTGAAGCCACTGCAGGCCTTTGATCACTCCTGGGGTACAGGAGGAATGCTAGCAGCTGCTCCAGATTATTATGCCACAGCTCCAGTGGCTGTGGAAATGCACTTGCACTGCGTCAAGGCACAGGGGCTTCCCCACAGGCCAGCCTGGCAGTGGCAATCCCGGTCTGTCCTTCTTCCCACGACACCTTGGAACAGGTGCAGAGCCCCAGGCTGCAGCATCAGCTGGAACGCACACGGCGACAGCCCTGGTGCTGGGTGCTGTGGGGTGCCATGCTGGGTGGCTGTGCAAATAGCGAGAGCCTGCTCAGCACTTCAACCCCCCTCTTCTCTGGGCAGTAGCAGCTGAATGCTTTTGTGGTGGATGCTGGAGCAGAAGCAGCAGCCACATGGGAGAGCTCCCATATCTGATAAGGAGTAGAGGAAGCAAAACTTCACAACACGAGAGTCAAAAGCATCCAGGCTGTTTATATACCACTGCCATATTTCCTATGGCACAGCAGGAAGGTGGCTGGCACTAGCAGTACAGCCCCTAAAATGTGCCCTTTTTTTCCTGTTGGGGTCCATTTCTGAGACTGGATGTAGGACTTATATATATGCCATGGTCTAATAACCATGGTGATTGTGGATCAAGGGTTGGACTTGATGATCTCAGAGATCTTTTCCAACTTGGCTGATTCTATGATTCAGGAGCTGAGTTGCTCCATTACCTTCCAGGGAGTGTTATTTATGTGCTGAAAAGCCCCGTGGAGGGCCAGGAGCTCCTTTGGAGGATCAGCAACTATTGGGAGAGCAAAAGAGATACTCAATTTGAAAAAGTAATCCTTTAGAAAGGTAATCCTCTGTGAAGGTAATCCTCCATTTCTTTACAGGTGTCATTTACATAGGCACTGTCTCACGAGCCTGCTGTCCTTTGGGCACTGTCCTCATGCTCCAGTTTGGTGTTAGCAGGATTTACAATAAGCCAAGCCATAAGCCAGTTTATTTCCCGCCATCACGGTCTGTTTACTGATGTTATCGCTTTCTTCTAGTAACAGTATCTCAGTTTCTGCTCCAGACTGTCTTTGCTATGGCACATGCCCGACCTGGGAGTTGGTGAGCACTGCCTTTCAGATCCCAGGGCAAAGGTCAGTAGCTGCATAGTGGCCTCTGGATTCCTCAAATACCGACCCTCGTCATGTGGGGAGGCATTAACCTTTGGCCCCGAGTGTGTCCTCATACCTCACCTCAGTTAGTCTGTCCTGCTATTTGCTCCTGTTCAATATAAAGCCCTTTCCTTTGGCATCCTGGAAATCTAAGACCAGTCTTGATGTTTCCCACTGATACTGGTGGGAAATACCCCGTGTGTTGCACCCAGGGGTGAGTAAGTAGTGGCAGAAGGGGCAGCCTGGGAAGAGGTGATCATACATTCACAGCCTCTCTTACTTCCCGAGGGACCAATGGGTGTAGCTTTCTCGGTGCAACATTTCTTCCTCACCCAGAAGAGGGATAGACACCATGGGAAGTTACTGCCTGTATCATGCAGCTAAGGTGTTTTGCGAATTCGAGGTTTGGGCTTTTTTGTGATTCAAGGGGAGGGACTCACTGAGAGTCCCTTACTTCAAAACAAGCTCTTGGGACAGATCTCTTAGCGTGTTCCGAAAATGTGAGTTTTCCCTTGTCTCCTTTTAATGCAAAGCTTGGTCAGGGGTTCACCTCAGTACATCACTCCTGTTCCAGGCAACTCCCATGTTTACCTCATGTGTAACTTCACACGGCTCCCTTGGGTCCATCTCAAGCCTGTACAGAAGTTCTTAGTTCAGCTCTGATGAATGATAGTTTTACTTCCTTGCACTGGATAAACAACTGTTTTCCATGTTACCTGCTTTAGGAGCCTCATTGGCATGTTGTTTCTTTCCTTGCCTCCAGCAACAAGCAGACATATCTGACTAATTGAAACAGGGCAACCAGCACCTTCTTGCAGTTAGGACTGCACAAAAAACACACGTTTTTCCTCAGCGCACCACATGACAAACAGCCATGAGAAAACATAGCAGGGAACAAGCACTTGCAATTTCTTTTCCTTATCTTTTACTCTTCAAAAGGGTGAAAGCAACACAGGCTTGGAGACGAAGGTCCAGTAGTGGCCTGTTGGTCACAGCACTTCCAGCTTTGAGTTCCTACTGGGGAAACTCTGCCTTTGAAGTACATCTCACTTGGGCAGGAGCCAGTGTCATGAGGAGGAAACTATTAGCTTGTAAAGAGAACGCCACAGGTAAAGTCTAACAGCTTGCTGGTTTCTTTGCTTCCAGGGATTTCCTGTGGATACTTTAAAAACAGGTGGTATTTTGGGTTTTGCTGATGCCACCTGCTAGTGGGCAATGCTCTGCGTCGGAACGAACAGGGATTTAGAAGAGTAGGCTTTAAAGCATCCTGCTGATGTTTTTACCCTACCTGCATGTTTTTCAAGGTGTGCCAGAATACTTTAAAAGGACAGACGAGCTCATCTTTGCGTGAGTTAGTCCTTGTCCTGGAGATGGCATGCCAGAAGGGGACCATCACGGCAGCCCAGGAGGAGGGCAGTGCTGGTGGCAGCAGGTGCTGCCAAAGGAGGTGAAGCCCCACCTGAGTGCCTGTGCTTTATGAACAGAGGTTTTATCGAGGCTGGTGGGATTTACAGCTGCGTTCAACACTTCATTCCACGTTTAGTACCAAGGTGCTGGATGCAGACCATAAAGATTTTTTTTTACTTTTAGTACGCTCTCAATTTGCAGTGACCATTCCTTTTGTCTGCTTTGCAGCCCAGGTAAAAAAAAAAAAATTTTTTTACACCTTCTGCTTCTCTTTTCCCACATTGCCACTGAATTTTTGATGTTCACATGTACACTGGTGGATTGAGAAATCTCCTGATGTATTGTGAAATCCACTTATCGTATTCTGCCAAGCTCTACGAGCCTATCGCTTCTCTTCCAGACCACCTTGCCTGCTGGAACTTCATTGGCAGTCTTATTCAAGTCTATGCACAAATAGCTACCTTTTATAAAAGTCCTATCCTTCTACCCTACCACTTTTCCATGACTTGTGTCATCTTGTGCAATGAGGCAGCACGATGTTAAACCTGCTCTCTCTGAAGCATTGTGTGGCATCTCTGCAAATCAAATGATAGTGATCCAGTTTGGGATTAGGAAATAGAAATAAACGAATAATTCCTTGTTTGCATAAGACTGGAAAAACAGTTCGGGCAGAGCTGGGGCTAGAACCCAGAATAAGTCATGGGGCTGCCTGTCATAACAAGAAAGGGGAGCTTGCAGCAACTTCTTTTTTTGAGATGATTTGTTAAATCTCCTGTAATTGCTTTAGCAAACACTAATATATTGGAAACAAAACAAAATGTTCTCTTGCAGCTTTCATAGGTTACTTGGTATCTCCCATAGCCATATGGGATTAATGGTGGCCGTAGGGTAGGATTGTATCATAAAACTTTTATTAAATGTTTTAAAGCCAATTAAAGAGACATTGCCAATTTGAACTTTCTAAGATTTTGCAAAGTAATTTTTTCCATTGTTGTCGCAGTGCCTTTGAAGTGCTAGATCCTGAAATTTTTAATAATTAAAAAAATAAATAGCTACATATTCTCTGCAGACCCAGCACTGTGACAGCAATTCAACTAGTTGAACTAGTACTGTCGTAGGCAGAAAACAAATAAAATTTTCTAAGGTGGAAATTCACTTTCCTATCTTCCTTCATTTAGAGAAGTATTTTAAATCTTACTTGTAGACTCATTAAGGGACATTTTTGACAGGAGGGTTCAGGTTCTCCTACCAATTTGATGGTGTGTCATTCGGATAAAACTTCCTTAAAACTTTTGAGTCTCCAAACTGAGAAATGGGAAAATCCACTTGTGAGTGTAATAATGATTATTAGAAATTCCATGTGTCTGAATTTTTGACTTTCATGAAAAACCAAGCTTCCATTTCAGGTGTATAGTTCCACATATTGTAGTCACAGGTGCAAGATGTCTTTCTAGTCCATGAAGAACATGCAGCCTAGATTTCAAGGAACAAGAAGGCCTATGACAGGAGAAGGATTTGCAGGGCTCAGTGTCCAGGGTAGAAAGGAAAGGGCTGGATGTAGATGCAGTCAGTTTGTTTTCATAGGTAACGATGTACTTACAGTAGTTTGAGAAGTCCTCATCTCTTGATGCAGCCCAGGACATGGTTGGCTTTCTGGACCACAAGTCCACATTGCCGGGTCATGTCCAGACTTCCATCCTCCACTACCCTGAAGTGCTTGTCAGGGCTGCTCTCTATTCCTTCACCCCCAACCTTTATTGATACTAGGGGTAATTCCTTTTCAGTTGTTACTATGATTAAAACTGTAGTATCCTTGATCTTTAGATATGAACCTGTCAGGGCACCTCTTGGGCTGCTGTAGCATCTTCTGATGGACAAAAACATCTCCTTGGTACCTGTAGTCCCTTGGGTGTGGTCTACCTCTCTCTGTGGAAGGGCAGCTGGGGCTGGGGCAGCAACACCTTGCCCTTCCTGCCCAATCCATTTACAGAGTTCTCTTGGTGTACATCCTCAGCTCTGCATGTTGCAGAGGGCAGACATGTCCCTGCACCATGGCTGGTGATTTCTTTCACACCCTCAGGGCTGATGCGTACTTCGGGGAGTCCACCAAGGCTGGAGGTGAGCGAGCTTTGGCACTCAGTCACTGCCTGGTCTCACAGCTCATTGTTCACCCGCAGCTGGGACCCAACAGACTTTTTTTGTCTCTGTTTTGTATAAATCCTCATCGCTGTAGCACTTCATCTGATGTGACTAACACGCATGGTTTTTCTCTGCTCTCTCCCCTGAGGAAGGTGGGGGGAGAGCAGTGTAGGCAGTGCAGTATTTCTGCTTCAGTCTGGTTATTTCAGAAACAAACTTAAAAACATATGTTCATTTCAGTTCGTTTATGTGACAGAGACAAGGTCGAAGAGATATGCATGGAAAGTGGAGCTGAAACCTCCCTAAGAGCTGGACTGGGTTGAGGGATCCTGTTACATGGAGTTTATTGCAGGCTGGTATTTAAATTCATTATAGCCTGCCCCATTGTTGTACTTTTAAAGGTCCCTTTCTTTTACAAATATCTTCATTTTGTCTCCGCCTTTTTTCGTATTTTCCATTTGTTTGTTTTTGGTGTTTTTTTTTCAGGACAATTTAGTTTTTTGAAATACTCTCTGTTTTGCAGAAATCATCATCTATAATATAGAAACATATTTGTACAAATATTGATAGCCCAAACTTTCTCCTTATCTAGATCCTCATTGTGCTGCATGTTGTGTCCTTTCTCCAGAACTGCTATCTAAATTTCCACTGCTGGTGAGGCAGTCTGTACCCTTGAAATCTATGCATGTTAATAAGGCAACAATTGGGGTTGGCAGGAAATGGTAATGGAATATTTCCTCACAAAAAAGTGAGGATTGGCATGTCTGTTTTCCATTCTTCATCAAAGCAAAAGGAGAGTTTTATAAGTGATTTTGGGAAGAAAACTGAGGAGGGGAGATTTCAGGAGATGAAACCCTGCCTGCTTGGGAGGGAGGTGAAGGGGCAACTGGCTTCAAGCCACAGCTCAGTTGGACCTGGTTGTAGACCTGAAGCCTCTGCCTCTTCAAGCTTGCTGAATAGAGCTGCTCCCCTCTTGACCAATGTTTAAAGATGTAGAAAGTGAGAGGAAAAGTGAGAAAACAAATGGCAATTAACTTAATCATGAGAGGAGAGCATCTGAGTGCGACGCAGGAGACAGAAGTTCAAGCCTTTGCTGAAATCTGTCACAACAAAGAATTAAACTTTCTCCTTCTTGTTCTCCTCCAGCACTGTAATCCCTCTGGCTGCTGAAGCTCATCCTGCTTCTCACCAGCCAGGTTTTCCCTGGGGCTGGGAACTTGCAGCCACTCAAGTGCTTTTTCTGGGAACATGTTGCCATAAAGTGCTTCCCAATACTTCCAGGACTGCAAAAGGGATTTGATTAGGACAGCTGTCATTTGGTTATACTGTATGCAACATCTTCTGGTCTTTTGCACAAATGTAGTTAGAAGCTTGAATTAAAAGGGGAAAAAAAGGTAAACTGGGATTTTTGGAGGGGTTTTGGTAAAGTCTTGCACTTTATTGCTGTAGTGATGCTATGGAAATGTGTTTTGTGGGGCCAGGGAGAGTCTAAGTTGGAAGTCTTTGTGAAAAAAAGATTTTTGGTAATAGCACATGGTTTTGAGCATTCCTTTTTAATCTTGCACCTTGGAGATGTGGTTAATTTTAAAGGGAACAGAATCAGTGTATAAACCACTGTAAGCCTCCATTAACTGAAAAAGGGAATACGTCTACTGAACGAGTTTTGAAATGTCTGGACGCAAGTAAAAGGGATCAGAGGTCTGTTTGTTGCTCAGAGAATGTATCTGACACAGTGGACTAATAAATTTTCTCAGATTTTCTCTTAAAAGTTAGTTAAATGAAAGGTCAGTCCCATTTGTAAACAAAGCTGTCTGAATTTATTGTAAAGTAAAAGCATCAGGGGCTTTTGCCGTACTTTCCACTGTGGCTGAGTGCCAGTACAGTTGCTTTTTAGAAAGCTTAGTGTGTATGATTCTTTTTTATTAGAAAATAAGTGGAAAAGACATGCCAATCAGCAGCTTCAAAAGGTCCTTGCTGCAATATCAGTGTTGGAGCTGCGCAACAGCCTCCTAATGAAACAGGAAAGTAGACAAGTTTTCAGGCACTTTGGTGGAAAACTAAAGCTCTGGGTAGCTTAGTGAAAGGTTTATGAACCTTTTGGGGAGTCTACACTATGTTTACCCAACCTACACTGATTTTTTGCTGCTTTTTTGGAAAGTAGCTGAAAAAGAGTGGTTTGAGGAGTCAAACCAAACTGAAAACAGGAGAGAGGGACACTGAGCAAGGGAAATCTTGTACAGACACCTGCAAAACCCAAAGCAGCTGTTTGTCGTGTTGCACTGGCAGGAATGCTGTGCCAAAAAACAGTAGTGGTTGCTTCATGAACTTTTGGGTGATGACATCCTACTCACCCTCCACCTATCCTGTGGCTGATGCTGGCAGTGCTGCCCAGTTCTGTTCACATTATCTGTCCAAACTAGAGGTCTATCAGGCATGTGAACCACCTGTAACACAATGGGAAAGAGCAGCTCTGTGTAGGGACCCAGGCTGCATGAGCTAAGCAGCTCCAGCAATGGGATTGCCTCTCCAGCTATCCCTAATTGTTTTGCCACAGCAGTGCCAAGTTTGAAGTAGGCTAACATTCTGCTTTTTGGGCAGGGCCTGTAACAGTGGTCTCATCATTTAAGGCTAGTGTGGATATCTCTGTGTCTGGAGTTCTTCGTATCCCATGCTTGTGCCTCCTTTGCTTTTTATATAATGCGGCTTGTACATGGTGTCGTTTTACTAGAACAACGTTTCTTAGGCACTGCTGTAACCAGAGATACCCTGACCTTACTGTCACATGCTGGCTATTTCTTGTGCCAAGACAAAAGGTGAGAAAATAGATATAAAGGGATAGAGCAATTGCCGTGTATGTATTTGCCTGTAAATAATCTAGTGGCAATGTTTATGTTTCAGGTTTCTGCTTCGTTTCTGCTTGGCAACTGGCTTTGGAGAGGCTCAGGGGGTTTTATTAGATTTTTCGAGGGAGAGAGAATAAAGATAAGGGGAGGTTGACTGATGCTGTTGTGAGGCCGGTGAAGCTGCAGCACGCAGGCTGGGAGCATGGCTCACTCTTCATGTGTGTTTAGGGAGGCAGCCAGGTTCCCAGACAGGATGGACAGCTAGCTAGGAAGGAAAGGATAGCACAAAAATATTCTGTGGTCACATGGCCACATTTTCTTTGGGCTGGCCTTCACCCCCTGTCCCCAACACCTTTCCTGGGCAAGGCTCTCTCTCAAGGCTTGTGTAAAAAAAAAAAAAAAAAAAGAGCTACACCCTTTTAATTAAAGCTGTGTGTTTAAGCAGGTTTCCAGTAAACTAGTGCAAGTGCCTGGACTCTTATTTCAGCATGAAGGTGTGTTTTGTGGATTTTTGATGTTGTTGCTGTGTGGGTTTGGTTTTTTTTTTTGTCTGTTGTTTGTTTATTTTTGTGGTTTGGTTTTTTTTAAAATAATATACTTTTGAGTTATTTTAGCTTAGGAAAAACAATTAAGAGCAAACTGCAATTAATACACCATTTTCACACCTCCTCCTCAAAAAAAGCATCTCTTCAGACTGAATGAAAATCACTGGAACATTATTAGCCTGTATGGGAGAGTGCCTTCTCATGTGTCCCACCAGATGAGAAGGCCTCATCACAGCCCAAAAGCTCTTCTGGAATACCCGGCTGAAGGAACACAGCTTTTGCAATGGCCACCTCTTGGCTCTGAGAGAGCTTATTTCTCCGAGCAGCAGAGCCCTTTTCTTGCCCACTCTGCCTTTGAACCAAAGAGCGTGAAACCTAAATGATGCTGTGTGACTCCCCGAGTTCTGGGATATGCACGGTTGGCTCTGCCAGCGTTGTTCATGCCAAGCGTTCAGATAGGCAGAGGGACTTTGCATGCGGCGTGTCCCCTCCGAATCGTCCCACAGCGGCCCGTCCCAGCGGACCACCTCGATGGCTGAATGAACAGCAGCTGTTCATTAACACGGAACAGAGATCCGGCGCTGGCCATAGGAAGTAAAAGCCCTAGAGCACACTGCAGTAGCCTTGTTCTCCCTTTACAAAGCTGCTCTCTGTTAAACTGTGGTATCGACCCTCCCTGGCGTACAAATGCCCTTCGTTAGGGTTTGCACGCTGTGTTATGTGAGTCCGCAGTTAAAAAGCAAATGAACAAAACCTGCTTGTGGTAATTTACTGTAATGGCACTGGAAGTCAGTTTAATCAGGAAAAAAAATGCTTGGGGTGATTATGCTTAACTGTAGTGCTGGAAGGAGAGGGACATTTGGGCACTGGGGTGGTGACTTCACCGGTGACTGGGGAGGAGATGGATTATTTGCAAAATCTCAGCCTGACATGGCTCTCCCAGAACAGCCTGCTCCTAAGACACAGATCCTAATATGTTTAATAAGGTGTTAAGAGCAGAACTTGAAATGTTCATTCACATTCCTCTGGTTTGGATCATTTCAGTGACCACCTGGTGCCCCTTTCTTCTTTTTCTTTCTTTTTTTTTTTTTATTAAAGGCGCTTTTGCCTCCTGCATATTACTTTCTGTTTACCCTTTGGGCCCCAGCTTGGCAGAGTGCCATGGAATGTGTTTGGTGTCCTGTCCTTTCCTAACTCAGCAAAACACTGAAGACGGTGCGTAAGGATAAGCTGTCGTGTTTCCGCTCCCACCTCACTGAGAGAGCCTCATCCTACCAGCTGCTAGAGTAGCCTTTGCTTGGAAGGTGGGAGAAGGATGTGAAAGTTTGTACAAACAGTACTTTTATTCCCAGGGAGATTTTTAACATTTATTTTGGTGCTTTGGTCAGATTTGCATACGTGAATAGTGATAGCAGCCTGGTATCAAAGTGGTAGGAGGGAGTTCTGTTCAAACAAAAAAAATAATTGCTTTCATGGGTCCAAGAAAGTTTACTCTCACACATGAGGAGCTGAAAGACTTTCCAGCTGAGGTGCCATTTTCCCTGTGTTAGTGCTACAATTGTGAATGTGGCTGGGATTTGCAAATTCAGTTAATTTGCTTAGGTGGAAGCAAAGTAATAACTCTACCCTTTCTGAAATGACCAGAGTGAAAGTCTGTATTTTAACCTTAAGAAGAGGTAGCAGGTTTGGGGAGCGTCATTAAAAAGTGGAACTCATGAAATTACACCTAACAGTGAATTGCCTGTCTTTTTAGTGTGTCTGTGTGCATGGATGTGATTGAGAGAGGGAGAGAAAGGATGAATCTGACACAAACTTTGGGAGTGAATGCAGAGGAGGCTGTAGTTTCAGACTGATTTAGGAGTGTATTTGAGTCTGTTGAAGGGACCTGGTGTAAATGGCTGTGGGCTGCTGCCATGCTGAGGGCCTGTTATGCCATCAAAACTGCATTACCTCCAAGGGGCACAGGCTAAGGCACCTGAACCTGCTTCCACCACCAGAACCACATCTCCCACCCAGGTTCTGCCAGGAGAGGTATTCTGGTGAGGGGACAGAGCTTAGGTGACTCCCATGTCCTGAGCTGGCCTTGCTGTGCTGGTACAGTATTGCTCTATAAACTATCTAAAAAGCTAAACCAGCTGAACTGTTTTAGGTTTAGTTTGTTTAAGTGGCCTTTTAGCGTGGCGTGAGTACACTGAATCTTTTAGTTGTCCTTCTATGGATATCTTTTGCTTTGTCATGGTGATGACGTGCTTATTTGATTTATTTAGGCCCCAACATATTTTGGCTAACACTGTGTTGTCCTCTGCTCCAGGAGGCATCTTTGATTCAGGTGCCACCAGAGCTTCTGCCACCGCAGCTTCTCTAGGAAGCAAGCCAGGATTTTTCTGGTAATCAGAGTGCATTGCATTTGTTCGCCGCTGTTCCTCTTCCCTTATCTCTGTTTGTATTACCTTACCATTCAGGGTGTTCCCGCGCTTGTGCCATGTTTGTGTGGTGCCCAAGATGGCACCTCTGTGAGCTTGTGATCTATGTGGGGGACAAAAAGTACCAGAAAGAGTAGCAAGAGATTGCTGTAAAGATCTCAGTGTTGTATTTTTCTCCCCTAAATGGAATTCCTGCTGTAGGTCTTCCTACATGCTAAAGTAAGGAATCTGTGTGAAAGTGTCTTTACTCCATGCGTGTTTATTGTCAAAGTCCTTCAGGTTTTGTTTGACTATTTTGATGTGTCCAGTTTCTTATCTGATGCTTTCTGGTTACCTTTCAAATTCACGGACAAAGTCCAAAGAAAGATTGGCATACACTTATGGAGGGTGGAGTTGGCAAAGAAATGGTTTAGCTCTGCCTCCTTTGTGATTGGAGGGTTGTCCCTGTAAAATAACCCTGGGTGGTGTCTGAAAGAGAAAGAGTTTCTTCATCTTCTGTAACTGCTACTGTCACAGTACCCAGAGGAGTATATCTCATTTTAAATCAGAGGAGAAGACTGTTTGCACCATGTTACTGTGGTACCACAGACAGGTGATGGGGCTGGGGACATGTTCAGAAGGAGAGTCAGCTTCAGGCAAATGTCTCTTGGGGCTGCTTTCATGACCTGTCCTCAAGGATGTCCAGTGTTCAAGGTCCCACACCATCCCCAAGTGCTCCACTCTACTGTTTCATCATCCCTAGTGCTGGAAAACAGGCCCTTACACCTCATCTGAACCTCTATTCCTGTGATTTAAAGATTTACTTCTTTTCCTAACCTCCCAAAAACTCCAGTGTGTATATGTTACGTATGCTCGCCTGCTTTAACATAGAATGTTTGAATTTCTGAGAGAACACAGAAGAATACCAACTTATATCTCAGAAGGAGACTTAGGGGCCTTTCTGGCTGAGCAGGGACTTGACTGAAAGACAGAAAACTCCGCTCTTAACATTCCAGTACAGATTTAAAGCACCTACGTGTGTCCTGACTGATAGTATTTAATGAGTGGCAAGGCTTGGATACTGTGAAAGGAATATGAGAAGGTGTGTTACAAAGAGATTGTGTTTTCTTGGTATGTGCTTGCTGTCTGCCATCCTCAGGAACAGGAAGAGGAGTGATTCTGGAGCCACCTTCTGATTAGAGTGACAATTATGGGTGTGTGCCAGTCAACAGTGAAACACTTGAGCACAGGAAGACAGCAGGTAATCTTGGGGTGATTATTAGTGGAATATATGTAACTATGTCCAAGTAATTCACTTGATGAGTTATTCACAATACTCGCTGTTGGTAGAGAGGTTATTGAATTTATATTAACAAGGAGAGAAAATTATTAGAGAGGAGGTTAGTGGTTGTGGTTTTAACTGGGGACCAGAAAGAAAATTCTCCCTTGGGTCATATACTCTATTCTCCTGACACTCTGAGAGTGGAACTTAGCTCTCAGTTGGTCCTTCTATCCCAGCTTGAAATGCCTGAAGTGATGATGATCTCATTCTTGTGAGCTATGACGTAAGGTGTGAGTGTCAGTCTCAGGAGGTGACCACGTCTCTCAGAGAAGTTTCCTTGAGAACTTTCTAAAGCAACTAAACAACCCACTTCAAGTGGCTGTGCAACAGCTGATTTTTCCATGTTTCACCAAAGCTGCAGGAAAAGCAGTGTTTTTGAAGTGTTTCACAGCTGTTGCTTTGATTTAGGAAAATTCATTAACAACAACAACAACAACAAAAATCATTCTAGTGAGGTGAATAAAGCTGAACTGGCAAATCACAGATACCCAGAAGCGACAGTGTCCTGTTTATAAGGAAAGAGTGTGGTTACTGTGGTCAGACAGCCGGGCTACAGGCCAGGTCATGCCTCCTAAACATATTTTAACTAACCTCATGTCACTGGCAGGATGTGGGGAATGTAAGATTTTCTGTTCTGAAAGGTAAGGGCCATTCACAGAGAGTGTAGACTGGCTCCCTTGACGGCTGCTTTGCCTTTCACCCGCTGAACCTCTACTTCTTCATTAGGGTATCAGAGGAAATTTCTAGACCTGCTGGGATCAGAATTGGTGCAGATCCACATCAGTGGCTTTCCTCAGGTAGCTGGAAGGGTGAAGACAGGCTGTGACCAGACCTGAATGGACCCGTTCTTCTCAGCCAACCACTAACACTTAAGGTATGTTTCTGCTTGGCAAGCACGGGGTGTGACAGTAGCACATAAATCATGGGTGCAGCTAACATTATCTAAAACCCATGAGGTGGTAGGTAGAGAGTCCCTGGAGAGTCCTCGCTCCTTCCCTGGCTGCTGGTGTTGCACAGGGTGGCTGGAAGAAGCCATCAGGGCTATGGAAGCACCTCGGCTTGGTTGGCTAGAGCTAAGGGGACGTCTAGTGGTGGTATTTTAAAATCCAGATTTCCCTTTAACTAGAGGCATCTAGTTTTTCCACTGTTGCTGCAGCTTCCTTGAAAGTGATGGGCAAGGCAGCAATGAGATTAAAGGTGTCTTGTGTCAAATTTCCCTTGTGAAAGAAACTGCCAAATTGAATTACTGGATACAGGCAAGGCTCGGCTTTTACTCTCCGTGTGGCAAACCCTGTGATGGTGGTGGGGCTTCCAAATGCAGAATGGGCATAACTGGTATAGAACTGATGCTGTCTTCCTGAAATAGCCTGATGGGTTTTACATTACCTCTGTCTCTGCAAGTGGAGACCCCAGACCACAATAAAAAATAATTTAAACTTTGTAATTTGTTTTTTTATGTGAATTTACAGAATATGTAAGACATTCATGACTTAGACATGCAGTGAGCCCCTGCTGTATGACACAGACCTTCAAAAGCTGGTTGCTGATTTCTCAATACAGTGCACTGATTTTTGCAGTCATATTTCATCTCCCCTTGGACAATAATTGGGGACTTAAAGTGAAGTAAAACTAAAAGACACAACACTGTGTCCCCTTTATCCACATGCTTATATACTACTGTGACAAAGAAGAATGTATGTAACTATAGATATCCATGCAAGGCAATGCACTAAATAAACATTGAAGGCAGATTAAAAGAGGTTCTCTAATATCATCCTATTTTCTTTTAGGATTTATGACATATTTCCTTGGCATTATGTGGTTGGTGGTAAGCTTGCTCTGAGGGAATGTGCTCACGGAAAGACAACTCTTTGGCAAAATTATCTTTGACAGTGTGCCAATAACAGCTAGAGAAACTCAGGTGCAGCTCCAAAAAGGCTGCTCCTCCTTAATGAGGACCACTGCAACAGGCAGACTTAGTAATGTAGTGCTAAACTGCCTTCTCTTTCTTCCCAGCCTGAGAAATGTTGTGTTCCTCAATGTAAAGGAATTAATTACTAATTTTTCAGGCTATTAAACCAAATGCAATGTATACATGCGCCTCCCTCCCCGTGTGCTCTGGAATTGCTGCTGCAGCAATCACAGCAGGAAAGAATTTTGCTACTGCTGTTGTCATGTTTTTCTTGTGGCATGTTTTTAGACAAAGCTGTCTCTTGTTTTTGGCTGTTTTCTTTTAATGCACTGGGAAACTTCTGCTTTAGTTCCTTGACCAGTTTACTTTTCCAAATCGCAGAATTAATTTCTTTGAATGTTTCTTTGCTACTTCTCAATAATTCTTCTTTTCTTTTCCTTTCTCTTTCTCATATCATGAGGTCTTTTTCCCCTCCTCAAGCCAATGACCAACAGAAAGACCTTCTGTAACAATCTCTCACCCTTTGTCACCTAATTTAATTAGCCCAGACTTTTCTCCATTCTTCTGTCTTGTGTGTGTTCAAAGCAAGTTATTACCTTGATTATGGAGCATTCCTTCATGATGAAATAGCTCTGGTGCTGAGCAGCAGCACAGGCAAAGCTCAAACACCTACCCTTTATTCAGACAAGCTTTCATGCTCCTGTGCTTAGAAATTGATAAATTCCCCCATGTGATGTACTGAAGTACTGATGTACTAGTTTGTCGGGGTTTGACTTGGCCACTGCCTCTTTGGGCAGTCTCTGCCCGCATTTTTCACTAAAAAATGTCGTGGTTTTGCTTTGGGTCAATTTGCTTTTACACCCCCCACACAATTACTATTAGTTGAGAGAAGGTT
>JAYRBT010000042.1:58806755-58831885 GCA_036023395.1 Myiotriccus ornatus | reverse complement strand
GGATTAAAGGGTGGGCTCAGTTCCACGCACACTGTAACTCACCTAAAAAATCCAATGCGCAGGCTGGAAGGTGTAAAAGACCTTCTCCGGTTCTTCGTTTGCGAAGACTGGCCATTATTATTATTATTACAGCACTAGTGCCTTGCACTTCCTATGTGACTCTGAGAGTAATGCATTTCTTGCTCTTTACCCCCTAAATGGCCATTTCTAACGTTGGTTGTACTGCATTCATTGCTAACATCCATCTGTACTGTGGAGTAACTGCACTGCTGCTCTTGTTTTCCACTCTGAATCATGCCCAAAGCATCTGCCTTTGGAGGGAATCAGCAGAGGACCTCCTGTCATGCACAGACTTGTCTTGGCAGAGTCAGGAATCTGGTGTCTTAATTTCTGCTCAAAAAAAATTTTCTAAATAAAGGTCATTGAGAGAAGTTGCCAATGAAGAAAGAAATAATTTATTTCCACATGTGTGTAAGCTGCTCTGTGAGCATGCAGATGTTTAGCCTTTATGGCTGGCAACTTGACCCCCTTTCCAGAGGGGTCAACATTGTGTTTTGTAGTAGGTCATGTGAGAAATTTGTCGTAGTCCAGACTTGCAGGACACTTTCCACATCTGTGGTCTCAAGCTGGTGAAAACATGATAGTAAAATTGAGGAGAGGTGAATTTCCTCAGTGGGTAGCCCTCTACATGCAGAGACATCAAATGAGTCAGTGGAGCACTAAAAATAGCCAATGGTGGTGTCTAAAGATCTGGAAAAGTAGGTCATGATGCTCACATATAAAAATTATGGACGCTGCTGACAAGGATCAAGGGAAAACTTCACAGATAGTAAGGTACGAGGAACAAGTGTATAGCAGAAACTATAGCATTTTATCCAATAATTTTTGTGTGTAGAGAAGATGAGTCACATGTGGCCTTAATCTTAAGCATGTTCTGAAGTATATTTTTAAAAGAAATTTTGCTTCTTTTTAATGCTGTCATTTTTCCTCTCTCGTCTTTTCCTAGAGCAGCAAGAGGGAGAGATTAGAAAGAACCTCTTGGTAATTCTTAATTATTTAGCACAGTTAGAGGAATGAGAGGCAAAGAAGAGAAGTGAAATTTCTGTTGAAAGTCAACTATTCAGTTCACAGTCTCTTACCTGCCTTGTGCTTAGCTTTACTTTGGTAATATGTTGTCTAGATTTGTATCTTAAGGCATTGGGATGGCCTTTTCGGGGAAAATGTATTAACAGAGATAAGGTAAAAACAAACAAAAAAAATCACTTTAAAGAGATCCCCTTTGATTAAACTACTTTCTTTCTAAAGGATGATCAATTGAAAAGCAAATGAGTTTAGTGCTGTGATGTAAACACAGTCATTTCCTGTATCTGCTCTTGGTCTTCATCATTGCCTATGACAAGAGAAGCTCAAATAGAATAAATAATAGTTGGATGACATGCAATATAAAGAACATTTTGCATGTAACATAACAATATGAATAAATCCATCAGAAAGCAACAACAGAAAGTAAACACACATACTCAGATTTATCGTACTCTTTTCCTAAAAGAAACGTGTTCAATGAATAATTGAAAACTGGTTCTTTGGGATTTGTCCACAGAAAGGAGACAATACTTCAGAAGCATTCGGTAGTCATTTATTTAATAATTAAAACAATTCAGGTTAAGATTCAGGAAAACTGTTCACATGTAATGAAATATGCAAATTCTAAATAACTTAGGAACAAAGGGCTCAGGCCTGTATTTGATTAGTCTTATAATGTGTATAATGCCATGGAGGTCATCACTTTAAATAAAACCACTGAGGAGTACCTAAAATGAAAAGCAACATAAGTTCCTAAAAATAGAGTAAATGAAGAGGACAGCATACAAATTTGTCATATTGAGCAGGGAGAAAATCAACCCATAATTAATGTGAATGAGCTAAAGAATAAAGAGAAATAGTACTTAGAAAAAAATACCAAAAAGCTTAACAAATAACATGACATACTGAACACCCTGAATTGTTGATGGACACAGAAAAAATATTTAATATAAATTAACACAGCTCAGGAGCAATTAGCACTAGGTGAAACTGCTTCCAGTCTGAGGATATATTTCACAAAAAGGAAAAAGTACTGTGTGACTCTTTTTTAGACATCATTAGTATATGACTATATGTGCATATTTAAAATAAAACTTCCTGTGTGCTCATCATCATATTCTCTTTTTGGGAGCATACAAAGTACCTTTGAGCTTTTCTTTGCTTATTTTTATGGTTGTCCTAAGCCAGCAACGATTGAGTTTCACATTAGATGTGAATATATTGTTTGATCATAGAACTAAGTTGGATGAATAAGCATTTTTCCATATCTGTGTATGTTAATTTTATTCAAACATCTCTGAGTTACTTCAGGTGTTTTCTTTCATCAGTTCCTCAGTATTCAGAGGTATATCTGTCAATGGTTTACAATATTTTATAACAGCGAAATCAAACTTAACGGATAGAGTTTAGGTTTGTGCACCTAGTACGTGGTGTGATAAACTGAGATGGTTAATTGTGGCTGCAGAATACTGTTTTACTTACTTTTTCTTAGAGGTGATATCTCTGAGAAGAAGTCAATAGCAAATTTGATATGGGAAGTACACTCATGGTCTGTGTCATACACTGTCAGTACAACTCAAGGTTTAAATTAGCACGCTTTCTCCTTTCTAGTACTTAGCTCACATTTTCACTTACCAGCTCGGATTTCTTAGATGTTATTCTGAGAGAAGAGTAAATTACATAGAAGGAGAAGAGGAAATAAGTGCTGTCTGATCATTCAATTTTTAGTTGTTTACAACTAAAGAAGTTTACAGCTGGTAAAGAACAGCATGTCTTTTACTCTTTTGTGTTGGAGGCTTTGTTTGTTTGTTTGTATGTTTTTGTCACATTTTATGGATCCCAATCTAGAGAATTCAAAGGGCCTGCACATTTCACAGGGTCTTAAACTGTAATGATAAATCATTGCAAGGAGAAGTATGTCAACCACAAAGTTAGTACTTGTCAGAGATCTTGAATGTATTTTATCTTAGAAGTGACAGGAATGCCACAGCTTAAAAGACTTCTGTAAGGCAAAGAGTAATTTCCCATATGTGTTGATAATCAAATTCTAGTCCCAGCACATGGAGAAACTACCTACAACACAGGACAAAAATGAAACTTTTTTTCTTTCTTTCTTCAGACTAAACCTATAGCATTAAATTCAGCATGGGAAGGATATCCTTGTAAAATGAACAGCAACAACAATGAAAACAATACGTAGTAAGAAATTAATCACTGAGGGGTTTTCCTCGAGCTTTGTGATGAAGAATAACTGCCTAAAATTTCCATTGTTTTATAAAACCCTAATGATTGAAAAGTGAGTATAGGAGATTTAGTGAGATTCAGGATGGCAACAGATACTTTTTGAGGTTTAAAATGTTCAGTGAAAAGCAGTATGTAAAGCTTTATTCATTATGTTAAAAAGTGATTTCAGTTGGTAGAGCAACCTTCCTGCAATGCCTTGAGCCGTATTAGTTAGATAATTCTACAGTTCTTGCAGAAGTGAGAATGTGTTTTAACACTAAAAAAAGCTATATTTTAGTACTGGAAATATTTTTAAGTGTAACCTGTTACATTAATGGAAATAATTTAGTAATTTGGTGTAGAAAAAGATTTGGGATACACTTTCCAGTGCTTGAGGCTAGACTAGATTAAACGTATCTGAAACAAAAATAATTTAATAGTATATATAATAAGTGAATTTTAAAACTCTTAATCAAATTAACTTTGAGAGTTTTGAATGTGGAAAGCAAAGTCAGACAAGAAGTAACAGTGATTGCTGGATGTCATGAGCGGAGTTGAGAATAAAAAGTGGTGCTGGAACATCTGCATTAATTTTGTTAACACTATATTTTTAGTTAATGCAGCCAGGGTGTGGAGACATGCAGCAAATATTTATGACCTGGGAAGGGTGAGGGCCAGTGGCTCATGGCCACGGTGACTATGCTTAGTTGGTGTCTGGCAGGTGGTGGTGCTGAGGCATCCCATGGGTGAGGTGAGAGATGCCTGGGCTGGGAACCTCACCCATGGGATGCCTCAGCTACGCGTCTCCACACTCTGGAGGTTTCTCACAGCTTCTCAGAATCAAGCTGTTTCCTCCCAGCCTGGTCCAAAATTACAGGTGCCTTGTATCAGGGCTGCTGGGAGGCCAAGGGCCACCCTGGCCCAAATGGAGATGTCTGGGTATGGAATCATCCAGAAAAAAAGAAATGCAGGGTGTACAAGAGGTGTGCTGATAGCACCTAGATTAGCAGGTCCTAAAGATCCCAGTCCATCTACATTCTATTTCTCAGGGCATTCCAAGGAAGAAAACAAAGGTCAGCGGAAAAAAGGACCAGTCTGCAGCCATTAAGAGATATAACAGGAAGGCAACAGGAGTGGAGATAAGACAGCCCTTTAGGAAGAAGAAGGAGCAGTGTGGTAATCCTGATGATTGGCAGAGGTAAGACAGGGTAAAGAGAAAGAGAATCACAATTGCTGTTGCTGAAGGGCACATATAAGCAAAAATAACTTGAGAAGAGCCCCGAAGAGGTGGTGAGGATTTGTTAACTGTACGCCTTGTCCTCTTCCACAGCAAGTAATCATGGCCAGATGTCTTGAAGACCTGTGAGCCTGATGCTCAAAGGCATCAGGCCTGTGCATCTTAGTCCTTGTAGGTACGAGTGTCAGTGAGTGAAATTGGTTCAGCTTTGAAATGAACACCTTGCCCTCTGCCTCCTCCAGTAGAGTCTTGAAATGAGATTTACTACATTGACAACACTGTGTTGCAGCATTGATTGTGTTCCTTCAGCTCTGTGATGAAAAAGGTGAAGATTCCATAGCTTTCAGGCAGAATAGGTACTCTGTGCTTGTGCTGTGATTTAACTCCAGCCAGCAGCTAAGCCCTCTGCATCCACTCACTCATTCCCCCCACTTTGGGATGGGAGAGAGAATCAGAAGAGTAAAAGTGAGAACTCACAGGCTGAGATAAAGACAGTTTAATAGGTAAAGAAAAAGCCATGCATGCAAGCAAAGCAAAACAAGGAATTCACTCACCACTTACTGTAGGCAGGCAGGTATTCAGCCACTCCCAGGAAAGCAAGGCTCCAGCACATGCAAAGGTGACTTGGGAAGACAAATGTCATCACTCTGAATGTTCCCCCCTTCCGTTTTCTTCCCCCAGCTTTATATGCTGAACATGATGCCATATGGTGTGGAATATCCCTTTGGTCAGTTGTGGTCAGCTGTCCCAGCTGTGCTCCCTCCCAGCTTCTTGTGCACCTCCAGCCCACTCGCTTGTGGGGTGTAGTGTGAGAAGCAGAAAAGGCCTTGACTCTTCATAAGTGCTGCTCAGTAATCATAGAATCATTTAAGCTGGAAAATACGTTTAAGATTATCAAGTCCAATCTTTAACCTAACACTGCCAAGTCCACCACTAAACCATATCCCTGAGTGCCATGTCTACACATCTCTTAAATGCCTCCTGGGATGGAGACTCACCACTTCCCTGGGCAGCATGTTCCAATCCTCTAAAACCCCTTCAGTGAAGAAATTTTTTCTAATATCCAATCTAAACCTCTCCTGGTGCAACCCGAGGCCATTTCTCCTTTCCTCTCACCTGTTTACTTGGTTGAAGAGACTGACCCCCACCTCACTACAGTCTCATTTCAGGTAGTTGTGGAGAGTGAAAAATGACTAAAACATCCCTGTTTTCAGCACAAATCTAAAATATGACTCCATACAAACTACAGTGAAGATTAATTCTAACCCAGACAAAACCGGGTCAGTGTGTAAGCATAGCCACAGCAGATTAAGAAAGATCTGCAATTAGTTTTCACACTGGCATGGCTAAGCCATAAAAGCAAAGAGAGGACAGCAGAGATTTCGGCCTGTGTTAGTCACCTGAGATACATTACCTATTTCCAACACTCATGCAAGTGATGACTTGATAACTGAGAGGTTCATCTTCAAAATGTTTGGGACATTGATAGAAGAATTAATATCAGAAACTTCTTCCAAGATAGTATTTTTTTTCATTCCCAAGAAAATATATCAAAACCACCAATCCATCTGAGCTGGAAAATTACACACAAAAGAAAGAAAACAAGCTGATAAGATTCAAGCAAAATATAAGTTAACCAACCCTACCTGAGTATTGATCCTGATTCAGAAACTATATGCTTTCCCCACTCACGTAGTTATAGGAAACAAGCATCTTATCCATGGGAATACAAAGGAGTTTCTTTAGCTGAGCTCTTCATAGGATCTTGCATGAAGCAGCCAGATTTTAATCAAACTTGCTTAGGAAAGAATATTTCTTAAGAAACTCGGAGAGCTTTGAGCCTCACCTGAGCTCTGCAGATTTCAGGAACTGATCGTGTTGTCCTACTTAAGTGGGAAGAATTTAAACAAGCACTAAGAGTTGCTCGGACGCCACAGGACAGTCCTATGCTCTGAACAAAGGAGCATTTATCCAACTAGTGAGTGGGATGTGCTGTTTCTCTACAAAGGAAGGAAAATTGGGACAAAAACATTTGCAACATAAACTTTCACCCTTTGTGAGGATGGCATTCAGATTCTATATGGGGTATATTCAATAACCTAAGCAACTGTCAGACAGATTATATATTTTTCTTCAATTAATGAAAGGGGTGCTGCAATAAAGAATGTAAAGAAAGCAATGTATTCAACAGTGTTAAACTTGGAAACATGAACTTTTGTGGAAGTACAATTTTGTCACACCCTTAGAGGGAAACTGCTGTGAATCTCCAATTCTACTTTGGTGCAGAATTTCCTTATCTTTTGGCATACTTTAGGGCCAGATGCAATGGCAAAATTTTACAATGAAGTAAGTTAATTATCTCAAAATTGTGGAGTGTAATGTCATGGTGTTACGGTAGGAGTGTGATGCAGTGTTGTGTTATTGCTGTTTGTCATCACATTAAAATGGCTTATTTGGGAATTGCAGTAAGGACATTAGCATTCACACCCATTACTGCCTTGAACACCGTCCAGCCTTTTCGCTTCCCTCTCTCTCTCCCCACTCTTACAGTAATTCTGCTTTATACCTTTTTTGAATGCCAGATAGATTCTATCAGATTTCCTCCCCTCTCCTGACTGCCTTTGCTGGGAACTGCTGTAGAGAGGAAAGCTGCCTTTAAGTTCTTCATCTTGTTTCAGCCCTGTGATTATGTGTGACCAGTTGATTTTTGCACCTTTGAGTTTTTTCATTTTCTGTATTGGTGAGCTGTGAAAGCCTTTGTAAACTACGAAAGTTGCACAGCTTTAAGCACTTCAATTTTCATTTTTTTATGTGTCAGAGAATCTGAGGACTTCAAGCATGCAACTATACAAAGTATAATTTAGGACAGGTCAGACAGAAGATTTATTAACTATGACCATAGTGAGAGCACTTGCTCCTCTGCTCCCCTGCTACCCTCCAAGTGATTGCAGAAACCCAATTTTTTGTTTCAAAAACACAAGAAAGAGGTGAGGAAATCAGTTCAATGTTAACAAAGCCAGGTGTCCATCCCTCCCAGCGATGGGCTCCTTAAGTATCTTGCTAAGTGCTACAATTCTAAGGAATCAATAGGATATTAGGGAGAGGTGGCTTTTGGTGGAGGCTGTAGGAGTGGCACACACAATAGAATTGGAAACAATTACAGACTGTCAGCTTTTGCCAAAAGGAACATTCTTTTGGTAAAGATAACTCAGACCTCTCAACTTTAAACTTTATCCTCACACATTCATATGCTAGTAGAGATTAGAAAAACCGGGGATTTCAACACATCTAGAACTGGACTAACAAAAAATATTTTGGTTGGGAAATTTTTAAATAAAAGGTTTATTTATTTCTGAATACTTTTTTTTAGTAAATATATCAAATTTGTTTTCCACTTTAAGCATAGATTTTACCCTAATTTTCCAAGTGTAGTGAAATAGAATGCCTAGGAAGCCCACACTAAAGTTGGTGGAGGTCTAAAATGGCTTAGTGAAAACTGAGTGAACCCTGAGTTGCACAGAGACCTGTGGTGGAGACCTTCTGGTTTCACACACCACCACCTTCTGCTAAGGGCCTGGTGAGATGGGTCAGGTTGTTGTGGTCTCGTCCAGTTGAGTTTTGAGCTCAAAGCCATAGACTTTGCTGCTTCTCTGAGTGTCTTTGCCAACAATTGACCATATCCAGTGGGGAAAAGTTTCTGTTAAGATCCAGCTGGAATTTCTCTTGTTACAACTTGTCTGTTGCCTGTTGCACAATTTTGCCTCTTATGCTTTTGCTGTGTATGTACCTCAAGTTTCTCTGTCTGCTCTGCAAGATACCATTAGATTGTTGAAAAGAGGTATAAGATCTCCCCTGAGTGTTTGCCTTCTCTTATGGCTGAACAAGACCACTTCCTCAGGCCCTTCTTATACTTGTGTGAGCCAGGTCTGTGCTACTGGCCTTCTATTGGTCTCATTCCAGTTTGTCAATGTCTGTATTCTACCAGAGATTCCAAAACTAGACATGGTATTCCACATGCAGTCTCATAAGGGCCAAATAGAAGGGAAGGGGATAAATTTTGTTTCAACTGCTGGCTAGACTCTTGCTAGTAAGCTTGGTTGTTCATCTTCATCTCATGGGCTCACAGCTAAACCACAATGGCCATGTGTGTCAGAGATGACAGAGAAAGATGGTTACCAGCTGCTCAGGGTGATTAAAAGCCTGTCAGCGCCATTGGGGACCTGACAGTTGGATTGTCCTACATTAATTTAAAGTAAACTTGATGAAGACTCACCGTCAGTCTAGACTCACCTTTAGCTACCAAAATTTAAGATATCGTTTCTGGGTATCCCAAACAGGTGGATTGAATCATCCTCTGAAATGCTTAGGCCTATCTGCAGACATCAGGGGAGAGACAGACACTAAATTGAGGTCCAGCATGTAGGCAGCTAAATTCAGATGAGATGACAGTTCAGATGGGATCATACCATCAGATGGTACTCTTGCACCTTTGGAGTAGAAAACAAATGTTTACACTGAGCTCTGCTTCAATTTAGAAATTTCTGCCTCGGCTTCAAGCCTCAAGGTCTTATCTTCAGACTACCTGGGTGCAAAGCATGGTTGCTTCTTGGTCGTGTTAGGGCATGGTAGAGCTTTTTTTTTTTTGTTCACTGATGTGGTTGCCTGTGCTCTGGATAGGCTTGTAAAAGTCTCAGAAGTTAATCTTCAGGGGCTTTCCACCTAAATCTATGTAAAACATGGCTTGCTAGTGTACCAAAGAAAGTCGTTTTGAATGAGATTTTGCAACCATTTAGTAAAGATAATAGAAGTGTGCTTATGGTGCTGGAGGCTCTAAACAGATGCTATCCAACATCCACCTAACCTGCCTGGTGTATGGTTTGAAACGAACTGATGAAACAAAAGCTGAGTAAAAAGCACAACTTGCTAAGAAGAGCTCCATGGCAGGGCTGGGGGAGAAGGAATTTTGTCTTCTGAGGACAAACCAAAATGTAAAAGTGTTGGATTCTCTATCCTCCCTGACCCCTCCCCTCCCTCCTGCCTAGATAATACTTATTTGGGAAACTTTCAAATTGACCTTTTCATGTAGCAAATTTTTTTGTCATATGAAATTCCTTGTCTACTCTACATATAAAAGAGGTAGATTAATGGCCCATGAATAGAGCTCCTATACCAAGGCAGTTGTAAATCTCTGATGCTTCTGAATATGCTAAACTATCAGTCTGTGCTCAGCAGTAGAAGCAGCTAAGCCTCTTTTTCTGTAGCAAAAACACAACTGGAGCCACCTGGCAAGCCCATGAGATGTAAAGGGGGAGGGTGCTAACAACTGAGTTTCCTGGGTTTCATGTTTGAGCAGGAAGAAGGCTGGCGAGAGAGGACGTGGGGTGAAACCACAAGTTTTGTTTTTCTCAGGAAATTCCAAGATTTGAAAAAAAAAAAATATCCATTTTGGAGTAGAAGCTCAGACTCTGTTTGTTTGCTTTAGAGAAGGTGTGTTGTCCTGGCTGATTGCAAAAATAAACTTTGCCTTGTTTGGCATTTCTGAAAGTAGGACTGCTGTAAATATATATTTGTTCAATCTAGTTTGTGCTGAAAATGTTACTTAGAGAAGAGAAGAAATGCTGGGTTGGTTTTTCAGAGGAGCTAGGCAAATTCAGGTGTCTCTGAGTTTAGCTGAAGTTGTGGGTATTGAACACTTGAAAAATCAGGGCTGTGACAGTCGTATATCACGTGCATGAACTGGAAAGACAGAACACTCTTTAGCTTGAAGTGATACATCAGTCAGACTATGGAGAAAGAAAAGGGCTCTCTTTTCTCAGATGTCTTCAAGGCTTTGTCTGTAAAGGTCTTCTCTATTACTTTGGAATTCAAAATCTCAGGTTTGCTTAGCAGTTTTCTTGTTGTATCTCAGCTGTTGATTTTATTACTGTAAAACTCCTCTTTCTGTTTTCATGAAGTGCTGAGAACATCACTTAGTTAGCAGAACTGGAATTGCTCTTGAAGCACTAGTACCTGAGACCCTGACCATGACCACCTGCAGTCAGCTTTGTGAGAGAGACTGTACTTTATTCCATTAACAATTATTATGAAAGCTGGGAAGAAAGGGAATGAGAATGACATGATGGTTAACATCTTTGGAGAGAGCATTGATGGGGATGAATGTTTTCCTTAAACTTAGGGAGGAAGGGGAGCCACTGACACAAACTTACTCTAAGACTGTAAGGTGCTGGCAGTCCTTACCAGGGAAAACCTCTCCTAGGCCAGGCTGGGGAAGGATATTACTGTTGTGCAAATGCTGTGAGTGCCTGCCACCAGCCCTGATCCCTCTGGTTTCCAGAAGAACACAGCTTTTTCCTTCTAGAAGCCCTGGGAATGGCATCACAGCAGCCAGAACAGAGTTTTAAGGTTTAGTACACCCAAGTTGCTTTCCAACTCTTCTGAAATCACACTTAGCAGTAAAGATGAAAGCAAATGTAAATGAGAATTTGTTTACATAGCACAAATGCCGGCAAAGGCAATTACAATGCATTTAGAGACAGAACTAAGAAGAAAACTGTTCTTTTATCCACCCATACTTTAATGAACTCAGAGAGGTCTTTCTCTGTGCAGTGAAAAATGTTTAACCAAATTTGTTGCCTGGGATCCTTTCTGGATACAATGCTTACACCTAATTTATTCTCTGTGGTTCCATTTAAATGTAGTTTAATCAAAATGTTGATTTCAATCTTTTCCCAAGGGTTTGCCTCCCATCTGCCACCTCACTTTCAGAAATACTTAGTTTCACGTAGCCTTGCCCGAAAAACATATCTGCTGCTTAGATGATAAACAATTTCTGCTAGCAGACCTCCTTCACTGTAAAGAAACCCCAAATTTACTCTAAGCGAAATACTCTTGTTAGTTTGGTACAGTCACACTCGTGGCTCAAGGCTAAAAGCTTTTTTCACATGGTGTAACTCACATTCGCATACATGTTAAAGTTTGCCTCTAACTCTGCAACCCTATTTCAAATAAGCTGATACACACAGTTATATGTGCATGCAACACATCTAGGGCTTGTTTTTGACTGGCGTAGCTGCCAGTAGGAAACACTGGTATGATAACATGTTAGTGCCCAGCCCTTGAGATAGCTGAAGTGATTTAATAAATCATAGAATCATAGACTCAGATGGGTTGAAAAGGACCTCTGAGACCATCAAGTCCAACCCTTGTTCCACTACCACCACAAACATTAAATATTAAATATTCAGATTTAAGTAAAGCACTATAGCAAGCATGGTGTCTCCCAGCAGCCATCAGAAAGTGCTGGATATAGAGAGTGATTTGGTGGGTTTGGGTTAAGGTAGTTTTGGTGTGTTTTGGCTTTTTTTTTTTTTTTTTTCTGATTACACAATCTGCATTGAAATGAACTCATTCCTAGTTTAGGGTTAATCTGTTCCTGTTTACTTGCTTTGGAAGCTCAGTTATAATATTTTATTTGCAGACAATTATCTCCATAGCAACTAATTGTGATTTATGAATAATAATACTAATAATTGAAACAGAGTTAGGGAAACTATACTATGTACCAGACACGTTGATAACATTGTTTCCAAATAAAATGTCTTTCAAATCTTTTTGAAGAAGCAATGGGTGATCTTAAGGCAATGATTGCATACTGGGATGGGAGCTTTTCTAGACTCTTCCTGTACAACAGAATGTGTTTAGATATTTCTACAAAGTTTATGTTATGCAGTGACTGATCCAAAACTCATTGAAAATGTTGATTTTGGTAGTCTTGGGATCAAGACCTCGTTTAAGAAATTTCTGAACCCACAGTCAAGCAATCATTCAGATTTTACATCTTTCATAAGGGAACAATTCAATTGGAAAGAAACTAATTAGATTTAAATCTGCTGTTGTGATGGAGAACAGAAAATTAAAGATTAAGGATTGTGTTTGACTGTGGAATTTATTCAGTAGTCCTATAAACTCACTGAGGAGCAGATTTCTTTTCCATACAGAATAATCAGGCTTTAATAATTTAAAGAACTTATTCCTAGAGCCTACAAATCCGAAGTCCTGTATATTTTCTTTAAAGATGAGGAGGGCAGAGCTAACCAGGATTGGATTTTTACATGTAAATCCCAGGGATTACAGGAGGCCTTCCTGACTCTGTGCCATCACTCTTCCAAGCAAAGCCTACAAAAGTGGGGCAGGAGGCCTAGAAAACATTTCAACATTCACTTAAAATGTTTTTTCCTGCTTATGACTTGCTTGTGGGTTAGAGGTGGGGAACAAAAGTCTTCTGGGGTCCAAGGCGAGGAAAACACGAAATTCTTGGGAACAGAGACGTACCAGAAAGGTTATGTTAAATCTGCTCCTGAGCTTGCAGGTCTTGTCTGCTCAAGAAAGCTGCTGCTCTTGTGCAGTCACCTCTCCCATGAGATCCTCAACAGTTTTTCTTAGCAGCAACAGGGCAAAGCGTGTGGGGCTGCTGGTAATGCACCAGCATGTGCTTGCAACATGAAAGACTTGCTCTGCTTCCCATTGTGGAGTCACTACTGGCAGGGCTGTGCTAGTACTGAAATCCCTAAAATTCTAGGTGAGAGAGATTGAAACAAACAAACAAAAAACCCCAAACCCAAAATAAAAAAAAAAATAAAAAAACCCCAACAAACACCACCACCACAACAACAAAAACCCCAGGTGATTTTGTGGTATTTGTTACAGTTGTTGTAGCAATAAATACCTGCATAAGTGACTCCAGATAATAAGATCCTACAATAAACATTTACTCCATATAGAAAACCCTCTTCCCATAGCTTGCCCCAAAAAGTCCCATGGATCTTTCATGACATGGCAAGGTCAAAGTCTTGACTGAGGGACAGCACATGGCTTCTTTTCCAGGCTGCTGCTTTAACACACAGGAGAGGGAATCTGTCCAGAGATTAGGTTGGCAGCCTTGAACTTGGAAAATTGAATTCAGTTTTCTCTTCTGAAGTTGTTTACTTGTAAGACCTCAGGGAAATAATTTTGTGTCAGATTCTTCAAGGTATAACACCTATTTGTCTTCCATGGAAATTGGTTAAGGTTAGATGCTAACTATCTTAACATTCTCTGAGCTGCATTTGAGTTGGTATCCGAAATACGGAGATAGGATGAATCATATACTTGAAAAATGTACAAACAATTGTGAAGCTGTTATACCTAATAGGCATGGAAGTCATAGTCTTACTGCAGATATAACCACATAGTTCCACATCTACCTTTCCATCTTGTTTGAAAGGATATTTTTGGCTGTAAAGATGAGCTTCTTGAAATATTGAGCTCAGTGGTAAATTTTTTTATTGACTTCTGTGGATCCACTGACTCTTTAAGGGATTTTATTCTTATTTATATTTCTTTTCCTGTAATAATTGAAATAATACCTCCATCAGTAGGCCTGTAAATTAGCCATACAAAAGAAACATTTGGCATCAGTCAAGGCAATGATGAGTTTGTCTAGATGGAAACATACTGTACCTTGCAGATGGCGCACAAGAACCCGAAAGCTACATTTTTCTCTAGAGCTTGAGAGATTTATATTCAATCATCCTCCCAGGACTAGGCACAGACTAGCCAGGATAAAGTGATGTTCTTAATGCACTTCTCAGAAGGGCTTTAGTTGCTTTAGCTCTTTGAGAAAGTTCATTCAGGGTCCCTGTGTAGCTTGATATTGTGCCATGAAGATGTAGCCTGAGACACTGGACAGAGTTCAGAGGTGTAAATAAAGATGGCACATGGTCGCAAGCTAATCACTTTCCACTTAGAGCTTTACTGATGGAGGGCTTCTGCCTCTGAAACACCTCAGAAGTTGCTGGCTGTTTTAGTCCTTTTTTTTGACCTCTGCTGTTTGCTACCTTCTCCTTCTGTGGTGGTTGTCCTCTTCTACCTCTCAGATGTTAATTTTCTGGCACAAACCTGCATTGTTTCCTTTTCATTTCATAGTGCACAAGTACTACAGGGAACTTCACTGGCAGGAGAATTTAGCACCCTGTGCAAAACACTTCTTATTCTTCACTTGCTGCTGGAGAATCAGTAAAGGAAAATTGGTATCAGATTTTTTTTTTTCCCCTGCACTTTTTTTACTTTTTTCTACTGAATATTAATGAATACATTGGTTGATTCATACTTCTTCCACCCAAGATGCATTGACTTACATTAATGCACTTGTCAGAGTAGAATTAAATGCCTTGGTCATGATGAGCCAAGAGAATTCTCAACCTTGCCTTCCTTGAATTTTAAGAAAGGAATATTTATTTTTCTTGCGTACCTTCAGTCTAGGAAAGAACTGAAATTGTTCCTTTGCATTGTGCTGAATCAATCACAGGAAATAAATAGTGGTGTCAAACTGCCTCTTAAAGGACTATTGGTACTTCATCTCACCTTACAGACACGAGCAGTTTTTGGGCAAGTGACAGATTGCTGTGGACTGGTCAGGACAGCATCCAGGCAAGTGTAATCCAGTAGTAGCAAATAAAACAAGTCAACTCTGTGTTCATTTTCTGTAAGCATTTTCAATATCAAGAAAGTAGGATCTGGTAATAACAGGCTGTTGTTGTGATGAAGGAATCCTGAAAGCCATTTTGCTCCTATTAACCTTAATGCTCTTAATGTTCAGATTTGGTCAGACTCTGACTTACGAGGGCTGCTGTGGGATGCTGACATTTAGTTACACCTTTGTCTGCAAGGCTATGAGGAGGGAGGGTATTGAGCAGACCAGCAGTACAAGTGGTTAAAAATCTGTACAAAAAAGAAAAATGCCTGTGTGCAGACTTTCCCAGACTGCCTTAACATCGTACATATTCAATATTCAGAAATATTCTGTGAATAATTTATGCAAACATATTCCAGTGGTACAACTGTTTCACTGGGTATTTGCTATTTTGGGACTTGTGGTTGGTCAGCTATTTCCATGTGTCACTTACCAGTTTCTGCATGTGTGATTCTTACATGTGGCGCTTTTGGGTGAATATATTTAACTATTTGATGAGCTTTTCCTATGTGCAAATAAATTTTGCTTCCAGCAGCATGCACACGAAAACCAAACAGAGATAAGGGCTTGCAAATATTGTCAGCAGGAATGTCAGTACCAATGAAATGCATCTCTACAGCAATTTCTGGCATTATGATGTTCCAGTTGTAAAAACTGCATTTCCAAGAGGATAGGAAGCTATCCCTAAAAGCTACTCCCCAAATCCATTTGGAGAGAGCCTGGAGGAGTGCCTGGAGCCCTCCTGGCAGCTCTGAATCATAGACTCATAGAATAGTTGGGGTGGAAGGGACCTTTAAAGGTCATTTAGTCCAAACCCCTGCGATAACCTTCAACTAGATCAGGTTGCTCAGAGCCCCTTCAGCCTGACCTTGAGTGTTCCCCAGGAGCAGCCCAGCAGCACTGGGCTAGTGCTCTAGCCCTCGCCAGCCCAGGAAGCAAAAAGTCATGCTGTGAAACCCAAACTCTGGTTCTCTGCACTGCAGCACAGAGCCTGCCTGGCTGCAGGAATGAAAATAGTAAGGGATGGTAGTTTATCACGATTTATGAAAACATGTGAAAAAGGGTTTTTTTTTTTTCCCCTGCTTTCTTCCTCTCCACATATTATTCTATCATTGCTCTCTGTTAGATGTATCCTTTTTGGGGGTGAGAATAAAAAAAACAAGACACCAACACATCATATGGGCATGGCTTCTTATTTCTATGCTCTGTCATACTCAGTTGCCATCCCCAGAGCTTGGAGAACTCTCTGGTGCAATACTTCGCTGTGCAGGACCGGACAATGCAGCTCCCTGTTATGGCTGTGCGGTGCTGCCCGGCGCTCAGGAAGCAGCGTGCAGGGCTGCAGATGAAAGGGACGTTAATAAACCCGGTGAATTTTGAGATTTCTCTGGGTGTGGGTTTAGCTGTGTTCTCTCCCGCTGTGTGAAATGCTAATGAGGCAATCGATCGTAAACAGGTGCAGGCGAGGAGCCGCTCAGTGCGCGGCAAACCTTCGCACTCCATTGCTGTGCTCGGCATCTGAATCTTAATGTCATTCCAGAAGGAGTGACAGAATAATAACTCTCCTCTCACGTTAAGGTAGAAACTTGTTAAATTCAGAAGCTTCTAGAATTAATACTGTCCTTTTCATAGGTTCTTTGCATTTGCCAAGCTTCATTTCAGGAATTCCTCGAGCAAGGAAAATGCACCCTTAGGAAGTATTTGTGTAATGAATTATTTATTCATTATCTGAAGTTGTACAACGTTTTATAAACCTTGAAGTACTTAAAGGTTTTATCTTTTTTTTTAAAATTTTTTTTTTACTATTCCATGTTTTTAATTAATTTTGGAAATCAAACTGGGTTGTGTTCACCTTTAGTCTGACTTGATGCTGTGGTCTTAACCACCTTGCATCGGAAAGCTAGAGCAGAAAACACACAGATGGGTGTGTACACAGCTCTCTAATTCTAGTGTATTTAACCCATGGACAAAAAGTTGATGGAGAGTTGCTGAGTTTCAGTAGGACAGCATTCCTTCTTCACAGAAGGGGAGTGAGGATCTGCTTTGGATAAGTACTGACTGGGCACAATGCTGTTACTGTTGGAGTGAGGGGATGGCACAGTGCAGGGCCGCCTCCTCTTATGCTGCTTTCCTGTGATCCGAGTCTTGCAGAGGGTTTGGGTTTTTTTTCCTCCTCTTTTCCTCTTTTGTGTTTTCACTGTATAGATGTTTTATACCTATTTAATATAAGTTCCTTATTCCCTTTTTTGTGTGTTCTTCGTTATGCCCCAAAGCAAACCCTGCCCAGCTCTCAGGGTTGCAAAGCATCCTTGACCATTTGTGCTTTTACCTCTGGAGTCGTTCTGTGCCTCTGTTTTCAAGGCCTCTGCTGTAATTCTATGAGTGTATTCTTGGAGACCCCTGTGACAATCTGCTTAAAAACTCCTAAAAAGAGAAACAAAATGCACGAAGCCTCACATATTCATTTGTGTCTCAATCCAGGAAACTTCTACTCAGCTTTAAATATATGCTGAAGCAACTTTTCCAGTATTTGATTAATTTACTTTAAGTTGTCACTGGAATGACATCTTTTCCTCTTGCTCTTTGAAAGGATTTTATCTGATCTTCTCTGTGTTCTTTGTGCCTAGAAACTTCCATAGGAACCTCTTCTGCTGAGAAACATATGTACACATGACTCAAAAACCATCTGCTTCTTTGTCACCTGAAAGACTTTGCACAGAAAGCTAATGCATAATTTATCATAGACAGTTTTTGTCACATTTGGAAGTTGTAGCTTTTTTACCTCAACTCTGCAGAGGGGAAGACGCTTTCCCTGGACCAAAGAGCTTAAAATCCAGTGTTAGCACTGCATTTTAGAGATTTGCATACTTGGCTTGGCCAGCATCTGTTCTGTACCTGACATGCTGGCCATGCAGTGCCTTTGAAGGCCATGTCACTCTGTAGCTCCAGCAATGCACACTTGATTTCTTGACTATCTAAAGAAGCTCAAGCCCATAGGTTTCATCTACCTTTATTGACTGCAATAGACAAGTGCAATTGTCTTCCTCTTTCAGTACCATATCAAGGATGTTATTTGTGACTCCTCAGTTTCAAAAGAGAAAAGTTCAGTAGATATAAAAATGGCTTTATATCCCTTATTTAGAATTTGTTGAAAAGCAGCTGCGCAGGGTACCAGACCCGCAGTGGGTGAATCTGAGATACAGCTTGGCTATAGAGTTTTGAATTGTGCTTTCATTATAAACCTGAAATACATGAAGTGAAACCCTCACCTGTTGTTTGTGCCGTATGCTGAATAGTAACTTGATATACATCATGTTTCTAAATCTGAACTTGTTCTTTTGGGAACTGTATACAGCAGTGTGGGAATGGGGGTGAGGATGCCAGTATGACCACATTACCCAGCTTCATGTAAAATCTTCTTTCTAGGAACTTGTTTCAGCCAATGGCTGTGGTGCCTTTGCCTTTTGACGTGAGTATTTCTACTTTAATTCTGCCCTACTACGTACCATATGGAATATTTTTATAAAATATGACTAAACATGGAGTACTAATATACTCCATTGCATATTTGGAAGTTATTCTGTCACCATCCTAAATATGAAAAAGCAGATGTTTCTCTCTTAGGTTCTCTTTCTCTCTGCTATCTCTTTGGACCTTTCTAGTAAACTACAGAACACTAATTTGACTTTCACTAGACTATTTAATGATGTTCTGAATCACTTTATACTCTCCCAGGTCGTCTTAGGCAAGCCTCCATATCATTGTCATAGTGCTTGGCTTGTCACATGTGCTGTCAAATGTGATAAAAACCACTGAAAATATTGCACCTTATTATGTTACTCTACTTGGATTTTTCATGACAGTACAAAAATAATGTTTTTCAGCTCTTGCATGAGTACCAAAATGCTATGCTTTCTGTTGTTGATTTGTCATTTCTGTTATTCTTCCATTACTTCTCTTGTTTACTGTTCTGTCAGACTATTTCTGATTTAGCAGTAATACACACTCTATTTTGTCTTTTCATGAAACACTTAACCAGTGGGTTTGAGGGGGTACTTTCCAAAGAGATTTCTTTTATTGATGCTTATATTATTTATTAATTTATTTCTACATAAGATAGAGACATTCTTTGGTGGCACCATAGCAGAAATTGTAAAAGGGGCATGAAGCAACATTTTACCTAGCAGCAAATGCTGCTCTCAGTCCCCTAAGGCCCAGACAGGGACTATGATCAAGATAGGAGCAGAACACGGCTTTGGGTTCTAAACACATAGCTCATATTCCAGAATTCATCACATGTAGCATCGCATCATTACTTTTGTATTTCCTTCAGCAGTCAGCAAGCATAAAACAGCACACAGCTGCTTTGGATTAATCTGATACTTTAGCATCTTCATTTTGTTATATTAATGTTACCTTGGCATAATTTCATTCAATGACTCTAATAGATCTGGGCAAATACTGCTTAGGGTTTTTTTGTTCAGAAGCCAAACCAAAAGCAGCAAAAATGTCTTGTGTCAGAATTTTCTGAAGTTTTCTTTGTCAAAATGAAACCAAAAAACTTATCATGCTAAAACCTTGAATGAACCAAAGTGGTTCATTCCTCCAAAACTGAATCGTTTGTGTTCTGATTACTCTTGTCTTTTTTTGAATTGAATGGAATTTTGAACAAATAAGTTACAAAATTTTACTTGCAAATGGTTGGAGTGGAAATATTTGTCATCTATAACTTAACTCATCTTTCAGCCAAGAATTTAACTGAATTCAACCTGAATTTACTCATTGTTTCAATTATTTTTTCCTCAAACACTTGTGGAAAAATATCCCCCTGAACTTTTCTACTTGCTATTGAACTGATTCTTAAATTTTCTTTCTGCCCTGTCAGTGAGATATTCTCCTACATTTACAGGTTTTCTTTAGACTTCACTTTTTCTTATGAAGAACACTTTAGTTTTGGATTTGAAAGTTCCTGCCATTTGCTGGGGAGTAAGCTAAATTCTGTCCCTGCCTTTTTTAGAGCAGATGTTGCTGTCAATACACCTTCCTCCTAGGTTTGCTGTGATTTTTCTTTTAGCGTTTTTTTCCTCAAAACCTTTCCCTTTTCTCTAAGGAACATTCAGTTAAAGCACAAGTGCAAAACTGTGCAGTGAGAGATGAATCAAAGATTCGTATTTAGATTGGCACGTCGCATGCTCTCAAAACACCTCGTGCCTCAAGGATGCTCGACTCTGCCAGGGAAGCCCACAGTCCTTCAGGCAGGAGTCCATCTCTGCCCAGAAAAGTTTCTGTTGCTGTTTGTTTGTTCCTTGGCCCAGAAGCCTGGTAATGTACTTTTCCCAAAGTACATGTACTAGTGGGAGTAGGCCACTATAGTGCATCCAGTGCATTTGGAGGATGTCTGTTTTTTGGTTTTATTATGGAAACAAGAGTTCTCAACAAGAATTTCCAATGAAGTTCTCTACGAAACTGGAATCTGGGTTTCTTTCCCAAGCTCTACACAACATATATCCTTCCATCCATTCACCTTTAATCTTCTGCATGTGCATTATAAATATCCAGTAAACAGTGTGATTAAAATGGAACTATTTTTGGACAATGAATGTAGTTTCAAAGGCTCATAATTAGCCCCTTCCAACTTTGAAAAAAATCACCCTTTTGAAAGAGGTTTTCTAAGTCTGCTTTGTCTGCAAAAGTGAGTTTTAAATATTCACATAAAAACTCTTCATTTCCTGTGCCATGTGCACGAAAACACACTGTTTAGTTTTTTGGGGCAAGGGAATTTGAGATTTGACAATAATGCTGCATTTATATAGAGTTAAATGGGCTTGAAAATAATCCTTGTAAGAATTTTATTTACATGACCAAAAATAATCAAGATCTGATTGTTTGAAAACTACAGTATGGAATGTCAGTAATACTTTAACAAGCAAACTAATCAACTGTTCCTCCTACTGCCTAGAACTGAAGAAATAAAGAGATCCTTATTAATTCTGCATTTAAATGCTTGGGAGCCATGCAAATTCTCACTGGTGAGAGCCAGATGGGTCCCTCGATAGCAAGATTCTTTTACAGGCTCATTCCTTGTTTCTGTGGCTGGTTTCCTCCTAAGGAGGAGTTTGTCCCCACCGATCTTATTTCTGGTAACACTGTTGTTCTCAGAGGCAACAGGAATACAAAACATGGCTGGCATGTCATTGTGGTGGCTGCACTGGGCACTTAGATGACACTGAGATTTGAACCCATCTCCAGACTCTTGTTGCTGCTGGCAATGTGAAACCTCACGCTGGACTGAGGATCTTCACTTGTACCTGGTGTCTGGCCCCCTTCCTGGCAGCTCAGCAATTAGAATAGAAAGGGGGCTGGGATGGGTTGTCCCAGGTGGCTGGTCTGTTGGAGGGGCCTGCTGGACCACTCTGAGCTTTGGCTTTTTGGTTGGATGAAGTCTTCCTCTGTAGCTAAACAGACCTAAAAGTCTCTAACACATTTTAGGTGTAGTTACATTGTTTATGACTTTTCATGTCTTGGGGTTTTTCATGGCAATTTTCTTCCATCTCTGTTTTTGTCCAGGATAAACTTGCCAGCATGCCTCCTGCAGAGCTCAGGATGGATTGGCAGATTCACTTCTTGCAGATCTTCTTACAGAACAATCTATTACAAGTTTCTTAGACATCTTTAAAACCCAAATTCCAAAAGAATCTTTGAAATTCTGATTCAAAGTGGTTGTTATAACATTGCAAGGGGGCAAGAAAGAGTGAGCCGGGAAACAAGTTGCCTCTTTGGACCTTAGGTCAGCAAAACTCTCTTACTTCCTTGTTTTCTTTAAAAAATTTATCTGCTCTTGGCTATCTCTGATTTGACACGTGGGGGTTCCCACAGCCAGGGAGAGCTCAACACCAGAGATTGTAACAGTCTTGTCTGGGGCCTGCGAAAACGCTTTGCACCCAGAGGAAGCCAGTGTCTCTGGGAATCTGCTTCCTCAGCTGCCTTTGCTTGCACTTTCGACAGCACCAAATACATCCTGGGCTGAGCCAATACAGCCTGTGTCTGTGTGCCAACCTTCTACAAGTCTCAGGGATAGGGAAGCTGCAGACCTCGCTGCTTGCTTCTACAGCTGAAATGTTTTTAGTGGTTGAGGAAGTCAAATCTCCCAGAAAATGGCCCATTATTAAGCTGCAAGGGGGAGCCTTGTTGGAAGGGCAGAAGGCAGGTTTTTGGCTATTGCCGTCCCTTCCAAGGGTGGGATTTCTAGCCTGTGTGTGACTGTGGATTAGAGAGTCCCAAAAGATGCACTGGAGTTGCAGTGTGAGCTCTCCCAGCCTTGGCAAATGGCCTTAAGCGGAAACCCCACCGGAGAAGCAGAGATTATGGGAATCAGGTCAGCCTGATTAGCAGCAAAATCCTGTCCAGGGATATAAACAGCCATATGGGACAGGCTGGCTGAGCCCTCTGGCTATAGAGACCTGATTGCGTATCAGCAGTGGAGAGCCTTGTGCTGGACTTCAACCAGAACTGGATGTCTGTCAACCAGAACAAATCCATAGCTGGAAAGTGTCAGATCCTGAGCTTGGCACTCAGGAGTGGCAATGCAAGGAGGGAAGGATGAGTGCAATTAAAAGGCTGCAGGAGGCAGGGAAAGTGCCAGTTGGGTGCTGGGAGGCTTTCATAGGAAAAACAGTGGGTCATTATCTCTGCAACCAGGGATGCTGACATGAATTGTGTATCTTTTTTTGGTCAGAAGGATCAGAGCAGTGCCCTGACCACGGTTTGACATGAATTACTGAGGATTCCATGAAATTTGAAAATGCTTTGGGCAGTGGGAAATTTTGGAAGCTGACATTCTGACAAGAACTGCATGCAGATTAGAGCTGAAATCAGATAGTCACATCACAGGCTTTTGCTGGTCAGTACATTCTGGGCCCTGAGGTGCCAGAGGCCCACTGCAGAATAATGGGTCCCAGCTGAGTCTGTGGCAGAGGTTTTGTGTTCCCTGCAGTATGTGGAAATAGCCCTCCTCCAACACATTTCAGAAACCTCTTCCTTTGAGGATTGCAAGACCGTCAGAAATGCATGCTGGATGTAGCAGACAGTTGTTAGACAAATTGCTTTGGGATTTTATGGTGATGTGAGACTTCTCTCAACGAACATAAATTAGGGCTAATTTTCTCTAGTGAGGAATGGAGTTGGTCTCAACAGATGCACAAGACCTGACATCTATTTGGGAACTGCATCCTTTGATTTTTGGTTACTAGGGGTATGTAAAGTACCTATAGTGGAATATGTAATAATAAATGCTGCAACAGGGGAAAGAATATTACAGCCCAAGCAAAAACATAGTAGCTACAGAGAGCTGGAGATGCCTAGTGAGTGAGTTTTTTAATGAGAAGGCAACATTGCCTGTTGACTTGCTGTTTTGGAAATACAAAAATAGCCATATCTTCCCAAACAGGACATTAAGCAGCAGAAACTCTATGAAAATGCTGCTAAATTAGGGGAGATCTTATGTAGTATTTCCTGCTCTGCAGAATAATACAAGAAACGTAAGAAGACAAGTGTTGGCCAGCTTCTCCCACTGTGGTTCTGGGAAACCTGCAGGTGCCATCTCTCTGTGCAACTCTGAGCAAATGACATGGCACATCCTATCAAACCAGGGGTGTGCATGCTTGGTCAGCAGGCTGTGTTTGGGCTGTCTCTTCTGCTTGTTTTAAACAGAAGTCTGCACAACAACAAAGCTGATTTTAGAGGTGGAGCAACTGAAGGACGTGGGCATAGTAATATTCATGTGTGTGTGAATTTGCACAATCTGCTTCTTGTCCATCCAGGGAAAGGGCCATTAACAGCTACAGACAGGGAACTGATTCTGTGTGGTGTGTCTGTCCATATCTGCCTTACCCTGCCAGTGACTTTTTGCTTCTTTTGCCCTCAAGAGGGAGACCCGGGATGAGGTTACAAAACATGATGTTTATCATTGCAAGTCACGTGACAAACTGCCTGTTTAGCTTTCTCTTTCCTCAGCTTCGTTTATGTGCAACCAGGCAGCGTGTCTGCAGACATTGTGGGTGCCATCCTCCGTGCTTTCTGTGTAAATGGCTGTCTCTGTGCCACAGCTTCGTCCCTTGGCTAGGGAAGAAGGGCTGTCCCCTGTGCCATACAGTACCACATTAGCTGCCACTTCCTTGGCTGCCTTCATAGGCCTGACAACTCTTCTTCCACCCCAAGGCAGAGCAGATGCACAGCAGACCACCAGTATTCCAGCCACAGATCCATGGCTGTGGCTGTTTACAGTGGTGTGCCTGGTCAGGGCTTCCTTTTTACCCTGACTGCATTGCCTCGGGATACAGGAAGCTTTGAGGGCCAGGATCTTTTTCTCCTCTGACAGCACAGCACCTACTGCCTTGGTCCACTGCTGAGAGCCGTCACAAGGCATGTCATAAACAACCAGGGATATTGACACAGAATTACAAAGAACAGCATCCCAACCTGGCATCTGGATGTTCTCTGGTAGCTCTCAGGGACCACGTGGTGTAAAACTAGTCTATTCCATGACAGGAGTACTGGTGGGGCAGATCCCAGTTCTGTTCCCTGCCTTTTCTTTACTGTGTCAGTAAAAATTCACTGTCTCAAACTCATGGTTTTTTCTTAAGCATTTTACAGGGAATTAGTAATAGAGGCTATATGCCTAAACAAAGGCTATACAATTTTCTACAAATTCTTGGCCTGAGACCATGCTTGTAAATAAATCACAGATGAGGAACTGGGTCTCCTTTAAAAAAGCACTTCCAGGGTCTTACAATGACAATTATTTTGATCATAAGGGAAGCTGTTACAGATAAATGAAGCACTCTATAAAGGCTGGGAAAGAGGTTAGTCATAGAGTCATAGAATCATAGAATTAACTGGGTTGGAAGAGACCTTCGAGATCATCAAGTCCAACCCCACTGTGATTACTAGATCATGGCACTCAGTGCCACATCCAGCCTCATCTTAAAAACCTCTAGGGACAGTGAATCCACCACCTCTCTGGGCAGGCCATTCCAATGTCTGATCACTCTCTCTGTAAAGAACTTCTTTCTAATATCC
>JAYRBT010000042.1:58761204-58806655 GCA_036023395.1 Myiotriccus ornatus | reverse complement strand
TCCGGCAGGTCGACACTCCCTCCCAACTTGGTGTCATCTGCAAATTTGCTGATGATGGTCTCAATCCCCTCATCTAAGTCATCGATAAAGATGTTAAAAAGTACTGGGCCCAGCACTGATCCCTGGGGGACACCACTGGTGACCGGCCGCCAGCTGGATGCAGCCCTATATATATATATATATATATATATGTATATGTATAAAGCATGAAGTGGTGTAATTAAATTCGGAGTCTCTACAAGCAGCAGTCCTGTGTTGTATGAAGTTTTGACATCTCTAGAAATACGCAATAGAGGAGTTAGTTAATGGCCTGTAGGAAACCCTACAGTGAAACTTAGACCAGAAATCACTGGATTACAAACCTCAAAGGCAGCTGTATAGTAGGTTGGGAGAAAACAAAATATCTAGTCCAATCTGGTTTTAAATAAGTTTATTTGGGGTCTGTAATTCCTTGGCTTCAAGGGTATCCTATGTAATCAAAATAATTAATATCTGTATCTCTTTGGGTCCATGGGCGTGATTCAAAAAAATCCTTACACAATATGTAAAGCACACTTTTATTACAGCTGGGGAAAAGCAGGGCGTTCCCCCTGCCCCCACCACTATGCTTTCCACCGAGAAAAGAAACACAACAGCTTTTTATACATTTGAGGGAGTGAGTTTCAAAATTATCTATCATATACACTCTTTATGAAGTCTGCCTTATCTAAATAGATGTTTGGTTGCCTAACTCCTATTACTATAGAGTAGTTACATAAAGTTTAATAATTTCAAACAGCTTGGGTTTCCCCCACCTCTGTTTTGTCTCCCTTTCGATGCTACATGCTAAAAGTCTTTCCTGCTTTCCCTGACAGTCCCTTTTGTTTATGTAAGCTAGCTTCATCTTAATTGCCCACAATTTGGGCAGCAACCTTCTTTCAAGGGGTTACAATTTTGCAAAGTCACACTAACCTAGCTAAATTTTTATTTTATTTTATCTTGTCTTTATTTCAGGCATCTTAGGTGATCAAAATAGCAAATACCTTGATTTCCTAGGCTCACCTGCCTGTCTAGATGTGGGCAAACTTTCACATGGATCAGGCTTCAGCTGCTGGGATTTCTGCAATTATTTACTTTTTCACAATAAGTTGAAGTTAGTTAATTCAACTTTTTATTCACTCTTCTGTGATGAAATGGACCAAGCCATGTTGACATGAACAGCATTTCAGGACTGCTCTCATGGTCTGTCTGAATCTTCCAGATTTATAGGACAACATACTCTGCAAACTAAACTATTTTATGAGCTCATTGAAAAAGAAACAAACACAATAAATATGGGCTCAATCCCCCTTTCGCAGACTAGTCTACCATGTGAATTCACTAATTCATCACAAAAGTTATGAGGTTTCTTTCTAGTTAACAACTTGCAGCTGACAACTTGTGACTCAAGTGAGGTGCTGATGTGCAAAATACTTACCTAACTCGTGGTGAGACGCTCACCCTTCCTCTTCTGTTATGGTACTGGTATCCCTACTGCCACACTGGGGAGCACAGCAGCCCCAGCAGTGCAACTGCTGTTGGATGAGATTCCAAAGCTTTTTGCCTCAACTGGTGTTTTTATACCTTCCAGCCTGGAAGTTTAGTCTGAGCCATTTCCATGAGTCAAAACTGCCAGACAATCACCATGCAAAGCATATAGGCTGCAGGAGACAGCAATCTGCAGGTGGTAATGGTGCTTTATCCCTTCCTGTCCTGACTGTCTGATATTATTTTAATGGCAGAGCTCCCAATATACATCAGACATGAGCTGTGTTACCCAAAAAATCTGACCTTATCACTCTCTCCAAATACCTGAAAGGCAGTCAAAGTGATTTAGGAGTCAGCTTTTTCTCCCAGGTAGGAAGTGAAAAGAAGAAAAGGCCTTAAATTGCACCAGGAGAGGTTTAGATTTTATATAAGGAAGAAATTCTTCACCAAAAGGATCGTCAAGCACTGGAACAGGTTGCCTAGGGAAGCTGTGAGTCACCATTCCTGGAGGTATTTAGAAGACTTGTAGACGTGGCACTTAAGGATATGGTTTAGTGGTGAACTTGGCATTGTTAGGTTAAGGTTGGACTTGGCGATCTTAGAGGTCTTTTCAACCTAAATTATTCTAAGAGTCTATAAAGCTTTCCCAGGAATCGTCAGGTTGGTGAGTTCCAAACTCTGAGAAAACCATCAACTGAGTTTCATACGAAGACAGTAATTCCCTCTCTTGCAGCCAGATCCTAATTCTATTCAAGAGAGCCATCATTTTGCAATACCTGGTCAAACAAAAATCCATTTTGAAGTCATTGCTACTATAGCCACATCCAGGATTGGAATAAACAGCTCTGTTTTTTCCCCTGAATATCAGGAGCAATGTTGAGGATTGGTATGCATTTATTATATATCTGCAGAAGGAAGCTGATGGCTGTGGCTATGTACTGCTCTAAAGCTGTTCCTGTATTATTTTATCACATCACAGACAAATTGCTGCTGGATTTATGTAGACTCATTATTTAACCAGCTGTCTTCTAGTGTTTACATTTTGTTACCATTTCATAAGATTGGACTTTCTCCTGTACGTACTCCCACAGGCCTCTCACTGCTTAATTCTAAAATACTGCATGCCAATGGCCTTGATGAAGGACACACAAACTGCTATGGAAAGGTCACAAAGTCATAAAATCATTTATGTTGGAAAAGACATTTAAGATTATCAAGTCCAACCATAAACTTAACACTGCCAAATCCACTGTTAAACCATGCTCTTAAAGGACATGGTGACAAACTCCATGGGAGCATTTGCATCATATAGCTTTGACCATCTTCATCTGCCATTGGTGAGGGCTTAAGAAGCGTTTTGCCACACAGCTTCCTGCTGCTCTTTTCTGTCCTCTGTGCCAGCATAGTTATTTGTGCAATGAACCAGATCAGGGAATTGATTGGACTGGAAAATAACTATTTAAGAAGTGCTGACCCCAATGGGTAACTGTTAGATTAATTTTGCATCTGTACTGTGTAACATCTTTGGCCATGATTATCATTCTCACCGGAGTCCCCTTGCACTGCTGAAGTGAAACAGAGGAAGCAAAGCAGTTCTTTGTTATTTACAGTCATTTTCCGTTTGCTTATGATGGTGTGCACATGTTTTACAATAAAGGATTAACTTTTGAATATAGGAAGTAACCTAAATCTATGTGAATGTTGATTATGACCAAGTATGATATTTGTAGATAGCCACGGACTGAAGCAGTTTATTTTTCCTGGCAATAATCAGGCTGCCGTGTCTGAATGCAGCCTGTTCTGCAGTAATTTAATGGAGCACAAACTAAAAGTTCACCTGTAAGGAGGTCAGAGTACAGTATATGGGAATACAACTACAGTTTGTACTACTTATTCCTATGTAAGCAGAGTTTTCAGCAGTGATGGCATAAGGCTGTAACCCAACCTTATATTCCCAGTGCTGCATGGAAATTAAATAGTTTGAATATCTTTTCAGTGCCCACCTCTGTCTGGTCCTATGTGGATTTCTTCTTGTTGAAAGTGCTTTGAAAAATTAAAATGCCAATTATGCTGATGTCACAACTTTCTTATAACATTTAAGAAATTCTCACTGTGTAAATGATATTTATTAACACTTTCGAGTGTTACAGTTGCCTGCAAGATATTTTAGTACTCGACCATAAATGATGAATGGGTGACTATCGCAAGCTCGTAAAACATTTAAGGGTGTGTACTATAGTTACATGCTACGGGAGTTTGCAAAGCCATTAATAGGCAAGGGAAGAGTGACTTGTTTGTACAGATTGGCTTGGATCACCTCCCCAGCCTGTGAAGTTTATCGGGTGCCTTAGCGGAGTGGCAGCCTAAAACTTTGAAGAGGTGGGCGTCTGGGAGTGGAGATGGATGTCATCTTTCTACAGGCTGTACAGGCAACTGACACAGCTTGTCGGTGTTACAGACGACCTAGCGAAGGACTAGAGAGTGATGGTGGATGGGTGAGATCCTCTTTTGAAATCTGTGTAGCTTTCCTTGTGCGACACTCAGATGTTGCCTTGCAGGAAGCTGAGTAAGCTGTCCCTGCGTGACAGCCAGAGACACATGGATACCGCCACGGCCACTCAAAGCCCTTCACTATGTGCTGGTTGTTCTTCATTTGACCTGGGACTCAAATCAAACCTGATTTCTGCCAGCAAATCACACCAGTGAGCATGTGCTGCTGCTTAGCCAGTGCAGCCCATTTGCACATTGAGGCTGAGTTCTGACAGGAGCACCTTTGCTTGCCCTGTGGGAAGTGAGCTGTGGAGGGGTATCCAGCATCCAGAACTGTTCTGAAAAGCTAACTAATAGAGCAACCCTTAACAAGAGACAGCATAACAAGGAAAAGTTATTTTGCTTTGTACAAACCAGGTATCACTGGTGAATAGACAGTCTTCTCATAGTTTTACTCACTCATTCTTTCCTACTAGGAGGCTTGAAGGTGTGTCTGCAAGGTCTGTTCAAGAATATTTGTGGTGACAAAGGATCAGGGAAGCTAGCTATTTAGAGCTATTTAGTTCTCATAGTGTCTTCTGGGTTGTTATTAAAGGCAGCCATGTGGTTGGTTTATGAATGTGTCTTTTACACCTTTCAAAAGATGCCAATGACTGAATCCTTTGTCTCTCCATCTGTCCCACCTCTGTGAGTCATTATGCAAAATTGCTGATTAACTCATTGCTCTTTTGTCTCTCTTTCTGGGTGTAGGCTGCTGTATTTAGGTTACCAATTGGTTTTTTTTCAGTTTGAGTATTTGTAAACATTGCAGATGGTTGTTCTGGAGACTTTATGACCTACAAATTTAGCTGCCATTAACACATGCTCTTCTATCATCCCTTTTTCTTCCACTTCTTCCTGTTCTCCTACATTCACATATTTTCTACTTATGCTCCATCCATACCGAGGCTGACATTTCTACTACTGCTCTTCACAGAACTAAGTGCAGGGCTTCTGCTGGACTTGGGGTCTAATGGGTCTGCAAAGGCAGAGGACTGAGGATGCCATTTTCTATTGAAAAGATTTCCAGCTCATTATGGCAGCAACTCAGGCTTGTTTCTGCTTCACAGGGAGCAATGCAAATATGAACTTCTAAAATTAAAGATAGCTCAGGTGAATGTGCAGCATCACAACAAAAGAAGCTCAGTACAACTGTGTCCTTTAGGATAATCTCCTTGGGGTTTGTAAGGAGGAGTCCACCGGAGCAACTTTAGAAGTGTACACTGCTGTAAGATCCAGAGCATCTTTATAAATTCCATGAGCTAGTGTCTCCAGGCACAGGGGGGGCCATGGGTGTGAAGGAGGAAGCCATGGATGAAGTCAAACCTCGCCTGCTGTACAGTGCTGATCTTTCTAGAAGTGTGGGAGAATCAGCTGAACCACCTGCATCTCCCCAAGGCCAGCAGCAATGTCCCAGTGAATGTATCGGTGTGGGAATTCACTTTGTCAGGAAATCAGTGATGGGCTATGAGCCCAGGGAAGTTACGGTAAACAGGCTCTACTGCTCAAGGGACACATTTTGGCTGGCACAGAGGAGAGGCTCTCTTCCTACCAGCAAGGAGGAAGGGCTCAGTGGTATACCGTAGCTGTGGCTCTGGGAGGAGCAGGAATACCAGGCTGGCTGAATGGGATGGCCATAAGCTCCATGCTGGCAAGACCACAGTAAGGCAGGCTGGATATAATGGCTGTACTGCTGTCATTTCATGGTGCAAGGTAGGAAGTCAGGAATCTTCTGGTGGCAGCTGCGAGCTGTGGCCAGTGGCATTGCTCCCCCACTGTGTGCTGCAGCCAAGTGGAGAAGCCACTCAAACCCTCACTGAACACCCCCGGCACTAACATGTGAGGAGCTGTGGGAGCAGCATCTCCTGCAGGGCTGCCTGGTTCGTTTGAAGGAACGCTTCCCTGTTTCTGTTTACACAGTGATCTTCTCTCCTTCAAGCAGTAGGTTTGGGCAGATTGATTGCTTTTTCAGGGAAATGCCTGGTCAGACCTAAGGCTGCAGATGGCCCAGTGGGATAGACTTGCCCCAAAATAATCAAGGGCAGAGATTCACTGGCTTAACAGATGGCTGGCTTGGTATTCCTGCACAAGAAGGGGCTCCAGCTTCACACCAGGATGGAAAAAGGAAATGGTGATAGGTAATTTCTTCAAGAGGAGACACAAATAGGAATCCAGCACACAGGAACATGGGCTTGCCTGAGAAAACAGATCAGTCCTTTGTCATCTCACACTATTCCAAACCATAAAAGTAAGAAAAATGGCATGTCCTTTCAAGGAAGTTGGAGACATTAATTAATGTTTGCTAAGCACTAAGAAGTATGGCAATAAATTACATGGGTGATCCTATGAGGATATTACTAATTGTGTATTCAGGGCAGAGTTTGAGTAAGGTATAGTAAACGAGGCATGAGGCCACGCACTTAACAATGAGGATAAAACAAGCTAATGAATAGTTGCTAGTTAAATGTATTCCCTTCATGTGCACAGAAAGGCCAAAGGTGCCATGTAAAAAGGTATGTGTTATCCTGTAATTAAAGATTTTACAGGGCATATAAGAGTTTAATTTGTCTGGGAAACTTTTAATCAGGCATTTCCTACCGTCTGAGTACCTAACTTTGCAACCCTAACACTCTTTGAACATAGGCTTTTTATGGAATTCAATGGGAATTGTTTAAATATTGTGTTTCCTCTACTTCTTTTGCCACAGCTGGCAGTGAGCTCCTTCTGCTCCTTTGCTGACTGAAACAGACTAAATGGCTTCCTGAGTTGCCTTAAATTCCATCACCAAATCCCATTTTTCGCACCTAGAATTCCTGTCCCGCTTTCTCATAAAAGAACTCAGTCCCATTTCTTGACCAAGCGTGGCTCCACTAAGCTTGTGTCTCTGTCAGGTCTTGTCTTTCCTTCTCTACTGTGTTTTTCTACTATAAATACGTGAATCTTTAAGATGTCAATACATCTCCCTACATTTATTAATATAAAATGAGACCATAAGTGATTTAGTATTCTGAAGTTTTCCACGGCAGATAAATTAATTCAGAGAAGTATTTAGTTCAGTCTACTATAGGTTTTAATGAAATAGCAGCAAACTGACTGACTATATATAGAAGCTCAGGCTGACTGTTCTCCTTGTTAAAAAATTTGAATTCCAGTATCCTGCTGAAAATAGTAAAGGTAAATAAAAAGCAGAGAATCAGATGGCTTCCATAATTGGGTATCCTCCAGTATGTTTCAGTTTTCTATTGTAGACATTTCATAAATACATTCAATAGAAAATAAATATTGGATACAGAGTAAATGCAGTATTGATACAGCAAGCACATTGATATCAGTGCTTTTGCTGTTGTTTAACATGTACTCTCTGGATTTGGCCCAGTATGTTCTGTTTCTGAAACAAAAACATGTAAGGATTTGGAACAGACCTGTGGCACAATGATCTCTCTGATCAGCACTTTAAATAATCACTTTTAAATAGGGTAGAAATAACAAGTAGCGGAGGGGATATTTTGACATGGCCATCAGGAGGAAGTGGAGATGGCACTTGGTGTCCTTTGTGTTGTGCTTTTGTTTCTAATGTCTTTACTCCAATTGATCTAGTGGTTTATTGCTTTACAACTTCTCTTAACTCTCTTGAAGCGTGGAAGCCCTGCAGAGAGGCCTCAACAAATGAGACGACTGGGCAATCACCAGCCATATGAGGTTCAACAAGGGGAAGTGTCGGATTCTGCACCGGGTATGGGGCAACCCCAGATGTACAGACCGACTGGGGAATGAGAGGTTGGAAAGCAGTGCTGTGGAAAAGGACCTGGGGGTCCTGCTTGATGGTAAATTAAATGTGAGTCAGTAGTGCCCTGGAAGTCAGGAGGGCCAACCGTGTCCTGGGGAGCATCAGACAAAGCATCGCCAGCTGGTTGAGGGAGGGGCTTGTCCTGCTCTGCTCTGCACTGGTGCGACCTCACCTTGAATATTGTGGCAGTTTTGGGCACCACAATATAGGAAAGATATTAAACTGTTAGAGAGCATCCAAAGAGGGCCATGAAGACAGTGAAGAATCTAGAGGGGAAGCCGTATGAGGAGTGGCTGTGGTCACTTGGTCTCTTCAGCATGGAGACAAGGAGAGATTGCAGTCCAGAGCTTCGTCGTGAGGGGAAGAGGAAGGGCAGGAACTGATCTCTGTGGTGACCAGTGACAGGACCCAAGTGAATGCCCTGAAGTTGTGTCAGGGGAGGTTTAGTTTGGATATTAGAAAAAAGTTCTTCCCCCAGAGGGTGGTTGGGCACTGGAACAGGCTCCCCAGGGCAGTGGTCACAACACCAAGCCTGACAGAGTTCAAGAAGTGTTTGGTTGATACCCTCAGGCACATGGTGTGACTCTTGGGAATGGTCCTGTGCAGGGCTAAGGGGTGGCCTCAGTGATCCTTGTGTGTCCCTTCCAACTCAACTATTCTCTGATTCTGTGACTATTTTATGAGATATTAGGTTTTGTTTTCTTCAAAATTTAAATATATCAAGCACGTTGGTTCTTCTTGTCACTCTGAATTTTTCAAACTGGCACCATGTAATTTCTCTTTGCTTTGGATAAGGCTGGTACAACAATGCTATTATTTCTGCCCTCCTGATCCTCCATGGCTTTGCAGAGATAACAGATCAAATGCTCACGTCCTGCATTTTTTCCTGGGACCACAGAACCAGTGATTCTTCAGACACTATAAACTCTCCTAATTGTAAGATTCTCAACATGAAAAAAGACAATCATTCATGTACTATGTGAATTTAAAATTCATTTGTACAGTATTCACTGCATTTTGTGTTCTTTTAAAGAGAAAATAACCCTAAGACAGACTACAGATGAAATTTAAAGAAAAAAACCCAACCATTCCCTGCTGACACAATAATTTTACAGTGTTTCAAAAATTACAGAATGGAGTAAAATTATTTTATTGCTTTCTTTCATCATTATACCACAGTACTAATTATGTTCCTGGTATTCTGAAGTCTATAATGGTATTTCCTGTCACTGAGTTCCTATTTCTTTATTAAATAAATTTTTTAAGCAATGGTTTATGCTTCTATTAAGGACCTGGTAGCAGACTATCATCTTACAATGACACTAGTGGGTAAGTTTTCATCCACTGTGAAAATAGAAATGATAGAACAATGATTGCATAGAATAGAAACAGTAGAAAAATGATTAATATTTTCCAGGATGATCAGCATATGCTGCCACAGAGTGAATATGAAATCATCACATTTTAATATGGAAAACTGATGAAGTCTACAGCATAAATAATACAAGTTATGCAAACGTATCTCTGTATGCATATAAGAGACTGGTGTATAGAAGGCACTACATTCTGAAGGATACTTGGTTTGCTGCAATCACTGCTTTGCATAGGCTTCAGTAAGAGTGACCTTTTATTTCAGACACTATTCCCAGATGGCTTCAGAAAGATCTAACAAAGTTCAACCAAGGAACCAGCACTTCTCTGATAAGGATGTACCCACTGCCATGGCTCTGATAAGCTCAGGGCTTAATGTGGAACAAAGGGTTATTGCTGTCTGGTCTGCAAAGCCTTAGCAAACTGCATGCAAACATAGGCAAACTTAATAATAACAACCACTTTCAATGTGCTTCCCGATCACTGCTAGAAAGAAATGCATGAAATATGACTCTATTCTTGTTAAGTGTATGATAAAGTTATTGAGACAGAGAATACACAATTGAAGGATTAACCTCCAAGGAGAAGCAGTCCCTCACAGGAATCAAGCTTGCTCTACTGAAGGGAATGGCTTAAGGTGATTTAGTCCAAAGGCCAATTGCAATAATACTTCAAAAAATGTTTTAGTGCAGTTCTTAAAGTAATGTACCTTTTCCTATGGCTTCTAGGGCACATTTGGCAGCTGGGGATTTCTGCACAGAAGCCATCCATGAGAGACCCCTATGACTGGAACTGCAAAAGGTGATGGCAAAAGGTTTGGCACTGCACTGGCTGTAATGCTCCTAGGGACGTGCTGGAGAGAAGCCCTTGGCCATGGAGGAGTGGTGAGTTACTGCAGCTCCTTTCCTCTATTTGAGCAAAGCATAGAGACCAGGGCCAGATGTTAACAAATGCTGAGCCCATAGGAAATTTCAGTGTTAAGACTGTTACAGAACACATTAATGAGGTCTCTGAAGGTAAGATGCCTGTCATTAGTACAGTCGCCTGGCAAAATTTAGTGGTGTGGGTTCCAACCATACTTCCAGCAATTGTCATAGACTTGTTTGGAGACGCTGTCAGACATGACTGGAATCTTAATGTTCTTCTCCATATTTTACTTTCCATTCACTTATTACAGGTCCAATTCTGATAAAACCATTGGAAATCACACCCAAATATTTGGCAATGGAAACCTAGCCTGTTCACTTGAAGCCAATGTAGCATTTTCCCAACATCTTTCAATTAACTATAATCAGGAAGTTGTTTATGTTTTTAATAAGTAGATGGTAAACAGTTTTATTTTTAAGAAAAAAAATTTTTTTCGTTTCTTTTTTCCCCTCAGTAAGGTACAAGATTTCTAGTATTGACTGAAACAATGCATAAGTGAGGCAGATCATGCTAAGATTTTGTTTGAAGAGCTTTGTCACTGTCTTTCCTGTCCTAATCACTACCCTATTTAAACATTCAACCTAATCTGCATGAAATCACTAAGTTAGACAAATTATTGCAGTGATTTTGTCATACAAGCCAGTGCTTTAGGCAAATTTAGATCATCAGAATAATTTCTCATTTTCCCCACATTTATAAAGATATTTTGTATCTTACTTTGTCTTGTTGAGAATTATTTTAAGAGAGGCTTTGTAATAGAAAAGGAGATCTGTCATCAAACCAGTCATTTTTCTGGCACACTGCACTGCGAGTAATGCAATTGCTTAAATAAAAATGGTGCAGCTTTAACATCATAATCTAATCACTCATTTCTTTGCCTTTCATTCTAATAATGTAAGACATAATGAACTCTTGGTAGATATAGTAATACCCCATAAGTATTTCTACAGGATTTATGTTGTCATTTAATATTATTTCAAAGGACAAAACATAATTCTTGCCATTTTGCTCCGTTACTCATTTTGTGATTTTTATGTTCTCCCACTATCACTGAAAAGAAATGATCAAATTAACCATTTTAACAAGCATTTGCTACTTGTGCCTACGTACAATTCATTTCAATGACCAATGAAATCAATCAAATAATGGGGCTTAGTCTCCTTTCCCTGAATAATGACTTCAAAGAAGATCCACCCCCCTCTCAGGGAAAGAATGGATAGCTGGGAATGCTCAGGGGAATGAAAGGGTTTAAAGCACCACACATAAAAGGCTGAGTAGAGGAGTCTTTGAAAATAAATGCAAGCTTCAACAAAGGATGAGAAAGAAAAGGGTACAGAGGGAGCGGCTTGGTGTAGATATGGACGGCGCATACAGAAGAGGTTACTGAGGCAATGCATAATACCCCAACGAAAGGGCAAATGGGCTGTAGGTGAGGGGTTGTAAGCTGGGGAAAATGCGTTTTGATGAGGAGCACAGGATGTAAAGAGGCAGGCTGTGGCTAACATGGTAATGAAGAGACCTGAAAAGGAAGCCAGTCTGGAAAATTAAATGAATTATCTCAAAATGAAGGGGTTGTATTTCCACTAGTATACAGTGAGCTATTTTTTTTTTAAATCAAAAAATTATGGTGAGAAAAAGAGAGACGGGCCCATATTAATATTTTTTAAATGACAGAAATTATAACAATTCTTTTCCGTTTTCCCATATGTCATCTTTAGATTTAATTGCAAATAAAAGGCACCTGATTTCTCATCAATCCAGAGTGGTGAAAAAATCATAATATTGCCTCACAGTTACATAGTCTCGATTCTTTGCATTTGTAGCAAAGTCACACTGGAAGATTCTCTTGGAGGAGGACTGAAGTAGACTGTACCATTTCTAGTGAGTGGTTACATCCACTTCTCCAGACAACAGGCAAACATAGAAATGATCAAAGGAGTTGGTAAGTAACCTGTTGGCTGCAGTCTTCTTAGGTTAGAATCCTTTGAGTTCAAAAGATTGAAAACCTCCTATAATTATTTTAAGCCATTTTCTCAGTTTTTGTTGTTGGTAAGCTGTTGATAGGTTAAGCATGTAATTAAAAAGGAATTGAGCAGGACTTCAGTGAAGTAGCAGATTTGAGCTGTTGTAGCTGAAAGACAGATTTGATGTAACATGGTGTCATGGTTTAATCCTGGCTAGCAAGAAAGTACTATGCAGCTGCTCACTCACTGCCCCACCAGCGGGACTGGGGAGAGAATCAGAAGGGCAAAAGTTTGAAAACTTGTGGGCTGAGATAAAAACAGTCTAACAGGGAAAGCAAAAGCTGCACACATAAGCAAAGCAAGGAATAAATTCCCTGCTTTCCATGGGCAGACAGATGTTCAGCCATCTCCAGGAGAGCAAGGCCCTGGTGTGTCTTACTTATTGCTTGGGAAGACAAACACCACCACTCTAAACATCCCCCGCTTCCTCCTTCTTCCCCCTACTCTATATACTGAGCATGATGTCATATGGTATGGAATATCCCTTTGGTCAGTTTGGGTCACCCGTCCCAGCTATGCCTCCTTCCAACTTCCCATGCACCCCCAACATCCTTGCCAGCGTGCCAGTGTGAAAAACAGAAAAGGCCTTGGCTCTGTGTAAGTGCTGCTCACCGATAACAAAAACATCTCTGTCTTATCAACCCTGTGTTCAGCACAAATCCAAAACACAGCCCCATACTAGCCATTGTGAAAAAAATTAACTCTACCCCAGACAAAACCAGCACACATTGTTAACATTTTTGATTTTGTTAGAGCTAACAACTTTGTGGAGATATGTTAAAAGATCATCACTCCCTGACAAAATTCCAATAATGTATGTTCAGCCACCTCCAATTATTGAAGCAGCAGTTGAGTCATAAGACTTACTCATGGATATTTGGCTTTACTCTCCAACTGAGATTACCTAATGGACTAGAACACTCAAGGGGCTGTACCAGTACTGTCATGGCAATGTTTTAAGCTCTGTTTTTCTAGGAGTGTTTGCAGTGCTCTGGGAGGATCTTGTCTGAGCAGTTTGATGTCACTGAAGAGCATAAAAATGCTGCTGTCCCTCCATAATACGTTGCTGAGGCTCGGATTCTGCAGTGTTTTTTGAAAATGGAACACAAATTTTAAAATAAGTGTTAGCTATTGGGACTATGTCAACTGGGACAGATAGACAGGATAACCAGTGGTGAGCACAAGACTTTTGGATGACAAAGGGCATCATCAAGGCCTACTTCTCTGAGTTGGTGCCATACCTTCACCATCCTCACATGAGATTTCAGAACTCATAGCCATGTCCAAATAAATGACTGCCACCTTTTAGAGTCTTGCAACCTCCGACCATTACTCCTTGGTCACTAATTCCTTTGAGGTGATCAGGTACACCATGGGGCAAAGAGGTTATGGAGATTTTGTCTTCAATAGTGCTGTGGGTGACATCTAAGAAGGTCTCCAAGACTTCCTAAACTGACAAGAATCATATTGTCCTTCCGCTTCCAGCCTACTGTTGCTACAACTACATACGTTGTAAGGCTTTGCTCAGCCTCTGAGACTGCCACTGAGTTATCTTTCCCTTTGAGAAACTCCTCTTTCTCTATGGTACAGGTTTGAAGGAAACATCATATCTTCAGGGCTGCAGACTGCAACTACTTGAGTTTTTTCGCAGGTATAAATACATATATATAAACTATATATAAAAATATATATATATAAATATATATATACACCTAACCATTCAACCTCCTTCACGCTTTGAGGCCACCTTTCAGGGAATGCATGTACCTTAGTTACGTGCTGGAGGTCTTTGTGATGCAAAGTCCACACAAGGATTTAGGACTAATTACTCCACTGAGTGTCGAAATGCTGTGGAGCAAAGCTCCTGGTCTGATTTCATTCAATGGGAATTTGCTTTGTGCCTACCAGCACCACTCTGAGAAACCAGTTAACGTATGACAAATGGGGACAGTCTTGCTTCAAAACTACTCTGTTGCTATGAACCAAATTACTGAGATAGAATGGCTGTGACTTAAAAGTACCTGAATATGTTTGTGCGTGACCATGATCAAGAATTACTACTATTATTTTTTCTTAAGGGTTTCTATTTAAAGTTGTATGATTAAAAAGAAATAATATGATTACTGCTTACTGTTTCTGGCTTTCTGCAAAACGGAGAAAACTAAAAAGAACATTTTGTAAACAGAACATCTTTGCAATAACACAAAGAACTGTATTCATAGTTTGCTTTTCTGCCATGTTGTAAATATTTCAAACCCAAATAAGTCTGTGTAGTAGCTGACAAATGTATTGTTTTAAACCTTTGAACAATGTCATTTGCATTTTTTTAAAAAAATCAAATAAATTAAAAGATCTGCAGTCCTCAGAAAGAGAGGAAATAGTAACAGTCTTTGAAACTTGATTTCTGTATTTGCACCACAGTAGTGAGTTATTTGCATATTCATTAACTAAAGGTTGGCTTTTGTTGATTTCCTAAACCCTAAAGAACAGAGTCTGAGCTTTCAATTTTGCAGGTGTCTGAAGCTCTGCAGAACTGACGTTGATAAGTTCTATCATCTTGAGAACAAGCTCTTTTGTAGCTTTCATGTAAGTAATTTTCTTTTATGTTCTAGTTTTGCTAAGTTTAGCTGTGGTTGAGTATCTCAAACCAAGATCACGTGGGCATTTATGGCTAGAAACAAACTTCTCCGCCCTTGCTCTGCACCACCTGTGTCCTGTGCACCAGCTGTGATCTGGAAGCTGTGGGGCTGGTTTAGATGAGGGAGAAGAGTTTTCAGCAGCCTTGGAGGTCCACACATGTGCCTCTCTAGCTCCCAGACTGGCCTGAATCCCAGCATCCCTCAGCACACACAATTCATTTTGTTTCTGTTGGGTCCCTACCCATGTAGCTGTGCCTTTTCTTAATTAACTCTGTCTTCATGAAGGCTTCAGGCATCTTCTACAGTAGATCATCTCCTTTTACTTATCATGCATGCTGCTATTACTCAGGCAGTAGAAATAAGCAGGGCAGACTTGGTTTAGTTAAATATATAATGCAGCTTTCAGGAACCCCCAGAATGCAGCAATGTCATCCTCTGTTGATAATAATCATGAAGTCAGTCTTTAAATGCAGGATTTGGATTGCCTGTTGATGATTGCACCTGTTTGTTATCTCATTTGTGGAAAGTTGAGATTAGAAAGATGCATTAACATCTTTGCTCCCTCAGTGCAGAACCATCCTCTCTATTTGATTTTTTTCCCTAGCCTAGCTTATCAAAAAGTTCATAAAATGATGCCAGGAGAGTTCACTGTTAATGAATATTCGTTGATGCAATATTTCACTACATTTTTATGGGTGAATCTACAGCTGAACACACTTTTTTTCTGAGTGAAGATAGGTTATAAAGCTGTATCTGGCAAAGGGGTTTTTCCTATAACTTCTTCCTTTTATGAATGAAGGTTCTCTGCAGCTTTTCCTGAGAACTTGGAGCTGAACAAGACAAACCGGTAAACTTAACCAGAGATCTGGACTACAGAGCAATGTCTTCACAATAAGAAACTGATAGGGGCTGTGGCAGGAAGATGAGATATGTTTTGGGGAACCTTGAACCTCAGCTATGTTTATTGTACGAGCTGTCACCAATGTGGCTGTGCTGTGAAGAAGTGCAATCCCTGAGCTGGGCCAGTGCAGAACTTTAGTGTAATTCCACCCAAACAGCAAAACTTCAGAAAGTATGTTTATAGATATTCGTGTGTCTGTGTCACTCCACTATTTTACTGAGCTAAAGTCTTGGTACTTCAGCTTCTCTCAGCAGTCCTTTAAGTGGAAAATGGGAGCCAAGAACAATTCTTGTACCTAGGAAAGGGCTGGAGACGGAGGCTTACTGAATTGCAATGTGAGGTGGGGAATGGCAGAAAGAAGATCCTGATTGGTACAGTTTGTCACTTCTCTTCCTCTGTGAGTCAATGCCTTTCTCTGTTCATGCCTCAGGGATTCTCTCTCCCACTAGGCTCAAATTCTGCATCTCAGCAGCCAAGAGGTATGGGCAATAAATCCTGAATACAGACAAGGGGTGCTTAAGATCAGGAATCTCAGCCAGCAGGATGAACCAAGAAGCTGGAGATGATGGCTGAACCCTGCCAAGATTCAGAGGAGCACAGCAGCATGCCAGACCCTTGCTGGATTTGAGAGTATCAGTCTGGTAATTGTCCAGTAAGGGGGCCCAAACCGCAGTGCTGGTTTTGTGGTAGAGTATCACGATTAAAGTGGTTTTACTACACAGCTCACTCAAAACCTGGCCAGTTTTCCAAGCTAATGTACAGCAAGGCCTTGCAGACAAGTAACAGTGTATTCATATAGTGCATTTCTTTTTAACAGGAAACATGAAAAAAAGCACATTGATTCCAGATTACAATGTCAGAGATACATGAAGAACATCTGTCACTGTGACAGAATCATAAATCATTGTGCTGAAATCCTGACATGCCTTTTTTCATTGGCAAAGTAATTTTTTAAAATGGGATATAATTAAGTTGCTTAGTGCCACACATTATCTATTTTAAACCTGTTATTTTTTCTCATGTGAAAAATGTCAGATGAAGCACACCAGTTTTGTTTTGTTTTTAAATTAAGCTAGTCAAAAAACAACAAAAAAAAAAGACTGCTATATACCACTGCAATTCAAGGTTCTGCTAAGAATTGTTCCATGTGAAGACATCATAAGGAAAATAAACCTGTGAGTAAATGAAACAGTGCTGTAGGTGTACCAGCAAACCATCCTGATGTGGAAGACAGACAAGTAGTAAGAGACCAGTATAGCTGCATCAGGAGTTCTCCAGTGACTTGAATATAGAAAAGGAAATTCTATAAAGAATGAAAGCGAGGGCACAGAAGTGAGATGAGTAATAAAGCAGTGGCATAAACATCTAGGGATAAAACTAGGAAGAATCAGTCACAAAATTAGTTACAGCCTTCTTGGAGTAAAAAATGGAAGAGGTTCTATAAATACCAAGAAATTAGAGGAAGAGAAGTGTAGAGGCACAAATAATAGGCAAACTGAGTAGAGTGAAATATTTTATTATTTATTTTGCTACGTTCTTTACATGCACATAAACATTAATGACAGGTACTTAACAACATCTTTTTTTAACAGGGGAAGGACATACGCTAGAATAGGGGAAAAAAACCACAAGTAAAAGAATGTTTGAGTAAGTTATACGTATGCAAGTTTCTAGACCTTGCTGAAATTCACTTAACACCTACTGGGCTCTTGACTTATCTCTGAGAGTTCTTGCAGGAGTGCATAAGTCACCAGGGCCTACAGCAACTATGTAGCCTAAGATGGAAATACAGTCAGCATCATACTTCAAATTTTTGATAATGATCAGACATCTGATAGCACAAAATATATTTTGAAAATTATTTCAAACTAAACACCCAGTTGGTTTAAAGGCTTTCTCTTCTTTAATTCTTGCCCTCATGGCACATAGTTCTAAAAAAGGAAAAGAAAAGAAAAATTTGGTAAGTTTTCTTAAATGTGACATTCACAGCAGGCTCAGATTTCAACACTATTAAGAAGTTGTTGGCTGCAGCCCTGATTTGCAGGGTTATAATAATTTCTGCTTTTAAAAATGGGAAATGAAGAACCCAGGGAATTACAGAGTACTCAGCCTAACTTCAATACTGAGAAAGATAATGAGGCAAATTCTTGAGAAGTAAATTCATACACACTATGAGAATAAGGTGATAAGAAGCATCCAACGTGAATTTGTCAAACTGATCTAATTTCCCTCTTGAATAAGGCAACTGGTCCAATAGATAAGGAAAAGAAGTAGAAATGACCGTATGTTGACCCAAGAAGCATCTTGACCCGAGAAAGGCTTTTGACACTGTCCTGTATGCACATAAATGAACTGGGGAAAGCTGTTGCATTTGAAATCACATTCTAATTCTGTTCTAATTCATTACTGTTAAAAGTAAACCTAATACCTGATTGTGGGTAGCTGCACTAGGGGGACATCGAAGGCGTCTTGCACAGCTCCTGACAGATAGACTTCTGTTTAATGTTTCAATAAGGGCTTAGATGACAGAATTAGAAATAATTATATACTAAGCCTGGTAGGTGGCACCATGTAAAGATCTGCAAAATGTGCTCAGGGACAGAATTAGTATTAAAAAATGTCTTGAGTGGTTCTGAAGTCCAACATTAAAAATCTGAATAAAGACAATTGCACAGGACTACATTTGGGAGGATAAAATCAGAAGCATAACCACAGAATGGCACTGCAGATAAAGATCTAATGATTAATGAGGGCCATGAATGAGTCAACAGTGTGATGCTGTTCAGGAAAAGAGATAAATGTAATTCTAGATTCTCTTGAATTGTCTGCTTGAAACAGTATATGAACAGTATATGTAAGATGAGATAATTAGCATGTTCTTCTTGGCACTGGTAAGGCCTCAGCTAAAATAGTGTTTTACTCTGAGGGACTATAATCTAAGAAATATGTAGATCAGCTGGAAGCAATCCAGAGATCAACTAGGATGAAATTTGGAAAATTGGATCCATAAAGCAATGTTGCAATTTTTAGTTTTGTTTTAATAAAATAAAATAAAAAAAAAAAAGGTTATGTGGGGTTCAACAGTCTTTGAGTACATAAAAGGCTAATATAAAGAGAGTAGTTCTATGTCTTTTCATGCCCACTAATGATATGGGCAGAATGTAAAGGAAAGCTTTTTTAGGTGTACTATAAAAGGTATTACAGTAACACATTCTAACTAGAAGAAAAGATTATTGCTGGAATATATTTCCCAAGAAGGTTGTATAATCTCTATCATTGTTTTTGGATACAAATCAGAAGGACTGCCATCCACAATTATCAAAACAACTGTGTACTTTCTTCAAGGTTAGGAGATGGACCAGATGAATGTATTAGGTGGCTGAAATCCCTGAAACTGTGACAAAGTGTTCAAGTTATTACAAGGTAATCCATAAAAGGTTTTCGCTAAGAAAGCATTTGAAAATGCCATGTGTGGTTCATTTGCTGGTATGGAATATTGCACAGGTTGTTCTCTGGTCTTTTTAAAAACAAACCAAACAAAACACCTTTGTTTCCTTTGATTTTGTGTTGTGGGATTTTTGGTTTGTTTTTATTTTACCTCAGGAAGGTTAGGTACAGCTTTGATTAAAAATATTGAGGAATAGCACACTACATAGACCCTTGAGATTTCACTGAGGTCTACAATTTTATGATTCATATACAATCTGCAGTATTTTTTCTGACATGTTGAAGAGCTTTGTAAGCAGAAGTTAATTATTAAACTAGTTCGTTTCCCAGGGCAGAAATGACCTAATCATTTATGATAGTGCTTGAATGAGGAATTAAACAAACATATCCAGAATAAACACAGATCAAATATTCTTTGACAATGGAAAAGTACAAAATCTTTGTTTTCAGGCCACTGAGTGTGCAAAACAACAGCACAGATCCAGACCTTAGCAAAACTAACAAGTCAGGATTTCTCAATCTGTGAGAAATTCTGTATTTTTATAATTAATTCAAAATTTTAGAATGTTTTTTCTAATTTGCAAAATTTTAAAAATAGGAATGAGAAAAAATGAGATTCTTTTGGAAAAGCTGGAAAGTTTTGAGGACTTGAATTACAACTGAACATTTCAACATTCAAAACCCAAAATGTTGCAGTCAAGGTGTACCACATATATATGTCTGAACTAGGGGAGCACAGAACTTTGTAATACACAAGAAAATGCCAACCAAAACTACTATGCAAATAAAGCAGTATTCTGCAAAATTATGGTTTTTTGTGTTAGCTCAAAATAAACATCTTTATAATCACACCCCCAAGAGAAAACTGAGCAAAGCTATTTCTTTTTCCATTTTAATTTTTTTTTATTTAAAACTAAGTTCTTCAGAAAATAAGCTCTTTGTTAGAAATTCAAATCCATATTAAACTTTTGACAAATTCTAGTCACTATAAAAATAGCTGGTTCAAAAATGTTTTCTAGAGAAATCTGTGCTCATCACAGTGGACTGTGGTGTTGACCAAAATATGACTGTAAACACTGGAAGTGTTTGCAGTTACCATTGTTATTGTAGTCTAGTAGAAGATGATCATGAGGCTCAAAGAGAGGATCATTATAAGATTGTGACTTTGCAAAAATTCAGAAATATTTAGATTTGGTGTTAATTGATAAGCCATGCTTCAGTCATTATCCACTGGTCTTTTTGTTCTTTTAAAAACACACATGATATTTAGACACCAGAATAATGATTTCATACTGCACGAAAACTTTCTTATAACCAAACACTGAAGCTTGTGAATTTTGCTGTGCAAATGGATAGATACTGACCTAACAAATCTGGCTAGCTTCAGGTATACCATTACACACCCCAACCCTTGGATGAACAGCAGTAAAAAACCTGCAGAACTTCAAAGATCCCAGGACAAATCTATCAGGTGTCAAGGACAGCCTTAATACCAAAGCCCAGAGGGACAATTAGACAATGGGAGTTGGAATAGATGGCCTTTAGAATCCCTTCCAATCCAAGCTTCTCTATGGTTCTATGGCCCAAGAGAAGAAAACTCAGCTCAGCTGACCTTGTGTAGAGCAGCCTTGGTGAGGAAATTTTGTTACTGGGACCTGTAAATCCAAAGGTGGACTGTTTGGTTTGCAGACCAGAACAGGTTTGCAGGGGCTTTGTACAGCCCCATTGCACACTCCAGCAACCTAAAGTGTCTTAAGCAGCTTAAGTAGCTTTAAGCAGCTTTGAAGACTTAGATACTTTAAGCTTATAAAGCAGTTTAAGCTGCTTAAACCGCTCTAGGACTTTAACAAGGGCCCCACGATGCTGCTCCTTGCCAAGCGAGTGAAACAAAGATGCCTGCAGCTCCCTCACCATTGGCTGGAGGGATGGAGCTACAGGGCTGCCACAGATCCAGACAGGAATCTGCTGATACTGATATATTTTGTCAATGATGATGTATAAAATAACGTAACATATTTTATCCCCCCTTGATTAACTCAATGTTTCTTTCTCTTTTGTAGCTGCTTCCCTTTCCCAGCCACCTCCGTCCTTTTTTTTCTATTTTTGCCCATTTAGCTCAGGCTCTTTCAGTATCTCTTTCGTCTCTAATTAATTCTTCCTAAAGAGATCAGTGGACTGCTCTTGCTGCAGTGATACACTTTTATGAAGAAAACATGTCTTGATTCAGCCTATTCAATCCACAGAACTGTGCTTGGGGTAACTGTTCCTTTGTATCACTATGGTTTAACCTAAATCTAGAACTTTTTTCTCAGAAGAAGGGCATGAGTTGATGGAAGCATTGTGAAAAAACCCAGTTGTGTAATCCCAGGAAGTACTGGTGGCAGCCATTAGGTTATCACCTATAAAAGCAGGTAACCAGATGGAATAGCAGAAGGAGGAATACAGTACCTTGAATCTGTGTTTCATTTTGGAGGTTTCAGTAAGCATGTAGGAGAAAGTCTGGGGATAGCTGCCCAGAAAAATGGGTAAATGTATCTTCCTACACTGATAATCTCTTAGGGCTGAAAGGACTTTGTTTTCAGTTTTTACTCCATCTGTCTGAATTTGGGGTATGCTGCACAAACCACAAGTCATCCTGTTCTTACTAAAGGATATAACACCCCTTCCCACTTACACACAAGACAGCGAGTGTCTGTTTGGTTTAGTGACAATTCACTTTGAACTGCCACGTTAATAACTAGGATAGTGGTGATGATGTACTGGAGCACTTGAGCTGGATTTGTTGTCTTTGGTGCTGAGGACTCACTCAGGCCTACATCATCGCACTTTTCTCATGTTTGAATTCCTTTTCCAGTTCCTTTAGAAGGAACATTCTCCTCTTCTCTTTCTTCTCCTCTCCTCACCTATTTCCTGGGGTCATATCTTAACTTCTCTGGTGTTCTCTCTCCATAGTCCTCAGTTTAACTGGGCCCATATTTTTCACAGCCTTATGGAGTCCATCACATGTGACTTTGTATACATCACATACACTAATCACAATTTAGCTATGAAATGTAACGATAAAGCTTATCATACTCGAACAGTGTGTTCTAAAGACTTGAGGGTGTAAGCAGGAAGAGGGATAATGGTCAGCCTTACTCACTGATCTATTTTTTGCTGGTTATCTGTGTTATACATTCCTAAATGATGTTGCATATCACCACAGTGTGTATTGAATGCACACCATGTCCAGTGTGACATACTTACACAAGCAGCATTGAACACGTTCGTTGAAGCTTGATTTATACCAAATGCAATTTTTTTCCAGTAGCCTGAAAGCATGTTTGTCTCAATTTCTATTTAAAGAAAACGATTTCTAGCATGATCTATTCTTTTCAAGTCATCAATGCATTTTAACCCCTTTTCCCATTTATCCAGCTATTAATTATTACTTCCTTCAAAATGTGTTATAATACCCTACATATGATGCCAATAGGATTCACTAGATTGTGAGTGATTAAATTATTTATTTCTTAAATATTGGTTTGATATGGTCCCATCAGGTGACACCACTGGTAGTTAACAGATATATTTGTAGTGGAATACTGGAACCATTGGAGCTCAGTATCCTTGGGTTCGTACCTTGTGTCTATATCATCCTCCCAGTAGTCCCAGCTCCTTCTAAAGCTTCAGTCAGTTTTGTAGGAGAAAGAGCAGGTTGTTTGGGCTACCTGTGGGCTTTGTGATCAGTGGGAGAATGCTAGCTGTTTGGTGTCTCTACAGCTCTAGGGCTGGAGAAGATGAGCTGTACCTGCCATTCCCTCAGGTCCAACAGTGACTTGGGTCCCACTCTCCTCCAAGAAGCTGCTCATTTGCATAAATGATTAATGATGGGAATTAATAAGGTTAATCAAATTTAATTATAAGCATGGAAAAGTAATCTTATTCAATTCAGAAAAGCTATATGTGGTCACCTATTCATAACTTATGCATTTTCTATGAACTATTTTTTTTTACATCTGAGAACAAAAAGGTCCCATTCATGTTACAAGAGAGTTTGGGTAGTTTCAGATCTGATGGGTTATTTTAAAAAAATTTGTAAACCAGAAAACATACAATACCAGGCATCAGGTGACGTATACAGGCCACAGTTTGGCAGCCATTTATGCTTATGCCCGAATTTCAGTTGGAACTTCATTTCCTTTGGCTTCCAGAAAACTTCAGTGTACGTTAAAATTACCTCTGCTGATTTGAGGTGATAGCAGCACTGCATGTTTGTATGCCTTGATAAACAGCTGCGTGTGTGCCAAAAGTACTTCACTGACTGTGTCGAGACTGTTGAGGTCACACATTTGGGCTGATCCATTCACCACTGGAGAAAGACATTTTTCAGCGCTGCTGCTGGACTAAATCACCAAGTGCTGGCGGGCTGCCGGGGTTGTGTTGCTGGGCAGATCATCAGGTGTTGGCCAGTCACTGAGGGGTGCTCACATAGTAAAAATGTACCGGACAGCAGACTCACCCTTCCTTCCTTCCTTCCTTCCTTCCTTCCCCAAACTCATGACAACTGTCTCCTTGATGCGTCTGCAGGATTACAGCTGACCCCCTTACAGGGGGCTTCACAAGCCAAATTGTCACTTTTTCTCATCCCTCCATCTTCTTCAGCATTTTCTCCCAAACCTTGACATTCCCACCATTGTTTAATTCATTTTTTTAACAATCTTGTTTAGCTGAAATAAAGTGATAGCTTATTTCAACTTCAAAAAATAACTTTCCTTTACATTTGTTCCTAGTTAATTTTTTTCTCTTTTTCTTTTTTTCCAGCTTTGGTGGCTAGCTTCTTTGGCTATTGGATTACACAGTGAACTGCCTGAATCTGTTATGTGTCTGTGAATACTGTTTCCCCAGACTGCAACACCAGCCCAATTCTTTGCTCTGCTGGAAGTCATCCTAAGAGGTGGGTAGTGTTTAGGACTTTAGGAAGAAAGCCAGAGTTTGCACTCTACCAATATTAATTTCACGGGTTCCCCCTTGCATTCTTGATTCTGTAATTGGGCTGTGCTTCCATCTCCACCCATATCCTGCCTTGACACACATCCATGTGCGGATGACAGGGGCAATGATGGGTGAGCCAGCCAGCTTGCAGGCTGAGTCACCCCAGGAGGGCAGGCAATTAGGATGGAAAAGGAAGTGTGCCAACAAAACAGGTGATCTGAGCAATGCACTGCACCTCACATGCCAAAATGGATATTGCACAATATTGGCAGTGACAGAGAAATGTGGAGAAGAACACAAACATGTACTTCCAACATGGCCTTCATAATAGGAATTAAAAAATACCAAAGCTGAGCCTGTTTCTTTTCATGGGCAATTTTAATACCAAAGATGAATATAATAATCAAGAAATGGATAGAGCAGTGGTGTAGTATAACCCTCTTAGCATATTTGGTCACTTTTATATGAGTGTCTTTTCCCGTGCATGGAGGCTCGAAAGCAGGATCACAAACACAATTTATGAGTACAGAACAATTATGCTATTTGTTGGATTGTACTCACAATAAATGTCTGGGAGTAATGTGCTATTAGCTTTGGCACTAATGCCCTCACTTCCTCTGATGCACGTAACCACTGGGTTTCTGCTGGTCAGGCAGATGGTAATCACATGGGGAAGTGCCAGACTCCATTGCTCCTTGCAGTAGAATGGTCCTCAGTTTTGCTGAGTTGCTATTTTCTATTTTGTTTTTTTTTTCTCAGGGTTTTAGAGCTTTTTCAGTTGTTAGTTTTTCCTTCAGTCCTTGAGTGATTGCTACAGGCTCAACAATTTCACTTGTGTCCTTGTTTCAGCTTTTTTAATATATCTTTCTAGACTTAAGTCTATATGCTATCACTCATAGGTTAGCAAGCTTTTTTTAGTAAAGCAGAGCTGGGGTCATAGGACCTACCTTGGCCTTGTGTTAAAATAGTAAGACTGTGAAAGCTTTACCAAGATGGTGGGAGACAGACTGATCTGTGCTTGTTGTTTGATGTATTTTTAAGCACTTTGCTGGCTTAAACAAATGAGTCTTGCCAGATGGCAAAAAGACTCAGAAATAGATACTAACACAAACACCACACAGGGTCAGATGTGCTATATAACTGATGGTATCAGTGATGGTCTATATAATGCCAGAATAGTCTGGGGAGGATGGACTTCAAAGGCAAAATTACTTAGAAATCAGTGATATGAAGCTGAAAACAAAAGAGTGCTGCATGATATTCTGACTTTGACCATGTTCAGATTTATAAGAATTAAAAAAAAGTTACTGTGAGGATGATTAATCATTGGCACAGGTTGCTCAGAGAGCTTTGGCACTCCCCATCCTTGGAGGTTTTCCAGATGTGACTAGATAAAACCCTGAGCAGCTTGGTCTAAGCTAAGCATTGACCCTGCAAGGGGACAGGTGAACATACCAGGGACCTTCTGAATTCCCTTTCAGCTCAGGTCGCTCAGTGATTCTACAAGTTAAGCTACTGTTGTAGTCAAGGGTAGGTGAGGTGGAGAAATCGTGTCACGAAGGGAAAATGCTCATTATGACATTTCCCAGTGTGTCCAAGTCTCTGTAAAACTAGGCTGCTATCGTCTATGTAAGGTGATCCTGTCTCTCTCCAGTTCCTGTCCTGGTGTTCCTAATTTCTCTCTTGAGCTAGCGCTGGCCCTTGTCCAACATCACTGTGAGCTGTTTCAGCTCACCAACCTGACAAAAGCTGATTAGTTTTTTTAACCTGGTTGGCTTTCTGCTGATTTAGTTAGCTGAACTACTTCAATAAGAGACAGATGAGCACCACAGCATGAGGAGGAGGTGGCAGTATGTGGTTAAGATTGGAAGGAGTTAAGGGTGGGCAGGGCCCTCTCAGTGGGTGCGAGCCATTACATTTGCCTTGTTGCTTCATGAAAACAATGTGATATATCTGCAGCAGCTTTCATACAGGCAGAACAGCAAACTGGGTAAGCCCAGAAAGGATGAATCATAAAGAAAATAAAACCTCAAAAATAAAAATTCTATAATGCTAAGACTGATGAAAAGTATGGAATTAGAGAAAGGAACACGAGAGCAAAAAGTCACTGACTAATAATGTCCAAGGAAAGATGAACAGAGATGTATCAAATGCCTAACACTTGAAACTGAAACTTCTGCCATGGTAGGAAACCACAGATCTTGTTTACCAAGTTACAAAAATCCCGTGTGGGTAGTTCAAACAGGAAATGGGCTGATCAAAAGCAAAGATAGGTACAACAGATACAAAGATATGTACAACAGAGATACTACAGATAATCAAAGCATTTTAAAGAAGTTGGCAGCAAAAAGTTAGCCCTACTTTGACGTGAGATTCTGTGACATGAGATGATCTGACCTCATAAGAGATTGCCGTTGGTGCAGCGGTGATATCAGAAAACCAAGCTGCGGTCCAGTAGGTTGCAGCAACAATGCTGTGAGAGAGATTTTTATTGTAGTAGGAATGCTAAGAGCCCATGATGTCACAGCAGAAGTGAAATTTTAGAAGTTGAAAAGAAAACCTGGGAAAACCCCCAAATTTTGATGAGGGGAAACACGGAGTTGTTAAAATACTGAAATGTGAGACTGGGAAAGTGTCTCTCTGCCCTACGCTATAGGGGAGGTAATTTGCAGTGGAAGATGCAAATTGCACACAAGATGATATAGATGATGGATGCAGAAATGGAGGAGAACAGCCCTGGGACTCAGGCCCAGAAAAGAGGATATTCATACAAAAAAGCATCCTGAAAGAACATGTGCAATGACATGCTTTGCCCATCACCAGCTTCACTGATTTTTTTTCTTTTTTTTTTTTTAAGGTTGCTTGACATCCGCCTCAGGAATGCTGTGTGGAACTTCAGCTCTTACTCCATCATCACAGCCTTGCAGAGAGCAGTGGATGGCTGCATCAGGAGTCCATCTAAGTAAGAGACTGGGTCACTTTGAACACTGGTGTGGAACCAGGGTACATTTACCTTCTGGGAATGTTTAGCATTATCCCACACAGCTACTGTGTAGGCAGCACAAGTAGCAGCATACTGTGGGGTGGATTGCACGTATCTTGGAGGTATGCACTGTGTTACTGAGCCATAGACCTGAAAAAAACCTGTGAAGATATATAACCTAACAAAAAAGTAAGCCAAACAGGATTAAAAATAAGTTACCAAAGCAAACATCCCTGAATGCTTAATGCCAAAAATTGAACTCATGTTAGAAAATACAAATTCAGGGGAAGTAGAGCATCTTGCCTGTCCTGTCTATATCCCAGTTCCAAGTAATTAGGAAGGAACTGACAGAAAGAATAGGAGAGTCTTCCACCACTCATATGCATTTCAGCATATGGAAATTCAAGATATTCAGTTCCAGAATGAAAACAAGATTTTAAAAAATTATTATTTACATGTAATTACAAAGTTAAAATAGATCCTGAAAAATACAGACATCAAAGATGGTTTTTTGACCAAAAAAAAAAAAAGTCTGACTATTGGTCTCTGTCTCAGCAGAGTTGAACAGCCCACCACCTCATCTTTCACCAGAGTCAGCAGGGAGCACAGGATGTAATTGTTGTGCATTCTCTGAATGCCAGTCCCTAAGAATTCCCCCCCAGGATGATCCAGTGGAGACCAATGTGTGTGAAGAAGAGAATACTTACTAGACCTTAGGAAGACCTACCTGATAAGAACAATGGTGATCACTTTCAACTACGTCCACTAGAAACAAGAACAAATGATGGAAAGGAATGGAAGACACGAGCTTCCACAGTAAGAATAATGTAAGGGCTATTAAGAGGATCCAGTATGTTCTCCATAATTGCTTTTCTTCCCCTGTGGAGCAAGGCTTGCATTAGCTAGCTTGTTTTATGAGCTGCCATTGGAGGTATAGTTGTGAACCTTACCAAAGGGGAGGAAAATAATGCTCTTGCTCCAGAGGTGCGAAGAGTAGCTCATGTCCAGGCTAAAGCACTGCACCAAATGCTTCAAGGAGTCAGGGACCTGTTGCCAAGGCACTGTTGCCACGTAATGGCAGACTGGGGAAAAATCATCCATGCCAAGACGAGTTGGCAGGTGTGGAACTCAGGTAGACGTATGACAGTGGAAATTACATGATTTCTGATTAAAGGGGTTTGCCTTTCATGTATCTTCAAACGTATCTGGAGCTCACTTGTGTTGTAAGTAATGATTGTTAATTTTCATTACCTAGACTGAATGAGAGATCTTTAATCAAACTGTGTTGTACTGGAGACAGTTCTGCTGTTTAACCATAAATATTTGGGTGTGCAATATGGTGTTGATCTGCAAGGTTACTAATATCTATAAAATAAGTAGTCCTTTTTTATTTGTATCATCTACCAAGTTGTTTCAGCTTCACCTTATTAAGCTTGAGCTTAGAGCTGAGTGTGCTTTTTGAGGTGATGCCCTTGATATAAGAGGACACACAGACTCCTGTTACCTTGAATATATTCAGGATACATTGTTTCTGCTACAGTTCCCAGACATTTTTTTAGCCAAGTTTTAACACAAGCCTGCTAAATCTATGCTTCTTTAAGAAAATAAATCTCTACAGTCTGTTCTCAGCCTTCTTTTACTTTTCTCATAATATCAGGCCCACACATAGCCCAGATTCCTCAATGGTAGCTGGTGAAATTTTCCCACCTTCTTGTGCTATATATATTCCCATGTCCTGAGTAGCAGCCTGTGTCTGTGTTTTGAGTACAGACTGCTGTTATTTTAGATATCTGCCTCCATAAAGGAGCATCACTGTTTCTTATATGTCTTCATAATGAGATTTTTTTCACTATTTTCACAGAGGTTTAAATGAGGTTTAACCTCATTTCGAAAATGAGGTTGTTCTTTTTCTCCAAGTTAAATAACTGTAACTGTAACAATCTATCCATGCATCTATACTTATATACATACATGCATGCATATATATACACATATAAAGTTGCAAATCCACCAGGGCCCATATGTATTTCTATGCACATAGCAGTTGAAGTAAAAAGCCTTATTCACAGGAGGGGCTCTTAAAGGTGCATCTTCTTATTAAGTACCTACTGAAGATAAGCTTTGTGTGTATGTCCACACTTTTCTGAATGGGGGTGCATCGGAGAACAGGCTTATTTTCTGGAATCAGAAGTCTTGACTGAAGTGTCACTGCCTGGATCACTTGCTGCTTGCAAGGCTGACAGCAGCAAGGGGATATAAAGCATAGCTCACACCAGCCTCACCAGGAATACAAGGACACACTGTATGTAATCATACAACATGTTGTTCCTTGGGTGAGATCATGTGTTCAAGTATCCTGCCTTCATGCAGTGGAAGCATCAAGCTGAAGGTCATGGGTCCCAGAACACAGCTGTGATGAAGCAAATCTACATTGTGACATTCAGTTTTGTTATATAATTAGAGCACTCAATTATAGACTGGAAGACAGACTGTACTAGAATATTCTCTGATGTAAATGAGGTTGGGTTAATTCCCTAACAGGCCGGGCAGTGACAAGAGGTGGAGATAAGCTCCCAGCACTAACTCAGGACAAAATTAGGCAAGTGGCATGCTTGCCTGCCCTTCCCTGCCCTGCCTCCTCCCACACCCTGGTCCTGCAGCCACAACCGCCAGCCCCTCACTGAGACACCTCCACCACAGAGAACAACTGGGCGGTGCACCCCTTTTGTTGTAATCTGCTAATAAATGATTTCTCCTTCAGATTCCAGCTGCAGCTCTGCTCTTGCACAGGCTATCGGTTGGGTGGAGCAGCTGCAAACCTTAGGAACAGCTAAGACTCCTCAACAATTTCAGTAGTTTTCTTGGAGTAATATTGGATTAATTTAACCTCTGAAAACAATAACTTCTGATACGAGACCTTGTCTCTCTAGGCTGATCTGGCAGGTTCAGCTGTAGCTTACATAAGCTGGAACATCAAGGCTTGTTTCGAAGAGAGAGGGAATGCAAGCCAAGATGCAAATATGGGCCCCTATTTTCTTTTGAAAAATATTAATAGCTTTTTGTTTTCCTCTTAGGCAGTGTTAAGCCACTCCTCTAAATGAGCAAAGGGTCCTTTATATTTTGTAGATATTTGAGGAAATTACCATGGCATTATTTTTCCATAAGTCACTTTCAAAATATTATAGATACCACACTGAGATGGAAAGAGTATGTGACCAGAGTGCACAACCTAAAAACCAACAGAGATTAAATGCAAGGGCAGCAGGCACAATGTCCAAAACAGATAAATTAGGGTGACTGCATAGTTGTATTCTTGTTTTTCCACTGTACTAACTCACAGAGAGCACAAAAGAAGCCTGTGTAGCAAAAACATGAAAAAAGACACACTGAAAGAAATATTTATGTTGTATTAGCATATTCTCTGCTCTACATGAGTTTGGGCTAATTACTTATTAGACCACAGTGGGATAAGCAGGAGAGATAAGCTCCTAATATCACATTAGGAAAAATTAATTAAACAGAATAAACATAATTTATTTGAATCTGCTATTTCCTATTTCAATTGCTTTACTTAGCAATCTCAGTAATGTTCTTTAACAAATTCTTTGTTTATTCTCTTACACAGAAGAAAAGATAGCAAAATGAAAACAAGCTGGAAAGACATGAATTTTATCACGGTACCTCATTTTCCTTGGCGGACTAACAGCTGCACTATTGGCACAGATTTCTGCTACTTGAGCTAATAGAGTGCCACTACCAGCCATGGGTTGTCATCCTCTGAGTAAAGTACTCCCAGAAGAGGATTGCTCATGGGCACTGGTGAGAAACACAAACTGAGGTTCTGCTTGTTGGCTGGGGTGACAAGTAATCAGATGGATTCCAGATATAAGGTAACCCACTGTGTCTCCTCCAGCCTCTTGTCATCCTTGTCCTTTGCTTTCCCCACTTCGTCCCGGGACTCCACCTTCTTCTACAGGAAGTCACATCAGATCCAGCTCCTGATCTCCCAATCTGGTTAGCTGTTTGCTCATTCCCCAGTATGACACTCTTTGCTTCCAATCTACCTGGCTGGACCATCCTAACTCCCCAGTTCCTCCTTCTGACCCCATTCCTTGTCTAGCACAGGTCTGGGATCCAGTATATCTTCCTGAGAATTTCTTCACAGTGCATTTGAACAACTGTCTTCTGAACTCTTGATTTGGACATCTAGGATGCTGGGATCAGAGGAAGGAAGACCCCTGCTTTCCCTTTGGTTGCCTAGACCTCTTACAGCTTATGGTAGCAGAGGCCCATCCATAGCAAAAGAGACTTTTTTAGGAAAGTTTGCTGTTGAAACCAAAGACATGCACCATGAGTTTTCATACACTTATTTAATGAGGATAAAACCAACATGTCATTGACACAAAAGCTTTCTATCAGATTTTAAGTCCTTGCACCAAACTTGCAAGATTTATCTTTTGTCACAGACGACACCAGAATTTTTAACCGTAGCACATTTTCCCCTACAGCCTGACAGACACGTCAGACATGTCTGAGTTGTTTTACGCTTGTTTCCCTTGAGAATGTGTGTCAAGTAAAAAGTCCTGAACTATACAATTTCATATTGTTTAGACAGGACAATGACATTAAGAAATTTAATCTCAGAAAAAGCATTCTGATATCTTTAGTGGCCACTATGCAGACTTTCATTCCTTAGAGAAGATAAGGCATGTCCTTGCAAACAAGAAAAATTAGATCCTGTTGTGTCAAGGCCTACCCTTCAAGGTGATCAGTGTACAGTTCAGATTATTACATAAAACAATTTGCAAGGATCAGTAAAAATTAAACAGAAAATAACAACTTTTTCAAGAAACCAAGACCCAGTGATAAGCCCCAAGGACTATGCTGAAATCATGTCCAGTAAAGAAGAAAAATATGAGATGAGACTCAGTGGGACTGTGGCAGAGTAGTAGAGAGAAGACTCTCGGCCCAGTGTGAGAAGCATGACACTCATCCTATGGATGACTGTACTTAGATTTATTGCTAATACAGCATCTAAATACTGCCAATGCAGTGTATAATATGACTGGAACTAAAGGGTTATAACATTACCAGGTTCAACTGGAAATGTGCAGGTTTAGGGCCTTTGGCCTTGCAGAAAGCACAATTACAAAGCAGAAAAACACCTGTGGAGCTGCTTTAGGATTTTATCTCTGTATATGGCTGGATCTCAGTGCTTTTACTCAACCATCTAAAAGTGAGTGTTCCCATCTTAGGGCTGGATGTACCCTGCAGGCATCCCTACTAGGGTGGGATCCATCTGGAAGCTGCCTGCAACCTTGGGAGATCGATTGGCCTAGTCTCCAGCTGCATTTTATACCCTTTTGCAGGGCAATGTGTATAAAAGTCAACCACAATCATCACAGCTCCCCCATCTCTGGAATGCATTAATTATGTGAGCATCCAGACAGTTCCTCCTGCAATTCCCACCTTAGGACAAACCACACTACCTACCAGAGACTGCAAGGGAGAGGAGGTGTGTGAGGGCAGGACGCACTTCAAGACCCAATTATCTTTCTTTGCTGTCACAGGGACAAAATAGATATACTGTAGAGTAAGCCTCATCAATGAGCTAAATCGTGAGTGGATGGGCTATTCTCCCTCTCTGGTGCCTCTAATCTTGAGCTGCAAGGATGCTTAATTTGACCCAAACTGCAGAAAGATAGGTAGGCTGCAGAAAGATAGATAGGCAGCAGAAGTGCAGTAGCTTGGCTTGTGTTTTTCCTTCCCTCCCTTGTTCTTTCTTTTTCCATTTGTGTTTGCCTTTGTTTTCTGTTTAAGAAAAACCTGCTTGAGATATTAAACTGTCCTTTGGAGAGCTGCCGAGGCACTGTTAATAAACAGCCTCCAAAAAGCTGTGTTAGAGACAGCAGGATGTTGCTGCAGTTTCCATGTGTCCGTGTGGCCAACAGACAATATGCTGTCCTGGAATTCTTCTAGCAATGAATTTGCTATTTAGTGCCAACACCAGGGTGAGAGGCTGAGTTCCCTTCCCCTGCAGCTCTTGTGCCCATACAGCCTGTCTCTCCAGGGAAGGACTGGACTCTAACAACAGCTCTGACAGAAGTTCCAGCCCATCTCAGTGAACTGAATAACTCTCTTTTCTGAAATAAAAACCCCAATCTTTTTGTTTCTTACTGTGTCTTTAAGCCTGTTAAACAATGGTGTTTTGCTCACACAGACTTTTAACAGATAAACAAAATTGGATTTTTTTTTAAAAAATGAAAGCTTTTCTTAATTCTGAATATTTTTATTCTTTCCCCCCCTTACTTTTTTTAAAATTTTAACAGAGGTTTTAAAAGATTTGGTGTGGCTTATGATGCCACAGGAATAAACAAGCATTTGAAACCTCGAACTCTATCCAAAACTTGTTTAGCAATATAGTTTTATTACAGTGACACAGTACCTTTAATTCATTTGACCTCTAGGTCTGTTTATTTTACTGAAATTTGACTCAGCAAAATTAAATCCCCTTATATCATTCTGCAAGACAACTCATTTTATGTTTGGATACAAACAGCCAAAGCTGCACAATCAACTATCCACTAACTTGCCAGTTTGCACTAGTGTGGCAGAATGGAAAAAGAAATTGTGGTGGCTTGAAATGCACCTAATTTCTATGGGATGGTCAGTGAATATCAGAACAATAGATGCTGTATTAACTACTATGTCTGCTCTTTTTCCTTGTCATAGGTAATATTTTTATGGAAGAGGATGGCAGCCTACTCTTATTGTATTAAGCAAAATTCTTCAATGGATACCATGAATAATTTATTTATATTTTTTTAAGCTTATTTTTACTTGCTCTTCAGGAAACTTTCTGTAATAACAAGCTCTGGAACAAAATCTAAAAGACAGGGCATTTTTTGTGTTTGAAAAGTCTCTCCATATGATTGCAAATAATAAAATCATGGAAATGTCTTATTCTCCAGGTACTCTATATTGCCCAATAAGCATGGTTTACTCTTCCCTCTTGCTATATAGTTTTGTGTGCAGCTTTCATTATGTCTCTGTTTTATTTTTAATATTTATATGTATTTATTAACAAGCAAACCAGAGCAATCAGTTGTTTAAGGATGTGCTGGAGTGAACCACTACAGGCAAGTTATATTTATTTCCATGTTCAGGCTATGGAAGGCTAGCCAGGGATACCTCTTTGCAACTAAACATTTTAAGTCTATTGGAAAGGAATTACACGTTGGTCAAATAAGGGGGTTTTTCTCTTTCTTTTTTTTTTTTCCCTTTCGTCCCCATTTTGTGTTAAGCATTAGAATCTGTTAAAAACAGCCCATTACCTTAAGCCTTAAAGCAGTTGTTTCCCTGTTGCAGAGAAATCTGCTTGAAATGTGTGCTGCCTTTATGATCTCCAGGCTCTAGCCTGGCTGAACAGATGGAGTGTTTCTACCTGGGCTGTCACTTTGTTTTCCTCTTCTCCCCACTGAGCTAAACTGTGCTCCCTCTGCAACCTGAGAGGAAGGACTTTTAACCCAAGATAGAGCAACATCCTTGGCTGAGCAGGTTCCAGAGAGAGCCCAAAAGCTCTGGGTACTCTTCAGTTCCAATATACCGGCTCTTATGGAACCCAAAGCATAGGTGAACATCTGCCTTGTTTCCTTCCACTGCCCGATTACAGCATTTCCAGCCTCTGCCAAGACGGTGATGGGCACAGGACTGCAGCCTGAAGAGGGAAGGACTGAAATCCTGCTTTCACCAAGACCAATGCATCCATGAGAGGTAATTGCTGGTTGCTTGTAATTCTGAATCACTCAAATTTCAGTAGCTTGAAATATCATTAACCGAGTTGCTTTTTTTCCTCTACCTTATCAAAATGGAAGAGACTTTTATTTGAAATAGTGGTTTTCTTCAACTCCCTCTATTTCCTTTAAAAGTCCTTAGGCATTTTTCTTAATATAACCCCATGCCTCAGCTATGGTGCATCACAGGCAGTCAAATAAGAAGAGTGTGGTATATCTGACATGACTCCTGCATGGCTCTGATCTGACACAAGCCCATGATGCTGTTGGGATGTGATTGCTATATGGCAGGCAGCACACTGGTGGGAAATCTTAAAGGCTGGAACAGGAATGCAGCAACATTAGGAAGAAGGCAGTCCAGTGTGGTAAAATGTGAGTAAAGGAATGAAAAGACTGAAATGGAACATTAACTGTAAATACACTTGCCAAAAATTATTGGAGGGTGAAGGCTCCTACTGTCTGCAGGAAACAGAGATACTGATAACAGATGACTTTTCTTCTTTTTTTGATAGAAAAGAATGCATGTAAGAAAAATTAGGTAGGAAAGTGAAAGAAAAACATTGACAAATGCACCTAAAACTGTCAAAGGTGTTGGCCTGGCATTGTTCCAGTGGCAAGAGCCAGAATCATTAACTTGAGCTATTTAGCATTCCTATCTGGGCAAAACTGTAGAAAAATACAAAATGGAAAAATTCTGCACTGGCTTATTGAATAACTATAAATAATTTAAAGCAACTTCTGTCTTGTCTTTTACAAATCAGTGGACAACTGACTGTGCTGTTATGCAGAAAATGGTGGAATTTTTTAAGCTAATGTTCATTTTTTTGACAACTCCTATTTTCTGGCTATGCTGTTATGCAGTTTTATCATAGCTATCTCCTTTTATCAGAAAACGGTGGGTTTTTTTTAATTAATGTACGTTTTTTGACCACTCCTATTTTGATTGTTAAATTTTCTCAAGGGAAAAGGAGTTGTGTTCACTGCCTGATATTGGTACTATTCAGGTCTGGCTTTACATTAATTCTTCTCAGTTTGTCATTCACCTGTGATTAATCAAGCAGAAACTAAGAACAAAATTATTTATTTTGTAAAGGTGAACTAAGCTCTCAGTAACTGTGAAACTATGAGTAGGAACACTAGGACAGACTGTCAGGAATTCCAGCTTGGTCTAGTTCTAGAGTACTTTGGTGGAGTTATGCTGAGCCATATTTGCTGATAATCTGAATTTTAAGTATCCTTGCTATGTTTTTCATAATACTCTGTAAGAGCAATAACTTGGGAAAATTTTGTTTTTTTTCAATGTCTGAAATGAAAATTATGTGTGTTGAAGGTGTGAGCAAAATACGCCAAGTTATTACTTGAGACCAAGAAAAAAATTGCTACATTCTCATTATTTTAATCTTTTACTGGATGACAATAATGGCAAATTAGAAATTACTTCTGAGTTCCAACTTCATTTTAACATTTAGGATATCTGCCTGCTGCTTATCTTATACAACATCTAATTACAACAGTATGTGAGATATCTCAGTCTCAGTCCTTGAGGTCCCTCACAACAAGCCCATGGGACAAGAAAATGCAATTTCTGTGCAAATGCAAACAGAGCTACATACTTCCCTGGGAAAAATAGTGAGTATGTGAGAGATATATGTAGATATATATATATGTATAAAGAGAGAGGGAGATGTATATTAAAGTCAATCCAGCTGTCTTTAATTCCAGAGTATGTCTCTGATGCATGAACCACAACCTTTGATCCTAGCTGAAATGTTGAATGATGCCTTCAAAAAATACATTAAAATTCATTATACTGTAGATTACTAAAATATTCCTTTGGAATATGACTTTTTTGAATAGAAGTACAAGAACTAAATTAGATATTGGTTACATATTGCCCTCAGTTCTATAGAGTTGTGAAGAAAACATATCTGGAGTGCTGCATAGCACAACTTCATAACGCTGCAGTTAGATTTTCCCTTGTATTTACAGACTGTTTTATTTTAAAATCTATTCAAGCACTGGAAAATCATAAATATGCAGCTCCACAGATCCGGAGATCAGGTCTCTGTGACTGTAATACATGGCTTCTTTTGACAAAGCTCTCCAATTTAAGGTCAAACTCTGCTTGCTCTACGTTTGATTTAGGATGGAAATATTCACGTGAGTGAAGGAGCGTGTTTTGTCACAGTATTTTATGGCTGCACAGTTCTCACACTGCTCCAAGCATAAGCAAAAATATGTACTGAGGTTCTAATCTAAGAGGGGCAGAATATGAAAGTGTTTGGTTGAAACGTTTCTAAAAGGTGTAATAGCACGTTAAAGGTTTTATAGGAAATACAACTAACATATGCCTGATATACATTTGTTTTTCTCTCCTTACCAGAAATCCCAAAGGTTAGTACCAACACAGTTGAAGTCTCATTTTGACTCCTCTATTAATATTACAAATTTTAAATAAAACAAGTCAACAGGTACAAAAGCTGGTATCAGTCATAAGCCCTTCAATTTTGCCAGTGTGCCAGCATGCAGCATTCTGGATTATGTAAATGTTAAGTTCTACTGATTGCTATACCAATGTAAAGGAGCAGGATGTAAAAGTTTTAGCATGTACACTTTCCTCTCAAATCTGTCAGAGGGACAACGAGAATGGACTGCCCCAGTCATGTAACATCCTAAATCAGTAGACATCTATTGATCCATGTGAACCACAGGCCTCTGATCTTATAGCCTAATCCTTCTTTAGCCCACTGTATTGAAGGAGTTGGTTGTGATACTTCAGGGTCTCTCCAGCAATGGCCACTTGGTTGAGATATTTTGAGAGAGAGATGGCATGGAACCAACAACCACAGGTGTGTATCTCAGCTTCTAGTAATTAGAGGAATATTCATTACCTTATGTGCTCTTTTTTAGATTGTAAAATACTGTTTCTGATCATAGATCCTATTAAGAATCATCCCTTTATTTTAAATCAAGAGGAGAGTATGACTGAGAAGTTGAAAAGTGGGCATCATCTTATCATCCATGCTCTGTAACTTTGTTGTGAAGGGACAGTAGATATGCCCCTGGCATAGGTGTTGACATTTAAAGATTTTCTTTCCAGCAGTCAACCAAAGAATGATAACCTCCTGCCCCATCAAAAAAGCTGGAACACATAGCCATGCTATGTTCAGGCCGTGACTGAACATTTGAGCAGCTAAAGTGGCACCATGTCATCACTGGCACACTGCCAAAAGAGTTGTATGTCACATCGTAACCCCAGGAAAGAATTTCTGTACAGCTGGAAATTGCATGTGGAAAGCAAAGGCAAAGTGAACTCCCACCCTTCTGCTCCAGAAGAACACTAACCAAACACAAAGAGTTTTAGAAGGAAATGCTCTCAGATCTTCAGTATTTGCCTAGATCCATAAACATCTTGAGGTAACCAAGAGTAAAATGTGTGGGATTTAGATATTATCTATCCAGAGTTCCTATATACGTAATCTATTCCCTTTAATTTCATTATGATATAATACGCTGAGTTAATACCATGGATAGTTTCATTGTTATATAATCCCCTAAGAATTAATACCAAAAATAGTGATGGCAGAATGAAAAAACGGAAGAAATGGAGAGAAGGTTGGAATATCTCATCCCTTAAGGCTTGGGGCTTAAATGAGTCATATTTCCATGCCTCCTATGGCAAAGAGGCAAGGCAAGAGCCTTGAAATTTATGTGCAGCAGTCTTGATGTCTGTCCAGACATAGATAGAGGGGTTGGAAGGTGTTATTCCAAATAACACAGTCCTATGTCTGTCCACTGTGGTTTTCCATGGGGTTGTGACTTGTTTATCCTCTATTTCGTTGTCCCACCCTCTATTCAGGGCTGTTCAGAGAAGTTGTGTAATAAAACAGAAGAGTTGGTTTGGCTCCAGCTGGTCCTGGTGCCTCTTGTCCACTGTGGGGTTGGTTTAGTTGTGGGGACAACATTTGGGACACAACAAGAAAGAAACTCAGAATAGCTCAGAGGCTTTTGAAGAGGTGAGCATTTTACTTACTAACTAGTTGCTTCTGCAAATAAAAATTTTAGTACCCACAATAAGGTTAATTTTATCTTTTTGCCAGGAAATCTGTAGTGTGTTCCTTTGGCTCAAATAGATATACTCTGTGTTTTCTAATAAGCTTTGCTTCACTGAAAACCAACTCTGTTAAAGCAGCAATATATAAAACTAAAGAAGCCCTTCTTATTTTCCATGTATGTATAGTCAGAATTCTATCTCCAAACAACCTTAAAAAAAGTTTTTGATGCTACTTTTTTATTCTTCTTAGTTCAGCATAGCCAACAGTAAAGGCCTTGTTGACATTAGGCAAATATGCAATGATGCAGCAAAATCAATTTAGTCACACTGATGCAAATCCCTCACACAGATGTAATGCCTGTGTGCAAAGTAGGGCATTTTGGAGTATACACAATATTTAAAATTAAGTGAAAGAGAGAGATTCTATTCTTCCCAACTGATGCCTTAATGTGATTCACATAGATAACCCTGAAACACTAAGCTGAAAGAAAGGGACTTTCCAGTCAAAACTAAGGGTACATTAGGAGTACTGTTGATTGGGAAGGAATATCATGACCTTTAAATTGAAAATTGCAGTAGCTTAACAGATAGAATAACTTTAAAAAACATCCTTTACATTTAAACTGAGTATATTTGACCTTAAAATCACTAGGAAAAAATATGTCATTGCATAACTCCATTCTATGGTTACTTTTCAGAACAGAAGTGAAAAAGAATGCACTTTTAGTCCTGGACTGTTCTTTGTAATTTAATGTGATCTGCTGTCAACAAGAGGGAAAATAAACCTCTGACACTCAGTAAGAATAAGAAGAGGACAGAACGTACCTTACTGTGGGTATTCAGTCAAAGATCTCTGGGCAAAAAATGGCACAATTTGTGAAGGCATAACTGAAAAACAGGTGGGGACAGCAAGGGACGTGTCAGTAGGAATACTGATGGTAATGAGGTAATGAGCATAATGACCATCTTCCTTTGTAATCTGAAGAGGTTTGGGTAATTTTATTTTTTTCTTAAATTAAAAATGCTTCAGAAAACCATGAAGTTGAAGTAAAAGTTCTGGTAATTTGGTAACTGTCTTTTAGGTATTTTTTGGACAAAAAAAAATCCTAGGTACTTAATGTTGCAGTAAAGCCTTTAATTACCATAGTAATAAATGAAAGATCAAAATCCAAACAAATTATTCATATTGAAAGCATACTTTTTAATCAAATCAGACTATGTCACAAAACTTTTCTTCACAAAGTATTTTAAAATTGGGGAAACTTTTTCCTAATCTAAATGGAAGCATATCCTGAAACCTGGGAATCTCTTGTTAAAATCAAACTGATTCTCCTTGCAGCTAAAGTTTCACACTAGGGAAGTGAAAAAATATCACCCGGGGCTTCCTTTCCATGTACATTCACCTACTACCATTGCTACTAATGCTGTAAGTGACTGTTAAAGCAGTATTTTTTCTTCTTCCATTCTCCCTCAGAAAGAAGTTTAGGAAGTCCCTCTTCTGGAATGAAGTCAGGGCAGAATCTCATTCTGGTGGGCTGCAGTTTCCCAGTGGACCCAGGTGACTTGAGACACACTGTTCTGTACATACATTAACAGGAGTTTGCAGTGCTTCATTTTGTTCTACCAACAGCACTGATGCTAACAAGAACCCAAATAGGAAACCCTCATAACATAAAGAAACAGGGGCAAGGGAAGTGCTTTAGGCAGGTAGGGAGCTAAGCAATCAATTATTACTGGATTTCTAACCATGGGCAACACAACTATACCCCCTACTTTATAGTTGCTGAGATTACTGAGATTCAACAGCAGAAGCTATGGTCTCTCCTGGATAATTCCTGAGTTCCTTGAAATGAGTCTAATACCCAACGAGGTTACTTGTGCTGCTGCAGAAAGATATTTCTGGTCTTTTACATGTCAGAAAAGAAACTGGATGTGACAGATTTGGAGCTGCCCTGTGATAATTTAGGAATATGGTCTGTTGGCCTGATTATTTGGTTGAATGTCTGGGTTTAACTCATCAGGGGTTAGCTTGCAACTACACTCTTAAATTATCAGGGCTGGGCTGGGCGGTGCTTGCTACACTGGGATGTCCCACTTCCATTGTGGTTGCACAGGCAGTGACTACAGGGAATTGCAAGGGGCGAGAGATTTAATTTTGAACCACAGGATCTCTGCATGGGCAGTCCTAGCATCCTACTCATCCCTAGGAGAGACAAAGGATTCCAAAGATCCACTGGGGATCAGAGATGGGACTTGTAACTGTTTGATAAAACAGTTGGATAGAGCACTGTTAGGGAACATTAACTAGGATGTGTTTGTGCTTATCTATGCCATTTCCATGTGTTTATGGAACTTTCTGTGAAAGTGAAGGCTAACCCTAAAAAATACATTTTGGAAGAAAATGGGTTTGTGAACACCACAGTCATTTTCAGCAGTTTTTATCAAACACTGGGCATTCAGAACTGGCATGTTGCCTCACCCCTTGGGCAAGCTCCTTTTCCATAAAAGGGAACCTAATGCGGTGAACCCAGGGTTAATTTACAAAAGCCAGTGTCTTCTCTGAACATGAAACCAATGAGAAACTGTACAGAGGTGATGTTATTCCATAGTTTACAGTGGAGACATGGTGGGTAGAGAACTGGAAATACTATGTGGCAGCTGGCCCACTCCAGGGTGCTGGACCCAGCCTCATCTGTGACCAAGCTGGTCAAGTGAATCTCTTTTCAACTGTGAAAGAAGAGCACCAGTGGTTATTTGCCAGGTGCTCAAGAAATATTTTAGTTGGGTAAAGAGCATATGTATTAGGACACAAAAAAGGTCCCTAAGAAACCATTCCTCAATTTGGAAGAAAAGGGTTTTTTTTTGTGTGTGTGTGCCTGTATATATTGGGTGAGTGAAGTACAGAAGACAGAAAGTTGAAAATCCTAAGAAAATTACCCAAATCAGGTTTCTCTTACTCTCTCCTGAGTGAGAGGACAAGTAAGTAGTTTACTATAGCTTTATGGGTTCTTGATTGTGGAGTTCCAAGAGGCAGACTGCAGGCCTGAGCCATATTCTAGATTAATTCCCAATTCAGTCATCAGAACTAGGGAAGCACTATGTTCATTCACTGCTTATTCCAGGTGTTTGAGCATGCAAAGTTCCCCTTCACTGTTGCTGGAAAGGCTAACATACTACATCTCCTTAACAGCAAATTCCTAATGCACTCATCTTTACTCCAGTGAGCATCTTTTATATTTTATAGATTTTACTCAACAGGAAAATCAAGCATATATTACCCTTTGTCAAAAGAAGCCAGACTAGTAAATGCTGTATATTTTGGTGCAGATCCTCTCAGTGACTGCTTTATGTTGCTGGTAGTAGAGTCTGGCCAAAAAGCTGCTACATCTACCTTTTGGATTACTATAGTGGCAAAAGCATTTTTTAATGATACACACGGAGTGCTGAATCTCCTCGCGACTTCCTTCACTGTTGCCACATAAAGGTTAAATTGAGCTGTCCAGATCAAACTGCAAAGCTCCATGGTTTTGTTTTGGTCTAAAAAAAAAACTTTGGAAAGAGACTATTTAGTGTCGCATTGCTGTTTTAGGAGGAGGAAACGTGCATGCTGATGTTTAGGGTTTTGGTAAGGGTTGCATTCTGTAGGGGCTGAATGACTGACTGCTACAAAATCTAGAAATACAGGGAGGAGACAAACTGAACCAGGGATGAAAGTAAGAAATCAGAGCCAGGAAGTAAATTCTAAGTGCAAGGAGCTTCTAGTTACGAGCCCTCCACTGAGAAGTTCTGCTGTGAAGTCAGCAACCATTTCTTTCTGCAGCTGAAGTTTCTGAATGATAGCTTCTTGTGGAGTATGTTGCAGGAATCTAGATTACAAATGGCAAAGATTTAGATAGCAGTCGCAGAGTCTGTATCTAAACAGAAGGCAGAATCTTCTGGAATTTGCTTTAATTGGGATGTCCAGAAGAAGCACAGGGTGTAGTAAAACTCACAAATTGTAAACGGAAGTTGTTATTTTTTAGCGGCATAGGAAGCTTTGAAGTTCTTCTGTGAGTGTGGAAGAGGGAAGCAACCTCAGGTTCTGGATGTTCCCTGCATCTAGTCACCTTGATTTCTATGCTTTCTAAGCTGACTATCAGCCTGTCACCATTCTCATTCCTTCTTCATTGGTTTGACTCATCCCAGTGAAACTCTGGAAAACCCAAGAAGTCATCTTTTGTCAGAAACTAAACAAAACCATCAGCTGCTTCCAGACTAAAGAGAGTACAGCACTATTGCCCCATGGCAGGTTTGTCTACATGACCCTCTACAAGCAGCCCCAAGTCAGCTCTGCCTGGAGTCCCTGATGGCCAGATGGGCCGTGTAGCTGCGGCCTAAAAGCTGTGCACCCACATGAGTATAACAGGGTGCAGCTTCTCTCAGTGTTGTCTGAACAATGCAGTTACACTTAAAAAGGTTTTTCCCTCACTTCCTTGTCTTCATGTACTGAACAGCTGGTTACCTCAGGGTGGTTATTTCTGTTCCTCCATACCCTTTTTGTTCCTGTCCCGAGTACTCCTAATACATGCCACCACTAACAGGAAGGTTCTACGTTCAAATTCAAATTATACAAGTTCAAACATTTATTTTAAATCAGATGCTGTTCAGATGCTATGCAACTACAGATTTTACAGCGCAGTTTGAGTGAGCTTTGCGAACATCCCAAGCAAACAAACTTTACAGGAAACATAATCGTATTATTTTACTAATCTTTGGAATACTGGCTCACCAGCACCATTGTTTGCAACAGAGCATCTGCTCAGTTCCTTCTCAGGTGATCTTTGTACTATTACACAATATTGCTATTTTTCTGTGTTGACACCTATTGGAGAAACAGTTTATACTAGTTTCAGAAATCATTTTATTTGATGATCTTATGAAACTGTGTTTCTGCAGTTTCCATCTATTAAAACTAATGAAACATGCTTCAGTTATTGCCTGTTTCCCCACATACCCTTTCTAATGGTGTTTTTGTTACTTTTTTTTAGCCTTAGAGAACCTGTAGCATCCTCCTTAGCTTTAATTCTGGAACCCATTTCATCATTCACACTTGCACGTTCTCAGCATGTTAGCTCCTGTCACAAGGAATTGTTAGCACGTGATCATAAGGTGTTTGGTATCCCAACCGGTGTGTGTGGGATCAGAGAGAGAGGACAACGGGGCGCTATCCTACCACTTGGTGAGTCTTAGCAAATAGAGAGAGGCAGCTGGGCTCAGAGGAAGAAGGTGTGCTTCAAGAGACTGTTTCTGGTGGCATTTTTTCCCAAGGTGTAGGAAGGTCAGGGGTTGAGAATGTGTGGTATGTCCCCTCCATTGATATTCTTAAGCAGGGAATGACATTCATCTCTTTGCAATTCCTCATTGTAAAGCTAAATCTGCTTCCCCACCCCGAAACAAACTGTTGTATTGTTCTCCTGTTATCATGATAAATTATGGATGTGAGACATGCTGAATCATGACAATGCTGAAGAAATTCCTCTTTTGTTGTGTATGACTTTTTTATAGTCCTATTTATTGTGGGACCTATGTTAGGGTCTTAATGGGACTGCAAGGAAGCAGGAAGTGTACTAGCTGCTCTGGGATTTTAAGCACAGATGTCTTGAATGTTCTGAGGAGCTTGTATCAGTTTATGATTGATCAGCAACCACCATGTAAGCAGTGCTTTGTGTCTGCATGCATACTTCATAAATCACAGAATCAGTTTGGGTTGGAAGGGACATTAAAGATTATCTGCTTCCACCCTGTTCTGCCATGAGCAGGGACACCTTCCACTAAACCAGGTGGTTTAGCCCCATCCAACCTGGTTTTGAACACTTCCAGGGATGGGGCAGCCATAGCTTCTCTGGGCAGCCTGCTCCAGTTCTTCACAAGCACAATACTTAAGGCCTTTGATTCAATAAAATGTTGTGTCCAAACCAGAATTGTACTTTTCCACTGTACCTTTTTAATTGTACCGATCACCAATTAGCTTCAGTTAGGTAACGTGGCTGCATGTGGTGTTATAGCTGTGATCCCCCAAACCGAACACGGGCCAAAACTTATAGACACCCATCCACACAGAACGGGGAGAATGGTGACCTCTTTAATGCCCTGCCCAGGGGACAAATGCCTATCACAGGACGGGTGAGGTTGGAAGGGACCACAGTGTATCATCTGGTCCAACCTCCCAGTTCAAGCAGGGTCATCCCAGAGCACATGGCACAGGATTGCATCCAGATGGTGCTTGAGTATCTCCAGTGAGGGAGACTCCACAGCCTCTCTGGGCAACCTGTTCAGTGCGCGGCATACTGAAGAAGTTCTTCCTCGTATTCAGAGCCAGGCTGCCCACCCAGCCAAGAGCGAGCGCGGCCACTGGAGCTGACAGGGCTCCAGCGGGTCGGTGGGAAGCCCCTCGGGCGGTGTGCGCGGCCGGAGGGCAGAGGCGCGGGCAGCGGCCGGAGCTCTGTGGCGGCGGGCGGGGCCGGCGGGGCGGGGCCG
>JAYRBT010000042.1:58727092-58748490 GCA_036023395.1 Myiotriccus ornatus | reverse complement strand
TTGTCCTGTCACTCCAGGCCCTTGGAAATAGTCTCTCTCCATCTTTCCTGTGGGCTCCCTTCAGGTCCTGGAAGGCCACAATCAGGTCACCCCAAAGCTTCTCTTCTCCAGGCTGGACAATCCCAACTCTCTCAGCCTTTCCTCCCAGGAGAAGCTCTCCATCCCTCTGATCACCTCTGGGCTTGCTCCAGAATCTCTCCCTTGCACTCCTTGCCTTGTCCATGACTGCAGCTCTCCAGGGCTGGGCTGGGAGCGTTTCTGCACTGCACCACTGCAGCTCACATCTGTGCCTCCATCTCTGCTCTGCTCTCACTTTTCAACATACAAGCTATACCTTCCCCATTTATTTCATTCTCTTCTCTGCTCTTTTCAACTTTCTGCCTTCTGCATATCTGATACTTTGTATTAGTCTCTCGTATTTTCTGTTTATGATCTATGTACAGTTTAATTCCTATTATGTCTATTTGGTTCCTATGTAAAGCAAAGTTTATTGCTGGGGCTGATCCAAATCTGGAAGGCAAATGTCATCGCTTTTTTTTTTCTCCCCATCAAAACTTGAGGTTCCACGTTCAGCTCTCTGTGTGGGTGCGAGTTTTGCTATTTTTGGAAACATTTTAGTCAAAATCTCCAGCTCTGTTGTCCAGCAAAATCTGAAATTGTGCTGAGAATTTTCACTGCAGCTCTGAGTTCCAGCCAGCTCTGCACTACTGCTGCAGTTCTAAAATAATGTCATTTTGTGGCCATTTCTTAGCAAATAGTTGTCGTTTTGGGGGTGGGGAAACAGTCCCTTCTCTTTAAAAGGTTTGCTTGCCCTGCAGAGTCCGTCTCACACAATAAAAACAAGATGCCTGAAAGAAACCAGAAAGATGTCCCAGCTTCAAGAGAACTAAATTTTGAAGGGAATCTCAAGATTGTTAAACTTTGTCAACAGATAGAGCAAGGCTCTTTGCAAGCAATGTGTATTCTGTTCCCTTCATGGCCAGCTATGCCCATTTAGCACAGGAAAACCACGTTGAAATGTCAAAAGATGAAGCAAAACTTCTCAGAAGGTGCCAACAGCAAAAGCATCACAAGTTCAGAGGGGTTTTTACAGTTTACATCATGGGTAAGACCTGTATTTTCTGCTGTATTCATAACCTTGATTCATTACAGGGTGGCCGAGGTGCCCAGAAAGCGGGTTGGGAAGACATCTCCCAGCACACGGCACGATCACTTGAGGGTGTTCCACAACAGGCTCAGGAGGGTTTTGTTACGTCATGGCTTTGAACTTCCCCCCTGCACCTCCTTGGGCCGTGTCACAGCCCTCACTTCCATCGCTCAGAGCTGGACATCCCACACAGTTTTGTTACAGGTAGACACAAACACAGAGACGTTGCCCAGCTGCCTGTTTTAAGAAGCCTGTGTTGCTGTGCACGCTGTTTCCCAGAGGTGCAGGAGGCGTGAGGACCTTAAATCAGATCCTAACTCTTCCAGGTACTAATGTAACGAACAACAGGCCTGTAAAGGTGCTTTCGCTGCTTTTTCTGATTGTGGAAAACAATTATGTGTGTGACACTGCTCACCTGCATAACGCTGAGGAGATCTGGCCGTGACAGCGAAGAAAGACACGGCCTGGCACTTAAACACACACTGAATTTCACGGAGGTGCTTAATGACCGTTGTTTTCTGTGGGCTGGGTTATTTTTTAAAGCCTCTGGAATGCTCTGCCAAACTGAGGGGCTCGAACCACACCCCTGAGGTGTCCAAAGGATAGAGAGCAGTGTAACCTAGCGAGAGTCCTAGTGAGCCCACTATTCCTGGGTGTAGGAAAATGACTGGACGGGATCTGAACCCAGCCTCAAGCTCTGGCCGGGCACAGCGGCGTCCCAGCTCTGCATTCTCCACGCAGCTCATGGCAGCTGCTCACAACAATGGGGGCTCTATTCCTCCTTGTCCAGGCAGGAAAACACAAGCATGGTGAGAACACAAGCTAGTCAGACAAGATTAAATGCAACCCCATGTAGTGATGAATACAACCAGAAGCACTGAGGTTCCCATTCTCAGGGCTGTGCCCCACTGCCTCGAGTAGGTGCCACTCTGGGACTCCTGAGCTCACCTCCACCACTATGTCCTTTTTTGTGTTCCTTGTTCCCAGTATGGACATGGAAGTGTGCAGGAGTCCTACCTGAGCTCAGCTAGAAGAAGTTTCTGAGTAAACCTGTGAGCAGACTTGCAGCTGAATGCAAGGACAACAGCATTTCCACCACTACTATCATAAAAGAAGTGCCTTGGACAGACCCCAGTGCGGATCACAGAGCTCTGCCAGTTCACACCAGCCCTTGATCCATCTGACTGTGCCTTTCCCTGAATCAGAAAACAAAGACTTTTTCACAGACAAGCAGAAGGGTCAGGAGGAAAAGTTTCCATAGTAGAAATGTTCAGGCTATTTCAGATGACAGCTTTTACGCAGAAGAAATTAACAAGCAGATACACGTTATACTGGTATATTTTGGAAAATTCTGTCCCAAATCAGCACAGCGCTGTGATTAACTGAATGAATGGGCTGCACTGCCTAGTCTGTCTTGTAACAGTTGGGAGAGCAGTCTTTTCCCTCGATAACCCCTGAGTGTCAGGTTCAGGGAGCCCGTGCAGATTTGGTGGCCGTGCCTTCCCCCCTGACTGGGATTAGCTACCATCTGGTAATGCTCCAGAGAAGAACCTTTCCCCATTGTCACTTCCTTTGTCTGATGGTCTGTAACATCTGACCTCTGCCTGGCGGGTCGTGGCCTTCACCTCCTTTCTTTCCAACAGGACCAACGACAGCAGGGTTAAGTTTATATGATACCTCTGGTAAGTGCTACTCGTGAGCTCTGGGCTCTCCCGGCACTGCTCCCCTCTTTGATGCTAAAGTTTCTGTTTTGACCTCCGTGCAACATTAAATCAGTCTGCCCTTTCTGCCACCAATCTGGCTCCTTGTCTCCCCTGGCTCATGGTCTGTGCAAAACCTGAGCTTAAGGTGTGCACCAGTTGTTGTTGCAAGGGTAAAAATCTTTTCCCATAATCGGAGACTTAAATTCTCTCTCTCATTCAATTTTATAACTCCTAGTCCTTGTTCTCTGTGTAAGTGATGGACTAAAGGTCTACCAACCATCAAAGCAAGAGACAGTCTTGGCCCCAAAGCACTTCCTCTCTGATGTCAAAGAGGGGACGTTTTACATTTTTGTTTATTAAAGGACTGAATTCCATGGCAAGACTCCCATGAGCTACTGTGAGAACAAGATTTCATGTTAAGTGACTTCATTAAATTCACAGCAGAATGTTCTGGCAAGACAAGTGTGGAGCCCTAAATTCCTAGATGTCTATCCTGCCCTGAAACATCCCTCTTTATGTGGATCCTTTGCCAGCACCACTGACAAGAAGAACATTTTCACTTGTGGGCTTCCGTGGTCAAAGGACACACTGTGGTCTTCCAATGTCACTCTTCCTACTGTGTGCAGTGTCTTCCCATTCTCATTCCCTAGACTGAGAGTGAATTTAGATTCCATATAAATGACAACCTTGACAGCCTTGGGAAAAAACACTTAAGACACATGTAAGAGGTTTAGAAATGGAAACAGAAATACAAATGTGCCTTGCTTGGGGTGGAAGTTTCCCTGTACAATGGTACAGTTTTACTTCCCTTGGACATTCAGGCATGTGTTTTTGGAGAATTCAGACAAATGCTGGTTCTCTGCTCCCCTGGAAATCAGTTCAGGTCAGACATTTGATCACTTTTAGGTCCCTTAACTGCCATAGGATTGTCAAGAAGAGATGCTGAGTGCGTGGGCAGGTTGGAGATGTACCTGCTAGAATCCTGGGAACCAGGACCTGCCTCAGTCCATGATGGAGCAGAAAACCTCAGATATCCCTTCTGTACCCCTGTGTCTGATTTCATCTCAGATCACCCTTTCCCTGGCTCTCCAAGGTGTGGTTTGCTGTCACGCTGCTTTCGGTCACGCGCAGATTTTGGTGCACAGATCCTGGCTGGGGAAGGTTGGAAACTCCTGAGGCACAATTCACCACAAAGATGCATTTCAGAAGCACGGCCAGACGGTGTCATCACTGTGATCAGGGGCTGCTTAGGGTGCAATTTCATTTCCAGGTGCTTTCCAGCCTGGATTCTCTGACACTGCCACGCAAGTGCCACACAGGCCGTTTGGAAAGGTGTTCTCACCACCGCTATTCACAAGGGCCTGGAGTGACAGGACAAGGGGAACGGCTTCAAACTGGCAGAGAGCAGGTTTAGATTGGATATCAGGGAGAAATTCGTCCCTGTGAGGGTGGGCAGGCCCTGGCACAGGTTGCCCAGAGAAGCTGTGGCTGCCCCATCCCTGGGAGTGTCCAAGGCCAGGTTGGATGGGGCTCTGAGCAACCTGGTCCTAGTGGAAGGTGTCTCTGCCCTTGGCAGTGGGGTTGGATGGAACTGGATGATCATTAAGGTCCTTTCCAACCCGGACCATCCCGTGATTCCATGATTTTCCAGGCAGGGGGCGCGCGCGGCCCGCGGGTGCGGAGCGCCGTGGGCGCTGGAGCTGGATCCCATTCCCAGCATCCCGGAGCACCGGCACTGCTGTACCAGCAAAAAGCTTTATAAAGGCAAGATTTCAACGTTCTCTTTCCCGTCTGGCTTTTCTCCTTCTCTGCTTTCCCTTACCTGCGGAAACCGCTGGAATTGCACACGAGTAACACAAGGAATGCAGAGATTTGCTTGGCATCACTGCTAGGGAATGCCCACTTAGGAATACTCATGCACTTTGTACACAAGATCCCTTTTTCTTCACCCGAATGGATAATGAGACATTTTCTCTGCACGCCCAAGAAGGCACCCTGTGTGATTCCTGCGCAGGGCCAGGAGCTGGACTGGATGATCCTGATGGGTCCCTTACAACTCGGCACATTCTGTGATTCTATCATTCTAAGAACCTAGAAAACCTGGGAAAGAGATATCCCAGGGCATCTCTCTTGGGATTTAGCGTTTACTGTGGCATTCAGAAGTCAACCACACAGCCAATAAAAGAATGTGCAGTAATTAATTTTTAATTATCCTTTCCTGGGTGTGGCCAGTGGTTTTGTCACTTTAAATTCTTATGCAAATAAAATCAGGCTAATCTTCTTAAATAGGTAGCTGTAGCTGTGTCAGCCTATTCCAAGCTGGCAGGAGAGCTGCATAATACTTGGAATTCTCTAAATTGTTCATGTCAGTGGGATATCAACTATCGGCACAATAATAATGATAATAGGCATGTGTTTGCTTGCAAAGAAGTTATTGCATAATTAAAGGCCTCATTAGGCGTTTTCAGTACCTCACAAGAATGCCCCTAACTTTCTGATTGTTTTCATCCTATTAATACTAACATCACACAAGCCACACCCCAAGCGACTTCTTGTTTTAATCACTTAGTTGAGAAAGTCAGATGCAACAACATATCTGAAATGAATTAATAGTGCAATTATGCCTGAAGTGCTTTCATTAACAGGGAAGAGTGTCTGCTTATGAGACTGCCATCTCTCCAAAGTAATGCTCTCTCATTCTGGCTTTCTTGGATCATGCAACAGTGCACCTAATGTGATTCCAGTCATCCCACACAAGTGGTAGGGGAACAGAAAGGGTTAAATGTAAACCTTCTAGTATTTTGTACCAGATTCCACTAAAAAAAAGAAAGCAAACAGTACCAACACAGCCCCTCCCCAGGAACACAGGAAACCAAGTGACAGTGGCACTCAGGCAAGATTCCCCACATCCACAAGTCCAGGGCATCACAGTCATAAGCATCCTGCAATCTGTCAAATTCCAGGGAATATCCATGCCCTGTCCTACTCACAAGATGCTCCATCACCCAAAACAATCTGAAAAACTGCTCCACTATAGGGAAAGATCCAGAGAGAGGAGCAGCATGGCCAGATTTCCAAATCACACTTTGAGGGATTTGATCAGGTGCCCAGATGACAGGGCAATCCGAAGGACAGCCCTGAGGAGCCTTGTGCTGGAGTCTCTGCACAGGGACACAAAGTGGCTGCTGTGACCATACCAGGCGGGCCTGAGACCTGCAGGGTTGGATCTACCATTCCACCTGTGGGCCTAAAGCCTGGGTCATTAGCATTTCTTAAGATGGCAGTAGATAATCTAGGAAGGCAACCACAACCCACACTGCAAAGCCGGGGAAACAAAAACAACACAATAGTCCCTGCCAATGTGACCTGGGGCAAAATTCCTTCCTGACCCTAGATCTGGAGATTGGTTTAACCCAAGTATGTGAGCCACACCTGCCCACAGGTACTTGAGAAATTTTCCAATACCACTACAAGCATAAGCATGCTTGTCCAGCCTCCTTTCTTTCAGCCAGGGCAACGCCGCCGGTACTTCAAAAGTGAAATTAAGCTTTGCAGTGTGGGTAATAAATCGTAGGAGTTGTGAAGACTGTTTCTTTCTAGTCCTCAGGCAGCCAGCATGAGTGGCACAAGATAAACGCAGTAGAAAAAGTGGCATCCGAGTCACCTTCAAGCTCGTTTTTCCCCATCAGCCTCATTACAGCTTTGAGAATAACAACACATCGGCCCCTTCATCCCCCAGCCATGCCCTGATGTGCTTCCTACACACACAAAGGCAAAGCAAAGGCACCAAACAAAACTCCCTGACAGGGAAAGTAAAGCAGCAGCCTGGGAAGAGTTGGATGGAGTGGAGTCACCATCCCTGGAGGTTTTTAAGGAGAGACCGGACGGGTCACTCAGTGCCATGGTCTGGTTGACAAGCTGGTGTTTGGTCACAGGCTGGACTTGATGATCTCAGAGGTCTTTTTCCAGCCTGATTGATTCTCTAATTAGGCACACCTTTTCTGTCCAGCTTCACATCCCAGCTTCACATCCCAGCACAAGTGTGTGAAAAAGCAGCACAACCACCTGCAGATGAAGTTTGTCCCAGCCAGTCAGATCCTCACTCGTGTTAGCAGGAGCCAATGGGCAGCTCCCACCACAGAGGGCACAGAGCTGGGCTTTCTCTACTTCCAGGCCCTTCTGCTCCACTGGCATCTTTGAACTGATGGCAGACAGGGTTAGATTCTCTTCCCTTTGAAGTGAGGAGCAAAACTGCTTTTGCCTTTTGCTTCTGAACAGACTCAATCCCCGTGAAGTCTATGGGATGTAGGCTCCTAAAAGCCCAAGTCACATGTGAAATTGGTACTTCTCGTCCTTCTCTTCACCCTGAACTCGTCAGGGACTCATGTAACACCTGTCACAACCATGTCCACGTAGTAATTACTACAGGTGTGGTACCACCAGCTGTGAACTTGCAATACAGCCATTACTATCAACGATAACAACAAGATGCATGTTAATGTTTTATCATTCTCTCAGCTTTGCTTACCTATGTCTGAAGTCTACACATCAATATCAGCCTACCTGTGCTTTTACCACTCCTGCTCTGGGATGGAAGGCAGCCCCCTTTTCCCTCTGAAATGGAAATGGATGTATGGATTTTACCATAAAACAAGGCAAAGCAGGTGTGTTCTGTATTTTAAGCCTGTTGAGCTGCATTTAAGAAAAAAAAAAAAAAGAAAGGAAACTGGCTGCATATTTGTTTTTAAACTTCTATTCTGACAGCCTAGGATAAGGTCAGGGCTGGGAGTAGGAGCAAGGCTGGGAAAAGAATTATGACTAAGGATAAACACATGCAGGACTTAAGAAGTGAGGCAAGATGAGGATGTGCAGTGCTCCTTAGGTTATCTTGAACCCTAGTAATTCAGGATAGGCAACAGAGGTCAGGCGGCCAGTAAATAGAAACTGGATCGTGTTATTAATGAAGGGATAACTTTAATATTCTCTTACAAACCAGGCTGTGTGTTACAGCAGCAGGCAGGAAAATCACAACCTCCTGATCAGTGCAAGGTGTGTGGGGAAGCAGCCTCCCCCCGAGCAGGGTGGGGGGTGTACGGGCTCAGCTCCACCTTGGACACCGACTTGCTGCAGGAACTCCAAGTCCCTCATCCAGGCTCCTGCTTTAGTCTGGTGTCATTCGGTCTGAGAGCCCGGGAACAGGCGCTTTCTTTCCACATGTGTCTTCTTTGGTGCCTGGCATCAGAGTCTGACTTCACAGTTTGCATCCTACAGAAAACACAGACAGAAAAAGCACTCAGAGAACATGGTTTACACCGTGATTATCTGTAACACTGTGTCCAGCTGTAAATAAAACTGGGCTAAGTCATCTGCTAGGCAGGAAAGGGGATGGACTCTGCCTCATTTAGGAACAGATTAACTCCCCTTCCCTCCCATCATCCCCATTTCCACTGCTTGGACAGTCAGGATGCGGCACTTCCCCACTTTCAGGCACACAGATGTGCCAGTTCACTAAGCCTGGTTTTGTACCTGTTTCCCTGGGATTTATTTAGAGGTAAAACCCTACAAGAACCTCTGTGTCAGAATCCTACCAACCAACCACACCAGGGCAGAGTTTTACGCCCAGAATACCCAGGATCTTCAGGATCACCTGTGTTCAGCCTCAGCAGAAATCCTGGAAGCTCGGGAATAGTTCCTGCATGTGCTGTCAGCTGGCCTGGGATTAAAAATCGAGGCCAGCTGCCTCTGTAAGGAGCTACCACCAGATATTCCCCAAAGGAGCACCACTCTTGAGTGGGAGCTCAAGGGTCTCTGCCCACTGCTGTTGTGGAGATTCTGGTGTTTTCCTGACAATCACGAGGAAAGAGCAAACAGATTTTTAAAGCCATTTCTGTACTAGCTAAGCCCATCTGGAGTTTCTGAGGAGACCACGGCGTTTCCCATTTCAAAACTTCCCCTGGATAGATTTGAAAGGTCCACCATGACAAGGAAAAACACAGATGCAGATCATCATTGCTCTGTCCTGTAACCTCAGCAACAATACCAGCACTGTTGTGCTCTAAGACATACCCAGCAAGGGCAACAGACCTGATCTGGAGCTGATGGCATCACTGTGTCTGAAGCAGTGCAGTTATTTCCGTGGAAGTGAGAGCAGAACCCAGCCAGTATTTTGTCCTGTGGAGCTGACACCACCAACACCACTACTGTGTCCTGCTTTCCCTGCAGGACCACGAGTGCCCTTGCAGTGGCAACAGCAGCCACGCTGAAAACTGAACCCAAGTACTGAGATTTGTCAGCAGAATAAGCCAGCACACCTAAAATAAGCCTTCAGCACCTCAGCCTTTCAGGCACTGCCCCAGTTACAAGCTCTCTAGGCAGTGTCTTACACGCAGAGATGTTTCTGAGATACTCTTTTCTTAGAAAGAGATCAAATGTGGAGCTGTTTTGCACCGCTGTGGTTTGCACCGCTGCCTCCAGAGCTGTGCAGCTCTCTCTGCTTTGTTTGGTTCCAGGTTGTACAAGGAGTGTCTCTCATCGGGTGCTTCTGAGAAGCCCTTTTAATTGGAGCAGGATATCTAAGGCATCAAATTGCATCCCGTGGGAGTTGCAGGATTAGGCTGTGGAGCAGGTCACGTTGTATGTTCTAAAGGACAAATAGCACTTCATGTTTTGTCTGTTCACTTAGCTCTGAAACGGTGAATTTTGGCTTGAATTAGCTATCATTTGCCTTGATCTTGTTCTCCTAGACTGTCACACACCAAGTGGTTTGTGCTTGGGTGCTGTGCAATGCTCGTCATCTCCTGATGCAGCAAATAGAATCACAGAATCACAGAATGGTGTGTGTTGGGAAGGACCTTAAAGATCATCTCTTTACAACCCCCTGCCATGGGCAGGGACACCTCCCACTACACCAGGTTGCTCAGAGCCCCATCCAGCCTGGCCTTCAACACTGCCAGGTTGCAGGGGGAGCAAGAACCTGGCATGAGAAACTAAACATCAAGGATTCAGTATCTGGCCTTCTCAAACAGCAGGCCTGACTAGTCAGTGAGTTGGCTCTGAACTTCACTCTTTCCTTTGCACACAGTTCAAAGCAGGAAAACCACGATCCCTCTGGACCATTAAAGGACTGCCCTGAAGAACTTCTGTTTTCCTCTTATGCAGCACGTTAAGCTTCTGGCTTTTGCCCTGCCAGACCAGAGGCTGGTGGATAGTTATGGTAATTTTTGTGGCTGATGGATTATTCTGTGGAAGAATTCTTGTACTGTTACTATTATTTATTATTTGCTAAGTGCTGGCGACACACTTCCATCCCGAAAGAGGGACTTTATGTGGGGAAACTTTATTTGCATGTGCACATGTATATGTATGTGAATATGTCCTCCCTTCTGCCTTAAATCCCAGTGGATCATCATTTTTCTGTGAGTTTCTGCACGAAGTGTCCCTACAGAAGCAGTGCCCAGATGGATAGACAGCCTTAGATGGTTCATATGGACTCGTTGGGCAGTCACTGGGTACCAGATGTAGCCACTCTGCCCATTCCAGGCTCATGCCAGGAACAACAGCCTTCCCATCCATCTCCTGCAAAGGAGACGCAACGCTCCCAGGGCACTGGGAGACCAGCATGAGGAATGGTGGGAAGTGGAACAGCTCTTAGCAGCACAGGCTTCAGATTATACCTGCTGCAATTTGGGGGTGCTATGCTCTAAACCATTTGTGCCCCGTGGACAAGATCAGGTGTTATTCCCCACAGAGCTCCCTTGATCCTTCTGAACTCGGGAACAACGACAGCCTAAAAAGCTCTGGGGCAGCTCCCTTTAAACTCAAGCTGGAATCCAGCGTGAACATGAATAATACAAGCTGCACATTAGCCTCCATTGTTTATTTTGATATGGAGGAACATTTATCTTAGCCTTTCCCTAAACATCCTCAGCAGTCTTCCGCTGAAGCGGGAAGAGCAGCACAAGGAATACCACAAATACCAAGGTAACGTTATCTGTTTTTCCTAAAGCGAACTTGGCGGATTTTGAAAGGATACCCACTGTGGCAAATTCAAGGCTTCAGTAAAACCTTTTGATAGTGCAAATAAGGAATGTCAGATATCAGTAACGGAGGCCTTTTCAGACCGGGGCAGGATGGGATCCAAGCAGCTTTGCAGTAATGGAGCTGTGAGAGAGAAGCTCAGGGATGTGCCCTCCCAGACAGCTCCTGAAGCAAGGGCCTCACCAGGGAAGCATGGAGATGAGTTGGGAACGTGTCATTTCAGCAGGTGAAGCAGCTCATGAAGGACTGGTACAAACTGGCTGGGGAGGCATCAATGCATGTCCCAGGCCAGGTTGGATGGGGCTCTGAGCAACCTGGGCTAGTGGAAGGTGTCCCTGCCCATGGCAGGGGGGTTAGAACTGGGTGTTCTTTAAGGGCTCTTCCATCCCAAACCAGTCTATGATTCTATGAGTAACATTTTCTCTTTGCATCTCTCTGCACTGCAGCCAACCCAGTAATTTCCAACCAGACCATGCCCGGCCATTGAACTGGATGGCCACTGGACTGCTGACTAAACCAGTCCCTTTGCATCCATCGGGGTGTTTTCAACCCCTACCTGCCCCCGGGTACCACAGCGAGTGTTTCTAAACAGCAGATTATCAGAAAGCACGAGGTGAGGTTGCAGTCAGAGTGTGGTTTCTTGTCTCTCTCTCTCTCTGTCTCTTTGAGGCAGAGAGCATTTGTAACCACTTTCCTGTCTTCACAGAGCTGCTGATGATCGCATCTTCTTGGAATTCGCTGCTTGTGCTGGCGCACAGCGGCACAACCACGGCAGCCGCCGGGGCTCGCTGATTGTCTCTCTTCTCCCGCGGCTCGGCCGGGGTCACTCCGGTTTCTGCTGCCAGGTTCGGGGACTCCAGCGGTGTGTGCGTGTGATCGAGCTCCAACTAAACTCACGGCGGACAGCAGAGCCCGAGGAGGGGTGGAAGGAAATGGGAGTGGGAGGGATTAACTCCGCTTGAAGCCCCGGCGAGGTGCTGAAACACAACAGCGGCAGCTGATGAGCGACAGAGAGGGTGTGGGACGTTTGGTCGTTACCTCTCCACATCAAAGCTCTTGAGAAAAAAAAAATTAAAGAAAAAAAAAACAACAACCAAAAGCAACCAGCATCCTGTGAATAAGGGAGGGTAATGTAACAGTGTCACAGTGCCTCTCCCACGGAGAGCCAGCGCTGCTAACAAAGGGGCAGGGGCTGCTGAATGCAGCTTAGGGGGGATGTCTTGGGGTTCAACTTCCGATGAGATCATTGTGTGTCCTCGAAGGTGCCTGGCTCCCCTGACCTCTCCCTGAGTAGGGAGGGGTCACGGACTCAGACAGGAGCAGAAGCAGCAGAAAACACACGGGAAGTTTGTCTGTTGCCATCAGCGCCCCGGGTCAGGTCTCAGCTGGGATGAGCCCGTAGTCCCACCGGCAGGAGGGTTTTCCTGTGTCACTCCAGATGAGGATTCGGCTCACCTGCTGCACCATCCGTTCAGTAGAGCCACATGTTTGGAAAAGCATGTCCTGAGGAGCTTCCCCTTTTTGGATGAAAATTCTGTCTGCCCCTAATCCGTCTGTCCCGCTAATCTTGCCTGCTGGGATACAGCTCCCTCTATCACTCCATCTAAAGCTGGAAGCTGGTCATCCTTTTTTTTTCCTTTTGTCCTTGTTTGTTTTTTTCTTTCCTAAAGTAGTTACATTCTGTTAGGAACGCTAATGCTGCTCCCTGGTGGGAAGCTGCTGGGGGGTGCAGACTGTTGATGCCCAGAGCAGAAATGAGGAGGTTGGACCCTGTGGACCACCTTCTGCAGCTCCTTCTGACCGGGCTGTCCTGTGTGACCTCCTTGTGGGCCCTGCCACGACTTGTGCAGCCCACGGCCTCTGAAGAGCAGCAGCTTGTGGGAGGTAAATGACTGCTCAGTTTTGCCCAGGCCTGCTCAGCTTAAAGTATGTTTTGCTTGTTCACAGTCTCTTTGAGCACATGCAGCCAACCTCCATCAGCTGCTTTGGCCTGATGTTTTCAGGGAGGGAGTGTCTGAAATGATGTGGATCTCTCTGGCTGAGGGCATCCCCTCCCCTGTGCCAGCATCCTTGCTTGAAGAGCTGTGTGGGAGCTAGATCTGGGACCCAGTCTACTGACAGATAAGCCTGGGAGGGTAAACAATTTGTTTTCAGCCATGTTAGTTCCCCTATTCATCTGACTCTGTGAGATCTCACAGAGCTACAGCACTGGCAGTGGGAACAACCAAAAAATGCCAAGGGATAAAAAGGAGAGGATGACCATTTTTAATGGCTTCCTAGGTAAAAACCATTTTATCTCAGCTGGAAAAACCATGTCCTTCTTATTGCCTTCATTCTTAATACCCTGAGTCTCAAATCCTGATCCCATTTTCCACGCAGTCCTATCCATCCTGCCCATCCAGCTGTGACAGACTGATCACTTCTCCCCCAGGTTTGGATCTTCTGCTTCCTCACCTCAGACCCTGGCTTTTGGTGTGCAGTTCTTCTCATCCTTTTCCCAGTGAATTGCTCCCTGATGGTTGAATATCACCATGGCTGACACAATTAATTGAAGCTGCGCTGGCCAAATCTTCTGCTGTTCTCTACCACAAACATCCCCATGCTTTTAAAACAGGACAATACTTGACCCTACTGTACCAAGCTAGAGGACAGCATGAGCAATTAATGCCAAGAAATGAAAGAGGAGGATAAGATTTAAAAAACACAACCAAAGCCCGGGATATGGGGCTGAACAGGGGTCTGCTGCAACAAGGTAGTGTCTGTGTTTCCATCAAATGCAGTGATTACATATATTGCTGATAAGGGCAGTGGGGAAACCAGGATGTATCCCTAAACAGCGCGTGGGAATTCCCTCCTGGAGGAGAAGAGGAGGCAGAGCTGGCAGGGGGAAAATGATTCTCATGCTTCAAGAATTTTTTCTGGATTCCTTGGGGTGTGTCAGGCTCAGAGCATGCCAGCAGCTGGAGAAGTACACACTCTGAGTGCTGTCCTTTGCCATAACCTCCCGTTGCTAATTGGATGAAAAAGGACCTCCCCTTCCTCTGTCTTACTCCATAATGCTACTGGTGCAAGCCTGGAATATCCCTCTTGAATTGAAAAATCACTGTCCAAAGTGCTCTCAGCCTGGGGAAAAAGGGTGTTGTCCAGTAGCTGAACACACTGGGATCTCTTTTAGAGAAGTACCGTTAGGTCTTGAGAACAGGAATGAGTGAAGAAGGCAAGGTATCTGCTGCACTTCCCCTTCTTACTCCATTTCAGCCTTTATGCAGAATGATGGAAATAGGTCTGCCTGTTTTAGGGGCAGAGCCCAAGCCTGGATCATCAAATCCTCAAATTAGCTGCCTGCTGGCACTGGAAAACTCTTGAGCTTTTTGTGAGCACACATGATCTCCACTAGCACAAGCAGCAAGAGCAAGCTGAGAAAAAACCCCCACACCACATTTCTAAGCATTCGAGAACAAAACAGAAAAGAGCAGATTAAACGTAAAAAATGTACCAGGTCGAAATGTCAGACAGATACAAGTCCTTTGCACATCAAAGACTGCAATACCCTGAAAGGCAACAGGCACCAAAATTCTATTTAACCTCTGGGAGGTAAGGAGAGGAATTCAGGTGTGACTCGTGCAGGTGAGTTAAACCACAAGCCAAGAGTTGTTCCACGCTTGGAGTCAAGTGAACAGTAAGGGTAAAAGTGCTGGAGGAGGGGCACACAGTCTCCACTGGGCTTTCAGAGGGGGTGCTGGTTCTTTGTGAAGTCCAGGATCATTTGGAGCAGTGGCAAGAGGTTGGGAGCACTGTTCTGGTCACTGCAATAGGAGAAAGACATTAAACTATAAGGGAGCATCCAAAGGAAGGCAACAAAAATGATGAAGGGCCCTGAGGAGAAGTGTGTGAGAAGCAACTGAGGGCACTTGGTGTGTTCAGCTGGAGAAGAGGAGACTGAGGGGAGTCCTCACTGCAGTTACAGCTTCCTCAGGAGGGGAAGAGGAGGGGCAGGACTGAGCTCTGCTCTGTGGGGACCAGGGGCAGGACCTGAGGGAATGGTTGGAGCTGTGTCAGGGCAGGATCAGGTTGGATACTGGGAAAAGGTTCTTCCCCCAAAGGTGGCTGGCACTGAACAGGCTCCCCAGGGCAGTGGGCACAGCACCAAGGCTGCCAGAGCTCCAGGAGGGTTTGGACAACACCCTCAGGTACATGGTGGGATTCTTGAGAATGGTCCTGTGCAGGACCAGGAGTTGGACTTGATAATCCTCATGAATCCTTTCCAACTCAGCATATTCTGTGATTCCTTGAACAGCTTCCTAATTGTATTCTTGACTCTTTCTAGAAGGATTTGCCCTCCTCAGGATTGCTCCAATCTAATTGCTCTAATTGCCAGGGCACAGGAGGTATAGCTAAAGGATGCTATAAAGGATGCTCAGGACAAAGGGAGGAATTTCAGTGCAGGAATTTGTAAACAGCTGAGAACTGGAGTTGAGGTGAAGCCTCCTGGGGTCCCGCTGCACTGCTCTGCAACTGCATGTGTGCGAGCAGGAGGCTCACCTGCTCTCTTTAGGGGGTGCTTGGCCCCTGCCGTGTCTGTTCTTGCTTCTGTGCCTCCACGCACACCTTGCAGTTTAAGGAGAGACCACGTACCCGTGCCGGCACAGGCTGAATCCCACCAGACCGCGCCGCTCCTGCCAGTGCCAGCGGCGGCTCGGCGAGCAGGACCAGCCCGACAGAGGAATGCCCAGCCCGACAGAGGAATGCCCAGCCCGCAGACGGGGGCTGTGCTGTGCCCGGGGGACGCTGCTGCTGCGGGCAGTGACCTGCACATGTGCGGCCGGCTCCGTGTGTGTGAGGGAGCATGAGACGCGTCTCAGCCCTCACCGTGTTGAATGACTTTTTTTTCTGCTTTTTTTGCCAGCATGGGAAGGCTGCCTCCCACTGCTCACCACAGCCTGTCTCCCCCCCCTCCCTTCTCGCTGCAAACCTTTCAGCCGCATCCATCTCGCCCCCGATGCGAATATTTAAAGCGGTTAAATTGATGGGCTGAGTAAATAGGATTAGCTCCGTGTGCCCAAGGGGGGAGGCTGATAGGAAGGCGAGGGGGAAGGCTGAGGAGCAAGAGGGTTGCTTTCAAGCCGACAAGAATATGCTATATGGGAGGTACACAGATAGCTTCCAGTGTGCCGGTGATTGGATTAGACATGCTCTTAAATGTGAAGCGCCTCTGCAAGTCTGGGGCTTAGCCGGAGCCCGCCGAGGTGCTCCCCGAGGGTCGCTGCCACCCCGGCGGGCCTGGAGACGCCGGAGTGTCGGGGGGCAGAAAGCCCCTGCTGCTGGCCCTGCCTCGCCCACCGTCCCAGGCGTCGGATCTTTAACCCGCTCCCGTGAAAGCTGAGATCCTTTGCCTCCATCTGTTCACATGGGATGGCTTTACAATTCCCCTCTAACCTACCAAAGGGAAGCGTGAAGTGATCTCTCTCGCTGCCTGCTGGAAGGAAATCTCTCCCTCCCTCCATCTCCCCCCAACCCCCAAGCCGCCCCCCCCTCCCCTTTTTTTCTCTCCCAGATGAAGAATTTGAATGTCTTCATGGTCTGTTTAAAATATAAAGTGAGTTCTTGATGCGTTTTTTGAAGCTGTGCCTGTCTGGGCGTTGATTATTGTCGCTAACAGTGATGTGAGCCAAATGCTTTCCTTTTTTTCCACAAGCTTTGATAATATTTCCAAGAACTTTGGCCACTTTTTTTACCAGGCCAGTTTCAGGACCAAAACACTAATAACAAAGGTTACACCTGGCCTGCTTTGTAGGATAGCACTGAATGGCAACAGCTTAGTTAGATATTTCTTAGGTTTATAGAAAAAAAAGCTCCAAATATTTTTAATTGCAGCAGAAAAAAAAAAAATCTGAGCAAAAATATTGTGGTCGGTGAACAAAGGAAAACCATACAACTGTGATAACTGGGGTTTATTCCATGGGTATTATCCTTTACTTATTTTCTAATCACAGGGTAAATATTGGTGAGGAAAATCTTTGCCTAGCACCTATTTCGACAGTAGTTAGGCAGCACTCTGATGTCCACTCTTAATTAAACACTGTCCTTGTTTTTGAAACAGATGCTTGCCCTGATATTCTACAGAGGTAAAAGTTATACATCTTTATTTTCTTTTTTCCTTGTTTTTGTTTATTCTGGCTAGAGATAACAATAACTCACCTGTGGGGTCAAAGCTGCAACAATAATATTGATGAATAGAAATAGCTGAGAACAACACAGGAAGGACCATGAGCTCCGTAGCCTGTTGAAAAAATTATTCCTGCTTTAGGGGAATAATTCCTGCTTTTAGGAGAGATAAAAAGGAACAAAGAAGTGATTTCACCTCAAGAAGTGAATTATGGAGCCAGAAGCCGGGTCCTGGTGTTGGTACGGCCTCCTAACCTGCAGGTCTTGCTATTAATCCTGGGTTATAGGCAGGTAAAAGTGTGAGGCAGGAGTAGAGCAATGCCTTATTGGCACAACCAAAATTGAAACGCAGAAAAGGCTTCCTCAGCATCACCCAAAAGGTGTCTGAGAATTACATCTAGACTTCAGGGAGGCATTTGTGTCAGAAGAATACCTGGCTGTGTATACAGGTGTGACACATTCCATAGACACTATCAGTAAATGATATCATAAATGGAATGCAAGAACTTTCAAATACAATGAAGTTTCTCTGCCACATCGTGGTGATAAAATAAGGTACACAGGGGGGAAAAAGAGAGCAGAAGGCCAGGGACTTCCAATCCAGGAATAAATCCGGGAATACTTGCTTCTCACCAGGGATCAGCTTCAGAGCAACAGAGGTGAGCTCAGCTCATCATTGCTCCTGCACCATGGCTGTACATCTAAAAGCTGAATCCACCCTACCATTTTTTTTTAATTTCCCAGATGTTGGCATCTCCTGATACAATACTTGAGGCTCTTTGCTCACTGTAACAGCAGGTTGAGTCCAGGGGCCCCACGGTCACTGGTAGATGGATTTTAACACTGCTGGGAAAAGTTGGCTCCCCACTGGCTTCTCCACTGGTCAGGTCTCTGCTTCTGAGAACAGGAATTATCTCCCCATTAATTCAGGAGCTGTGGTGACATTTTGGTTGTGCTGTTTTCCCATTAGGCCTGGGGGTATCTTGAGTGGGCCTGATTGTATTATCTTGTGTTGGAAATTCAATTGCTGTGCCCAGTGCCCTTGAACTACTGTGTACATCAGGCTTTTTCAGAATTTCTGTCTGGAAGGCAATGACATCCTCCACCTTCCTTTGAGGAATAACTGGATATTAACATACACTCTTTGTATGAGATTTAATTCCTCCTTTTTCCCATCTTTCTATCAAGTTTAATTTTAACTGATAAGCTAATAGAACTGAAGGCAGAAAATGGATGCTTTCTGTGCAAAATGTGTGTTTCTAAGCACTCCCTGGTCAGCATCAGTCTTTGCCAGACCTCTGTGTGGATGTGTGGGCCTGGCCCTTCCTCTGTGGCCGTCCATCCTTCCTTCTCTGTCTCACTCTGCTCAGTCCCACCCCACTGCAGCAGACCCATCAGTCCACAGCAGGCAGAGCTCACGTCTGCACAGCAGACCTGCTCCCCCAAATTCCTCTTTGTGCTTCCTAACACCATCTAACCCGAAAACTACCTGCATCTTCCTGGAGACTAAAACTGCTGAATGCTCTACTAGTCCCAAATCAACCTTCTGACTCCACCCAGCTTCTTCTGTCTTAGCAGTGTTTCCATTTCTTGGCTTGGACAGCACCAAAAGGACCTTGAAGGTCCCCCTGAATTGACCCATTTTTTCTTCCTTTTCTGGCCTCATTCAAGCTGTTCTTGATTTTATCAATTCTTCCTGCACTTGTGCACTTGAATGTTCTGCAGTTATAGCAGATAACCTACCCGAACAGAGGAAGAGGAAATTAGAGATGGAAAGGCTTCTTTAGATGGAGGAGACAAGCCCCACTCCCTTGGGAAGAGGGCAGGAAATTGCCATGCACACCTCACAGCCCCAAGTGTTACGGTGTTCACTTCTCCCTTGAGAACCAGCCCCAGCTCCAGACCTCACTACTAGGAAGCATTCCCTGATCCTTTCCCAACAGTTCCACGGCTTAATTCCTTGGCCCACACCTGGTCTTGCTCTTCAGCATTCAAAACAGTTTCTAAAGGTTCATTTACCCTCTGAAAATACCTTGTTCTACCTAACATCTACCTAATAGATGTTCACATCTATCCAGCTCATCATTATCCAGCTGAGCTTTACATTCCCTAACAACTAAATTATCCCACTGGCTTCCATGGCCTTTTTCTTGGTTTCTTATCCTTTCCTCACAAACAGAGGGTTGTTATCACATCTTTCCAATTCACCTCTCTCTCAAAGGTATGCAAGCAATTTACTCCAAACAGATCCAGATTCCTGAATCCACCTCAACTATTTATATCTGCAAGATTCTCCATGAAGTCAAAGGTCTTTGGTTCTTCCTGATATGATGGGGAATACTTGGGAAACTCCAGGAACTCATCTCCACAACCTTCATCTTCATGGATGCCTCTGAAACTACCCCCTTCAACAGCAGATGATCTTTCTGGAAAGAAAATCAAGATTTGGTGGGGAAAGGGTTGGTCAGTGGAGTCATTCCCTTAATTTCCCCTCTGGCCAGGGCAGAGCAGGGAGTGGCTTGTACTAAACCTTCAGAGTAAGGATTATTTTGTGTTGTCTTTGTACAGTGCTTGTAGGGCAGGGTCATGTTCTGAGGTGCCTCTCCAACACTGCCACAATGCAACCGAAATAATAATCACCTGCAGACATTCAGTAGCTGCACCACCTGATTACAACACCTGTCAGAATAACACTTCAGGTAATTTATCTGATTTAGACATGGTATTTTCAGCCCCTAACAGCTGACCAGTTGTCATAGATAACGAAAATCCCACTGAATGACCCCCTCAATCTCTGGTAAACATTTATTAAGGAGACACACTAAATTAGAGAAAAAGATCTGAAATTCTTTCAGAATGTGCACATGACCGAGTTAACAGAAACCAAACTGAGTTCCAGAGTTAAGACAATACTGAGCATTTTTTGAGGATTCAGGGAAAGAATGTGACTTGCTGAGATACCTACACCTACCTACCCACAGATATTTCAGGTATTAAGAAAAGCCATGGTGGGCAAATTGGCAAAGGTACTTAACCCAGTTAGTTTCAAGAGAAGTCAATCACTGCTGCTGCTAAAAGTCTGTAATATTCAGATTTATTCAGTTTTTACTCAGGTAGTTTGTCTTTAACAGTAATTCAAATCCATCAGCAGTGCTTTTCTCTTTTTCCTAGACTTTGACCTACCAAGCAATTACTCATGATTTACCATTATGAAGAGTTATATTCCCCTTACTTACAGTAGTTACAGTCTCAGAACATGTTTTTATGGCATCTTGCTTTTCAAGAGCTGTTTCATTATCTGGCAACAGCACCTGCAGAATGAACATTTCTCACGTTTTGTAGTTAAGAAACCTGTCACCCAGTAGTGGTAGAGGCCTGCTGTAGGACCCACAGTACTGAAGACAGACAGGGATCTCTTGGACACGTAAATTTGCTCCCTGAGATCCCGGCAAGCACCTGCGTCCCGCACCTCAGCCCTCGCATTCCACGCTGCCTGCGGGCACGGGAACAACGCGCCGCATTCCTCGGGCTGCTCCCGCTTTACGGGAAACCGGAGCTCCCCGCCCCTGGGAGGAAATCCTTGGAGATCCGATGGAGAGGTTCCCTCGGCTGGCTGCTGGCAAGGATAGAAGATCTGAGAGCTGTTTCCACTCCGCTCCAGGGCCCCCGGGTTGCGCAACGCAAAAGCAAGCCGCTTAACCTCTCCATGCCTTGTTCTCCCTTGGATGAATCGAGATGTTTGTTTTGGGAACGCTGTGGTGTAACACCGGGGCAGGGCTTCAGATGCCTCTGGAGGCTGCCACTGATACACGCTGGTTACCATCACATGGTCTATGAAGGACCCACGTTTTTCATGGGTAAAACACCACCTTCCCAGGTATGATTTCCCAGGACTTCTGGGAAACGAGTTTTGGTGCAAAAACTGCAGAAAAAAAACCTGAGGGGAGAACTTGGCCCATAGAGTTTCCTCTTCCTTCTCCTGAGTTCGTGTTAAACAGAGTGTTCTGTCTTCCTGTCACTGTTGGAGTCCTAGTGGTATTTATAATAAAGAACAGATACACCCCTATCCCCCATCAGCAGTGAAACTCCCATGGAAAAGGCATTCCAGTTACCTACATATTCCTAAATGTCTTCAAAATCCTCTGCTTTTCATATGTGCCTCAAGTCCTCTTGAAGTGTTCAAGGAGAGAGACCATTTCCAAGGGCCTGGAGTGACAGGAAAGGGGGAATGGCTTCAAAGTGACAGAGAGCAGGTTTAGATTGGATATCAGGGAGAAATTCTTCCCTGGGAGGGTGGGGAGGCCCTGGCACAGGTTGGCCAGAGAAGCTGTGGCTGCCCCATCCCT
>JAYRBT010000042.1:58661872-58696031 GCA_036023395.1 Myiotriccus ornatus | reverse complement strand
CCCATCCCTGGAAGTGTCCCAGGCCAGGTTGGATGGGGCTCTGAGCAACCTGGGATAGTGGAAGGTGTCCCTGCCCATGGCAGGGGGTTGGAACAAGGTGATCTTTTAGGTCCCTTCTAACCCAGACCATTCCATGGTTCTGTGATTCTGTATTTCCAGGGGAAAAGAGGTCATTTTTCAGCAAACTCTTACTGTTTCCAGCACATCAGTTTCACTTCTTCATCTCGTTCAGGCTTTTCTGTTTCAGGGTAAATTCTAAGCAAATTGTGCAGAACAATTCCCTGAAGGGGCTGGAATGCACATTTGCAATTTGCTTTAGAAACCTAACTGCAGAATTTACATTCCTCAGGGAACAGGAACATTAGCTCTGATGACATTTCTTCCAGTAAACCAGCTTGAAGTTCAAATATTTGCAGCAAAATATTTCTGATGGCCATTGGGATATGTGTATGAACCACAACAGTGGCACAAATAAAATTTAAGTAGGTCAATCAGAACTTCTTGAGCTAGTCAGGAAAGAAAGATTCCATTCCACACCTAAGAAAAAACTGACACCACTGAGAAAAGCATTTCCCAGCAGAAGCTGAAATTCAGCAAAAAATACATGATCACCATTTGCAAGTCAGCTGAATGAAAGTTCATCAATTAAATTGTTTCTTTTGCCTCAGTTAATCTTACTGGACACAACATTCAAGTCATGGTTTTTGAATCACAGCCTGGAAAGATGTGATAGAGCTGCCTAACGGATCTCTCTTGAGCTCAAGACATGAAGAGAGCAGGGGTAGATAAACAAAATATTCTTACAGAATATTTTCTTTGATGATACAGAATAATACAGGAAATATTCTTTTTCTTTAGGAAAAAAACAAAAAAAAGCCATTATTTGATTTTCTAGTTTGCTGGGGATGTGGCAGCAAGGGCGTCCCAGGGTGTGGGAGTACCTGGTGCACCAAAGAGTGCTCAGAGGGAGGGATGCCCAAAGCTTTTTGTAACACTTCCAGTAAACCCATGTAACCCTCTGGCTCTGACTTCATTAAACTGATACACTGGGCCACCACATGAAGAACCTGGTGTGGTAAAATTCCAGGGAACTCCCGTATTGCTCACTGGGACGTGTTAGAACTCACTCATGGAACCTGACAAAAATAAGAGCACCTTTCATTGTCATCACTCAGCGAAGCTGAGAAGGGAGGACTTTCAGCCAAGGACAGACAGCAGGACTCTTCAGAAGCAACTCCATCAGAAACAGGTCCCGAAGGAAGATTTTGGACATGCAGCTGGCACATTTGTGTGTATTACATCTGTGCTAGTAGCAGGTTAGTAAAAAGAAGGCATTACACCTGAGAATGTCTGTATTATGAAATATTTGACATTGCAGCTAGTTTTTATTATTCCCAAGCAAAAGCAGGTCATCCCTTCCTTTTAATTCAAGAAGCTTTTTTTTTTTTTTAATGCAAAAGCTTCTAATAAAATTACATGTTTGGGATTCTAAACTTCTGAAAATTCACTTTTTCCCAGGATAAGATGGGAAGATACCCTCCTCCTTAAAATAAATAAATAAATATATATTAAAATAAATAAATAAAGGAAAAAGAGCTTGACAACTTCCTCAAAAACTTAGTCATTAACTTTTCTCAAAGTCTAGCCTTGGTCTGAGCAGGAGTCTGCCTGCTGCTTTGCTAGGAGGTCCTCATTTCCAAACTTTTCCAGCCATCATGGATCTTTGGGCTGCTCCTGCTCTCTGGCATTCAGGTCCTGTGACATTTTGCATTCAGACTGCACCCTCTCCAACCTTGTGGTCACCATCAGCTCCCAGGTTGCCTTCCCACGGGAAGCAGTTCCTGCTGTCATTAAACTCTCTGCTGTAGCTGCTTCATCACACCGGTGAAGACTCAGGAGAGAGAATACCTAAGCCATGTTTACTCATCATCTCTTCAAATCAGCTGGATTTAGGGAGGTGTTTCTGATGCTTGGTGACCAGAAGAGAGCCCCTGTGTGTCCATTAAAGGGTGGGAAAGGCTTCTGCATTTGTTTCTGCTATCGGGAAAATATTGTCCCCTGCAGCATATTCCCCAGAGATGTGTCCTGCCTATCTTCACACGACTGAGAGACTGGAAAAGTCAGTATTTCCTAGAAAGACTATCATACAGCCTAAAAAACCATCTTAGCATTAGCAAATACTAAGAAAGAAAGAACTTTGTGACCTGTGGACCACTGGAAGTGTGGCCCACAAAAATCCCCGAGAAACCAACCAATATGTCCCAGGGTTTGGATCTCCCGTTGCCAAATGCACCGGGACCACCCAAAGCCATAGGAACTGGGATATCTGAGGTGGCATGTCTTGACATTCCCCACCCATTCAAAGACTCCCACGGGCTCCTGAGCTGCTTGGGGAGCTCCAAGGATCAGCCTGTTGCCTCGTGGTTTGCCGCAATTATGGCAAAGCTGTGTTTCAGGCGAGGTGACATGAATGTCCACAGGGACAGATTGCTCTTCAGGGAGAGCTTTGTGCAGTTCCACGAAGACCTGATCTGCCATGGTTGTTCCTGTGATTTGACATGTACAAAAGGTCACTGTAATACAAGAAATAAACTCCCATGCTACCATTTGTTCTCTTTTCTTCAGTGACCATCCCAACCTGACACGGCTGTCCTCTGGTATCCTTCCCCTTTAGACTTATTATTTCCTAATGGCACAGTATTTTTTAAGCAGTATGGGTGAAAGAGGGGGATTCGTTTCAAAGGTAGTGGAGTGCCTGCCTGGAAGCCCCTTTCCCAATCCCTGTCCAAGTGTGGGAGGGTATGTTTCTTTAAGGCTGGTTGTGTGTTCATGTAACAGGGCAAGTGCATACGTGAAACGAGCTTCTGCTGAAGCCTTAAGTCTGCAGGGAATTTTCTAATGATCGTTTTTAGTTAATAGGCACAAGTTGTTAGCCTGAGCTGGGAAAGCCTTTTTTTTCATGTGTGCCAAGTCCACCCCCTCTTTTTTTTGTCATGGATTTCGTTCCCACAGCTAATGCACCTTAATAATGAGACCGGGCAAGCGAATGCCGGCGTAATGATATGGAGCTTGTTTGGCCCCGACAAAGAACACAGCGAGCGGCTGGACGGCCTGAACGACGGGCCAAGGGCTCTTTTCATCCCAAATCATCTCTCAGAAGGCAGGCTGCACCTCAGGATGGGAGGGGTGTCCAGCAGGGGCTCAGCTGTGCCCCCGAGCCCTCGTCACAGGGCTATTCGCCAAACGGGGCAGGGGGTGAAACAGAGGAACAACCAAGGGTTAAGCCCTGGTCTAGATATTTTAATTGCTGTTTCCTAACACACATAGGCACCAACCAGCTACAGGGGAGGGAAAACATCCTTTAAAACCCACTGGACAGGTTACAAGGGCCTTGCTCAGCCACAGCTCTCCCAGCTGTGCTGGAGAGCAGGGGGTGCTATTCGGTGGTTTTTACACCCAGCATTTCCCCTGCAGTGGTTTCCCCTTCCCCTCCCTTTTCCAGGCGGAGTTAATGAACACCCAGCAACTCACTGCATGGCGTCTGTGTGCAAACAGCTCCCACTGAGCCACTGAACACTGCTCCTGCAGGAATTCCATTAGGGCCTTTTCCACCCTGGCCCCCCAGAGCACTCCACAAAGGAGGGTGGTGTTCCTGCCTATCCTGCCCAAACCCCTTCCCATGGCTCGTGTCCCATCAGTTCAGGCACCAGGACTCCCAGATGTCCTCTGTTTCTATGGATTTGGCTTCATTTCTGCACTTGTCACAGCCCACCAAATCCTCCTCAGCTCCGGGAGTGGGAGAAAAGCAGGTTAAAATCACTGGGGGCACAAAAGACATTGGGGGGCAATAGGGCTGGCAAGAGATGGAAGCTTAATCATGTCCTAGAGAGCCCCACTAGGACTCCTTCCCTTTAAGAGGGATTCAAACAGAGGAAATTATTATGAGCTAAGCCATGATAATCAGAAATATGAGGAAATTATAATGTGCTAAGACTTGGTAATCAGAAATCTTTAGTATTACATAAAGTATTTAATGAATGGTACATTTTCTGAATGGTTCATTTTCTGAATGGTCCATTTCATTCTTTTTTTCTGAGAGTGTTTCTTTTTCCAGAAAAATTGCCTGGTATTTTAAGGAAAGAAAAAAAAAAAAAAAGAAAAAGAAAAATACCAACATTTTTTTCATCATCTGTAAATCTTTTATCAAGAAGAAGAATTAACGGATGAAAGTCCATCTAATACTCTCATTTTTGTTCTGTCCACGTTGTCCACTGGAGTGAACAAGACCTTTTTTTTAAGTAGCTCTATGGATAAGTAATTCGAGAGAAACCATTTACTTTAATATATTTTACTTCTGACAGAATATCTGCCAGAAAATGGTCACATTCTCTGCACTGTACAAAAATATTCAGCACTGAGGAGATTTTTTTTAAATAATTTACATACTATTGCATTATTTTAAACAGATTTCTCCTGTTGCTAGAGGAAATAACTTGCCTTGGTATAGCTGAGTCTATGACACGTTTCTTGTCCTGAGCTGGATGACCATGAACATGAATGTGGAAATACTGACCTACCCAAGGCTGAAATCCATATAATATTCTAGAAAATCCTAAATAATTTGCTCCAACCTATCAAGCTAGAACAGTGAGGAAACACAACTCATTCTCTTCTCAGGACAAGCCTCATGTATCATTCAGCACATGAGACGCTTAACTTGACCAGCAAATAATTTGATTTCTTGTGCACAAAGAGAAAACTTTGCCAAATTGGAACTTGGATTTCCTGCCACCAAATCAGCCACTTTCCAATAAAAACATCAGAACTGCAGATTAATCCTCGGGCATTAAATGATGGATCACATACAAATACTCTTGTTCCTAACTCTACTTCTGTAAGAAAGTCTCGGAAGTCAGGGCTGGTAAATATAAGACTGGAAGCTCACTGATGCTGGCAAGCTGCACAGTTGTTCTCCAAGCTAGGGAAGGCTGGAGCTTTGCTTCATTTTCAGGTGATTAAGAGCAGCATCAGAAGCAAAAAAAGAAAACAAATATATCCCAGGGACCACAATAATGGTTAAATAAATTTATCCCAGGAACCACATCCTATAGGCACACACATTTCCAAAAACTGCTGAATTAGAATACAAAGTCCCACTTTCAAAATTCTTTAACACACCAAAGATATTAAATTCTAATAAAAGTTAAAGAGAATTGCTCCTTTTCCATCCCTTTCTTTGCAGAAGTATAATTAACATTTAGGAATTCTGTTCTCCATGTATACAGCATATTTTACTTAATTGTTACCCTTGTATTGCAAAGAAACTTTGCTTTTGGCTTGTTTAAACTAAACTTTTCAGGTGTGTAGGTGCTTAAAAACAAAACCCCTCAAGCAGAGACCATCAGAAATTACATACTCTTCCTGGAATCTTCCTATGCTCTGACATCTTTGTGGACTATAGACACATGACCCATTTCACTTCCGTGGCACCAGAAGATTAGAAAGATTTTATTTTTTTTTAACCTCCCCTGATCAGTAACAGGATTCGAGGGAATGGCCTGAAGCTGAATCAGGGAAGATTTAGGTTGGATATCAGGAAAAGCTTTTTCACCCAGAGCACTGGCACAGGCTCCCCAGGGCAGTGGTTACAGCACCAAGCCTGTCTGAGTTCGAGAAGCATTTGGATAACACCCTCAGGCACTTGGTGGGATTTTGGGGCTGTCCTGTGCAGAGACAGGAGCTGAACTTAATGATCCTGATGGGTCCCTTCCAACTCAGCAAATTCTATGATTCCATGACTGATGTTCCTTGGAGGACGTCGAAGCACTCAAATGAAAATGAGTCATTTACAACAGCATTAGGGAAAGAGATACTTCTGTTGGTTTGGGGTTTTTTGAGGTAAAGCACATGTTCAGTGGAAGCAGGAGCTCTGAATGGGACATCTCAAACGTAGCTGGAGTCACAGGATAGCCATGTCAATGATTTGCACACAGGTACCAGGTATAAATACTTATTGAGCCTTCCTTAAAAAAAAGAAGTAACAATTGTTTTGCCTATCACTGTTGTAGATTGCAGGACGTCGGGTACAAACATTGACATTTTCTCGTTGTTCCCAGCAGCCACAGCAAACAGTGGCTTTGCACTTGGTGGGGAACATCAAGTGTCACATCCCAGACCTGGGTGCAGTGAGGAGCCCTCTGGCAGCAGCGGCCCAGGGGAGGAACCTCTCCAAGGAAAGGTGTCTCCTGCCCGTCCCCTGCGATGCTCCCTGCGCTGCTGTGTGTTCCACGTGGGTACCACGCCCTGCAGCCCCTCAGAGAGCAGCTCCCAGCAGAGTGGCTCTGCTGTAATGCCATTTAAAGCACAGGATTCAAGTTGTACAGCCTACAAAATGACATTTCTGGGGCTCCCCAGTATTTCCCAGCCAGCTCAGTTTAACCAGATCCCGGGATAAGAGAAAGGGAAGCAGCTTCTGTGCTCTCCCTGCCTGTGTCAGGGACCCTCTGTGACAGCTGCTCTGGAGACCTCTCTTTTGGCCAGGGAAAAACAGCTTAGGAACAGGCTGTTGAAGGTATGTGTGCACCTAAAGGCACAGCCAAACACCCACAGAATTTTTCAGGAACACCTTGGTGCTTTTCCAGGGCCAATCCGCATCTTAAGGCGCCCACACGCCTTTGAAAAGCTGGCCTTTGGCCCCTTATCCCTATAAAAGTATTTCCTCTGGAATAAATGACAGGCAATCAGTTTAAGAATGAGGCACTCCCTTTTTAAATCCAGTACAAACAGTGAGAGGAGATAAATCGCCACAAGACCAGTGACTCCAGATGGACATTTTGCCAAAGAAACTCATAAGAATATAATTTTTAAGCCACCTGAGTATGTTAATGAACAGATAGAGTGGTCAAATCCTGTTACAGAAGGGTTTTTTTAGTATAGTTCTCACTTTGCAGTTGTTTTCCAAAATTAAGATACTAATGTCAGAGTTAAGCAGTGCTAAAAAAAAGGTTTCCTGAAAGCTGATTTCCATGCTGGTTTACTGAGATGCGGATGTGAATGAACTATTAGATGTTTTAAATAATAAAAATCTTATAATATTGAAAAAAACTGACACAAAATCCATCAACTATCTCTGGCAAGGAAAAAAATTCTGTCATGAACACAACGGTGCAAAATTCTTCATTATAATGTAGGTGATAAACTACATTCAAAGATACCTGCCCATCAGAAAGGGAAGAGAAAAGATATCTATTTGCCTTTTCCCCACAGTAACTGGGAAAATAATAATAGCAAAATTCATTTAGAGGCTTCTGGACAAACAGTTGTGTGTGTTGAGAAATGAGAAAATCTGTGCTTTGTACTGACATTGCAAAGTCCTTTGAATTAGAGAAAATGTTTCCCCAGCCAGAAATCACACTGATTTTCAGAAAGGTATTTCTGATTCAATTAGTGTCATGACAGTTCTGGCTCACAGGTCTGTGAAGGGAAGAAAAGACACACACGTGTCAGCAATTCCGATGAAGAGGTGGGGGGAATACAGAAGGTATTGAAATACACTCAATATACTGAAGTGTCTTGGTATTTTTGTGATCTGTCATTAACTTCTACCCCAACACTCATTTAGTGCACCTTTTCTAAAAGTTTATAACAGCTGTGAAACAACATATAGAATGAACCCTTGCTTGGGGGAGCTCCCTTGGCCTTGTTGCAGGACAAACATTATTAATAATAATAGCAATAAAAATACTGGAGTTTACATTCATCTCTATTAATGCTCATTGACAAAGATTCTCAATGACCACCAGTTATAAAAAAAAACCCTCCCAGCTAATTCAGGCATTCAGGGATGACTGACTGCTAGGGAGGAATGAAATCCATCAACAAATGAGGACAAGGAGGAGGAAAGTTATTGTTGAGTTAAAAAAGAGCAACAGTGAAAGTGTATCATCAGTTCCAGAAGAAGGACAATAAGCCAGAGTTGTCTGCGAAGGAATGAATCTCCTGTGAGTATAAACTGTTGGTAAACGGCAGGAAAGAGACCTCCTGGCACTTGTGAACATGTAAGAAACATCTGGCATCCCAAACCTCAGCTGACACAGAGTGCACAGTGACACCCTGGACGTCAGAGGGCGAGCAGCCTGCTGAAATTTCAAAATCACAGGAGGACAGGTTGTGGGAGATATATTTGGGGTTTAGTCTCTCGTGTGTTTGTCCAGTGAAATAATAATTAAAAAAAATAAATTAAAAAAAATTCTTCAATTTTGCTAAAAATTAAATGGTCTTTCATAGAGAGAAAACCCAATGAAACCCATGGAGATTGTATTTGTATTGCTGTAATTTTAACCTTTTTGGCTGCAAGAACCTGATGCTGATTTACACCTTCGGAGGTAGCAGCTCACTTTCCAGAAAGTGTTCAAAGAAATAGAAAAATGCTCAGCGTGGGAGAAGTCTAAAGGGCTGGTTTGGGTTTGGTTGCATTTCAAGAGCACCCAAGGGGGCAGAGGAGCAAAAAAGGTGCTGTAGTCTGAGTTATGAGTCTCTCCACTTCAGCAGAAGAAGGGATAAATAACTTAGGAGAGGGTGAAATAGTCAGAAGAGGCAGTGCCATTAGAAACAGAGACAGAAAATAAAATAACTTCGTTTGGAAACAGATTTTCTTTGAGAACTTTCCACATTTTATTTTGACTGATTATGAAGCCAGAAGAGAAGTGATGAGGGGAAACCAACAAGAAAAAAAGGGCACTGGGAGAAGGAAAGGGAGAGACAAGAGGACATGAGATGTTGCAGACAGGAGTTGTGACAGTAAAATTCTCTTTACTCAACCATAACTGTAGCGAGATCCAGCGGCTGGAGCAGGAAACAAGACCAGCTTAACAAATAAGAAGTAACATCAATGGCAACCACCCACCAAGGGAACTGCTAGAGACTCCAACACCATCAGTGTTTAAGTCAAGAACGTTTTTCTAAGAGCTTTGCTTTCAGATGTCTGAATGAAGTGTGGGGGCTTTCTGCAGAAAGCTCTAAATTCTGCACCATATGGATGATCCAAAGAGTATTTTCTGGCCTTACACCATCACCACAAAACGTTTAGGCCTGTTGCATCCTCAGGTAGATCCCTCCCAGTGGTCAGTCCACACACCGGGTGCAGCAACAGAGAACTAAGAGGTCTCCCCAGGAGCACCACCAGGGTAAAGCATGTGCCAGTGAGAGAGAAACCAGACTTCCTACCCTCAGTCTTCCCCTCTCAGAAAGCAGGACAGCTGCAGAGGCTCAGCTTGAAGCTGTGGGGTGTGCAGTGGTGGCCCCAAGCCACAGAGGCTGGTTACAGATGCATATTTCAAATGTAGAACAAACCACTGTTGAAGAGTTTTTGTGCTGCAAATGCACTTCAGCCTCACAACAAGACAACAACCCTCTGTGAAACCCAAATATAGATTTGAACTCCAGTGTTCCACCACAGCGTGGGTATGTTCACTGAGCCCCACCTTTCATTTGCTATCATTTTCTAGTTAGCAGCGCTGAAAAGGAGACATGTTCATGTAAATGCATTGGCTGCTTCTCTGATCCTACCTTAGGAAAGCTATTTTGGCTTATTTACTTATTTTTTTGGGTGTGAGAAGGTGTCCACCCCAAGCACACTTGAGGAACACACGTTCTTTAGGAACACTGAAGTTCAGTGCTTTCTTATCTGCCAGCAAGCAAATTTGGCTCCAACATTGGCAACTGCAACATTTGTTCTGACCCTGAGACCACCTTTTTACCAATTTTGCCCAAAGCATGACATACCCTTTGCATCTGTACCATGTTTGTGGTCACCTAAACACCATGGCCACCAGCAGAGCTACGATCCAGAGCTCTGGAGACACAGATCCTTATCAGTCGGGCTGGGAATAATCATGGAATGGTTTGTGTTGGAGGGGACCTTAAAGATCATCTTGTTCCAACCCCACTGCTTCCAACCTTCCAATAGAACAGGTTGCTCCAAGCCTTGAATGCTTCCAGAGATGGGGCAACCACAATTTCTTCGGGCCACCTGTTTCAGTGTCTTTATTGCCTGGATAACAAAGAATTTCTTTCTAACACCTAGTCTGAAATTGTGTCAGGGCAGGGCTAGGTTGGATATTAGGAAAAGGTTCTTCCCCCAGAGGATGGTTGGCACTGAACAGGCTCCCCAGGGCAGTGGGCACAGCCCCAAGGCTGCCAGAGCTCCAGGAGGGTTTGGATGATCCTCTCAGGCCCATGGTGTGACTCTTGGGGATGGTCCTGTGCAGGGCTAAGGGTTGGACTCGATGATCCTTGTGAGTCCCTTCCAATTCAGCATATTCTGTGACTCAGTGAAATGGTTCCTCTCCAGCTGTCATTATCCCCTCTCACGGAGTTGCTCTCAATCAGATCACAACTTCACCTGCAGCAGGCGGCTTGTGGGTTTGACCATCTCCGATCACAGGCTGGCACCAGCACCAGAACCTGAAGCACCTTCTTCCTGGGCTTTTCCCTGCCTGCCAGACCTCCAGCTGTCCGGCAGCATCAGCACACAGATCAGTGCCAGGCTCCGGACTCCGCTGCGGCTTAACGGGGAAACCGCGCATGTGTGTGTGTGTGTGTGTCCCTGGGATCTGCTGGTTAAATGTTTTCCTTTCCCAGGGGATATATTTGACATCAAGATAAAGGGGCAGCGTGGAAAACAAACTTACTTTCCACACTCCCCCCCCCCTTGGAGTTTAGTATTGTAAAACAAGCCGCGCTGGCTGAGATTCCTTTTGAAAGCTCCCGGTTATCTTAGCAGCTGTAATATAAACCACAGTCTCCTTGAAGTATCTCCCTGCCACAGATCCCTTCCTGGTGCAGGGTGGAGGGGCAACAAATACCATAGTATTCACTGGGAATAATGTAATTTACGGTAAGTTCAGGCATTTTTTGAAGCTGGCTGAGGCAACACTGTAAGTTTTCTTTTGGAGCTCTGCTAAACCCACTCAAGCAAAAAGTGATAGCGCCCATCCCTCTGCACTTCATTAACAGTATCTCCCTTGCCTTTTGTTTTGGTCATGATGAACTGGAGTGGGAAGTAAAAGGGGTGATGGTTATGAAGTGTGTGGGTGAAGGGCATAATCAGAGTGGTTCTGCATGAGTGTTGCTTGTTTTGGTGTTAAGGCTGTTTGAGGTGCCTCCTACTGAACGACGTCCCATGCAAGCCAGCTCATGTCTGCATGCTGCAGAGGAAACATTCCTGTCATTCTGACACCCTGTGAAGATGATGCCTGGAGTACAAGCACCTGTGATAGGTGCTCACAAGACTTTCAGCTGGTACCTCTTGTGGTAGCCCAAAAGGAGCCTTCCTCCTCTTGCATCCTCTGGCCTTTGAAGGGGAGGGCCCTGGCCCCGTGGGGAGGCTCTAAGAGAGGTCTGGGCTGTCTGGTAGGCAGTGATCTCCACACTCGAGTTCCTTAACCCACCCTCACCCCCTTCTCAGTTTCCTCCTATGTGGATGTGAAAATGACTCGTGAAGAAAAAAAAGAGGAAACTGGAGGTGCCAGGCTGGAGAAGACATGGGCTCCCTCTTCTGCAGCTGATTTGCCACTACAAGCAGTAGCCAAAAAGCTTCCCCCTCCCTCCGAAAGGCCGGGGCCCCCGCCAGGCTGCGGACGATGCTCGCAGACGGGCGGCGGCGGGAGCCCCGCGCCGGGTCGAGCCAAAGGCACGGCAGTAAAGCAGGAGCGGGTCACGGAAACCTGTTTCCATTATGGTGCCTTGTAAACAGCCTTCCCGATTATCTCCTCGATTATCGCGCCCTGCCTGTGCCGTTTCCAGCGCCCAGGAGCCGAGCGCTTCGAGCCGAGCGCTTCGAGCCGAGCGCTTCGAGCCTCGCAGCCGCCCCGGTGCGGCAGAAAGGACCTGCGGGGGCACAGGGCCGCCAGGAACCCGGCTCGAGGGGCTCAGTGCCTCTGGCAGAGGGGTTTTCCCCCTTCTCAGGCCACTCCTGGCTTCCTAAGAGCACTCCACGGAGGAGGGGTGGCAGCCCTGGAGACCGCTCCTCAACCACGTGCATCATTTCGTTATCCCCTTGAGAGCTCTGTCTTACCCCACCTTTCACCGTAACCTGCACTTCAAGCTGTGTCCTGCAATTGAAACCCTTTTCCTCTGGAAAACAGATTTGCCACTCTTTCAGCTCCTTCAAAGAAGCAAATAAATGAGTAATGCTTTCAAAGCTGCCTAAGTAACTCAGGAGCTTGTATGCCATTGTTTTTCACACTAAGCAATTACAATTAATTTTTTTTTTCTTAAACTTGGCCCAAAATCTAATTTCCCAAAATAATTAAGGCACTTTGGAGCCACAGAGTCTAACTGTAAGTTGCATTTGGTTTCATAAGTCCCTTGCAGGCTTTGGAAACGCTCACCTCGATGTGGCAGCCACAGTGGGACTGGCAGCACTCCTTACAGATTGTTGCTTTCCTTACCTAGTTCAGTGATGGGACTGGAGGGCTTGAGCAGGGAGGTGGGATCACATCACCCACTGTGGTGCCTTCCAACCTGACCCATCCTGTGATTCTGTGAAATGAAGGTGATTTTTTCCTTTATTATGTGTAGCAGCGGCTTCTCTTTTTTCCTTTCCTTCAAGTGCCCCAAGAACTTCAAGAAGAGGACAGGGGAGAAAGAGACACAATGTAGGGTAATCACCAAGCTGCTACTGCTGGTCTTTATTAGGGTGTAAGCCAGCAAATACCTCTGCAAGATCAATGCAGATGTAGAGGGACACCATATCCATAAACCAAAACTGAGCCCAAAAAATCGTCACTGTCAGTTCCCAGATTTTATTTTATTTATTTGGTTTTAATTCGTGTGAGAACTTAAGAGCTAAAGCTTTTGTTTTTGCTACCTGCAGAGAAGAGATGTAATGTTTATGATTTTCTGTATTAGTGTATTTCTGACATCCCTCTAGTCCTGATCGCCTCGTGTGGTTTGCATGGGAAAGTGCTTCACAGGAGTGCTCTGACATGCCACACCCACACAACCCCCCCCACGGACAGCACTGAAATGTGAAAGGCCACAGGTAACTGCACAAAGGAAAATTCACAAAGTGAAGAGCTGCTCAGCTTGCTAAACCAAAATTGCTGCCTTGGGTTAGTCCATTGTGCAGCACATCAGAACAAGGCACAGCTGATGCTGACTTGTGTCTGCACCGTGGGTGTTGATGTCTCTGCAGCTCTGGACAGCTTTATAAAATTCCCTCTCCCTCAGTTAATGTTTTAAAATAAAATAAAAAAAAATGTGAAAATTAGGATCATTATTCTTGTGACCCCCAAGATCATCGAGTCCAGCCTGTGACTGATCTCCACCTTGTCAACCAGAGCACTGAGTGCCACGACCAGTTATTTCTTGGACACCTCCAGGTGTGGGGACTCCACCACTTCATAGTGATAACATCATTAAGGACCTTTTAAAACAGAATAATCATAATTGCCAATACCCACACCCAGCATTTATTTATGGAAATCCAAAGTTTTGACAAAGCCTTGGGAACGGTTCTAGGTTTCTCAGATGGAGCCTGCTGAAGCAAGGCAGACCCGAGAGCAGCAGTGAGTTGTGCTACCCTGCTCCTCTCTCCCCAGGCAGCCATAAAATCCCACCTTCTCCCAGCAGACCCTCTTCTCCTGAGCTACTCACTTCCCTCTCAGCTTTCAGCTGGAGCACCTCCACAGGCATTTTCAGGCTGAGGGAGCCAGGTGACCCCTTGGCAAATGGTGACTTAAAGTTTCTTCCTCATCACTCCCAGGTAAGTCAAAGAGTGGGATCAATTTTAGTATAGGCAGTGATTTGGCTGATGCTTTTTTCTCACCCCAAAACAAAACACTTCAACTTGCACTGAATAAAGAACTCCAGGCTTGAAACAGGATGTTCTCACTCTCCAGTTGAAAAACGAACAACCAAACAGAACAACAGATTAAATGAATGTTGAAAAACATTGACCAGGGAGAGAAAGCAGTTGTTTTTTCCTTTTTTTTCCAGTTCTGAGTGCTGGGCCTAGTTTAGACCACTCTTTTTGCCTTAGGATACTCTCGTCTCTGGGAAGTGACTTCACCACTGCGGTGCTTTCGCCAGGAGATGAGGAGTCAAAGCTACTCTCAATCCCTTGGCTGACCTGAGTCCTCTTTGCCTAAACAAATCAGAGCCTGTGACTCAGATGCTGCCTCTCTTTGGTAAGTGTCCTGAGGACAGGCTGGCAATCAATTTATTCTCATTCCCAGCCCTCCCTCTCCACCCCTGCTCCGCAGCTTGGTAAATATTTAAGTATTCCACGCAGAGCAGGATGGCTCTCATAGGAGCAGCCACAAATATCACCGACCAAAATACCCCAACTATAATGGAAAGTTAAAATCATGTCACCTCAGGAAAAAGAGAGGCTTGAACTTGTCTCTCCCACGTCCTTGATGCTAAGAGATAAAAAGGGAGGCATCAATTTTTCCTTTGGTCTTCTTTTTTTTCCTATATTTTTTATACAACCAACTTTTCAACAAATACCACATTTGTGAACAGTTTCCAGGCAATAAACCCAGCATTTTTCTCAGCAAAATTCCCATTTGCCACCAAGAGGGAAGAAAAATCACCCAGCTCTGTTATACTTACCTGTACCTGATCTACAACTTCACATGAACTCAAATCCTAGCCTGAAAAACATCTCCAGTTAACCAAGACCAACACATACACTTGGGGGCCCTCAGCAGCGTGGTCTGACTGTCCCAACACACCAATCTCATTCTGAACATTTCCCGTGAGGAAGGCTGAGGATCCTGGGCCGGGAGAGGGTTGTGTCCCCTCCCATTTTACCAGTGACCAGCAGTGACCAGCACCTCCCTTGCCCTCCCCCATGCATTCTATTCCACTCCTCCTTGCCACGCTCTGTACAATGTCGATTCTGTGCTGTCAAGGGTGTCTGGCTCTCCCCTTGACTAATCACTGGGTGCTGGAGGATCCTCTCCGGAGCTTGAGAACTTGACCTCTGATGACACAGGTCTGACAGGGATGCAGATACATGTGGCTCCCCTCACTCATCCCCACTCACCCCAGGAGTTCTCCTCTGCTGCCCTGTCAGCACAGGCTTTTAGACAAAAGATACTGGTGCAATCAACAACAGCCAAAGGAATGTGGCCTTCTGGCCTAACAGCCTTTGATTGATATTCTTTATTTCAACAAAACCTTAACTTGGTTGAAAATACAGTGTACAACCTGTTTTGGCATTTCCAGACAGGACATGTCTGCAGAACTGGCAGGGTCACCGAGGCAATGTGTTTCAAAACAAATAACGGGTCTCGCTTTCAAAATCACAAGGTCGCTTTATCTGTACATATTTCTTCTGTAGTCTGCCAAGCTGTCCCTCTAAAAGATTGTCATGCCAGTACTCTTATTTACTATCTGCCTCACAGGAATGCCCAGAGGCCTGGCAAACTAAGGGTTTCCCCTTAATGAGACACATCCCCTGCCCTGCAGAGCTTCCCATCCCGTCGGGGCCGTTTGCAGACAGGGATTTGGGACACCAAGGCTGAACTTTGGGGAGCTATTCCATGCCCCTTGTACATCCCTCTCCAAGACAAGAGTCCCCTCCTGCAGAAGGTGAGCCCCTTAATGCCCTCCCGTGGGGCGCTTTCTGCACGTGCCGTGGGAGCTTCCTGGCACTTCCCGCCTGCGCTGCTGCCAGACAGACATCACAGCCCTCACATAACAACCCCAATGAAGGGCTCCTTCCACGCTCTTCCTGCTCTCCACGGGAAATTTCGTGGACCCTTCCTCCCCTAGGAAAAACTGCAACTCTCTCGGATGAAACTGGAAACACTTAAAAGCTCAGGCTATGGTTGGTAACTACTCTATGCTGAATTTCGATCCCTTTAAATGAAGAAGTGACAGAATTTCCATGAGAGATAGGGAGTCAGGAGAGATTTCGTGTGCAGAGACCTCTGCCCTACAACAATATTTTACTGAAAAGCTAACTATAACATGGAGGTATTTTACAGCTCCACCCTTTGGAAATGATTTTCTTAGAGGAGAGGAAAAATGTTTAATGCCCTGGTTTTCTAACAGCCATTCAGCCCCCACTTGCAAACAACATTTTTCAAAATATTTTCCTTTCCTATCACACCCTCTCCCATTTCTTTGGGTGTCAGCAACTTCTCCCCTCTGATGCAGCAGCCCTGCCTTCCCCCAGCGCGCCTGGCTCCTGCTGCTCTCACATTAGGAAGGGATCATTTGTTGTCCTTTGCAAAGCCTGCCAGGTACTCCTCCGTGACAAAAAGCCCCAACTGTGCCTGAGGCAGAGCAGCTACCCCCCTCTTGCACAGTTCTAGCTGGTTAATGAATAGAGCAATACCAGGATATCCCAATATTTGAAAAAGACACTTCCAAAGAAAACAGACAAGTGCAGCGAAATGCAGTTGCAAATCAGGAAGGTGGAGGAGGTTTCTTTGCAAGTCTGTCTTTAGCCCATCCTACCTAAGAGAACCTCTCTTGAACCTAAAAAACTAGGGTGCTGATGATCTCACACTTGAGCCTTTATTTCTGGAAATGCTGACACCTTCCCAGAACCTCAGAGAACCACAGCATCAGTGAGGCTGGAAAAGACCTCCAAGGTCATAAAGTCCAACCTTTGACCAAACACCACCTTGTCACCCAGCCCAGAGCACTGAGTGCCACATCCAGTCTTTCCTCAAACCCCTCAGAGACACTGACTCCACCACCTCCCTGGGCAGCCCCTTCCACAGTGCCTGAGCACCCTTCCAGTGTAGAATTCCTCCTGATGTCCAACCTGAACCTCCCCTGGTGCAGCTTGAGGCCGTTTCCTCTTGTCCTGTCACTCACCTGAGAGCAGAGCCCGACCCCCAGCTGGCCACAGCCTCCTGTCAGGGAGTTGTAGAGGGTGAGAAAGGTCTCCCCTGAGCCTCCTTTTCTCCAGGCTGAACATCCCCAGCTCCCTCAGCTGCTCCTCAGTCTCCAAGCCATCTTCAGCACATGGCCTCTCAAGCTGCTGCTTCAGGGACTCACTGCCAGTGCTACTTGCATTTATCTTCACAGCTTGTAATCTGATGAATGCATTATATATGTGAAAGACACCTCTTTCAAACAAAGAAGTTTGCCCAGTCCTCTCTGGAGACAGAGAATCCATGATGAAGCATCAAAGCAAACAATTAAAAATTTGTACCTGCTGAATTTTGTATCATGGACACAAAGAATTTGTCTGCCCGTTTTCAGACTGGAACGCTATTAAATACTGAGGTGATGAACTTAATCTCTCCTAATGAGATTGTGTGTGCTCAGCTGCTCATAACATGTTTTAGGGGTGGGGTTTTTGGCTGACCTGCATTGGTACCACTGACCATAACCAAGTTGTCTCTTAGCTTTCTTTTAGGTAAACTGGACTTGGTCTTCTCAAGTACAAACATTACAGCAGATACCAGGAATCAAAATGCTAAGTAAGACACATGAACTGGATTGCTTGCACTGATGAGACTCCTATCTGAGAATCTGGAGAAAACAACAAAATTTACATGGGAGAAATATATCAAAGGAGACAAAAGCTGCAGTTTGGTAACAGCAACCTGGATGTTTCTGCAGTTTAAGATCAATGAAGGCATGAGCGAGATCTTCAGTCAGTGCAAACTGCTGCTGATGGGGCTATGGCAATTTGTATGATTTGAAAATTATCTGGCCCAGTGTGGGTTATTGGAGTTTGTATAATCTAAAAATTACCTAGTCCAAGGTAGACATCATCTTTTAGCACTTCTAACAGAAAAACAAAAAAAAAATCCCAACAAAAAAAGCCCCAACAACCTTATTAGTTAAGCTATTCCTCAAACACACTACTGAAAAAATTAAGCCTGTATTTACCTTGGACTGACTGATCTTAACAGCAGTATCAAGGCATAAAAATGGCCTTCTGCCCAGTGTAACCTCACCTTAAGCACCCTCATATCCTACTTTTCCCAAACAGGTAACTAATTGTTTAGTTAAATACACAGCCCCAGAACCAAAAAAAAACCTAGAGTGGGACCCCATGTGGAATTATAAAAACAAAGGATAGGACCACATAATCAGCATCCTGGGATCATCCAAAATCGGTGCAGCCTCAGGTTATTTTGTATGTGGAATAATAATATTTTTTAAATAAAAGCCCATTTAATATGATGGAACAACACATCACTCCCCATTCCTCCTCTCAAGGTGCTTAGGAACAGGTGGGAGGTATTTACTCACACCTGTGTACCTGCTCTGCTCTGGCTGTCTTCAGAGAATTGTGCCAGCAGTCATGGCCAGGCTGTATCTCACCGAGAGATCTTTGTTATCCGGGCTAGTTATTGTCCAACACCATCGTCCCCCCAGAGCTGGGCAGATGAGATATGACTTCCTACTGGAGTCCCATCTCTGGTCAGATGGCATCTCACGAGCTGCCTCTCCCTGATTTCCTGGGCTGCACAAATATCCTCGCTTCCTCGAGGCTGTAGGAGATGTGGGATTGTCCACTCTGTTCAGCTGAAAGCCTCTGGACACAAAACAGCTGCGTGGAGAACCATCACTTTTGCAGAGATGGATGGTCAGGAGCTGCTGGAGGCTGAGGTCCAGAGCCGCTTTGTTACCGGTGATTTATGTGACACCCGTAATTTCTAAAAGCCAGCTGCTTCCAAAAACAGCTACAGACAAAGAGGCCAGACTCTAATCTGGGTTATGGCAGTTTATCTCTGCAGTTACTCCCCATTTACACCAGGTAAGCAGAGATCTGGATAGAGCTCCGTCTCACTTTGCCTTGGCCATAAATAAGCCCATTAGGGTTTGTCCTGATGATGTAATGCAAAACCCCACACGTATTTGTGTCAGTGGAGCTGCTGTGGGGGCAGACAGGGCCAGGATTAGCTATTTCCCATGTTTTTCAGACAGGGCAAATTAAAGTTTTATTCCTAGCCACCATCCCAGCGTCCCCATGTCTGTCTTAACTCCCTGCCCCAGACAGCTGCTTCAGTGTTGTTCCAAATGTGGTGTTAGGGGCAAACAACAGGGGTACATCCTGCCACTGAGTGTGGAAAATCCCAGGATGAGACAACAAGGGCAGTGATCATGCCCTTCAGTGCACTTTTAACTATAAAGCTCTAGGATTACAGGGCAGGAGGAGTTTGTCACTCTTGGCGAGGCAACCCCCAGAGCGACGGCTTTTCAGACAGAAACATCTTAAAGGCAGTTCCTACAAATCTGGACTGTAACTGGCAACACAGGGATGTGCCCCAATTAAGGCCTCTGCATGATCAAAACATTAAACAATCATTTAACCACCTGCAGCTAAAAATATAAATATCCAAATACATGAGGGAACAGGCTGCAGCGGAAGGAAAACACAGGTTGGAGTAGAAGAAATTGTGGTGCTTCCTATTAGGAAAAGTCAGGTGCCTTCAGTGTCTGTCTGTCTCAGTGGGAAGAGAAAGGCATATCACGCCACACTGGGTGACATCTACATAATACCTGTATGGAGAGGTCCTTGATTTACATCCAGCCCCAAAATACTGCTGCTTCCCATCTCATGCTCGTAAATCTCATGGTAGTTTTTATGGCACTTTTATCTTGAGCTCCTGGGTTGCTGTAGCCCAGTGTGAGTCTCAGCTCTCCTATTCAAAAATGTTTGTATTCTGTCCCTCACTTGCAAGGAAATGCTTGAAAACATATACTGAGTGATGACTATTAGTGCAAAAGAGTGAAATATTTTTGTCAAATCCACCAATAAAATCTAATTTTGACAAATGACCCTCCCTGACCCTGAGGTAAATCCCCTTAATGGTCACTAAGATGACCTTGATTCCAAGTGGATATTTTTTTCCGTAGTAAATGACACCTAGCTAAAATCCAAATATTAAGAAAGTGTCTCACCTGATTTTCTTCATCCATTCTGTGTTTCTTGTGCTCAATTCAAATCTTTTAGCACGGAGAACATACAACTAAATTTAATTTGGGGAAGGGCCAGTACTCCTGTTCCTCCTTCCCTCCTGTCATATAACATAAACCTTCTGCCAGGCTGTGTGACAGGAAGGCAGCTGAGCCCAACAGTTCTCATGGATATTTTGTCTGCAACTGCACAAACAAAAAAAGAAATACTTTACAAATGCATAACAACTCCTGCCAAGAACACTGGGAAGTGAAAGAAACTACCTGTGAGTTACAGCCGTAATTCCCTGTTCCCCCCCAGGGAGCCTGGGGGTCTCGGAACAGCTGAACTGAGAAGGCTCCAAGCGACACAAAAATCAAATTAATGACCTGTATGCCTTTCCAGACACATTACCTTGTCCTCTCAGCCTTCTTGAGGTTTTAAAAGCCCTGCCTGGCACTGTCCTTACTGTCATCTCATTCCTGAAAGCCACAGTCTCCCATGACAGCCTGATTTAGCAGGAATAAAAAACTGGTGTGCAATACATGGAGGCTTATGAACCCTTCCAGAACTTCCATAGGAGATAACCCTGCTGCACGCAGAGATAAATGTGCACAGAGTCTGTGTGTGCAGTTGGTCCCTCACTAGTGATCTTTTGGCTCCTGTTCCTGCATTCCCTCGTAAACTGGAGAGCAGTCACAAACTCGGCTGAAGCTGAAAATACTATAATGGGGAGGGAAAATGTGTTTGAAAGGAGTTTTGAATGAATCAGTATCTTTTGTAAAACTATTTCCATGGATAAATCAATTTTATCCACAGTTTGACAGGCAATGTTCGGAGATTTATGCTGATCACAGAACAACACCCGCTTAGTTTTCTGATAAGGTCGCTGAGGAAAATCAGCTTTATTTTAAAATCGGCCAAAATGTTCATTTGTGTCGCTCTGTAATTTCCCCCAGGATTGCCACTTGATGATGGTTTGAGCAAGCTTCCAATAGAAAAAGGTGTTCACTACTCCTTGAGTTCAAAGGGAGTCCCCACCTGCCTCACATCGCCCACGATCCCCCACCTCACGCCCCTGCCCCTCCCAGACCGGCACTCCAGAGCTGAATGGCTCTCCTGGCAGATTGCTGGGAGCCTTCCCTTCGGATCTCCGAGTGTGCAGCAGCCAACTGGCCTGCGAGGAGCAGCAGAAAAGAGTTAAGATAAAGAAAGCACCCAAAAGTTTGGATGCCTATCTGAATACTGGCTGCTCCCATTAGTAATAATCCATTGTGCAGTGAGAGAGCTGCTGCTAATGACCCCTGTTCAGGAAAGCATTTAAACAGAGGCTTAACTCTGTCCCTATTCAGGCTGGCACTTATGTCTCAGTTTAAGTGCTGTGCTGAATAGACTTTCTTTCCCTGAATCGGGGCCAATTTCAGTTCATCATCCCTGAGGAACAGATGCATTCCTTCCCCCCCTTTCTGACAGACGTAGAAAAACATGTAGCTAATATTTAACATGGAAGAGGGGACAGTCTAGGACAAAAAGAGGGATCTCCTGGCTTCCTATCAGCACACCTATGCTCCCTCAAGCTCTCAATGGTACTCACTTGTCGTGGAAGGACAGTGGAAGTCACTGAGATCCAAAAGGATGTGTCACATCTGGGTGGGTTGATGGAGAACACCTCCTCTTAAATCCATCTTTGCTTTCTTATGAAGCAGCAGTTTGGGGGTTTTTGCAAAATACTGTAAGATTCATGGGAGAAAGAGCTACAAAATGTGAAATATTATTAGTCATTGTTTGAGGAGTCATGATTACCCCACTTTGAAACGGTGGTAAGAGCACGTCTCATTTTCTAAGGCTCAGCTGTGGCCTTATGAACAGGGGATGGGAGGGGATGCAGAAACTCCACTTGTTGTGGAATGGTTTGGGCTGGAAGGGACCTTAAAGATCATCTCATTCCAATTCCCCTGCCATGGGCAGGGACACCTTCCACCAGCCCAGGTTGCTCAGAGCCCCATCCAACCTGGCCTGGGACACTCCCAGGGATGGGGCAGCCACAGCTTCTCTGGGCAACCTGTGCCAGGGCCTGCCCACCCTCCCAGGGAACAATTTCTCCCTAGTACCCAACCTAAACCTGCTCTCTGTCAGTTTGAAGCCATTCCCCTTGTCCTGTCACTCCAGGCCCTTGGAAATAGTCTCTCTCCATCTTCCTTGTGGACTCGTTTTTGGCTCCACATTAAAAAAAAAAAACTCTAAAAGGCATAAAGGGCTGTTAAGCACCAAGTTACTGCATCAGTCTTTCAGATGCCCTCATCAAAAACTCCAGAATTAGGTTTTTTTTTCCAACAGCATATTTGTGGGCAGGGGCAACACCCCAACCATTGCCGTTCTCTGCTCCGTAACACTCGGGACTCTCATGCCAGGAGACACCTCTTCTCCCAGAGAAGAAGAACCACCTGAGGAGCCCCTGGCAGGGCTGTCCAAGTCACCTGAGAGCATTCAGCACAAAACCAGGCGTATTCCTGCATGAGCTCAACCCAAGGAAAGAAAAGGGGCATTGAGACTTTTGATGTTGTGGAGGAACCGGTGATGTGATGCTCCCACAGCACATCCTGCAACTTTCACAGTCAACAGTACTGGCAAACTAAATGCTGTTTATATTCAGCACAAGCAGAGGAGGAAGGAAGCAGGAAGACTAATTAAAAGTTTTCTAGGTGGTAAACACGGTGACTAGAATCCACAGAGCAGAGCTTGGTCCCGCTGGGAAAATGGTATCCTGATGTCTTTAGCCCCACTACAGGCATCCCTGTCACTATGATGCTAAAAACAAGTCAAAAGGGAGGTGGATATTTTCCTTTCATTTCACTGAGCTCATTATTCACAAGGAAAGGAGGAAGAAGAGGAATCTGAGGAAGGTGCCTCCAAGGTCCCTGGAAATGTTTTGCTCAGAAAAGCTTCGGACTCTGTTGCAGGGAGCCTGGAAAAGTGGAATCCACACTGAACTATGACAATATTCTCATTACATTCAACATATTTCACAAGGTCCAGCAATGTAAATACAGGGATTGCTTTTTCCCTCCACACAGGGTGCAGCTTGCAAAGCCTAAGGAATTTCTGGTTGCATTTTCTCATATATAATCCAGCAGCCTTCCTTTCTCTTTCATATTATAAACATATTATTACAAACAGGCAGTGAATAGACCTTTTTTTTTTCCCCCTACTTGCATTACTTTTTAAGAAAAAAAATGAATTGTTATCAGATTTAATGATATGATAAGCTTTAAAGTTCCCCTGGGAAGCTACCACAGCCATACTGATTTACATAAGCATTTTCCTACACATAATACAGCATGCAGGCTCTCTGATCTCATTATTCATTAGAAAATTAATGATAACTCTCAAACGTGAAAGCAGAGCAGTTCTGCACAGAGTGCTGGAAATTGGCTAGTTCTCGACGCGGTAGTCATTTTCAATTTACTGCCTTGAAAAAAAGATGCTTTTAAGCAAATAAAAGGGTGCTGACATCAAACAGATACTTGTCTTGCTGCCAGGGAACGAGATGCCTTTTAAGGCAGGAAGGTGGGACTTGAGTGATGTGAATAGGAAGAAAAGAAAACAAGCCAGTCAGAGTTAAGCAGCTCTACCCCATTCATGAAAAATGTCTAGGCTCATTTCCTCATTGCCAGAGGTCTTTCTTGCTTAAATTCTAAAGCCCGTGCTCTGTTCTTGCCAATAATAAATAGCAGCCTGTTGTTGGAAAAAGTGCAAACTATGGAGTTTTTTTAAGTGCTTTCCCCCAAGCTTACACAAATTGTGACATCCCCCAGACCGAGAGACAATTTAATAAGCCCCTCAAAACTTAGCTGATAACTATATCCTGAAGCCGAGATCGCTGTGGAATGAACTGTGGCATATTCGCTCCTGGGGAGCAAGAGCTGATAATCAAGGATGGAGAGAACTGCCATATGACTGAGCAGATTAGGATCTGATTTTTATCTCGGCTCTATTTAGATGACAGGACCAGCAATGGGAAAGGATAACTCCTCTGTGAGAGTCTGCTGGTTTTGGGTATGACTAACAAACAGGATGATTGTTTCTGTCGCTGTAGTAACACAACTATCAGAGCATTGGGAAGGAGGGGGGGCTCTCTCACAGTGCCTCAAAGTGGAGAACACCTTTGTGTTCATCTCTTCCAGCGAAATGGATGAAACCTGTGCCTGCTGCTTGTTGAAGCAGATATAATCTTTCTTTGTGAGATTTGATTGCTGCTTTTTAATGCAATTCATAGCTCAGACAGCAACAGAAATTGCTCTGGGGTGTGGTAGAGAAGGGATATTAGACATGCACTGCAACATCCTGTTTTGGAACTAGTTTAGTATGAGGCTCACAGGCTCAGCATTACAAAATTCTGCACTCAAGCTGTCACTTGCCAAATTTTTTGCACATTACTTTTGTGTTTCTTTTCTTTCCTGTGATCGGTAGCAATATAAAAGGAAACATCTGGTTCTGCAGGGTCTGAATTAGGGGATGCCACAGGAAAAACACTCCAGAGCAGCATCAGGTTGGAAATAACCACGCAGCATTGAGAATGTGTGCCACTTACGAACTCTTCCAGTAGGGAACAAGAAACCTGTCTCCGAGGTGGGAATTCCACCAGCGCAGAAAAAGCACCACCGTCGTGCCGATGCTTTGACCACATCTTCAACCACTGGAGTATCCAACAGATACAGGACACCAAATAGTTACACAAGCTAAGAACCATCCAGTTGTAGTTATTCCTGGAGCGTGAGCTGTAGCTTGGAGGAAAAGCCTTTCACACCTTTTCCGAGTTGAGACAAATGTGCTCCAAGGGAAGCGATGGTTCTCTCTGAGGGAGAACATTTCCATGGAGGTTTGATCACAGAGTCACAGAATGGTTTGGATTGGATGGGACCTGAAAGATCATCGCATTCCAACCCTCCTATCACGGGCAGGGACACCTTCCACTAGCCCAGGTTGCTCAGAGCCCCATCCAGCCTGGCCTTGGACACTCCCAGGGATGGGGCAGCCACAGCTTCCCTGGGCAACCTGTGCCAGGGCCTGCCCACCCTCCCAGGGAACAGTTCATTCCCAGTGAGTATATATGTATGGGCTTTAGATTAAAATCTCTGATGGTTCCTTATTAATAATAGGAGCTGTTTGGCTAAAATATTGAGACATGTTTGCAGAGACAAAAAGAGATTTCCAGTCTGTAAGGAAAGGAAAATCTTAGTTGTTCTTATGTGATTCACCAGCTGCAAGACTCTTACGTGGAACCCCTCAAATCTGCACTAGGAACCATGGAACACAAAATAAAATCTCTTATCCACAGCACAAACCTGTGCAGCCCCCAACCTGCAGCTGAGAACAATAGGATCAACATGCACAAATATCTGGAGAGGGCCTGAATTCCAGAAAAACAAAGGAAGTGTCCCACTCAAAGCAGCCAAGGGCAACCACTGGCACACCACAAAAAGCTCTAGATACAGCAACTACAATCAGGACAGAGATGAGATGCAAAGTAATTTAGCAAATATTTCCCCTTGAAGTTGCAGTTCAACAAATCCTTGAGGTTGACAGAAGAGAACACTGAAAGCAACAGATCTGGTGTCCTGTGCCACTCCTCCCTTCTGCCAGCATGGGTCTTTCTGCAGCCAGGTGAAATGTCTCAGGGAATTGGAAAAAAAAAAAAGTTTTTATTTAGTATGTTGGGTTTAAGCCAGTTTTTCTCTCCACTGAGACTCAAGAAAAAGAGTAGACAGCTGAGCAAGGGTAGGAGTGTTTCTTTAGGTAGCTGTGCTGGCTGGTTTTAAACGTCTGTGGAACCAAACACTGCCTGGGCAGCTCCTGATTGTATAGTTAGACCAGATAAATGATGAGGATGCCTTTAAAGGGAGCATTATAGGTAAGGCTGCTCCCAGGACTAGTGAAACTAAGGCCTTCCTCCAGAAATCTCAGAAAATGCATCTGGAAGAAGTACGTATGAGATTAGTTGTGCCTTCCATGACGGCAGGAACCAACCCTCCTCCATCAGAGGAGATTAAGAAGCAAAATTCCCTTTTAAAAGCTCAAAATGGCAGCCAGGTATGCCACATATGAAATCAGTAGGACATGCTCTGTCTCTCTGGGAAGGGATCATGAGTCTGGAAGGAATGTTGTGGATACTGAACACAGCTCACCACAGAACTGTGGGGTGCTGTAACAGCCTTAAAAACACGATCAGCAAAAAAAAAACCCCATACAAACTCCAAAGAGTTTGCAAAGGAAGGTGAGCAGAAAGGACCATGGGATGATAGAAGGCCATGAAGGGGAGAGGTGGGGGATCCATTCATTCTGCCTGTGAACTGAGTGGCCACGAGAGCTGGAAGCAGCAATCTTGGGAGACCGGATCAAGGCGGAGAATTTAAGGTGAATTAATCAGGGTACGGAAAAGGTGTAGGAAGCTTCAGAGAGATTCACTTGTGTCCAGCAGACCTAAAGCTTAACTGTGAAAGACAGCCTTTAAGGTATGACCCCAGGTGGATGACCTGTAAATTTCTGCAGCTCAGGAAAGCCTCAAGGAAAACTCACTCTGAAGGTCTGAAGACCGTGCCCGGTGAAAATGGGTCACTGCAGTCTGGGAAAAATCCTAGAGGACAACTGAGGGGACGAACTGAAGCCAGAGATGCTCTGAAATCACATCTTGTCTTTTTCTAGGAGTTACAAGATGCTCCAAAGCCCTAATCAAGTCCCAGCCATGGGGGTTTCCTACAGTGGGCTTCGGTCTGTTCATTGTAGGTGGGGTCTGCATTTAATGCAGGAGAATCTGGTAAACCCAAGATATTTCTAATTATTATGGCTTGTCTAGTCAACATGGACAAACCCTTGGGTGACCACAGCCCAAGGCAGGATGGAAAAGTGAAGGCAGTGGGGCAGATTTCTCACCAAAATACAGCCACCAATTTGAGGGCTAATACTGCCTCATACCAGTTCCTGCGGAGACATTTTCTTGTGGAAGTGTGTAAGGTCTTCGGCAATAAGCAAGTGATGGAGAGACACAGACACAGGACAAGTGCACAGAGTCACACTTCTAGCTCAGCCCCCAAGTTTGGAGCCTGGATAGCAGGGCATTGCTGTGGGCTACGTTTTTGAGATGGGTGCCTAAATGCACAGTTCTGCTTCTAAAAGCAGGTACTTAAGAATCTAAAAATAGGTCTGCATAATTATCCTTTGGAAAGCAGTTTTTAAACTGTGCAGCTGACACTTGGGAATTCCAAGTGGCTGATCAAACTGAATAGAAAACTGTAGCTATAAAGTGAATGAGACACCAGACTAGATTGAAAAGACCAGCTTATTATGACGAGAAAAGCCAGTAGCACTTTTCCCATGATCACCAGCACCCTCATTTCCACAGCACAGAGGCCAAGGAAGAGGAGAATTTAGCCCAGTATCCCACATCCAGATATTGCCTTATTCTGTATTTTGCCTTGTGCTTTTATCAGACTTGAATTTTATTTCAGTGGGATGTTCTCTTTTACTTGTAAAGTTTGTAAGGCAGCCTGTGTATCCAGGAAGCTATTAACCACAAACCTCTGAATCTGGGGGAAGAGAGGGGAGGGCAAAATTACTGGAAATTGAGATTAAAAAAAAAAAAAATTAAAAAAAATGGTGTGGGTACTAGTTGAAGGAAGCAGAAAGTATTCTATATGAATCAAACCGACCAGAATAAAACTGTGGGTGTGAAAATCTCTACTCAGGAGTCCCTCACAGAGTCTGTCTCCCTTTCGAGGCAGTCATACCCAGGATGTGCACCTGGTACCTGCAAAGGGCCACACAAACAGCAGAAGTGGGACTGCAGGATTAGAACCACAGAGTTGCTTCAGAAAATAGCAGTAGCATCAGTTTTAGTATTGCTGTTCCTGGTGTGAGCCCTGCTTTAGGAAGCTCCTTGCCTTGAGTGGAGCCACCACGTTTCTGTCCTCTGGCTGCTGTCCCTGCCCACGGCAGGGGGTTGGGACTAGGTGATTTTTAAGGTCCTTTCCAACCCCTTTCCACAGCCATTCTGTGATCCCATGATTCTCTGACTGCAAGGGAAGCATGCACAGCAAGCTCGGATGGAGATGCCCAGAGACAGGCAAGACAGCTGTCATTCCTCTGTTGCCTTTAGGCAGCCATATCCCTAATTCGTAGTCTCCCCTTGGTGTTAGGTGAGCCTAATCCTGTCTTGGATTTCCAGAGAAATATGAAATTATGACAGACTTTTTCTGCAAATCATATAAACTTCTCCTCCTTTGGCTCCTGGAAGGTGTTTCTGTTACATTCTGGTAGCAGGTAGCTTGGGATAGAGATATTCCAGAGAGGCAAAAAATGTCTGATATGATGGTCCTGGTCTGCTGCAGATCCTGGAATAATAAGACTGTCAACTATATCTGAAGCTCATCCTCTGGGACAGAGAAGACAGAGAAAATTTAGTCTTCTGCATTGGATCTGTGCAGAGGTGATCTGTGAAAAGATCCCTCACAGTTTTCTTCTCCTCCTCTCTGCAACCTGAGAACCATCCAATGTTTTCATTCCAGTAGACACGCTGCCGTTAACTCATATAATTCTAAATGTGCATGTGATGTATTTAGATCCTTATTCTATTATATTTACAGGATGCTTTTCACATTACTCCAAAATATATTTTTATGATTATTCTGGTCCAAAATACTTCTTTTTTTTTTTTTTTTTTTTTTTTTTAATAGCAGGGAGATCAAACAACTGCTCAGTGCAAACATGGCATGTCCTGGATGATGGAGGTTATGGAGTCTGGCCAGCAGTGTTTCTAAGACAATATGGAAAGCCAGAATCACACAGCTCTTCCTCTTTTCTCATCATGTGTTGCTCCTCACTGATTTCAAGGACTCATTCTATTAGGAGAAGCTCAGAGAAGATGCTGGGAGGTCAAGAAACTTGGTAAACTCTCAGATTTGACAGGCAGTGCAAATCTGTGTCAGCTCTGTGCCTGTGGGATTTCGTGGCATCTGACTCCCAAATATTCCCATGGAAAAGGCCAATCACGGGGTAGAACTGCGCTCTTTGCAAAGGGTCCACGTGACTTGTGTGCTGATCTCTGTTGTACCACACCTTCTGGAACTTTTAGAGCTAAAGCTGAAGAGGAGGGTAAAGCTACCCTTTTTCCAGAGAGTAAATCCTGTGAGGGGTGGCTGAGGGAGCTGGGGGCGCTCAGCCTGGAGAAGAGGAGGCTCAAGAGAGACCTTCTCACTCTCTCCAGCTCCCTGACAGGAGGTTGTAACCAGGTGGGGGTCAGTGTCTTCTCCCAGGTAACAAGTGATAGGACAAGAGGAAACGGCCTCAAGCTGTGCCAGGGGAGGCTCAGGTTGAACATCAGGGAGAATTTCTTCCTGAAAAGGGTGGGCAGGGGCTGCCCAGGGAGGTTTGGAGTCCCCATGCCTGGAGGTGTCCAAGGAATGACTGGCCGTGGCACTCAGTGCTCTGGGCTGGGTGACAAGGTGGGGATTGGGCACTGGTTGGACTCGATGACCTTGGAGTCTTTTCCAGCCTCAGTGATTCTGTGATTTGTTTCATGGTTCCTTATGGTCTGTACCTGTCCTGACACCTGTGCTATCTTATTTCAGTGGGATAAATCTGCATGCCCTGTATCCCAGGACATCAGCCTTCCCAAGGCTCCTGTGCCAGCATGAAGAGCACTGGACCACCATCCCCACCCAGGCACTTTGGCACAAACAGCTGAGAAGATAAAGCAGTAGATCTTGTCACATGGAATAGGGGTGACTGCACTGCACTTCTTTTTACTTCTCTGCAGCTAATAATGATGCCCTGTGGATGAGAACTCTTACCAGCTCCATGGCAAACACACAGTGTATGATTTGTGTAGAGCTCTTGTATAACCATTTTTGTGCTCAGTTTGACAGAGGTGAGTTCATTGGTATCAGCTGCAGCAACAATAAAACTTTAAATAAACACTTTAAATAATGTCACTGATGGACAACACGGGTTGTGTTCCTAAACACCAGGAAGACAACTTCTTGCAACAGGTTGAGATTAGTGAGGGATAGACCTTGCTTTAATCTGTTGTTTAGTTCTCCCAGGAAATTGGTTCCTTGGGACACAGGAGAGAGGAGAAGGAGTAACCGGAAAAGATGTTTCCCAAACTTTTATTCCTGTGACTTGCCCCGCTGGAGCCAATGAAAACACTCACATCAGTACCAGACTTGTGAAATAGGCTTCTCCCTTTCGACTCAACTGCACAGAGAGGAACGTGAGCTACAGGGTGATAGTATCGATCCCCCAAAGCCAGGCACTTCCTCCCAGAGCTTCACACCTTGGCTGGGCATTTTTGCAGGATTTCTTATCTCCACAGCAAGCACTGGGAGCTGGGAACAAAGACGACCAGGGAGGCTGGTGGCACTGCTGTTTCCCACCCTGCAAGCCCAGCCGATGGCTCAGAGCGTGGAGCTGAGCGGTTGCGTCGCCTCCTAACAAGGGCAGCAAGCCTGAGAGTGTTTGCCTCCACTGCAATTCAATCAGGGTGCCTTGCAGCTCGAATTGCTACTATTTTGTGGGTCACTACCTCCTCCAATATTCTGTGCCCTCTCTTGTTTTCTTTTCATTTGCTATGCAGGCCCGCAGACCTTCCTGCTAGGTTTCACTTGGGAGGCCCAGAACCCCTGTTCTGCAAATCCTAACAGGACCTTGATGGATGTTAATGTCTCTGCCTTTCATATCACTTTACCAGGGGAACCTTTGATCTATCAGCAGTCTTTATATCAACGCAGTCATCGCATAAAACGGAGAATATGACAAAAATATCTGCTGGGCTAACGCAGAGTATTTCCCCCCACCCCTCATAAAATCGCAGCACTGGGGAGTTTACCTTAACCTCCAGATGTGCCACGAAGGGTAGAACTGGGAGCAAAAACTTTTTTTTCTTTTCTTCTTTTCTTTTTTTTTTTTTTCCTTTTTTAAAAAAGCAGTCTGGTAAAGGAAGTTGTAAAGCAACAAGTACTGTACATTATGATTCAGAGCAGCAAGGGACAGCTGGAGAGACTTGATTGGCTCCAGCCCAAAGAAACAGAGGCTTCTTGTGACCAGCTGCTGTGCTGCAGCATGAATGACAAGGGTAATAATTGATTACTAACTGGCAGCTCAAAAGGAAGAAAGAATTAACAAGAGCGATGAGGTGCTTTACAGCTTGGTAACTGTAAAATCAGCAGAACAATTAGGGGGAAAAGAAAGGGGTTTCACTTCTTACCTAAGTGTTACAAGGACAGTGCTGGTTAGTGTAAATCGCATGACGAGCAAGCCAGAGGGGCAGGTCAGTGGGTAATAAGGGGGCTCTGCACACCCACAGGTCCCACAGGATCATTCAGCAGATTTGCCAGGGAGCAGCTAAAACTCCATCAAAAGCATCCAGCCACGCCAATGACACTGGTAGGCAAGGCAAGGTCTCTGAGGCACCTGTCATAATATCATAGTGGGGCTGAAACCTCCAGCAAATGGTGCTTTGTGGCAAACCAACTCTTTGCCTTTCAGAATAAACACATGCCCTTTTTCTTTCCCTTCTTCTCTTTTTTTTTCCCTTTCTTTTCCTTTTTTCCCTTTTTTTCCCCTTCTTGTATATGGCTTTTGTGTTTACCAGTAAATGCACTGGATGCATTGTTTGCTGCACCTTTCTTCAAGGGGCTTGCACTGACCTCATGCTCTGGGCCCTCTGAAACCTTCTGGTCACTGAGAGCCTGGCTCTGCCCCTTTTTCATGCAGAGTGGCACCTCACTTTGGGCCAGATCACTGCCAGCATGCCAATGCAAGGAGTGAGGGGGCATAGCGCGGCCCGTGTCTCGCTTCTCACACACAGGGGAATAATAGCCTCTGCCCTTTCCTCAGCCCAAGTGGGGAGAAGGGAGACTTGATGGATCTTTCATTTCCTTTCCCAAGGCATCTGGCAGCGAGAAGCATGTGCTGTGCCAGCTACAGCCCCGTCACGGTTTGCTCCCTTCCCAGAGCAGCGAGGAGACAGGTCTGTCCCAGCGGGAGCTCAGCAGTGGGTGGCTCCTTTTCTGGTCTGGCTCCCTGCGAGCAGAGCTGATAAAATCAATGGGACTAATCATGGGGAAAGGTATCATTCAGCAGGAGCAAAGCTGGCAGCCTCTGGCCTGACATATGGAAAATGCTCTCCTAGCTGGGTGAAGCCTCTTCAGCCCGGCCCACCCTCACCCCTCCTCCCGCTCCAGAATCTGCCATCCTGGTGCTTGTGGAGTGACTCCTTACCCCGGCACCTTCCAACTCACAGTCAATAAGGCCTGTCTCTCCTATCTTTAGAAATTTAAAAGCTAAACAGCCCATCCAAATTGAGGTTTTAGTCATCTTCTACAACCGCTGCAATGAAAGCTCTCCCCCCAGAGCTGAATTCTTACCACCTACCTCAGAGGACTACTCGAGGATGGTGCACCATCCACTTGTCACACCAGGCTATAAACTTGCCTCAACAACTACCTAAGAGCTGACTTCGAATTTTTTTGAGGATAAAGACATTGTCACGGCCTGTTTGGGGTCTTACTCGGACCTTTGAGACCAGTGAAGTCAGCAATGCATGAAGGCAACTGGAGTTGGTCCCCCCTGCAATTAGGGCACCACACCCTGGGCAGGGAGGACAGCAGGCTCAGGACACTGGCATGGCATTCCACCAGCCAGGAAAGCTGTCGTGACAGAGAGGAGCTGAGCTGCTCCAGGGCAGGGGAAACTGGGGCTGCCTTTGCTCCCACCGAGTGGAACACTCATGGAACAAGTTTCCGACAGAGGAGATGGCAACGGAGCTCAGGATGTGAAAATGCAAATGGTACAAGGGGCATGTCTTCATCAGCTCACCCTTGAAGGCTCCCCTAAGGACTGCAGAGGGAACTTTACTAGAAAGTCTACCAAAAATTCAAGGCCTGGGGGTGGGTTGGCAGGTCTGGGGTTTTTGTTATTATATACACAGTGTAAAAATGTGCTTGACTAATCTAAACCTTGTGCTGCTTTCTTACACTGCGAGAGCAATTACAGCTGAGAAAAAAAATAACAACACACATCACCCAGTATGGAAACACTTTTTTTTTTTCCAAGTTTGACATTTTTACATTTTTACTGACAGGGCAAAGCCTATGATTTAATTGGGCTCCATTTCCCACAACTGCCCAGAAGGGACTGGTCCCTCCTCTACATTTCTCAAAGGACTTGTGATCAGAAAGAAGGCCATGGAAAACCCAAAGGAGTTGATTCTATCTATCAGGAAACACTGTTGAAACAGGAAAATTAAAAAAAAAAAAAAAAAAAAGAAGAAAATAAATACTTTCCCCAAGGGTCTTGGTTGTGTGCACAGAGTGATTGTGAACTTGTGAGGCAGAAATGCGATAATTTTGAAGAAACAAAGTATTTTTGCCACTTACCAAGAAAATGAGAAGCTACTCTGCTTTTCTTTTCCTGAAGAACATTCCTTCCACAGCTTTATTTTTTTTTTTATTATTATTATTCCTATTGCTCTTTGTAGTAGAAGCTCCACAACCTGAGGGAAGGTTTGGGAAGGGAAGGGAAGGTTTGGGAAGGCTAGGGAAGGTTAAGGGAAGAGAAGGGGAAGGAGAAGGGGAAGGGAAAGGGGAAGGCGAAGGAAAGGCTCTAGCCAAAGGTGACGGACCCTCCTTAGAGTGTCAAACAAATTGACAATTTGAGTGACAAAGTATGTACCAAACAACACACAAAGTACCAGCATCCTGGCCCAAGAAAAGTCAAGTAGCAGCTGTTTCCTCCAGAGAAGGTGTAAACACACAGCTGCAAGGAAAAAAGAGGAAATAATCAGGTGGTCACAGAGACAATAGAAATTGGAAACTGAGCACAAGTTATGTCACCACTGCTGATCACGTTTTTCAGAGTTTGGAAAGAATTAAACATTAAAAATAGAAGCCACTGATCTTCTCAAATCTGTAGGAAAACAATTAACTTCGTTTCTCAGCCCTCCTCCGTGCACTGTCTCCGTGTGCTGGGAATGGGAGGGTGCCACAGGTGACCAGAAGAGATCTCACCCTGTGGAATTATGGCATAAAAGTGCTCTGAGCATCTGGAGGCAGCCAAAAGTAAGATACACACTTGCTCTCCAGACAGAAAGGTGAGTTGTTGCAGGTGCTCTTAGCAGATAAAACCTTACTTTCAGTGGCCAGGATCCCTTGGCCCTCTTGGCCCCCTGGGCACACTCTGGCTCCTGTTCAGCCTCCTGTCCCTCCACACTCCCAGCTC
>JAYRBT010000042.1:58642535-58652965 GCA_036023395.1 Myiotriccus ornatus | reverse complement strand
CACAGCTTCTCTGGGCAACCTGTGCCAGGGCCTGCCCACCCTCCCAGGGAACAATTTCTCCCTGATATCCAATCTAACCCTGCTCTCTGTCACTGTGAAGCCATTGCCCCTTGCCCTCTCACTGCAGTTCCTGATGATGAGTCTCTCTTCAGCTTCCCTGCAGGCCCCTTCAGGTACTGGAGTCATTTCAGACCACAAGTGAGACACCCAAATGTGCAAGGAAATCAGTGATTAAGTTTGCTTTCCTTTGACTGCTTAACAGTTGATGCCTACTCTTTTGGAAGTGCCCTTTGGAACACAGGCTGAGGATGACACCATGGGAAAGCGCTTCCAATCACTGCTTGTTTGGCAGGGAACGGTTTCATCTGGTGGTGCATCCAGCAACACACCCTTCCCAGCAGCATTCCATCTCCCTGGGACAGCCCAGTGTAATGCAGGGTGGTCATGAGAATCCCTCACCCTGCAAGCCCAGCTTCTGTGCAAAATACAGCAGGAAACACCAAGGGGGGCCTGGAAGGGGTGGGACATCATTAGACATCCCCAGGGTCAAGCAAGTAATGGGAAATAGGCAGCAAGAGGCTCAGCAAACTGGGGTTTTGTCAGATAAATTGGATTAATTTGTGGACTGGTTACACAATTAGTAGATGAAGGGAATACAAGAGGATATAAAGTGCTTGGATTTTACTAAAATATTTGATCCTGTGTCCTAGGAAACCATCAGGGGAGAAATTAGTCCAAATTGGCTTGGGAAAAAACAAAAACCAAACAAACAAACTAACATGTGGGCAGCAAACAGGCTGGAAGACCAGAAACGAAGAGAAGTGAAAAAAAGCAATGAATCATATTGGAAGGAGTTTGTTTTCTTCATTTCTGAGGTGTTAAAACGATCAGTGTCACTACTGGTGTTATTAAATTGCACTCAGGGATGAATGACTGACCTGTGCATGAGTGAAGGTTGCAGGTGGTAATAAACTGGGAAGAAATACAAACATGAAGGGAATTTGAGAAAAAAAAAAACAAACACCAAAACAAAACAAAAACCAAACCCCAGAAAAGTCAGAAGTATTCAGGAGTTTCTTAAGTAGACATACTCAGCACTGTGGATTCTGCTGACACAGAAGGATTTTGGAAGTCCCACTGCTCTCCAGTCACCAGGACTGGCAAACAGGCTTTCCCTTTCCACATCGTCAAAAGCTTTGCCTCCAGCTCTGCTCAGCACCAAAAACTCTGTATCTGTCACTTTTGTGCCACTTTTATGTTTCGGCTGGGTCAGCTCTTTGTGGGGAAAAATAAAACAACCGACAAAACACCACAAAACAAACAAACAACAAACAAATCAGACAGTACTATTGGTCTTCCTCCACACAGGCAGCCTCTAGACTTTTATTAGGTCTCGTGGCTTCTTTCTGTGGCCCCCCAAGTTCTGGAAGCACAAATTCTGGGGAGAATTTTACCTTCACAGGAAAAACAAACAAACAAAAAGCTTGAAAATGAGGATTCAGTGTTCAGACTTGAACGAAACCGTGAAATCAGCACTGGTTTTAGGCTTGTGAATTTTAGGGGATCCTTGCTCAGGGTATCTTAAGGTTTATGCTGGCAATGTAGCAACTCTCACACCAGGACGGAATCATGGAATCATAGAATGGTTTGGGTTGGAAGGACTGTAAAGATCATCCAGTTCCAATGCCCTGCCATGGGCAGGGACACCTTCCACTAGCCCAGGTTGCTCAGAGCCCCATCCAGCCTGGCCTGGGACACTCCCAGGGATGGGGCAGCCACAGCTTCTCTGGGCAACCTGTGCCAGGGCCTGCCCACCCTCCCAGGGAACAATTTCTTACACTGTTGTATACCATCCAACAACTTGCTACATTACTGTTTTACCTCCTTACCAAAAGGCTTTGTCTCATCTCCTGCTGTCCCAAAATCCCCACCATAGCTCTGCCTCAGAATCCAGCTTGGACTGTGCCACTGCTGCTCAAGAAACCTCCATCCTTCAGAACAGAACTCACACGGGACAGTCTCTGACAGCTTCTTAGAAGTGGTTAAAACTGAGCAGGACGGTGCCTACCAGCAGAAGGCTGTGGGCTCCCACAGACATCAAGGGACACAGCAGGCACACACCTGTTCTGGTGTTCCACCTGGCCCTCCAACCTTCTTTCCCCGGCGCAGATGAAGTCTTGGCAACTTACAGAAAGGAGGTTATGACTAAGTGGGGAAACTCCCAGAGGGAGAGAATTATGCCTGTGACTGGAGCCCATAGGTGTGAGCATCTTCTCCATGGGACTTGGAAAGGAGATTGAACTGCTCTTTGCTTGCACCAGCTGATGAATGAGATGCTTCCACGGACACCACGGGTTTTGCCTTTCTCTGGTCAGCCGCAGTCTAAGGGAACATGTGGGTCACCACCCAGGGCTCCTCAGAGCACTGGAAACCCCAGAGTTCCTGGCTAGTGGTCAGTGTTTCCTCTGAACACAAGCATCCTCCTGACTGACAGAGCCTTTGGAAGCCATTCAATTTGGAATTGAAAAATGGAACCAATTTTAGGGAGCAACAGCGAAGTAAAACTCCCCATTAGTGCAGGAGCTGACCATCCCAGCAAAGTCCTTCATCTATCCCACTCTCCCATGACACAATTTCCTCATGGCTTTTTTTTTTAGGGGTTTTCCTGAAGGATTTTCTTATGGAGTGCCGAAAAATCTTCTGAGCGCTGATGGATTGTCTGGAATAAATGGTTGATGAACCCCTTTGAGTGTTCAGCAGCCTGTGATGAGCAGAGGACTTGCCTTGGGGGTGGAGGTCATCCCTTCTAATCCCACGCTGCTTTTTAGAGCAAAAGTTTTGTTTCTCTTGTTTACAAAGTACTGTCCCCACTAATAAGGTTTTATAGATAATATTAATTCCTCAGTGCAAAATATTAAGTCACTGTGTAAGAAAACAAGAAATATTGTTTTCTTTGAGTCTTTAGCTAAAAGCATTTCCAGCCTTTGGGTTGTCACCAGTAGCGTGTCCCTTCACCTCAGCTCCTCATTTTGCTCAGATTACTGCCAGATTTCTTAATTCCCCCTCATGCCAACTGAGATTATGCAGGATCTCTGGGCCAGTACCATGCTGCAGCCTGTCAAAATGTGATGGAAGATGGCCCTGAAGCCTTCCTCGACCTAAACTGCAGCTGTCATCTTCCATCAGCCCCCACTGCTGCAGCTTAGCTCCTGCTGGCACAGCACCCTCCGCACAGTTCAAGCTGTGCTTCTCGCTGCAGGTCTCCACTTTTCACACAACTCACACTTTTTACTCTCCTCCTCTTCCTCCCCCCTCCCCAAGAAAAGCATCCAGTTGTTCCTCTGATTTTTCTTCTCTGGCCCTGTTCCTTCTGTGCCTGAGGTCCCCCACACTCCTCACGCTGCCCCGTCCGCGCTTTCACCGCAGTTTTCACCCATCATTAGGAGGAACAGGAGACAAAAGGATTCTGAAGAACCTCTTCAGTGTCAGGCGAAGAGCACTTACAGTAAGGTGGGGGGAGCAGCACCATCTCCCCAGCATGGGCCTTAGGATGACACTTCATGCCCTCTTCCCAGTCCCTGTGGGGCTGGAAATCCCAGCCCAGGCTCCCGTTATGTTTCTGGCCACACAGCGTGGCAGCACAAGGAGAGGCAGCAGGTGGGTCTGAAGGGCAGGGCAGGGAGCCCAGGGCAGAAACGAGCTGGTACCATTCAGCACGCTGAGCGGCAACCACAGGACAGCAGAGCCACTGCCAACTTTCTGCAGGGGCCGAGGAAGGCAAGAGCAGCGTGGAAAGGTCTGTGGGACAGTGAAAAAGCTCAGCTGTGTTTAACAAGGAGCACCTTTCCTGTGTGAAGACCAGATTTGTTGGGAAGTGCCCACAGTGGACCAGCTGTATCCCAAATACCACTTACCCCTTCACACTTCCTTTCCTCATCCCTGGACAGTTACCTGTTACCAGTTACCTGTCCTGGTCTCACTGATGGGATGAAAACGGGGAATAACTTTTCCAGAGCAAAAACTGGCACTCTGGCTTTGTGCCAGTTTATATGGGAGTTAATTCAGCCAGAGTGCTGCACTTTTATCAGCTGACCACAAGATAAATGCCCCTCCAGACTCTTCTCCAGCAGGCTGTAGTGCCCACAGACCTGCACCAACAGAGCATGGTGCCTTGGCAGGCTGACACTTGCCCAAAGCTGGCTTCACTGTCTTAAGCTGTTAAAAATCAGGTAATATTTTCCCCCTGCCCTTCTATCACCTGTGTAACAGCTGAGTGCCGTGGAAACCTTCACACATTTCTCCTCACAGCTCTGTCTCCTTGCTGGGGAAGCAGATCACAGGTCTGTAGCGACTGGGCTGCCCTAAGAGAAGGTGGGGATGAACCTGGATCTCCTTGCTGGCACACAGACAGTGTTTCCCCAGGTGCCTGACTCTGCACAAGCACAAATCAGTGGCACACTCATTTTTTCCCCAGTAACCTTCCAATACTGGACTGAGACAAGAAACACATGAAACAAAATGGGAAAGCAACGGGACACAGCTGAGCCAGTTCAGGCCAAGGATCCACCTAAGCCTGGGTTTTGCCTCCAGCTATTCCCAAATTTCTTCTGCTGATTTCTTTTTCTGTTCCAGTGTCAGGCCTGGGTTTGATGCTTCCCTCTGCCTCTCACCACGCTCACACCAGAGCCCCCCACTGGCAGTGTCCCAAGCAGCTGTGACACAGGGCTCTCTCAGGGAGGCTGAGCAGAGCTGGGCATAGCCCTTGCACCCTCCCCTGTCCATCTGTCTGCGTGTGCCTCCCCCCAGCCGGAGCCCACACTGCTCCCCCTGGCACACACAAATGGCCCTGCTGGCAGAGCCCCTTGGCAGAGGGGGCAAAGGGTGGCCAGCTCTGTGCCAAACCCATTGTTGGCTTCTCCCTTTCCTCCTCAAAAAAAGAAAAAAAAAAAAGCCTCCTGTACTTTTCCTGGGGTGAGCTGGCCAGAGAATTCCCCATGGTACCCCTTCCCACCAGGATCTGGGTCTGTCCTTGTGCAAGAGTGGACTCTGGATGGTGGCAGCTAAATGGGTCAGTCACTGCTGGTTTGCTTTTCTTTTTTTTTTTTTTCTTTTTCATATACATGGAAGAATTACTTCAAGAATGGAAAAAGAAGTTGAGGAAAAACAAACAAACGAAGCTGATGTCCCCAGGGCCCACAGGCAAAACCCAAGGCTGTAAGGAAACCAAAGAGAGACGCAAGAACGGGACAAACGTACACTATACTTCCCCACTCGCGCTCCCATTTCCACCTCCTCGGGAGACAATGGCAGTCACTGTGCCTGCCTGGGCCCAACAGCTGGAAAAATGTACTGAATCGAACCTCAGAGGATGTCAGAGATGGACACACACCGAGATAATTGTGTCTGCTTTCCTCGGAGACAGAGGGAAGCTCTGTGATTCTCACACGTCCCACCTGGAACTGCCTGAGCAGGGAAACCCCGATCCTCCCCTGAGCTCTGAAAACAGGGGCTCCCCTCAGAAGGTCCAAGTTACACGGCAGACAGAAATGCAGGCATTAGGCTGTGAGATGATAGCATTTCCCTTTCTGTCACATGAAAGATGAGTTCATTAGAGAACATCCTCTCCCAAGCCTGTAGGGAAAAGCTTGGAGGCTCCCAGATAAAACAGCTTGAGTTATGTCTTCCTTCTCCTCCAGTGAGTACAGGCACAAGGATTTTTATTGTCCACAACGTTAGCAACATTGCATCGTCCAAAAGACCTTGTTCATTTATCAGCTTCCTCAAAAATCTTTTGTTCACAAGCCTGCTTGTGTGTGAACACAGAAAAAAAAATATTTAGCTCTATCTAGTATCAGGCTGCAGCTGTTCACTGACAGAAGGACTCAAAAGCTACGGATATGAACATGGGAAAATCCACCCAAAGCAGAAGGAAGACACAGTAAGCAACAGCTGCATGACAAGAATATGCTGTTTCTGTAGTGTGAGGGGGAAAGAAAAAGCTACAGTTATAGTAAGCATCAGAAAGTTGTCAGCAAACAGAGTTGGGATTCAGCTCAGCAGATAGGCAAAATTACTTCTGCTTCTAACTCTTTCTAGGTGTCTGATGCTCTTCTTGACATATGTTCTGATTCCCAGCAGGGTCTGGAAACTCCGAGCTGGGAGTGGGGTCCTTTGAACCATCTCCTAAGTGCCAGAGTCAGCAGGTTTCAATCTGTCCCTGACTTTCACAGGAAAAAGGACAAAACGAGATAAAAAACCACGGAAAACCCAAAAATCCTCCGTTCCCCAAACCTGCTAAATCCTTTCAAAACCCTACACATAATATTCTGATTATTTAAAACAGGGCTGTGTTTGGGACACACGTGCTTTTTGTGCTTCCCTCAACCAAACAGATCCCAGGCACCGGAGATTTCCAAGTGGTCCCCAGGACATCTTTCCTCCCTTAAGTACTTCTCCCGGAGACCCCAGAGCCAGAAACAGAGATTAATGCTGGCTTTTCCAGCTCTTCAGGAGTTTTAGCTCATATTTCTCTATGCATCCCACCCTTGAAGTCCCTCTACTTAATCATTTACCACCTCAGGGATAAATTACTATTAAAATACATAGCAGAGCGATTGTGTAGTTTTTTCAAAAATCACCACTCTCTAGAGATGTGCCAGAAAATCTACAGAGGCAAACAATGCACCAGCAGAGCCTTATCTGCTCCTCCCTGCTTCTGGTTCTCTACCACCCTTTGTCAGCCCCTTTCCAGGTCCTCTTAGGAGGACTTTTTTCTCAAGTTGTCCCCACACCAAATTGAAGGGTTTCTTCTGCAGCACCTCCTTCGTAGGTACTTGTCTCATCACAAAGGATTCTCTTCAGCAGAGGTGTGTCTCCTTGACTTTTACCTCCCCAAGCCTTTCTAAGGGAATGCCTGTCCCTCAATCCCAGCCCGCTCCAGGGAATGTGTGCAGCCTGACCTTCTCCAGGATGGAGCAATTCCTCTGTTATCTGAAGATAACAAGCCCATTCAGGTGCCAACAGTCTCTAATAGTCCATCTATTCATAGACAGAGAAACCAGTTCCACTCCCTTTTTTCCTTGTGAAACGTTGTGAGATAAGGGCACAACAGAAGACAGTGCTGGAACATCAGGGTGGAAACCACCCATAAAATGAACCTTCCTCTCTGATGAGGGAGGTGTTACTGTTCAGGTGACACTGGAATGGCAGTGCTACTCCAGGATATGCCGTGGAGCTCATGCAGAACGTCCCATCTGTTCTGAGGATGGTGATTGCTGTCAACCAACCTCATAAATAAAAATTTGAAACCTCAAAAAAAGACACACAGTTCATGTCTGGGCATCAGAGCAGCCCCTAGTTCAGTGCCCTGCCTGCCAGCAGACAAGACCTAGGGAAGAGCTGAAGGATGAGGAGCTGGAAACATTGCCCCAGGAACTAATTCCCTTTCTAAGAGGGGATTGCCATGTCAAGATGAGGCGAAAGTGCAGGTGAGAGTTTCAGCATGCAGAGAAGACAGTGGAGGACATCTGGAGGTTTCAATGAAGAGAGCAGTGTGGGACACGTGCTACTGATTTCCTTAGTTAATAAGGCAGTTTAGTTCCATTTACCAATAAACTCCACATCTACAGATCCTGCACGCTACATCCTGAGCTATAAATATGGAGTTCTGGCAATGGACAACAAACACCTACCTCTGCTTCTTTCTGCTTTTCAGATACTCAGGAAACTTCAAGGGGATGGACAAGCATTGCAGCCAGCCAAGCTCTGACCAGGCACAAGCATTCTGAAGCAGAAGTTCTTAACCTTTCTTAACAGGGGTTCTTCACAAGGTTCTCCCACCACGAGGGCAGTGCAGCACTGAGGCACTACCCAGAGAGACTGTGGGATCTTCATCCTCGGATATTTTGGCTGGACAAGGCCCTGAGCAAGCCAATCCGGCTTGGCCCTGCTGTGAGCAGTGGATTGGACTAGGCAACTTCCAGCCTAACTCCTTCTATGAGCAGTGTTTCCCCAGACCTGTGCATATTTACACGCAGCAAACCAGCTGAGGGGCAGCACGACCCTTTCGGGGGCAGAAGGTCAGGCATAGGAAGTTGTGTCTGCCTGTTAACACCAGCTGCACAATCAGGGAAAACAGCAACGGAGCAAAAGGGTGTCCTAGGGGAGAGTGAAAAGCAAAGTGCTGCAGAAGTGAGGGAGCAGAGATGCAGAGCGGAGGACATTTCCTCTGCCAGCCCTTGAGAAATCCCTCCCCGTTGCTGCTGAAGGGCTTTGCCCCTGGGGAGTCACGGAGGAGCTTTGGGAGCTCTCCAGGGGCAGCAGCAGTGGGTTTCACAGAGACCTGTGAGAATTTCTTTCCACTTCACCAGGAGGGCAGCCATGGTTTCACCAGCCTTCCCATCTCTGCCCAACCAACCTCCTCACCCACAGCTCTGCCCAGACCAAACAGAAACCTCTTCAGACCTTTGGATGCACCTCGGGCAAAGCACACCTGATGTCACCGTGCAGATGGAGGCACCCCAGTCAGCCAAAAACTGCTGGCAGCTGAAACCTGAAATAGCTGGGGCTTGAGCCTGCAACAAGGATGTTTGTCACCCTATTGCACAGAGTTACTGACACCTTGGTTGCCCATCACTCACTCAAATGCCCGGCAAAGCCTCAACAAGAGCAGCAATGCCGAGCCCGAGGATTTGGGGCAGCAAGAGATGCCAAGGAGCTCACATGTGAGAGGGGTTTCACACTGCCCACGGTGCCTTAAACCCCAACAAAGCCGTTTATTCAAAAGCCCCGTGGCACCTGGCAAGTGACTGAAGGCTCTGGCTGTAAGTGCCACTGGGAAAAAGGGGGGGACACCTTCCAAAATGCTTGCATTTCATCATTAACTTTAACATGTATACATCTTCCTTTGGAGCAGCCGCTGCTGGGACACTCCATTTTAGGACTAAAATGCTGCATTCCCAAAAGACAAGGAGGGAAGAAAAGAATTCAATGCTAGTACTGCATTCAGGTGGTCATTAATATTATATGCAGTGTAAAATTTTAGGCTATTAACGTTTTAAAAGCAATTTTCCCAGGTGTAGGTGTAATTGCCACAGAGCAGAGTAGTAAGATATCCAAACTATTTATCCATGGGAATAGCTTTTAATTCAGCAGTTTTGGAAGAAGAAATTAGCAAGTAAAATTGTTTACCTCAGTAGAGAGCATTTATTCACACTGTTTTATTTTGTGTTATTATTGTTTTGGTGGTTTTATTTGGTTTTATTTGTTTGTTTCCTTGTCAGGCAATAAAAGTTTATGCATTGTTTGTTTGATCATATTAAGTAGAAGGAAATCAACAGATCTAGAGAGTTTTGTGGAATGCAAAGGGGACATCCAAAATACTGTATCAGCTGGTTGTTTAAGCTGGAATGTTTGTGAGCCTAATATTTCTTCACGGTCATTTTTTGATGCTTTTACGGAGTTAACAAGCCAAGCTTTTCTTCCCTTTAAAAATCCACCTGTTTTCAGAACTTGGATGTGCTCTACACATCTGCCGACAATGAGGAGACCGACTTACCCCCACCACACACTCATTCACCTGGCTTCCAAACCATAATCCCACACTGATGTAGCTCCATATTAAATGTCCCATTCCTTGACAGACAATATGTTTCAGCAAACTATTCGGTGCGGGAACCTGTGTCAGGATAATTCTCTTACTGCAGATTAACAGAATCACTGCACTTACCTTTAAAATACAGCTGCTCCTGGAAGTAAATATTTAGCAGCTCACAGCACTGTTAAGACAACCAAGAAGTGCAGGATCTCTTCCCAGCTCCCCATAAAAGGAGCAATTTGCTCTGGAGGTCTTCCCCTCCCCTTCCCTGTTTGTATAGACCTGGGCATGCTACACACGTGTATTAAATGTAAAATCTTTGCCTCAGCATGGTCAGAAAGAAAATAAAATGGAACTGAAGCTCCACATTTGTTTCAGCAAGAGAAAAAAACCACGTGTATTGGATCAACACTGAGAGACCACAGAGGAAAAGTCAGAGCATTACTTTTCAAGGAGGGAAGGTGTGTCACAGCAAGGTGCTTTAAAAATTGGAGATCAGCTGCAGGTTTGGGGACAGAGTCTTTTATTGATCCCTCCTAACAGTCTGGAAAGGAAAAAGAAATTGTTCATTTAATGTTGAAGTTCATGAACTAAGGAGTGATACAAACATCCCAGAGGGCAGGGAAATCACCCGACGGAATTCAAGAGGTTAACAGCAAAGTCATTTTAAGCAGAAAAGGAAGCTGATTCATCAGCAGTGAGGAGGAAAATAAATAAATAAATAAAGGGATTGTCACCTTCAGCTCCTATCATACTATTAATGGTGAAACAGATGCCAGTGGTTCATACCTGTAATTTGTCCTTGCTCTTTCAAATATCGGTTCCAAAAACGGGG
>JAYRBT010000042.1:58624089-58637528 GCA_036023395.1 Myiotriccus ornatus | reverse complement strand
CCTACCCCTCCTCCTTTACCCCACTCCTTTCCCCACCCCTTCCCCCCCCTCCAAAAAACAAAAAAAAAAAAGGGGAAAAAAAAGAAAAAAGAAAAAAACCCTTTCCCATCAGAGAAAGAGGGAGATCTCTTTGGAAACATGGAGCTGCTGTGCTGCGAGGTGGATCCCATGAGGAGAGCTCTGCCCGACCCGAACTTGCTCTACGATGACCGCGTTTTGCACAACTTACTAACCATAGAGGAGAGGTATCTGCCCCAGTGCTCCTACTTCAAGTGCGTCCAGAAGGACATCCAGCCCTTCATGAGGAGGATGGTGGCCACTTGGATGCTGGAGGTTTGTACACCCTGGGAGCGATGGGGGGGAAGGCAGAGCGGCCCCGTCCCCTCTCCCCCTGCAGCCCCCTCGCCCCTCCGCTCGCCATGGGGTTCCTTCTTCTTCCTTCCCCCCCGCTTCCTGAGCTCCCCCGGTGCGGGAAGGGGCGCGGGGGGCACCGGCAGCCCGCGGGGGAAGTCGCCCCTTCCGGGGGGCTCCGTGGAGCGGGTGCAGGAGAGGGGAGGAAGCGCGGCGTGCTGGGGATGGGGGGGGGGTGGTGGTGGCGGTGGGTGAGTTGGAAAAGTCATTTGCAATTAAAAAGCACAGCCGCCTCCGGGAGCGCTTGAGTTGGAGGCATTCCTGGGAAAAGCGAGCTGCGCCCGGGGCAGGGCGAGGGTCGGGGGGTCCCCCCCGCGTTTTGCCCGGCGAGGGTTCCGTGCCCACGTATGCACTGGGGAGGACGTGCCTGTTCCTCGCCATGTTGCGCTGCATGCGGGCTCCGCTCGCCGCCGCCGAGCCCGGCTTCCCCCCCTTTCCTTTCCCAGGGGGTCGGGCATGCCCCCCCGGGCTGTCGGGGTCCCGTCGGGCGGGCGCCGAGCCCCCCGTTCGCCCCGATGCTGCGGGCGGTGCTGCCGCGGGCCCGGAGCCCCGCAGCCCCGCCACCCATCCTTTGCCCCATGGCATCTCCTTCGGGGGGCACCTTTCCCTGTCCAGACCCCCCGGGTCGTGAAGACCAGACCCTCCGCTTGGTTTTCGTGTGAGATTTGTCGCTTTTCTCAGCGGCGCCGATTTTTTGTGAATTTTTGAAAGAATTTCGCCCCTCGCTCCCTGTGCTAAAAGGATCCAGGCGGCTCGGGCTCTCCCCACCCCACCTCGCCCTCGCTGTGTCTCTCCCGTCCTTTCCCCCCCACCGCGGGATCGGGGGCGCAGGGCTGGGGGACACCCCGCGGGGGAATTTTTGCAATTGTCGGAAACGATAGGGGACCGTTCCGGGATGCCGCCGGCCCCAAAACCGGGACCCCTGGGGATGTTTTGATATTTTTTATCGATTTTTTGAAAATATGACGAAATAAAAAAAGGAAAAAATTGGGTCGCAAAAAAAAAAAAAAAAGTCGGAGGCTGCTCGCTTGCTGCTGGATGGGGCTTTTCGGCTCTCCCACACAGTGTCTTGAATTCATTTCTTACTGAATGAACTAAAGGAATGTGAAAGCCGATTGACAGCCTTCCCAGCCTCTCCAGAGATCTCCCCCTCCCCCAAAATTTAGCTCCCCGGGAAACAAAAATAGCAGGAGGCAAAGGAAGGGAAGGCAGTGGGCTTGTTTCGTGGGTTCACTCATTTATTTATTTTTTTCCTTCTTGTCTCTTTCTCTCTTCCCACCCCTTCTATGCCCCCCCTCCCTCCCCGACCCCATCCGTCTCTCCCCGCGCTCCTCGCCTGCAGGTCTGCGAAGAGCAGAAGTGCGAAGAAGAAGTTTTCCCTCTGGCCATGAATTACTTGGACAGATTCTTAGCTGTGGTGCCCACTCGGAAGTGCCATCTGCAGCTGCTGGGGGCAGTGTGCATGTTCCTGGCCTCCAAGCTGAAAGAGACAATCCCCCTCACAGCCGAGAAGCTGTGCATATACACGGACAATTCCATCAAACCCCAAGAGCTGCTGGTAAGCAGCCCCCTTGTCCCTCTTCTGCGGCAGCGCTGGCGTCGCTTCCCTGCCCTTGGCTGGCACCCATCACTTTTTGCCACCCCCCCCCTCCTTTTTTTTTTCCTTATTTTTAAAAAACACACTTTTCCCAGGTTTCTGAATGGCCAGAAAGCACTACAACACTCGGGGGAAGGAGGCGGTGTCAACCAGAGTGGCGTGGGGGGGACACACAACGGGGACATCCCTGTCCTTCGCAGCCGCCTGGCCGCGGCTGTGCCGTGCGGCGCTCCGGCCCGCTTCCCGCCTGGGGTTGCCGTGGGGGTGCCGAGGTTGTCGGGGGGTGTCCTGGGGTGTCCCGGGGTGTCCCGGGGTGTCCGGGGTGTCCCGGGAGTGTCCCGGGGTGTCCCGGGTGTCCCTCGGTTGTCCCGCGGGGACGCCTCGCCGGGCGCACGTGCGCGGGGCGGGCGGCGCCACCTGGCGGCAGCAACGCGGCCGTGCCGGGAGCGGGCGGGGGCGGCTCCCGCAGGAATTCCGGGGGGATCCGCCTCGCTGGGGACGTGGGAAGGGCTGGCTCCGGTGCCCCTCGCCGTGGGTGTTGCCTGCGGGCTGTCGCCGGGGCGGGTGACGCGTGTGTGTGTATAAACGTCATCCCCAGAGAGGGTGGACCGGGCTCTGCCCGGGGGTGCCCAGCAATGGGACGAGAGACCACGGGCAGGAACTGATGCCCGGGAAGTTCCACCTGAACGTGAGCAAGAACTTTGTTCCTGAGCACTGGAAGAGATTGCCCAGAGAGGGTGTGGAGTCTCCCTCACAGGGGATATTCCAGAACCCTCTGGAGGCAATCCTGTGCCATGTGCTCTGGGATGGACCTGTTGGAGCAGGGAGGTGGCACCAGATGCCCCACTGTGGTCCCTCCTAGCCTGACCCATCGCATGTTGGTTAAACCACCTTGTGCCTGATGCTTCTCCAGGGAGGGCTCAGCCCAGACACAGAGAAAGCAGAAACAAACTGATAATTATTGAAGGGAATAACTAGTAATTGTTGGAGAGAATAACATCTACCTGGTGGTGCGCATAGGAGCTCCTTGGTGACATGGATGCTCTATCAGAGAGATGCAAGTAGCCATCCATCCAAATCCCAGGAAAATTTCTCCTATGAATCACTGAGAATTTAAAGAGATTCACATGGCCATCTGAATCCCAGGAGAATTTCTCCTCTGAATCACTGGGAATTCCCCCTGGGGAGGGGCTGGGAGCTCCTGCTTCCTCAGAGTAAAGAGCCTTGCCCTGCGAAGGCTGCACACTCAGGGACGTGAGTTGTCCCCTTGGTAGTATGGACTCTCAGGGGAAGTGCTGTGGTACCCAGAGGAGAAGATGCAGAATGATGTCCCTGCTTCTTTGTAGGATTGTAGCCACGTGGATTTAGGCATGTGTTTGAAGTGCTTCCCTGTATTCAGTCCTTTAGATTTACTGTCCCGTGTCACATCAGAAATACTGGGAAGAGCAGTCTTTAGTTCACGTAATTGCCATGACGTTCAAACATTTGACGGGTTTTCTTGAGGAAGGGACAAAAAAACCTCCCCACCTGGTTTTTGTGGCCTTTTGCATACATGTGGATGTGAGACTTCTCAGGCTGTGGAGGGCTCTGTCATAATCCAGTAGGAATGTCCGTAGGGAAGTTAAAGTGGGCATCTATTCAGGGAAACGACTGCAGAAATGGCATTGTGGGGTCCGTGTTTATGGTTTCTCGGCAACGCTGGTTGACGTCTCCTGGGCTGCAAAATTAAAGGACTTGCTTTTCAGCTTGGCAGCTCCACGAGCTCAGCTGGGGCTGCCCGGCCATGCCGGGCTCCGTCGGGATCCCGCATCCTCGGGACGCAGGAATCAGTGCGTGGAATTCAGTGAGCGGCAGATAGCTGGTGGATGAGGCAACGAGCGAGTCGGGAGGCCGGAGCTTTTGTTCACTGTGTGGGGCACTGAAAGGTGTTCAGAACTCGGTTTTTAGTTTAGGTCTAGCCCTGCTCGAAGCCCCGTGGCTGGATCTGGTGATCGGGGCGCCGTTTCCACGTGGAATCCCGTGGCGGGGAATGGCCAGGAGTTACATACACACCCAGGTTTTCCTTTGATTTCGCTGGGAGTTTGGGGTGTGCAAGGAACGTGGGAATGGATCCTGCATGATTTACTGGCAGATAATTTACACAGGCTACTTCTTGGCTGTGTTGTGTGCGTTGTCTTCCTGCAGAGCCTGTCTTGGAGTAGTTTTAAGCACCATCAGATTTATCTGCAGGACATTTTGAATACAGTTTTGGGAGGGAATGCCATCAAGCTAACTTCCCCAATTTTGAAAAAAAAAAGGAATGTATATCTAGGTTATTTTTGTGCATGGCTATCCCTAGGGCTTTAAATGGCTATAAAGAAGGGACTATAGCCATTTAAAAGAAGTAACTAGGAAAGGACCACAGTGACCTTGGCAATATCTAGTTGCAGGCTAAACTTTCTGGGTGGGCATTCAGCACTGGATGCAAAAAAAAAAAAAAAAAGAAAAAAAAAAAGTAAAACCTTGGCAGGAGCTGCCAGGTCTCATTATTTTCAGTAGAGCTTGACATTTCTGGTGTTTAAAGAAAAAAAAGAATATAAAGTCAACAACTTCAAAGCAGTAGAGGCATATGGAAAAAATGGTTTGAGCAAAACCAATTGAGCAGTGATAAAATTATAATCAGAGAAATAAGTGAAGTAAGGTGTGGGTTTTTTTCAGGCTTGCTTATGGCTCTTCTCTTCCCATCCTCCTGCAGGAATGGGAGCTGGTGGTGCTGGGGAAGTTGAAGTGGAACCTTGCAGCCGTCACCCCTCACGATTTCATCGAGCACATCCTAAGGAAGGTGCCTCTCCCTAAAGACAAGTTGCTTTTGATCCGGAAGCATGCACAGACCTTCATTGCCCTTTGTGCAACAGGTAGGGCTGAGGGGCTCTGGGTGCTTGCTGTGAAGTTGAAAGTGCAGGTTTGTTACTGGTGGTGCCACATCCGCTCCATCCATACACGATGTGGAGCAGCTGCTGAATCCCACGGGACTGTTGTGAATCAGGCCCCCGTTCACTGTGCAAAACCAGAATTCCTGCAGTGGGGAGCTGTGGTGCAGTTGCAGTCCTGCTCCTGCAGTGCTTGTGCAGTGAAGTCTGTAAGGCTGGGTTAGACCACACTGTTCTCTGCTTTGCCCATTCACTGATTTTTTTAAAGATTGTTTGTAGGACAGATGTGGGACAGCCAAAATACTGGAAGCTGTTACAATACATTAGCCCAAAATGTATTAGGCTAATGCATTGCATGAATGTGTTCTTAAATTTTTCACTAACTGGACTCTGTCCAGATAAAAGGTAAAAATCGTATTTTAGCGTGTGTGATATTACCACATCCCTGAAATGCAGGGAATGACAATTCAGAAGATAATGATTTTTGATAATTGCTTATGTGGAAAAGAGGCTTTTTAGTTTCTACCTGTCTGCAAAACAGTTTTTGTTTGTTTGTTTGTTTGGTTTTTTGTTGCTGGGCTTTTTTTCCCTCAGTGAATTTTAGAAAATAAGTGTGCTCTTAATTTTCATCCAAAGAGTTAATGGTAAGACCATTTTTTGGAAGCCAGACCTGGAAGAGATAGACAGCATGCAGTGCTCTCCAGAGTTTGAGTTCAGTAGTTTGACATACCTAGTCCTTTGTGACAGCAACAGTTCTGCTTGTGTGTTTGCAGAGAGGGAAGGAAGACTGGGTGCAGCTTTTTGGTTTGGCTGGCTGCTGCTGCTCCTTGGTATTTAAGATGTAGTGACTGCTTTTACGATGTAGGCCAGTTTTTCCTGCCCCTGCTGGTCAGTTTTAGAGAACTGCGTATGAGCTGTGTTGGGGTAATTGATTTTCTGGTTACCAGGATGCTCAAGCGTTCCCTTCTTTTCCCTCTGCTCCATGATCCTTTCCAGACAAAAGGCCACAGGGCTCGATAGAAATATCACTCAGATTCTGCAGGATCGCCCTTGGTAATTGGTCAGCCATTTCAGACTAATCAGCTTTATACTTCAGCATTAATATGTTTGATCAGCTTTGCCTTCTTTCTTTGCCTCCTCCCCTGACTCATAATTCATTCACACTTCCTTTCCCATGGACAGTCTCTGGATCCTCACAACACCATCAGCCTCCAACGCCCCTGCGTGTGGTCTTCCAAACCAGACCAGTCTTCCCTCTCCTGTGTTGCTTTCACTTCCTACAGAAGTGTTTTGGTTTGTTTTCTTTTATCCAGGAGGACATTTTCTTGAGTGCCCTAGAATTTCATTATGCTTTAACTTGTCAAATTCTGGTCTACAATCCTTTGCCCTTGAAGTTTTCCATAAAACCAAACCATTGCAAGACCGTGGGCCACGAAAGAGCCTCCCAAGTCTACGTTTTCTTTCCACTTCATGAATTCTCTGATAGTTAGCTCCATGCTTTAGTAGTCCTTTCACTGAGATCCAGACTTCCCATCCTTTAAGCCCAGTCATGCAGTTGTCTCATGTGTTTCCCCCATGTGATCTGCCTCTCATGTTATATGTCTCCAATGCATGAAGTCCTTTACACAGAGTTTAAAGAGGCAGCAAGTCAAGAGTTTATTACAAATAAACTGCGTACAGAGCTTCCCAAAAATCAGGGCACTGTGGTGCTGGCTGTAGGCTTTCTTTTCTTCTCATCCCATTTTCCACAGACCACGGTGTTGGCATTTAGTTTTGAGGAGGACCCCCAACCCTTTGCCATTCCTTTGCCATTTTGAAAGCAGAGATCTTACCCAAGCCCTCACTCCCACATTCTCAGTTTTACCAGCAAACTCCTACCCCCATTTCCATTGTAGAAATGTTGTTACTACTGTGTTTCCCTTTCACTGCCACTCTTTGAAGAAAAGCCCTTTCTCATCAGTCTTCCTTCCAGATCCAGTTGTCATTTCCTTTTCTTGTCCAGTTTGTTGCAGAGCTCTCACCGGCTGCTCTGTTTCTTCTTTCTCTTTCTCCCTCAAAGCTGCTGCTCTCCACCAGCTTGGGTTAAGCCTGGTGTTTCATTTCCCCATTTGCCTTCTGTCAGCAATATGACCTCCTTTGACATGTGGCTGGCTCTTCCCTTGCTCCCTCTGTGTGTGTTTGACTCTTTGCTGTTCCCAGACCTCACCTCTGTGCCTGGCTCACAGCTCTGGTCTGGAGCACAGCAGTGAATCCTGATTCATCTCAGCACAGCTTTCTCTGCTGTCAAGTACTTTTTCTTTAGTGTATCGTGCAAACTCTGGCACATTTTGAACTTTTGATCCTCCAGCCTGAGTTCTTCTTCAGCACCTGCTCCATTTTAATTTCCCAGCAAAAACGTTATACCCGAAATTCCCAAGTGTTCCTTGCCTGTACAGAGCTGCCTGTGATCTCAGTCCTGCAACACTTTGTGTCAGCAAACAGAGAGGGAAGCAACCATGAGCAGTTACTGGGTGTTCTGCTGGATGTGTAAGATCAGTTTGATACCCATCTCTATTCTCCTTTCCCTTTGAAACTCCCTGAAAAGGAGATGATAACTCAGTTCTTCTGCGTATTCCTTTCAGTCATGTTTGATCATTTTGGCACTGTCTCCCTTTCTCTGCCTTTATTTTGAACCCAGTTCCTGAAACAAGCTGCCTGGATATAAACCCACAGCCTCTCCCCAGTCCTTGCAGTGATTAATGATTCACATGAGCATGACTGAAACTGGAATGTATCCCTCTTTGCCCTTGGTCCCATCTGAACACACGGCTGCTGAGCAAGACAGAAGCTTGTTCCCTGAATAAAAAGTTTTCTCCTGCTGCTGCCCTGCACTTGAAATGGTTTCAGGAGTCTCTGGTGGCTCCCTGTGCAAGGTAAAATCTCCCTCAGGAGGCTTCTGAAATTTAAAGGCACTAAGAGGCTGCATTTGGAGCCTTTGTCCTTACAATATGGCTCAGCAAACGTGATGCCTCCTGCTTCTTTCTTACAAGGAGAGACTGCAGGAGCTGGGCCTGTTTAGTTTAGACCAGAGAAGACTGAGAGGGGATCTCATCAATCCATAGATTTTCATATCTCTAAGGTGGATGCAAAGAGGATGATACCCAGTGACAGGATGAGGAGCAATGCCTGTAAACTAAAACACGAGTCCCACCTCAGCATGAGGAAGAACTTCTTTACACTGAGGGTGGCAGAGCCCTGGAACAGCTGCCCGGGGAGGTAATGGAGTCATTCTCTGTGGGGACGTTCCAACCCCACCTGGACACATTCCTGTGTCACCTGCCCCAGGTGATCCTGCCTTGGCAGGGAGTTGGACTGGATGATCTCCAGAGGTCCATTCTAACCCTAACAATTCTGTGATTCTGTGAGCCTTCAGCATGGGAGCATCCTGTTTATCTTCAAGTCCTATGGAGTTGTCCTTCTTTGCTCACTGGCATCATGTTGCTTTTCCACTTTGCCCACACCTCCATCTGTCCATTGCTTTTCACCCTTCATTCCCCCTCTGCCTCTTTGCACAGCACTCCACAGTTTGGAAATGTTTTCTCGGGTTGACCGTGTGCCTGTGCTGTGCTCCAAGCTAGGGAATCACTCCTGGAGGAGTGGGACAGGGCAGTGGTTAACAGGGGTGTGTGTGGAACATGCCACACTGCTGCTGAAGAGAGAACCACACATTGTTTTGCTGACTTCAGAGTGCCCTTCATTTCTTCTTCTCCCATCCTGTCCAGAGTCACAGATGCACAGCTGCTTCCTGGTGTTCCACGCTCTTTGTGGAGGCTGCACATGCCACTGGTTTGGTGCAGGATACCCCTCTCTGTGTGAGAGCCTGTCAGGGCTGATGGGTTTTGGGGAAGGACAGGCTTTCAGGGAGAAGAGCTGCCTGTTTCTGAACACGAGCTGTAATGGAGAGACTCATCTCGGTGAGGAGCTTTGCAGGGTTTTAGTTCAGTGGTGTGCAAAACTTGGAAGGAAAAATCTTTGCAGACTTGCAGGGACAGAAGGCAACTTGTGTAAAAGCCTGGACTCAGCCCTTTGCATGGTCTGTTCTCTGAATCCTGCAGCAAGTAGGATGTTCCCATCGTGGATGCAGTGCAGCACCTCAGACCAGTGGCTTTCAGAGCCTGTGTCAGTGAAGGGACTAAGAAAGGGTAGGAAAATTTCAGCTTTAAGTCAGTTCTGTACAGTGTGCCAAACCTCTGCCCACTGTCTCTGGGACATTAATCATCCGCACTTGAAAGCTGAGAAGCCTTTTCTTTGACTTCTGGGCCAAATCCTGTGTCCTTCACAGAAGTTCTGTGGAAGCCAGTGGGAGTGTTGTCTGAGCAAAGACTGCAGGACGAGGCCCACAGCCCTAGCAGTGATCTGGAGGGTAAGCACACAGAATGCTTTGTAACACAAAGAGGCGTGTTTGGTCCTCAGGACTCCTGCTGGGCAAGCCTTCTGTGCATCACCTTCTCATCCACTGTAAGCTACTCTGTCCCCGAGTGCGTGATACGGGTTTTATTTGGGACACGTTCTTTGCAGAGGGAAAGAAAGAAGGCTGCAGAGGCTTCATTGTGTGAATTAATCTCTTTGGAAATGAAATGCATGTTGCAAAGGGGCAGTGCTTGCACAAATACTTCTTGCGTGGCAGAGGGAAGAACAATCCAGATGAATTTACTGCTATACAAAAGAAGGCTCTTGGTTGTTCCAGGGAGGGGCAGCTCATATCAGTATACTGAGCCTTCCGGACAAATGGAGCCACAAGAACCAAGGAATTGCCATCAGCAAGTAATCAGGGCCTGGGGAATGTTTCATGACCAGTCAAGTCTGGGAAGATGAGGTGGAAAGAAATGAAGCAAGAGAGCCTGTGCTGAGACAAGCTGGCATTATTTCAGAGCTGCCAGATACATTGCCCTCTTTCCTACCAGCTGCAGGTCTGACCTTTGGGTGCTTTGAGCGCTAACATCATCCTGATTCTTGGTTGGGCTTCCCTGAGGACGGTGTAGAATAAGGGAAAATAATAATCAGTGCAAAGAGTCGTTCAAAAGTAGTATTTACAATCAGCTAATGAGCATATTGTGGTGACTGCTCGTATTACCTAGACTGGAATGCTGGAAGTGCATTTGGATCAAAGCAGGCAGGAATTAAATTCACTGCTTCCATTGTTTCCCTTAGACCTTTCTTTTAAGCTTAGATGGTTAACTATAGATCCATGCTTGTCTTCATAGCACAGTCATTGGTTGGGTGAAGTTTGAGGCTGGTTGTGACCATGATCTGTAGATGGTTTGAAAAATTGGTGTATGAATACCTGTTCTCCTGATGGAGGTAACACACCCCTTTTTTCTGTCTTTTTTTTCCCCTTGCCTCCCTTAAGACAGCAGTTTCCAATTCTGTAGTTGCAACTCTGAAAATTGACCTCTGTCAAACTATAGAGATGAAAACAGGCTGGTCAAAGAAACAACCAGCAGCCAGAGAAGCCACCAGGGTGGTTGTAAGAATACAGAGTTCCCCCACCTGGCTTTAACACAGCGAGCGTGTTCAGCCTGGGTGTTTGGTCCCTTGTTTTTAAGGTCCTTTAGGAAACAGGGGACACTGAAATGGGGATGGGATGGTTTCTAGTGTTCATTGGCTGGGAATAGAAAGTAAAGCAAGTCCTGCCTTCTAAAAACCCAGTGTCTTCCCCTGAAGTGTTCGTGTGCTCGGGTTCTCGTAGACCGCATTGTGACAACACTCCTCTAACTTATAATGAGACTCTTTTGTACTTTCCCATGGAATGGCATAATCACAGAATCAGGTTGGAAAAGACCCCTGAGACCATCGAGTCCAACCTATAAACCTCTAAATCACAACAAAGTGAAGAGTCAAAGCCATGTCTTTGATGCAGGCTCTGGATGCCCAATAACCAAGGTCTGAGAGAAGGATTTAGCCCACAGCCTTGCTTCAGGCGTCCAGGAAGAAGTGCTTCGGATAAAATGCCATCTGTAGTTCAGGGTCCATCATCTACAACAAGAATTTGAAGTAATTTGAAAAGTCAGTTTTACATATTTAGGTCCTCTGTCTCCCCCTTTTATTTCTTTTATTTCATTTATTTATTTATTTATTTATTTATTAAAATCTCAGGGCAAATGTTTTGCTTAATTCTGGGGAGGCGGGCAGTTTTACCTGGGTGAAAACCGAATAAGGATGGCAGGCCTTGGCTCGTTGCTTTGGGGGAAGCAGAGATAGAGGTTTGTAATTGAAAAGAGCATGTAAAAAGCTTGTTTTGAATTTCTCAATGGAATCTAAGGGACTCTGAGGGCGGTTTTGCATCCCCTCAGATACGGTACTTAATATTTATGCTTTCATTGCACCTTGACAAACACTTCACGTAGTTATTGCTTTGCTTGAATATGGAAATATGTTAATTATGGCCTTTATTCTGCTGCCTGCTCTTTTCCTCAGCCTTTTCTATTCAACCCTCTAGGTGGCCCAGCACAATGTGGCTCCTTTTCTTTCAATGAGCTCTTTCCACACTAATAGGGTCCAGGGTGATGTGGAGAACCATGTGCACAAAATTGGTGCACCACCCCCCATTCCTTTGTGGGCATGTCAGGTTAAATTCATATCAGCAGGAGGGTCACTGCCATGATTTTCAATAGCTCGAGATGAGGTGATGACTCCAGACAATGGTGCCACACTCTCCAGTTGGAGACACTTGCCTCACCAGTTGCAGTAGTTAATTAATATGCTAAAAATAGAAGCCAGTGATACAAATCGCTGCCTGTTGTACAACAAAGACTGGGCATGTGTAGCTTTGATAGCCAAGTTTATGGTGCTTGTTATGGAGGGAAGTTAGTTTAGAGCTAGAGGCGATGTAAGACTTTCTGGATGCTGAGCTTTAGTCACTCTGGGCCTCTGGCCATTCGCTCGCTGTCTCATTTGCATTATGAATGACATTAAGGGAACTAACAAGGTTATTGGGCATAGAAATGTTCGCATGTGACCCCACGTGGAAGCAGACCTACAGCAGTGCTAGTTGGCAGGGACACTGTGCCTCTTTATTCCGCTTCCTAGGAAGACAGTTTCTGGGAGTAGATGTAAAATCAACCACGAGAACACCGGTGTCGGGATAACGTGGAGGTCTTGGGGCAGGCCCTGTGAGGTTCAGAGGGCAGGCTGGACCTGTGTCCTCTGCTGAGCCTGGTGGTGAGCGCCGAGTGCAGGACATGGGAGCTCCCTGCTTGGGGTTCCCCACCAGCTGCTCTGCTCTGCGTGAAGCTGCTCCTCAGTGACCACAGATGAGGGTGTGGGCCCATCCCAGCCTGTGAGTGAGTCCATCTCTGCCTGCTGCTGGCTCAGAGGAGGGTTTTGGTTCTCACCCACTACATCATAGCTTCAGCAGGGACTGTGAAGACACTGGCAGAGTTTGAGAGGTTTCTCATCATCTTTCTCCAAGTTTTCCCGAAACTCGAGACGGGGAGGGGTAAATCATGGACAGTCCATTGCTACCTGTATAGCTAAGAGACGCTTTGGTAAAGCCCAAAGATCAGACACAGCAGTTGCTTCCCAACTTAGGGCCCCATTGGCCAAGTGAAGCCTTGTTCACACCAGTAATAGCACATGGCATTTGCAGTCCCCAGGAAATACAGCGTGTGCTAGAGGAAAACAGACTTCATGTGCGTGTACTCTGCTTTAATTTATCCCTTTTCTGAAGAGATTAGTGGAATGATCACTGAGGAATCACTTGGTGTAGATGAGAGTGGATTTTGGGGGTGCGAGGTGTGCTCCATAAATGTTTGACCGTTCTTAAGTTTCACAGGTTTTTGTTATCTGCTCTGTGGATCAGGAGGACACCGGACAGTCACTCAGGCACATAAACACTTACAGCCTTTATAACAACCTCTTGTTATCAGAGTCCTTTAACCTTGTTGGACTTCTGTAAACTGGTGTGTATTGGTTTGTAGAAATCCACATGAGGTAAATGTGAAAACGATTTTGATCACAGAATCTTTAAGGCTGGCAAAGACCTCTCAGATCATTGAGTCCAACCACTAACCCAGCACCACCGTGTTCACCACGAAATCATATCCCCAAGTGCCACATCCACGCGTTTTTGAAGAACTTCCAGGGATGGTGACTCCACCACTTCCCTGGGGAGCCTATTCCAGTGCCTGACCACCCTGAAGGAATATTTCCTAATATCCAAACTTCTCTTGGTGCAACTGGAGGCCATTTCCTCTTGTCCTGTCCCTTGTTCCCTGGGAGAAGAGCCCGACCCCCAGGTGGCTACAGCTTCCTTTCAGGGAGTGGGAGAGAGTAATAATGTCTTCCCCGAGCCTTCTTTTCTCCAGGCTGAACACCCTCAACTCCTTTGGCTGCCCCTCATCACACTTGTGCTCCAGCCCCTTCCCCAGCTCTGTTCCCTTCCCTGGACACGCTCCAGCCCCTCAGTGTCCTTCCTGCAGGAAGGGGCCCAGAACCGGACCCAGGATTTGAGGAGTGGCCTCAGCAGTGCCCAGCACAGGGGG
>JAYRBT010000042.1:58587953-58600012 GCA_036023395.1 Myiotriccus ornatus | reverse complement strand
GGGAGTGTCCCAGGCCAGGCTGGATGGGGCTCTGAGCAACCTGGGCTAGTGGAAGGTGTCCCTGCCCGTGGCAGGGGATGGAACGAGATGATCTCTCAGATCCCTTCCAACCCAAACCATTCCATGGTTCTGTGATTTAACACTTAATCAGTACAGCTGATTTTCCTTCCTGATTTTCCTCCTGTTAAGAGTAACTCTTCCCTGAAAGACCTGGATCTTGCTGACTTGGTGCTGTGACCGCAGCCTAATTTTTACATCAGCTAGAAAACGTGAGCCTGGATGAATTTGTCGAACTTGAAAAGTTCATGTGGGTTTCTTGCAGGCACTTTAGGAAGATTACAAATCGTTCATCAAAGGGATGGGAGCTCATTTTAAAAATACTGACCTCCTGTGACCTGTTTGGGGCTCATCTTGAGGTCAAGTTGGCCAACACATGCCTTTCATAACAGGGCTCCAGAGTCTTCCTGCAACTTTGTCTTCTCCAGCACGGAGGTGTAGTTGGTATAGATAAATTATGCTGCATTTGTGATAAATTTAAGTAGTTACTTCACTTCCTTTTATTCCAGGTGGGTTTGTCTCAAAAATGCTGATGGCATGATTGAGGCTGACTAGCTGAAGATGGATTTTTATTGTTGTAAAGCCTTCAGGTGCATCCTTTTGAAAAGAGTCTGTGCTGTATTGTGTTTTTCACATTCAGGCTCTGCTGTCACTTGGTGTCTAATGTGAGAACATTTTTGAAAATTCAGTAAACTGATTATGAGTTAATTTTTTGTTGTTGTTGTTTATAATCTCTTTCAGTGGAGAAACAAGATACAACAAAGACAAGATTCTACAAGGTTAGTATCAGTTATTCTGCTGGAAAATCATGGTGAAGTCCTGTAACCAACTGCTCAGCTGTTAAGTATTATTGCAGAATAATATTGTAATATTATTGTAATAATTTTAATAATAATTGTAATATTTCAATGATATTGTAATATTACAGAATAATATTGTTCAATCCTGGCTCCTTCTAGGAAGGCAGTCTTTATTAGGCACATTTAAAACTAGACTTCACCTTAGTGGCTGGTGACTTGCTCATAGTAAAAGGAATAAAGAATATTTCCCTGCCTTACTCTCTTAAAAGTACCAGTGATGTATTTTAAATTCCAAGCTCTCTGGGTCAAACGATGTGCAGTGGGTTCCTCTCCAGCAGAGAAAGTGAAGGTAGCCTTGTGTTCTGAGAGGTCTGAGGCCTATACCACCATGGTTTTAATTTAAATTTGTCAGAGGTATAGATTAATATAAATATCATTGATAGTGATCCTTCTGTGTTCCCATCCTGTGCTCCTTTTCTTGGTTAAAATTGTGTGACCGAGTTTCGGGAAGACCAGGAGAGCAGTAATTTTTCCCAATGCTTGGCTTTCCTGAAGGAGCAGGATTTTATTATGACTGAGCAGATTCTTTACTGCTTGACATGCTTGGTCTAAATCTAAAATTCCCGGGTCTTAATGTGTTTATTTTGCAGGTCAAGGAGTGGATGAGCCACTCTCTGCAACTGGTTTCAGACAAGCAGATGCCGCTGGTGTGTTCCTCAGTAATGTGAAGTTTACTCATGTCTTTTCGAGTGACCTCCTTCGAGCAAAGCAGGTGAGTGCTCCTCGAGGCAACAGTGAGCTGCAGAATTCAGCATTTGTTTGCTCTTGGTGATGCAGAAATAAAGCAGTGAGGTTACACGCGATTTTGTGTGCAAATAAGATTCTCAAAATTAAGGAATCAGAAGTTTTAAAGGCGGAGATCAGTTGTTCTAGGACGTCTCTCCTGTGGAAGGCAGTGATTATGTTTTAAATCAGCAGTACTTTCTGACTTTCATAAAACTATCTGTGCTATGTGCCTGCCTTAGGGGAATTGGGTTCGGATTTTTTCCCTTATGTTAGAGACAGCTTTTTCTGTGGAAAGCATCTGCACTCTCAAAATGTAGAAGACAGACCTGAATTTTCCCTTTGCCTAAAGGACATGTGTTTTGCCATTTGTTTGACAAGCTACCCAGACTTGGTGAAAGTTTTTCCAGAGATGTGTAAAGCTGCAGTTTCCGTGTGGTTGGAATTCCCTTTCTTGGCAGCTGCAAATCTCTCAAGTGTCTTGTTACCAAGCTGTCACTTCACAGCTCAAGTATGAGAGGAATGTACAAATTCTGTTGAAAAAGAGGAAATTCCAGTATATAATAATAAAATTAACTGTGCTGTTCATATATACAAGGAAGTGGACTCGACCCTATCTGAATTTTGACATTATTCTGTGACAGAAATTTAAAGTTACAACATGAAATCTTTTCCTGAGCAATATGTTAAATCAATCATAAAACCTTGTCAGTGCAACAAGGCTGCTTCTTCTTTGCCAGAATCCAAGGAGCCTTTTCCAAGTGAGTTATCTGAGTGTCAGTTTGGGTGTGGATGTTTGCACAGCAGATATTACCAGTCCAAAGTTCCTGTGTGCCCAGTACAGCCTCCACACACAGGTGCACGTAGGAACAGCAGCAGGTTGGCCATCCTTTAGTTCCCAGTTTAAGAAAGACAAGGAGCTGCCAGAGGGGATCCAGTGGAGGCCACAGAATTGATGAGGGGTCTGGAGTATCTCCCTGCAGGAGCTGGGCCTCAGTAGTAGTCTGGAGAAGACTGAAAGGGGATCTCATTAATGCACAGAAATGTCTTCAAGGCAGGAGCCAAGGGGACGGTGCCAGGCTCTTCAGTGGTGCCCATTGACAGGATGAGGAGCAGTGGCCACAGTCTGAAACACAGGAAGTTCCACCTCAACATAACAAAGAATTTCTTTCCACTGAGCCCTGGAACTCTCTGGAGACATTCCAAACCCACCTGGACACGCTCCTGTGTCACCTGCTCCAGGTGACCCTGCCTTGGCAGGGGGGTTGGGCTGGGTGATCTCCAGAGGTCCCTTCCAGCCCTAATGATTCTGGGATTGGCTGTGGCAGCCAGGCAGGTGTCAGACTGATGTTTTTTGCAGTTGGATTATCCAAACAGTTTTTAGGACCCAGGTCTGTCCCATGCAGCCCATGTGAAGGATGTGTGGACACAATGGATTTGTGAGCAGCGTTGCGCTCAAGAGGGGCTTTTATCCCAGTAAATCCTGCTGCCCACCTTTCCTGGGTGCCGAGTGTCTTCAGCTCTTCTGGACTTTGAATTATGAGGGGCAGTCCAGGAGCTTTTCCTGATCAGGCCCTATGTCCAATTCTCACAAAATTCAGCTGCAGAACGTTTTCTTTTGTTGGTTTGGGGTTGCTGGGTGCTACTGGTGTGGTCCACCTCGGCTGTTGTGATGTGAGGTGGCCTCTGTTCCATTCACTGATGTGACTGTATATTCACTTTTTAGACTTGTGCTGCCATTCTAGGAAAGAATAAGTTTTGCCGAGATTTGGAAGTCAAGTATGATGCAAGACTGCGAGAGAGAGTAAGTGCCAGAAGAATTTGTTGTTTTAATATCAAATACTGAAGAATTTGAAAATGTAACTCACTGCTGATGGATATCTTTGGCTTATTAAATCATAGATTTAACAGTGGAGAGCACTGTTTGCTGTGTTCTTAATCCCTGAAAACTGAAGTTTTCACATCAGGGACGATGAATTGTTTGCAGAATCGTGAAGCAAAGCCAAAATTTAGCAATGAGCCTTGTAACTGTGATGCTGTAATGATTTAGATAAGGTAATATTTGTTGTTTAAGGAGCAGCACATGACTGTAGCACTTGCTGTTTGAAGCCTTTTTTCTCTCAGAAATTCCAGCTCTTCCCCTGAGACCGGCAAGTTAAATGCCTCCCAAACTTCTTTAGCTGCTTTACCACCTGACTTTTTAGAAAAATATTACTGCTCATGGTACCAGATTTTAGAAAGAATAATCTGATGTCTCTGTTACGCTGCTATTCATGGTGTTTTTAGGGATGTATGGAAATGCCAGCACAGTCTCTGCAGGTCACAGGTTGTGAGTCACTACTCAGGATAACAGGAATTAAGTGAATTGCACAAAAAGAAGCAAAGTACTTTAAAAGAACACATGTCATTGACCCTCTCTTAAGAAAGTTTTATTCTCTCATGCCTTGCTTTCATGATTTTTCTGGAAAAATGTTTAGGATTAGGATTTCATTTCCAGCAGCTTCAGAGCACTGATTTCTTCATGTCTTTCTTAGAGTTCTTAAACTGCTGCTATTTTGCTTTAGAGAAGGGGATTGAGAGACTAAATGTATTTTAGTATATTTAAATTCTGAAGACTGTAATAATTTATGTATTATATTCCATGATAATTATGTTAGTGGTAATGAAGGATTAATCTTCAGTGATTCATCCTCTGCTGTGGAGATTTCAGAGATCTGTAGAGAAAATGTCTGTTTCTTACTTGTGCAAAATAATTCCCTGTGGTGTTTGTGCAAATGAGAAGTAAATGGAGTTTATCCTCATGTGAACAGCCGTGCACAGAAGTGTTTGCAGTGTAACCTCAGTGACAAAGCCACTTGACTTTTGTTTGCTAGGAGTGTCAGTGGAGGAAACAATCTCAAGGTGAAGATGAGGCTGAAGGTCATGTTTTGAATGTCAGTGCTTTAAATGAGATGCTGCTCTTAATATATTTATATAATATAAATAAACATATTAATATATTTATATTTATTAATAAATATATATATTTATATATATATTTTGTGTTTATATTTATAAAACACATAGTTTTAGAAAAATTTTAAATAGCAAACATAAAGATACATCCTCCCCCCAAACTGAAATAAAATATGAAAGGTGGTTAAACTTCCATGTTACACTGGAGAATCCAAAGAACCAAAGCTGTTTGCATTGGAAGGGGCACGGGAGACTTGTCACATCTTGCCAACCCCCCTTTTTGTACCTTGGCCCTCACAGAAATATGGTGTGGCAGAAGGAAGGCCCTTGGCTGACCTCAAGGCTATGGCAAAGGATGCTGGAGAGCAATGTCCTTCGTTCACCCCCTCTGGAGGAGAGACTCTGGATGAAGTATGGTATTTATGTATTTACTTTGCCTCCCTTTCCTAGGGGCCGTTTTATGGGGGCACTTGCAGCTTGTGCCACTTAGGACTTTAGCCAGAGCTCAGCCCAGCCACAGGTAGTTGTTTTCTGAGCTAGAAACACTGCCTGGCCTCGTGACAGTGGCTGCCAAGCAGGAAATCTCTTTGTAATCAACTGTTGACTTTGAGGTGGACTCCTCGTGAAGGAGGAGGATTTGCAGGAGGATGGGTGGCAATTACTCTCCGCCTCGGCTTCTGAGGGGAGTTTGTACAACATCCAGTAATTTACCACTGACTTCTGAGCCTGGTCTGTGATAAATGTTTGTCTTTTAGTGAAGGAGTTGCAGCTCAGGTTTCTGAAAGCCAGAACCTCTTGCTTTGTTCACGAGGATCTCTTAGCTTCTCGATCCCTTCATTCTTCTCGACGATCTCTTGGTTCTCCCCAGTGTTCCCTCCTGGTCTTTCTCCTCAGGTGAGAGAACGCGCAAGGGATTTTTTTGAATTCCTGTGCCAGCTGGCTGTTGGGTTGGAACGGAAAGAGCGTGGTGCATCCAGCAGAAGCTCAGGAACACCTAAAGAACAGTTTGTTTTCCCTTGGACAAACCGCTGCAGTGAAGGAGAACCGAGTTCTGAGGGCGGTGAATCCTCCAGATTGTTGGATGCCAACATACTGGTGGTGAGCCACGGAGCCTACATGAGGAACTGGATTGGTTATTTCGTTTCAGATCTCAGCTGTTCTTTGCCAGCAAACTTAACCAAGTCCCAGTTGTCTTCTGTCAGTCCCAACACAGGAGTCAGTCATTTCGTTGTAAAGCTTGAAAATGGGAACCTGTCGAAGCCTGAGATCGCGTGCGTTTGTCTTAACCAAGACTCTCACCTAGTGGATGTGGGAGCTGAATGTGTGGCTTCAAAAGTGTTTTAGCAGCCCCTGCAGGGGGGAGGTGGGTTTAGATCACCATTTTGCTAAGCATTTGGAATTACTGACACTAAGCTGCAAGTGCTTCCCATCCTAAAAAACCACAGTCTGCATGGTCCTCATGCCCAGCATAAGTTGGCAGTAGCAAAATAAAAGAAACATTCTTTGTGACAGAAACATAGCACTTCCAGTCACTTGCACATCTGCTCTTACAGCACATAATTTGAAAAACTCCTTTGCTTTACTCCATAGTTGTTTTTATGACCTCTGTGTAAAAGAGTTGGGGAGGGGAAAGGATGGTACCTCAAAGATGAGCTATACTGTATTCTTGTTTTGTTGCAAAATGCTCTGCTGTAATATCAAACATACATGTTGTCTTAAAATAAATTTTTGAATGCAATAGTACAACCTAAAAAAGGAGCATTGCCTAGTGAGAAGGGTTTGGTGCAGAGTCAGGGGATGTGGCTCTGACACTGAACAGCTGGGAGACTCTGGGGAAAGTGTCTTTCCCGTTTGTAAAGTGGGAATTCTGATATACCTACCTCGCCAGGAGTATTTCCTAAGAAATTGTTCAGGTTGTTGTCATCTCTGTTGAAGAGCACTGTACAACAGACATAAAATATTTATTTTTAAGCTGTAAGCACAAAGAGGAACCTTATGTGCACATAATTGGGATAATGGTCTCTCTTCTAAAAAGGAACTTTATCAATAGGGGGAGTTGTACCCAACTAAAATCCTTCTGTCAGTTCAGTCATACACTTGATTCTATGAATATTTTTGCCTAGAATTAGGCAAATTTGATTGCTTGGCGATTTTTGGTGTTAATACTGCATTCTTTCCCCTCTGGGGTGTTTGTAGTGTTACTCTGTAAGCTTCTCTGGTTTATGTTATTTATAATATTCATGTATTTTTTCTTCATTTGCTTATTTTAAGCCTGTTTAAAAAAAAAAAAAACCAAAAAAACCAACAATTAAAGGCTCCTGAATAAAACTTCCATTTCATCTGTGTTTCTTTTGAGGTAAAAATCTTTCTTAATATTACTCTATGAATAATGAGTATGAGAAATGAACAATTACTCTATGATGAAGCTTTGTTCAGATCATACATGTTTGTCCAACACTGCACTGCTGAAATCTAGGGGATGGAGTGGGAAGTGTTCCGTCCTGTGGTGACTGGAGGTGGGATTTTAGGGTTGTGTTCTCCAGAACCTGGAAATGAACATAAGGCTTTTTGCCTGATTTTTGCCTGATTTTTACCTGTTTTTTTACCAAGCAGGGCTTATTTATCCAGCAAATAACCATTAAACCATCTGCTGCTGTGTCTGGAAATCAGTCCATAGAGAGGAAAGTATATTTTTGAGAGAAACTGTGGCTGCCCCATCCCTGGAAGTGTCCAAGGCCATTTTGGATGGAGCCTGGGGCAACCTGGGCTAGTGGAAGGTGTCCCTGCCCATGGCAGGGGCTTGGAACTGGCTGGTCTTTAAGGTCCCTTCCAACCCAAACCATTCCATGATTCTAAAGCGGTTTACCTGATCTGTAAAAACCAGGTATTTCTATTCTGGTATATTTGGTCTTTCAACCTCAAACACATATGATATGAAGGACTGGGTACCCTTAGGTTGGGTTGGAAAAAACCCTTGGGAGCCAACCATTACTGACCACATCGTTGACCCCGACAGTGAGTTTGTACTTGTGAAGTTAAAAAGGGCCTGTTTAAAATCAGAAGGACAGAGATGGCAGTGGCAGCTCGAGGAACTGCTCAAGCCTCTCTTAAAAAAGTGCCCATAGCATTTTTTCCCAACTAAAAGAATTCCTTCTGAGTGTACTGAAGGGAGTAAGCTGTGTTCTCAGGAAGGGAACATGGGAATGGGGGGCTTTTGCACAGGCTCCTTGAGCTCCTTCGGAAGTGCATGTTCCTAGAGGGCTCCTTGATCCTGAATGATGGTCACAGCCGAGGAAGGTAGAACAGTTTTAATCATGACTTAGGACAGAGTTAATGGCAGAGGGTGGGACAGGAGTTCATTCTTCCTCTGCTGGTCCCTGGCAGTGCCTGTTTATTTCAGGAAGGGCAGTTTCATAGCAGGAGACTCTCCTGTCAGTGCTTTAAATAGCTTGAACTCTTCTGGAATTGCCATGCCCTGAATTTTGTCGTTCATTCCGTTAATACTTCTTGGAGCCAGAGTAACTGAGTTGAAAATGTGCATCCTTCATCAGCTGGAAGATGACTGGAGATATAACACATTTTTTCTCCCTAAGTCTGTAACTTCTATCAAATATTTGAAAACACACTAGTGATTTCTGTGCTTCTCAGTTTAAAAGACTTCTTTTTCTCTCTTTCTTGCCTACTCTCAAGCAGGTAATTAACATTTTGTTCTTGCTGATGACATAAATAACTTAGGGGGACATCTACCTCTTTGTTAAATGCTTTGCCACTGCTTGGGTGATACTCTTCCCAGAGGGATTTTTGACTCTAATACACTTTCCCTTCTTTAATGGTGGTTAAAATTTAGACCCATGCTAAGAAATAGGATCACGTCTGTAGGATTGTTTTCTTGAAGTTATTGTTAGCAAATCCTTGCCTCTTTTGGTAACTCTTACACAGGGCAAACAGATGGTGGGATGAAAAATACCCCAGGGTGAAAGCATTCAAGTTTTCTAAACAGCTCCTGTGTTAATGAAGTAACATTTACTTTTCAGTGAAAAAACTTACGAGTCAGAATCTCCCAACTCACACTTTGTAAAACACACTAAAATGGTGCGAACACATCTGCCAGTGGCCAAGGGAGTACAAGCAGCCAAGTGTGTTCTGCAGATGCCCAATTGTATTTTTAACTTATTTATCTGCACTTGACATTGTAGGAGACCATTCTACCAGCCTAGATGATCTTATAGCCTACCCTAATGTAGTTATTTCACCTTTGTTTTGTCAGGTGTGAGGTTCTCTAAGCAATAAAAAGCCACTAATTCTGGAAGCTTCTGAAGTTTTCTTTAGATCTGTGTCTAGTGCTGCTCTTTTCAAGTCTGTACATCGACACTGAGACTAAATCTTCCTGCTTTTTTTAATCAAGTGACTCTTGTGCATCTGTACAGTAAATCTGTACAGTTTATTGGGCTCTTGGGAAAGGAGAGCCTGCAGTGATAGATGGTTCTGTTAGGAATAGTAACAGAACATAAATATTTGAGGGATTACTCAGTAGTGGGCAATGGATATTTCGTCCCTGTGATGTGCCAGTCTCTAATTAGCAGCAGGAGACAAGGCCTTAACTACAGGGTGGATTTTCAGCAGTAGCTGCCAAGATGTGAGAGAGGGAGAGAAGGCAGATCAAGCTGTTAAACACACTAGCAGGATCAGGAGAACTTTGGGTGATAAGAAAATCTTACATTCCTTTGGAAGGCCTTTCTAGGAAGGTGGTGCTGAAATAAATGTTAGAAACTTCTCAGCTTGCCTATCTGACTGTAGTCGGATCTGGCAGAACTGATGTGTGCTTGAAAATTGGTTTTGAAACTGGTGAAGGTTAAAATAAAATAAAAGCTGTCTTGGGCAGGCTTTTTCATCTGAACATCAGGAGAGAAGAAAAGGTGGCTGTGGAGAACACCAAAACCAACATGAAACTCAGTCCCCTCCTTTCTAAGCTGCTGTTTTCTTTTGCTGAAGAGCCCAGTGGTATTCTGCTTCCAAAAAAATAATGTTTCAAAAGGTAGGGGAGCTGTGGCCTCTTTTGATGAAGTTGTTCATGTTTAGCCAGTACTTTATCAGGCCAGGCTTGATTTGGAAAAGTTGACAGGAGAGAAAAAGAGGAGTTCAAAGCTCGTGGCAGCTCATGTTCCTCAGTGTTGCTCCACCACCATCATCTCACAGGTCTGCCTAACCTCCAGCAGCCATCAGGAGAGTGCTTTGGCAGAGAGCTCTGGTACTAGCACAGTTTCCTCCCTCTGAAATAAAGGTATTTGCTCCATTCCCACAGTTCTCTGTCAGGGAACGTTTTCCAGACATAGCCCTGTCTTTGCAACAAGGAGTAGTTTGGGAGGTTTTTTTCCCTTCAGAACAGAATCTAGACCAGATGCATTCTGTATCTAAGCTTTTGGCTGCCTCAGATCCACAGCCCATAGGCCTGGACCTAAAATATGTCGATTTTCCCCAGATGTGTCCCCCTTTTGAGGGGTCTGGCCATGAGCCTGAGGTTTTTGGATGTGTGAGTGATGGATGAGTGATCCCAAGCACATGGGAGCTCATGGGCACAGTGTGTGAGCTGCTCTTCTGACATCCATGGATATGGAGGATCTGTGTGTGTGTGTGGGTAAATCCAGTGCTGTTCAGGAAGGTCTCCTGAGCTGAGATAGCTCTGCTGTCACCTGCAAACAGCTCTGGGATTCCTGGTGTGCAGGGACCCTGTGGGACTATGGATGCCTCACCTGAACGCCAGAAGCTCCTGAGAGCACAATCAGAGGATATGGCACAGGAGAATACTGGGATAAAATCCACAGATCATGACTAGGGTGTTATCAGACACCAAAGGAATGCATTTGAGGTCCAGGCAGAACCCCTTTGGATGTAATTCCCTCCTTCTGATGCCCAGTTGGTTGATCCATCCATAGCTGAACAGAAGAGGGGTGATGCAACAGACTTGACTGTAATAAATCCTGAATATTTTTTGGAACATATCTTGAAAAGTTAATTTACTTAAGCTTAAAGGTGAAGTAAAAAAAGGTGGTTTGATTTCAGAAGGGCGAGAATCATAGAATTGGTTTATTGGGGTCAGCTATACTTAAGAATCACAGAATTCATTTTATAACCGAGGAATTGCAGAATGTCCTGAGCCGGAAGGGACCCACAAGGGTCATGCAAGTCCAGCTCCTGGCCCTGCACAGGACATCCCAAGGATCACACCAAGTCCCTGAGAATGTTATCCAAACCCTCCTGGAGCTCTGGCAGCCTTGGGGCTGTGCCCACTGCCCTGGGGAGCCTGTTCAGTGCCAACCACCCTCTGGGGAAAGAACCTTTCCCCAATATCCAACCTGAGCCTGCCCTGACACAGCTCCAGCCATTCCCTGGGGGCTGTCCCTGGTCCCCACAGAGCAGAGACCAGTGCCTGCCCCTCCTCTGCCCTTTTAAAGCCAAGAATTAAAGAATCTAATATGCTCGTGTCAGATGAAATTGCTAATCTTTATCCCAGAATAAAGCACATCTAAAATTACACATCTGTAAGCAAGTATTTTAAATAGATCTGTCCAACTGGGTGTGGAACCATATGACTAGAGAATGGGAAATAAAGTAATTTTTATTTGAGAACAGAGGACAAAGTAATCTTACAGGACTGTCAGTTTGACCTGAATAACACTCAGGGCTGTAGAATAAATTCTGAAGGAGAATATAATTACAGACAAGAGAGGTAAATGAAACCTGGAATATAATTGAGTTTTTACCATAAGTAGTTCACACTTATGCGAGTGGTTCTCTGGTGAAATAACTGATGTATAGCCAAGGGAAAAATTATGGAATATGGTGAATTTTAGTTAAACAACTGACACAATGCCATGAGCTTAAATGGAAAAAGTAAATGTTACTTAGGAGATAAAAAAAGGTGAAGTGAGTATTGCAAGCAGTTATTGGGCATAGGAGTAAGTAGTAATGTCCAAGTAAAATCAGTATTGAAGGTCCTCATGGGGCTGTTTTTTTGCAATGACTTTGAATAAAATTTAGGAATGTGGAAATGTTCATGAGAAATTGTTCATCATCAATAAGTGTGTGGGGCAGAATAGCATGCAGAGGGGGAAGCTTGTTGCTTACCCTGAATGTTGACAGGCAGGAGTGAAGTTCACTTTTGGGCACATGAATGGTACAAGCCTTGTGTCTCATTTAAATGCGCAGAGTAGGGCTGAAGAAAGGCAGAGCTGCTTAATAAAGCACCAAAAAAGTCATAGAAATTGAAGTTAAATCTAGTTAACTTGCCAGTCTTGCTACTTCTTGAGTCTTCTCTGAATCACAGAGCGGATCAGGCTGGAAGGGACCACAGTGGGTCATTGGTGCCACCTCCCTGCTCCAGCAGGGCCATCCCAGAGCACAGGGCACAGGATTGTGTCCAGACAGCTCTGGAATATCCCCAGGGAGGAGACTCCACACCCTCTC
>JAYRBT010000042.1:58574998-58587853 GCA_036023395.1 Myiotriccus ornatus | reverse complement strand
CCTGGAAGTGTCCCAGGCCAGGTTGGATGGGGCTCTGAGCAACCTGGGCTAGTGGAAGGTGTCCCTGCCCATGGCAGAGGATGGAACAAGATGGTTTTTAAGGTCCATTCCAGCCCAAACCATTCTGTGATTCTTTGATTGCACACTGAACTCCCTAGTCCTAAGAGCTTTTCTTTTTGAGTAAAATAGCAATTCATTTTTCTGCTGCAGAAGTATTAGCCCTGCTGTTTTTAGAGGTCAGAGGCTTTGTGTCACTGCATGTAAAACAAACCCAAAAAAGTCAGCACTTTTTAAAGAAGGAGAAACACCATTTGACATCTTTAAGGACTTAGAAGTGTTTGACTAAAAAAGTGAGGTGGAAGGGAAGGAGAAGTGAGTCTGTCCAGTTTGGGATGGTAAAAGGAGGATCTGTTTTCCAAAGAGCAAGCAAGAACACCCTAGGGTTGACATCTCAGTGCCCAGCAGCTGCAGAAGCAGCAAAATTACTAATAAGTTGGTAATAATCTGTCCATCTGTGGCAACATGTTTTAAAAATGTTATATTTTGCCTAAGACAGGCTTTGCATGCATTTGTGAGCATGCCAGGCAATGCTAGTATTGCCATTATTCTACAAACAGTCTATTTTCCCCTAAAAATAACCAGAGATGATTATGCTGACTTGCTTTGGTGGCTTTAAAATGCAAGGAAAGCTGGGAAAGAATTTAAGCAGAAACAGCTGTTTTGCCACCTCTCTTCCTTATTTTCCAACATTTTCTTTTTATATATACTTGCAGGTCTCACAGAAAACAAACTGAAAATGACATCTGGAGGAGGAAAAACTGCCACTGAAAAGACTGTGTGTTGTTTTTTTAAAGTGTCCGTATAAACTAAAGACAAGGAAAATATTTTGCACCCGTTCTTACAAATGCTCTGTTTAAAGACTCCAAACAGAATCAATCACACAGTGTAAACACCTGAGGAATATATTTAAATATGCTGTTATTTGAATACTTGGCTGCATGCTAACATATACACAAAGAAGGATATAGGGAAACAAAGCAGGTGTAGCACACACAGGTATTTTTACACAGAGTAGTGACAACACAGGGAATATTTTAAGTCAACATTTTCAAGGCAAATATATCTAAAGAAAAGAATCCAGTGCACGTTATTTCGTTTGCATCTTTCTGAACCACTAGAGATTTTCTGTCTTCATGTGAAGTCTCAGAATTTGGCTACTAGAGGCTGTATTTGCTAGGCAGTTGTATGATACCTTTAGGTCTTGTGCCATAAAATTACCTGGGTTTGGGTTTGCTGTGGTCACTTTCCAGGGCATTTGAAATCAGATTGTAGCATTTGTCTCTCTCAGGCCCACACTGTAACTGCTGCAGAGCTTCTGGGTAAAACCTAGAAATGTGCCTGCACCAATAAAGAGGAGACTGTATTTCCAGAAATTCGGTATCTGCAGTCTCAGAGAACCAGCAGTAAGACCCCAAGGCCAGTTAATCTAGGCTTCCCTTTTTCCCTGCAAGGAAGAACAGACCTTTCTGGAATGTGATTTGTTTGAGCTGCTCTAGAAGTCTATATTAGGATGCTGCAACCAGCTCATTAACATCTATACCATAGATTACGATAAAGCCCAGGGAAAACAATCCTGTTTCACTGGAAAACACTACCTGTGACCATGAATGGAACACCTTGAGCCTCCAGAGCACACAGGGAATTAGGAACTGCAGAATGGGACCTGGAAAGCCTTGAACAGTGAGCAGCACCTGAGACTGCCATGGAACAAGTCACATCATGGAATGACAGAATATCCTGAGTTGGAAGGGACCCACGAGGATCACGGAGTCCAGCTGTTCCACAAATCAGATTTAATCCTGACAACGAAAGGAATATACCCTGAAAACCAGAAGTCAGTCAAAACAATCACCTTAGTTTACAGCAGCACCAAGGAGTGGCTATTACTGAAAGCAATTAATATTTTATCAACTGGAAGCAGCATAAAAGGAGAGCTGAATGAACTGCAAGATTAAGATCAGGAAGTCTGGATAATCATTGGGACTCTAAAGCCTTAAATGGCAGAGAAAATATCATCCCTGACTATAATCATTCATCTGCAACATTCCTCTGGCTTGTGTGTGGTGAGGGGTTTGGGTTTTTTTTTGTGTGTGGTGTTTGTTTGTTTATTTTAGGAAAATGTGGACCTTTAAAGTTTTGAATCTGTCAAACAAAAATCTAATTATCAGGTTCCATTTTATGCATTTCTTCCATCTCTGAAACCCAGCTGTTTATCAGCATCCCCTGACTATAACAAAAGGCCTTTTCTAACAAAAACCAAACCAAAACAAACACCCCCCCCAAAACCACCCTGTAACAGAACAGCACACAAATATTTTTTAATGTTTTTCTTCTTATTTTTAAAGGTATTTAGTATTTCCACCAAGTCTCTTCACACAAATACCATCTTTCAAGAGACTGTTATACTTTGCAGCTGTAACCATGTTTTCCTTTCCTGTACATTAATGTTTCTGTGTAAATGATCCCAGTATACAGTCTGTGGCCTGAATACGTAGCACTCAGTTATTAGCAGAAAGCCAAGCTATTTGAAACTCAGGTGTTTATCCAATGTTTTAGAAGGGGCAAATCCTCAAGAACTTCTTAAGTGTCCCTTTATTGTGGAGAGGAGCCTTTGAGCTCTTCCAGCTCTGTGTCCTTTTCTCTTCAACTGCCACAGGTGATCTCAGTTGCCTTTCCCATGTACTTGTTTTTTGTCCCTACTGCCCATTTTAACTCTGTTTCCCTGACAGGTTCTGAGTTTAAGATGTCTCACCTGATTGCTCTCAGTTCCCAGAGTTGCAGAGCGGGTCAGGCTGGGAGGGACCACAGTGGGGGCATCTGGTGTCACCTCCCTGCTCCAGCAGGGCCATCCCAGAGCACAGGGCACGGGATTGTGTCCAGACAGCTCTGGAATATCCCCAGTGAGGAGACTCCACACCCTCTGGGCAACCTGTTCAGGGCTGGGTCACTGCACACCAAAGAAGTTCTTCCTCCTGTCCAGCTGGAACTTGCTGGGCATCAGTTCCTGCCCGTTCCTCTTGTGCCATTGCTGGGCCCCCCGAGCAGAGCCTGGGCCATCCTCTGCCCCCTCCCTGCAGATCCCTTTAATTTACCAAGTATCTTTTACCCTAAGATCTCGGAGCCACGATCACAAATATTTCCTAGCAGGACTGAATTGCCACACCAGTGGTTTTCCACTGCTTTTGGTTGCAGAATTCCCAGTAGAGGTGACAATCCCCCATGGTCAGTCTAGACCTACTGAGACGTTGTTTCTCTCATCATCTTTCACAAAACTTTTATACTTGTGGTCCATGAAACACCCAGGGAGCTGCAAACCTGTGAGGCTGGAACTCATGGGATAGGGGGGCACAAAGATTTTCAGACACACCTGTAACTATTTGTAGACTCAAATCCTTCTGGAATGGGGGAGTTAAACAAACAATGCAGAATCCACAATTTGGAGAGAATGAAAAGTTTATTAGTGCTTTTATAAAAGGAAATAGTCTCTATAACACATTATTATAAATATTTATAAATATTATGCGGGATTTAAGACCCACACAAATAAATAAATAAATATTGCAACATAAATAAGTAATGCTTTCTCACCAGCTGGTGATTGCCAGCATCTCCATTGAAGAATTAATTCTTTTGACATTTTGATACAGTTCTCTATAGCTACAAATACATTTTTTTAATGCAAAATCCACTGTGTATTCATCTTAGCTTTTAGGCACTAAATCCCCTGGCTACTGAGAGAGTGAGCAATCTGCTAACTCTGTTCTAATATATGAATATAAAGACGGTTTAGAGATTAAACTCCACATTTCTCAGCAAAGTTTAGTATGGACAGAGATTCAAACTTCTGTAGGCCCATTGTCCTGGAGTCCCAGAGAGCCCTGTGGAGCTTCCAACAATTTATGCAAAATGCAAACTTTGCTGTTGTACTTGAAGCCCAGAGTTCTCAAGGAGCAAAAGCCCAGAACAGAAATCAAGTAAAGTTATTAAATAAAATCACACCTGTACAACAACTGTACAACAGACAGCAAGGGAAAAAGTCTTTGCTGTGTTTTGAATAAGCAAGAAAAGCACAACTCTCCACCTGCCTGCAGTTCTCCTGAATTCCTTAGAATCACTCATTTCCTTCAGAAATTAATCAAAACCATGATGAGTTTAGAAAAACAAATGACGAGACAGAACTCCTGGTCTAATCTTAATCACTTGGCTTGTCCTGTGCTCCTAAGAATTTACATGAATTAGGAATCACTCCATTAGGAAAGGAGTTCTAAAAGCAATATCAGGACCTATGACTTTCTAACGTGAGTTGACTGTTATAGATAAAGAGATATCATGTATTTATACATGTATAGGGAGGGAAAAAGGGATTATTTAAATGCTGTCAGCAGGACAGACCCTGTGCTAAATCCAGAAAATTCCAATGAACACAGGAAACATGGGGGGGGGCTTATTTTGATTTTGTTGCACTGATGTAACTCCAGTGGCTTCAGTGAATTGATTTCTGCAGAGTTGCATCACAAATAACTTTTTCAAAGTAAACTTACCCATAGCATAAACCAATCCAGGGAAAAAGTTCTGTCAATGAGAGTTCTTGATTAATGGTACGTTCACTCTTACAGATATCAAGCATCTGACATCTGCTCAGAAGTGAATAGAAACATGGATGCTGATTAGATGGTCCTTTTCTAAATACATACCTGATTTTCACTCACTAGATGAGAGCCTTCATTACAGTCAAACTGTTAACAGTTTGACACTTACAAGGCATAAATTTTGCATTTTTTCTCCCCATGTGTAGTTCAGCAGTATGCAAAACAAACCATCTTGCCCCACACTATTGACTATTAGTAATCCTGGTACTTCTCTCTGGGTTGGAAAGATGCAAAACTAATGATCTTTACATTACATTTCCACATTGTGATGCCACAATTCAGTGAATGCAGAACTGTGATAGAGAAGCACATGACAGACAGTGAGACTCTTTTTTTTTTTTTTTTTTTCTCAAACCTCATCTTGGATTCAGAAAGTGTCCAAAATTGCTCTTTTTACACAAGACCATTTAATCCTGGCCTGTTCTCCTGTCACTTACTTGTTTTCCATGTGGTGCTCTTATAACAGCAGAGTGGTCATTTTTTGACCATTTTATAAAAGCTAAAAACCCAGAATGGTTTGGGTTGGAGGGAACCTTGAAGATCATCTCATCCCAACCCCCTGCCACGGGCAGGGACGCCTTCCACCAGCCCAGGTTGCTCAGAGCCCCATCCAACCTGGCCTGGGACACTTCCAGGGATGGGGCAGCCACAGCTTCTCTGGGCAACCTGTGCCAGGGCCTGCCCACCCTCCCAGGGGAGAATTTCTCCCTGATACCCAACCTAAACCTGCTCTCTGTCAGTTTGAGGCCATTCCCTTGTCCTGTCACTCCAGTTCCTCCTGAAGTTACTCAGAAAGAAAATCCCTCTCTGGCTTCCCTGTAGGCCCCTTCAGATAATGGATATACTACACATATAGTAGTTTTTACCTAATACTATAACACACTGCCAGACAGTTTGTCTGCTGTGTTTGAGCACTCAGGGGCAGGGCAACAAGAGGATTCCCTGTCTCTGCTGGAATGTCAGATGCTCCAGATCTCTTCGCAGTTATATCGGAAACATAACATCAATTTCTCAGTTCATTCAAGGGGTTTCTTTTTTCCTTTTGTTTTCATGGATGCAAACTTGAGGTGATTAGGACCCTAAAAGGTTTGATTTCTATTATTCTTTAAAAAAAATACATCTTTCCAGTCCACAGAGCCCCATCTGCGAAAGTCCGGCTTGCTTTGTCGGTAGTGTGCCATCTGTAAGTACAAAATTTGAAATTTAAGGGACTTTTCCCCACGTTTGCCGTTGGCCACTCAGGCTGAGAGCTGAGGCAGCTCCCTTTGCCCTCCGTGTGCAGGCGCCGGGGTCCCGGTCAGGCGGAGATGTGGAACCGGGGGCTCGGGTACCTCCGCGCCTCCATCATGGCGTGGGGGTCGTCGGGGTTCACCACGTCGTTCTGGTTGATCCTCACGGGCTCCCGGGGCACGTGGGAGAAGTGTGCTCCCTGCTGCAGCGCGGAGCCGAGCCCGGAGGCCTTCCTGTGCGGGAGCAGGATCTGGTGAGGATCCGCGGGATCCACGTCCGCGCTCCTGGTGTTCCTGCGGGGCTCGGGGGTGTTGAAGCGGAACAAGGGGATCTCGTTCCTCCTGGATAAGAACTGGGAGTACGGTGGCGGGTTCATGCCAGGGGAAAAAGCTTGCTTAACCCTGCCCAAGCTCACCAGGAAGTGGTGTTTGGGAGACTGGTACACGTCGTATCCGTTCTCCAGCGTCCTGTGGGTGAACACGCAGTCCTCTCGGCTGAAGTAATGCTGAGGGGGAAAAAACACCACGACACCCGTGAGCAGAGGAATTGAAGAGGGAAAGAGGGATGAGATCTTGCTTTCTAATCTCCCAGATCTGTAACTGAGACAACTCAGGAGATCTGAGATGCGTGCCCATGTTTTCAGCAAAGGTATTTCAGTGATAACACTGTTTTCTTCCAGAGGGTCCCAACCCATGGACTCTGTGCTGCAGCAGGAATTCTGACTGCTCCATCACTGCATCTCACTTTGCCCTCGTTTACCCAAGCAGGATCTCAGACGATTTTTGTCAGCTCTACCACTCAGTACAATCGAAGAGGAAAGGAAAGCAAAGGAAAGTATTACCTAAGTGGCACATCCTCTCTTAAATCTGCACCTACACAGGTTTTCCCCACCTGGGCAGCACGGCACCCCTTCAGCCTTGAGGCTTAGCAGAGGTCACTCACCGAGCCAAACATGTTTCCTTTCATGTCCATGCACAGGTAACGCCCACTCTTCACCCCTGTGATTATTACTGAGCCAGCTCCCTCAGACTTGATCATCAGGGCACCTGTTTAGAAGAACAAAGACGTCAAATCCAAGCTCTGGTTCGACCCTGCACCACTGCCTTCCAGGTGCTCAGGTGCTCTGGCAGATTGCCCAGAGAGGGTGTGGAGTCTCCTCCCTGGGGATATTCCAGAGCTGTCTGGACACAACCCTGTGCCCTGTGCTCTGGGATGACCCTGCTGGAGCAGGGAGGTGGCACCAATGACCCACCGTGGCCCCTTCCAAACTTTACTGGGGATTTTGCCACCCCAGGGCAGAACTTTGCAGAACTTCCCACCTGCCTGGTGTCTCGAGGGTGCCGTGGTGACCTGGCAGCAGTTCAGTCTCCCTCCCTTTCATAACCCCTTCTGTTGTCTGATTTCCACCCTTCCTGCTCCACCATTCCAAATCCTGGTGTACTTGTTTCATGGCAGATGTGGGAAAACATGACATTTTCCTGCCCCTTGTTCTCTAAAATCCCACACTTGTTCTTGACCAATGTACCTAAAAGAAGTTTTATAAAGTCTTTAAATATGTAGGAAGAATAACAAGACAGTGCAAGCATTCCTGCAAGTGTTTCCTTGGCAATTCCTTAAAAAAAAAAGTGGAAGAACATCATCCTTTTTTCTCCTTGATTAAGTTATAACTTTATCCTTATATATGTTGCAAATATATTATACAAAACCACCATTATGTGTGCTTAGATTTTTAATTGAGTGTATGAAGAAATGCTATAATAATAACGATAACTTAACTTTATGTTTCCTACCTACTTGTGATTTGAGTGCTGCCAAGACAGAAGTACTTTTGAAATGCTATAAAAGAACCCCAAGTCTTAAAAAACCCACCATTTTTCTACTAGTTTGGGTCAAGTAGTTAGCAAAGGAAGAAATTTGGTAAATTCTTCTAGGTTTAAATAGAATGATAAAATATACAATAAGCATGTAATAAAATATACAGTAAGTATATAATAAAATAAATTATGAGGAAAGAATTTTAGAACCTTTTAGTTACAGTAGACAACAGTTACTTCTCATGAACCCCAAAAGCTTAGCACTTCTTTTATGGCCTTTCCTAGTTTTCCCTTTTTCAACTGGCTTTTTCAGACCCCTGTTCTGTGCACATTCAAAGTTAGTTTTGTACTTATCAGCCTTCTACCCCAAAACACAGATTTTAGGGCTGCTGTCAGTTTTCCAGCACCGCTGTGGTGAGTCCCCTCAGTGTGGTTCCCTTGGGAATACTGTCACTGCAATGGGAAGCAGTTATTTGGGCGATGTCATCTCCAACCTCTGATAGGAACTCCCACAAGAAGCTGTGGGTAAAATCACGAAGTGAAGGATAATTCAGGTAGTTTTTGCTTGCAGAGGAAGCAAAGGACTTCACTGAACTTCCCCATCCACGAGATTTCTTTGGAGTGAGTTTATTTGCTAAACAAAGGGAGGATTATAATTACGAATGTTTTCCATCCCGTAGCCATGCTTGTCTGCCTGCCCAAGGAGAAGAGGGGATTTTTTTATAGGTAGTGAGAAAGTGAAAGTGTTGTTCTCCCTCCCCTGCTGCCATGAAGGCTGAGGATCCCCAGGAAGCTACTCACTGTAGATGGTTTGGTGAGGGGCACCATCGACGTAGCCGTCGGCGTTGATTTGGAGGTGGAAGCTGCTCCTCTCCGTGTCCGTGTAGAGGTGCATCAGGCGATCCCCGTTCCCCCAGCTGGGATTCAGCAGTGGAGAGGAGTTGGGGAAGGCAAAGGTAGCCTTCAGGCTGCAGAGCACCAGGAGCAGGGAGCTGCAGGGTTCCATGGCTGGTCGGGACCCGCAGCTGGATTCGCCTCCGCGCTCCTCGCTCGCCCTTGTGCTGGAGTGTGGATCCTCGGATAGGTTCCCTTCTTCTCTGCAGAGGCTTATAAAGGGCAGCAAAATGACATCACACAGGAAAACCTTCTCCACATCCTTGATTTTTGGCAAAGCAACATTTTAAGTGTCCCGAAACCTCAAGGGAAGGATCTCTGGCTAAGGTGTGTGGGGGAAAAAATGTAAGGTTTCTAAAGACAGCTCACGAAAGCTAATCATATGTTCAAATGTTATCTACAACCCTGTGACATCTGAAAGCTTCCCACGCCCCTACTGTTGGATCCAGGAAAGGCAGTCCACTGCACTTGAACTGAAGGGAATGACCCTTCGGACCTGAATTATCTTTCTTTTTTTTGCAGGCATGTTTATTCAGATTCCCACCTCCCCTCAGAACTTCCAAACTGCATTCTGACTTAGCAAACACATTGAATAGAGCTGAAATTTTGTTGCAAATATATCAGAAGCTACTATTAGGTTGCCCTGGGCCTGATCCCCCCTTAATTATGGTGCAAGTTCCACACCAAACCTGTTGGGGTGATATTTGTGTCACTGCATTTAAGCAAAGGGAACTTGATAAGAGCACAACCCAGTTCAAACAAACTTTTATTCCTTTTTGTTTCTCCTGTTTCATTTTGAGTGTCCTAAGTATCTGAAGCTTGCCAAACAGCTGAAAATTATGTGCAAAACACCTAAGAACTGGATGTTTGTTCCTGCATTGCACATCTGGCTGGCAGTTTTACAGTCATACAGGTTGGCTTGGGCAGTAGTTATGGGGTCTGAATCAAACCTGAAATCACTCAAATCAGCACATTTTTATTATTCCAGGTACAACAGGCAACAGCTTGGAGGAGCTACAATGGGACATAAAATATCCTGAGTTGCAAGGGACCAAGCTAAAAAGTAATAGTGGTAAAAAATCCTACAAGACCTGCTTCTCAGTTGTCCTGCCAGTGTTCTGTGTCTTTACCAACAAATCTTCTGCTTTAAAAACAACTGTGGTTCCATTTATTTTGTGAAAGTGCCGTGCTAATGGGACACTGTATATGGGGGAAATCGTAGGAGTAACAGGTTCTGTTAACACACAGACTGTGTAAAGATTCCTTTCAAAAGTTAATGTAAAACTGAGGAGCACCAAACGACAAATGAATCATTTTCTCTGATGAAACACAGGGATTTTAATCGCAGCAGTGTCAGTTTTGGTTACAGTCTCTAGCTGGACACAGCATGAAAAGCCCTGAGTTTCATTAACGAGCTGTGGAGCGGTGCCATCAGCACGTAATGGATTGATGACATTAGTGGACTGACACAACTGTAACCCAGTGCAAAACGGAATCTGGTGCTGGTCTTTTTTTTTAAAATTGTTTAAAATTATCAAAACCCTGCCAAATTCTTACTGCCACACCTGTGTAAATCCAGAGGCTTGCGTCACTGTATGTTCACCTGTGTAAATGACAGCACTTTTTAGCCAACGTGTATAAGGGTCAGATCTTCAAACTGTCTTCCCTGACAGACAGTCCAGGCTACAGATATTTTACTGGTTATAGCATCTGAAAGGCTGTAATTTAAAAGATAGCTGTGAAGGAAAGGAGGGTTGCTTTTTCTTTTCTTTTTAAAAGCGTTATCTCTATTTATTGTTGAAATTATCCGCCCCTATTTTTCACTCTGATATTAAAAGAAGTGTTGGAGGTTCTTGTTGTTTTGCTTTCCACGGTTTTATTTTGCCCCCTTTATTTAGACTCCCGTGGAAATGTGGGTATGGATTCAGGAACAATTGCAAAAGCTTCTGCCAGAGATTAGTGTGCCCTCTTGGAGTGTTTCATGATTCTTTTGTGGATGCCATTTCTCTGGGTTGGTATTTCATATTCACCATGACACTTCCCTGGGCTTGCCAGCATGCACCAACCTGATCTCCCTCTGGTGTCTTGGTGGCAGAGGAGACGTTCTCAGACGTTCAAAAAATTGATTCAGCCTCATTTAAACACAGGCCAGTTGTGAGCAGCTGTTTCTCTTTTTGATATATGTCAGAGATGCAAAGATTACTTTTACACGCTTGAGTTGTTTGGCACTTTCAAAAGCTTCCCACAGGGTCAGCAAAACTCCAGACTTCCCTAAGTTCTGTTTAAGCTGCTGGGCTGAAGTGAATTTATTCAAGTCTCTGCCTGCGAGGATGATAATCCAAATTTTGCTTTTTCACAGACTTCTGGTTTGTTTTGTGTTACACCTATAAATGCTCACTGCAGGTGTTTGGGGTTTCTTGTGTTGTTTTTTTTTTTAACAATGCATTTCTTTTTTATTTCAGGCCGATCCATTTATTCCTTCTGTTGGTATTTCACTTATCTTCTCCTACACATTCAGCTGTTGATGGAGTAACCAGGTGTATGAAAGCTTGTTTACTTCTTCAGCTGTGCCTGTTGGTCTAACAGAAGTGATGACAACTTTTTGTCTTGCACTGTTATGCTGATGCACCAGGAATAGTATTTCTGCAACTTTTACCACATATAACGATATTGCTTTTTCAGGTTTCTATATTGTTCTGTGATATTTGATGAGTTGAGGTGGCTTTTCTCAGTTCTCAGCTGCAACACCTGTGATGCTCATGCCTTGCTGGTATGATCATTTAACTGCGAATTATACCCAAAACTGTGCACAGAAGGAACTGAGGCTCAGGGCAGCAGCCTGGGGTCTGACTTCCCCCTTTTGGACTGCTTTGTGTTTCAGATTCAGCTCATTTTTCAGTCAAAACTTACCATCTCAGACTGTAAACCCCCCTTTCAGCAACTGTGTGTCTGCCATCCCTTGTGCTGCTGAAAGGGAAGTAACTCCTTAATTTCATTTCTTATCACTTTAAATCAGCTGCAGATGGCTGATTTAGGGCAAGCTTTTTATCACATCAAATTTAAGACACTACAAGTGACTTGCCCTCAGTTACTTTTTGCAGACCCCTTGGAAGTAGTTTGTGGACCATCAGAAATTTGCAGGTTAATAAAAAGGAGTTTTCTACTCGCCACAATGGATTTGCCTTCCCGGATTCCCCTACGAGCAAAGCCACACGTTCCCTCGCAGTGCTGGACCGCCTTGCATCACGTAGGAGCACCTGTAGCACTCTTGCTTAATAGAGAGCATTGCTTATATTTAAACAGGTGTGTGGTCTGCCCTTCTGCAGGATTCTCTGCTATCTCAGTGTCTGTGCTGGCCTCAGGAAGCTTCAAAGATCACAAGGCAGTTTGGGTTGACAGATTCGAAGCCGCCTCTGCCTTTACTAATTTTCTTTGCATCGCATCTCTCCGAAAGAGGTCGCAGAAATCAGGGGCCCTTCCCTCTGCCCCCCCTTCCTTAAAATCACTGTGACAAGTGGCTCTGGGACAATCACATCTTCAGGGCTGGAAGAACAAGGGTGGAGTGCCTCTCCAGAGGTTATTCTAGGAATAATGACGCACTAAGCCAAGGGTATGTACAGTGGATGCTCTGTGTGTGTGTGCGTGTGCACAAGCCTTTGCCACAGACTTTACCCGCTGTTGTTAAACACATCCTGAGTGACCTTATTTGGATGTCCCATTCTTGTCACACTGCCCACGACTAAAGAAAACATCCTGGCTAAGTTCACCTACGTGAAACAAATGAGGTAAGCACAGCCCACTGGGTTTGGGACCGCAGCGTGTACGAGCAGTTGCCGCAATGTGCTTGGTCTGAGGAACTTGAAATGAAGGGCCTCATTCCTCCTCCAGCTGAAACCCTTGGCAGAGCTCCCAGTCAAAGCAGAACCAGTCCCTAAAAGGTTTTGTTTTCTGAACAGAGAGTGTTTCTGTCATTTTAAGGGGTCTGAATTTTCTTAGGTATTGTGGAAGAGAGAGTGGTCACAGTCTGTGATGAGAGCTGCTGATACCCTCAGGTTTGGAAAATCATAGGATCACAGAATGGCCTGGGTGGGAAGGGACATTAAAGATCATCCAGTTCCAACGCCCTGCCATGGGCAGGGACACCTTCCACTAGCCCAGGTTGCTCAGAGCCCCATCCAGCCTGGCCTGGGACACTTCCAGGGATGGGG
>JAYRBT010000042.1:58543996-58569077 GCA_036023395.1 Myiotriccus ornatus | reverse complement strand
CCAGGTTGGATGGGGCTCTGAGCAACCTGGGCTGGTGGGAGGTGTCCCTGCCCATGGCAGGGGGGTGGAACGAGATGGTCTTTAAGGTCCCTTCCAACACAACCCACTCTGTGATTCTATGAACTGGAGACTGTATCATTTGTGATCACTTATGGTGCTGCGGCACTATTTGTATTAATGCCCTTAGTGAGGTACCAGGAAAAACAGGATTTCTTAACATGCTTTAAAATCTCTCTCTTCAGTATAATTTAGAGAAAACCTTCTGCTTTCTGCTTTCCCATTCAAGGTGCTCCGTGCTGCTAAGCAGCATTTCCAAGGAATAATTTGGGTTGGGAAGGACCTCTAAAGGCCATTTAGTCCAATTATCCAGTGAGCAGGGACATTTACAACTAGGAGCTGCTCAGAGCCCCACCCAGCCTGACCTTAAATGTTTCCAGGGATGAGGCATCTGCGAGTGAAACCTGTGCCAGTGTTTCACCACTCTCACTGCAAAAAACTTGTTCCTTACACCTGGTCTGAATCAACCCTCTTTTAGCTTAAAACCATTACCCCTTTTCCTATTTCAACAGGCCCTACTAAAAACACTGTCCCCATTTTTCTCATAGGCCCCAAGGACTGAAAGGCCACCCCAAAGCTTCTCTTCTCCAGCTGAACAATCCCAGCTCTCCCAGCCTTTCCTCCCAGCAGAGCTGCTCCATCCCTCTGATCATCTTGGTGTCCCTCCTCTGGACTCTCCCACAGCTCCCTGTCCTTGCTGTGCTGTCCCCAGAGCTGGAGGCAGCTCTGCAGGGGGGTCTCCCCAGAGTGGGGCAGAGGGGCAGGATCCCCCCCTGCCCTGCTGCCCACCCTGCTCTGGGTGCAGCCCAGGGCACGGGGGGGTTCAGGGTGCCAGCACTGGCACTGATGCTGCCCTTTGCCCTGAACGTGGTTAATACAGAATCTCTGTAATCAAAGGAAAAAAACCCCAAATATTAAGAGGGATTTAGAGTCAAAACACTACCAAAAATGTATAAAATTTTATTTTAGGAATACATTAAACTATTGTGCGCAGCACATACATATAAAAATAGAAGCCATTTCACAAACAATTGATTGGACAGTTTCATGTTTCTTGCAAATTTACAGTCTCACTTGTGAGTCCATATTGAGTCAGAATGTGAGGTATATTTTAGTGAAAAGAAAGTAATCTGAGAACTTTGGCACCATTTGACTGTGCAAAATAAAATCTTGGAATTGAAATAGTGAGGTATACAAATACTACTCTGCTTTTCCACCGTGTGCGTGTCTGTCTCTGCAGGTTTGGGAAAAATAGATTTATTTAAGAACATGACTCAGTTCTAAGGGGGGTGGATTAAGTCTGAAATTGTTATGGGATTTGCCTAAGGAAGAAGAAACCTTGAAAACAGGTACCAGCTCCACAGGAGAACCCCATGTGCAAAATATGGGCGTGACAGGCTGGTGTGGGGCATTCACAGCCAGTGCTTTCCGAGCCTGTAGCCCATGTCATGACCCCCCATTAATGCACACTGAGATGAGAAGTGCTCTGCAGTTCCCAATTTGGCCCAGGTTTGGGAAATCCCTTCATTTTGATGCATTTTCTTTATGTAGTCACCCATCCGTGAAACTTTTCTTTGGGAGAAGGTTTTGTGTAAGGGTTTGCCAGATGATGTTCATATTCACTCCACAGCCACCTTACCGTGTACATTATTAGGCTTTCGGACAGTTTGGGTTGTGCCAGCTTAACAAATTTATCCTGAGGTGTGCAAAAAGGAACGGTGGGCTTTCCAAATCCTCCTTCTCCGTGACAATGGCCTAAGAAGGTGGAATTTAGCTAACCAAGCATGAGGCAGAACAGCATCAGGCCAGTTCTCAGGCATAACTCAGCTGCATCACTTCCTGAACCCTGCTACCATGAGCAGCCCCTGGACTGCTTGCAGTGTGTCAAAACATCCCTCAGCTCCTCTCTGGAAAGCAGACTTGCCTTGGCTTAAGAAGCACCTCTGTCAAAGCATATATCCAACTGGTCTAAAACTCCACAGGGCTTCAGTTCTGCACTGTTTGTGCTGGAGGGGTTTCTTCCCACAGCTATCCCTTCTGACATATCACATTAGTCAGTATTCCTGGCACTGGGAGACCTTTTCTGATTTCAGCCTTGACTTCAGTGTTGATCTGGCTGTCACTGAGGTGTAATGAGGTAAAAATGCACCATTGTAAAGAGGAACTCAGCAGAGTGACTGACGGGGCTTTCCAAATGCCCACCAGAACTGCATCTGCAAGGGCCTGCAGGTCCTAAGAACAGTCTCAGTCCAGCAGGCTGTGTCTGCACAGATTTATAGCAGCACAGAATCATTTATGTTGCAAAAGACCTCCAAGATCATCGAGTCCATCCTTTGACCGATCCCCGCCTTGTTAACTAGACCAGACCACTGAGTACCATGTCCACCAGTTTCTTGAGCAGCTCCAGGGATGGGGACTCCACCACCTCCCTGGGCAGCCCCTTCCAGTGCCTGACCTCCCTTTCAGTGCAGAAATTCTTCCTCATGTCCAACCTGAAGCTCCCCTGGTGCAGCTTGAGGCCATTTCCTCGTCCTGACTTCTCGTGACCTGGTCTATGGTTTGTTCTCACCTCGACCAGTGTGTGCAAAACAGAGCCAGTGAGTGTGATTGTCACCTTTTGTGTCAGCTCTCCCACTGCTTGTCACCACTGGCAACAATAAATTCCTTTAGGCTGCACTAGTTTAAGAGGGAACAGACTTCATCCTATCCTAAGAAGACTGATTCAAGCTGTAACCAGAAACAAACTTGTGTGTCAGAATTCGAACCACATTTCCACGTCCATGTACTCTTCCATCCTTCTTCAGACTTCATTTCAAAGACAATTAGGAATATAACACCAGGATACACACCAGGTTGCCAGCTTATGCATTTCAGCACAGCTGTAGTCTTCCTATCTCTACCTCTAGGGACTCTATGTGACTGTCTGATAGCCTCCAAACTTTCCTCTGACGCACTCTCCCCTCTTGGAACATCCTGATCTTTCACTTGAAATGCATATTTTTTCAAAGCAAACTGCTGTGCATGTTGTGGATGAACAAAGTGTGTCAGCTTGGCTTCTCCCTACATACTGCAAGACCAGAAAATGAAGAGTAACTCCTTTCCTTCCAAAGCATCCTCCAAAGCATCCCATTCATGTCCTGTAAGCAGCATTCCCCTCTTTTTCTCTCTTCATTTGAGCTGTGATCAGTTTAAAATCAGCACTTACATTTCAGCCAAATAAATTCAAGAATAAATCACACAAAGGATGCTGGAAAACTGCCTCTTGTTCACAAAACAGTAGGAATGGTGGCTGTAGGTACATCCTTGTGGGCGTGTTCTTCCTGCACCTATAAACTGATGCTCTTAGCAGGCTGATTTACTCCAAGTGAGGATCTGGCCCTGACAGTGTTTTTCATGCGTGTCAGAAGGCTCAAATTCATCACGAATAGACACCCCCTGCAAATAGAATGGCATGTCAAGGCTGGGCATAGCCCCATTTTGGCTGGCCCTGGGAGATAATCTTGCACTCAGACATTCCCTTCTGCAGCAGCACGGCCCATCTATGCTGAAAATGCTCCTGCTCTGACATTGCACTGAATGTAGTTTCAAATTTAGGAGCACGCCACCAATGCAGGAATCCCAAGGCTTCTGGCAACCGACATTTATAGTGACTATTGACTTAGGGCATCTCAAAATACTCTTTCAAAGGCACAGAGAATGCAGCTCCGTTGGTGATCTGGACAAAGGTTGTCGAAATAGCAAGGCGAGGTTATGCCCCGTTTGTAGGGCTTCTAGGAGAGCTCTGGGGAGTATTTCACACAGCTTGCCGTGTTCTTCTTGAAACTGATGCTTTGCAAGTGACAGAAATCGGAATTACGGCACAAATTCCTCTCTCCTAACTTGGGAAGGTTTGCTTGTAAAGCCTCCTTCTTTCTCTGTCCTCCATACCTCACGAGGTGTGATAGAGAAGAACCGAATATATTTAAGGCAGCAAATAGAAAATTCAAAACAGAGAAGTTTTCTAAAATAGCCCTTTGCTGGAAGCTTCCATGGATTTCTTACATTTTATAAAATCCATCCCGCTGGTTCTTAGAGGTTAACAAGGTTAAGCCTAAATGAAACACGGTGCCTTTAAATATTTATGTTCTTTTCTGTGAGTATGCGTACAAAGGCACCTGGGCTTTGAGAGACTGGGATGATTGATTCATTAAAAGTATGTAATTACATAGATACACACACATCCCATGTCTATATATATATAAGTATTTATATTAAAGATGTGCACATCTATATTTGAGGTAAGTCTAAACTAAGTTCACAAAATGCCATTCAAAATCCTCAGCTCCAAATAGGTTTTGCATTTGGGACCCATCTGTGATTTATCCCGTGGCCCTTCCTTTGGGAAACTGATTGTAGGTCTTCATTTTTACCAACCAGTCCCTGTGAGGAGACTCTGGAGAATCCCTTCAGAGACAGAGGGGCTCTGGGGATAAACGGTTTGCTTGTGTAGGAACAGTTGTGGAATTGGCACCTTAGTGATCAAAGCAGGCTGAGGACTTTCCAGGACAGGACACAGTCTGTGGAAGGGGAGGTGCAGGCAGATATTCAGGTGGAGTGAACTGCCCGAAGCTCTGCTGAAGCAAAATTGTCTGGTGATTTGGCCCACGATATGTAAACAGCTCACTAGGAAAGGTTATTATCTGAGGTAAATAATATTATTTAGTAAATAACCTATGATTGATTAGATGGTTGCCCACAGCCATTCCAAATACTTCTTCTGTGTACTTTTGTATACTTTTCTTCCAAACCCTTTGCACTCCAGCTTGCTTTTTTTCCTCTGTACAGCACCAAAGGAGGCAAACAGCCATGTAAAATTTGTACAGAGCAGAAGAGAAGCAGCATCATATTACGTATGCTATGTGATGAATCTAGTACAAATATCTTTAGCCAAATATACACATACATATATAGATAATTTTTTTTTCCCAATGACCAGTATAAATACTACTTTACCTGGGAGATTATTCCCCATGTGCAAAATGGAACAGTTTTTTTCCTGGGATCTAATCTTGTGTTCATATTCTGGGTAAGAAGTGGGTCACTGTCATGGCAGGAGAAACCTTGTTTCCTCTCTTCACTCTCCCGTGTTTGCTGAGGGCTATGTAAGCACCACGGTAAGCCTTCGATTCATACGCGTTGTAGTTGTTGGGCAGCAAGGTTTCCTTGAATTTACACTCATCTTGGAAGACAGCCTGAAGAACAGTAAGGGGAGGGGGGTGGGAGAACAAAGCAAGCACAATAAATACTTCACAAAAGCCCAGGTCATTTTTCTTGCTCACGTTTTTACAGAAAGGGCTCGTTGCAGTGAGCAACAGGTGGTGCCTCAGCGGCTGCATCCAACAATAAATCTGCCTCCTCGGTGCTAATTTGGTGTCAGATGAACTCAGATGCCACCTGTCCACATAATGGACTGTGCACTTCCTGCAGCAGATCGAGTTAATTCATTCTAAATGATGGATTTCTTCATTTTATTTGCAAGGAAAGATACCTGCCAGCATCACGCCTTTTCGCAGCTTTATTTAACACCTCCCCTCTGCCAGAAGTCCTGCCATTTACAAAAAAACTACATGCTGGAGGTCAAAAACCTTCAGTTCTCTTTGCAATGTCCAGGGAGAACTGCTTGCTCAGATAAGAGATTTGATTAGCAATAAACCTTTACTTTGATAAATCATTAGTGGTATTTAACTATGCAGCGCGTTCCAAGCTGGGAAAACAGTTCTGTTTTTCTCCACGTTACATCATGTAAATTCAGGGAGAGGGAGTTATCTGGGAGAGGGGGGTGAAAGGACAAGAAGGAGAGAAATGCAGAGGAAATTAAAAGAGACAGAATAAATCTCTGCCTTCAAATGTCTGGCACGTGAGATTTGGACACCTGTGTGATAAAACCATTCAAACCTTGTTGCGTGGGGGAAAATGCACATCTCTTACAGCTTTTAGAAGTGCCTTTGAAGATAAACAAAACTGGATTGAAACTGAGGGGCTGAGGGGAGAAAGTCAAAGGGAGTTCTGAAGCCAGACCCTGCATTTCTTCAGGAAGACTCAGTCAAGCAAAACAGTTGGGTTTGTGGCAGTTTTTAGGTGCTGGTGATCAGACAGGACTGAAAGAATATTCCTGGGGTGAAACCTCAAAATGTCCCTTATCGATGTGAGAAGGAATCAGTCAGGTTAGTAATGTCTGTGGGGGTAGGGGTCCTTCACAACAATTGGCATTTTATTAAGCAACGGAAATACTTTGTGGAAATTGCAGCTGTTTCAAAGGAAAGGACTCTGCTGTTCCCTGGCAAAAGAGATCAGGGCTGCTCATTACTTTGGGGTGGGCTGCTTTTGCCTATTGCCCAGAGCCAGCCTCTTCCAAATGCACTTCCTAACAAGCACTTTTACTGCTGAATGCCCTGGAGATGTCTTGCTCACACCTCAGAAATTAAATTGCATTTTGATGGCAAATCATCCAGATGAGGACGACGGTGACGGTGTTTCAGTATGATTTTCATTCCATTCTTAATAGACATTATTTTCTCAACCTTTGCAACTGATCCCACAAAACTGATCATTAAAATAACCCCAGCCACATACGTTGACCTTGTAGGGTAGAGTTCCTATTTATTCTCCATGCTGGAGTTGTTTTTGGTAGGGGGAAGCATGTGGTCATTATTTTACTAATAGCTCTAATTGTACCTCTCCTACACACAGTGCAATGCAAAAGGGAATCAACAGGGCTCAGTTCTACCAGAACGTGTTTGCAGCACTGAGACCTTAAAAGAAGCCACTTAATTAATCTGTCCTATTTGCAGAATACATTCATTTTCCCAGGGTGGTCCCTGTACAGTCTTACTGGGAAGCTTTAAAATCCCAGACTTTTAACAGCACTAAATAACACTGATGACACCAGGCTGGGCACACTCCCTGCAGCTGAGAGGCTGTTTTCTCTGCTTGTAATCACAGATTTCCACGAGGAAAAAACCCAAATCAAACCAAACCCAAACAAAACAGAACACTAAACCAAACGTAACCACTCTAAAACCTTTGCAGCCTTTGTTCAAACCTTGAAAAAAAGTATTTGCACTGGTACTCACCGTTCCATACAACCTCCCCTTGCTGTTCATCGCGATGAAGAGAGCACTTTTCACCCCAAGCAGGCTGACAACCCCTCTTTCTACAGTGGATATCTCAAAGAGACCTGAAGAATAAGACATTCAGCAGAAGTGTTATCACAGAATCTAGAGCTAATCCAAGGCAATTCAGATATCATTTATTTATTTTAAAACCCTAAGGAACTTGTCATATTTTCTCTATTAGAGTTATCTCCCTAGTCTAGATGTACACGGAGAAGATCTTGTGTTTTCCCACATGCCATAGGATTTGGAAACAGTTACTCTGGAACCACAGTCACACACTGTGTAATCCCTTTGCTCTGACTGACTCTTGATCTGTCAAACTCTTGGGCTGTCTCAAAAGTAAATTATTTTTATCTAATACACTATACTTCCAGAGGGTTTGTTATCAGCTTTACAGGAGTGTGGCTTCCTATTTTGAAGTCCCACATGACTTCTTAGCTGCAAAAGATTTTAGCAACTGCAGGAAATTCAGATCCATATGACTATTTCTTTATTCTTACAGCTACAGAACAGCACCCACAAGAACGAGCAAACCAGGAACAGCAATCCCCTTCCATGGGACACACTGAGCATCCCAAAGGTAAACAGTCAGCTGGGGTTCAAAAACCATGCTGTGGCACTCGGAACAGAGCGACGACCTCCCAGATTCAAAAGGCAAATGGGAAGGTGAGGAGTGAGAAAGTGCAGCAGAAGAATCAGTTTTCAACCCGTTTCTTTTATTTTTTTCCTCATCCATGCAGTAAGGCAGAGTAAAAATAAATCCCACCTAAATCTGTCTAAGCATTCGTGCCACGTTTCAGCCCGAAGGGTCCTGATGCTTACTGATCCCAGAGACTTTCAAAAGGCAACAGATTAATAGTACCAAGTAATAACATTTGCATTCTGTGAAGGGTAATTACTAGAGTTCACAGCAATTAAGTGACATCTATTTCATTTCTGGATGCAACTCACTGTATTGGTTTTCATTGTGAACTCCGCTTATCCTTCCGTCTGGGAGGATTTGAAGGTGAAACCCGATGCCCACGTTGCAGTAAAGCCTCCGCTGCCTCTTGATTCCTAGCAAATAGTCACTCTCCCAGTTCACATCTGACTTCTCCCCTGACATCCCAGCAATGGACCTGGACAACAGAGATTGCCATCCTCTCTCCAGCAATGTGCCATTAGTTCTGCTTACAACGGGGTGGGCAGAAGCAATCCCGGCTAGGAAGCCCAGGAGAACGAAGGCAGGGAACGTCCGGTGAACGCCGGCTTCGCAGGACATAGTGATGAGGAGTCTTTGTGCAGGGGCCATCCGGTTCACCTCCTGGGCACGTGGTCAGAATTAATGGCCCTAAAAATACCGCCCTTCTTGTTTTTCTCCCTTCAGCATGGTGGCAGAGGCTTATTTTTGGAAAGCAAACAGAGATGGCTGACCTGAAACTAAAGCCCGAGAGCGGTTGGGTTGGGAGCAGAGACAGGCCAGCAGGACTCCAGCTGGTGGGGACCATGTTTTGTAGCTCCTGCTCCCCAGTGGGCAGCCTCAGTTATATTTGATTGAGCCATTTTTATAGTGCAGAGGCTGTCCCTCCCCACATCATCACTCTGACATCAACAGCTTGCCAAAGGTAAGCCTGCCACGGCTGTAACACTAACCTGCCATCCTCCCCGCCTGGCCGAGCTTTGATGAATGCTGTCACCCAAGACTGGAGGCAGGAGTGGGATTTCATTGGCTGTGGGAAGCAAAAGAGTCAAATTGGCCGGCTAGTCAGAAGCCTCACAGCTTCCTTATTTAGAGGAGAAGGTGTAAAAACAGTAGTGGACCTCACCAGTGAGCAATGAAAAGTTTGCAGCCACTTCCTTGGTGGCACGATCAGCAGGCACCTCAGTACTGGGGGATAAGTGGCTGCAAGGGGCCACTGCTCTTTTTGTACACACCCAGCAAACCCAAGGCATCCCTTCCTAAGCGAGCCACGTGCCACAGCTTGGTCTGTACCTCTCAAAGGAGCACTGCTGGCTGGTTAACAGAGAGGTAAGCCATGCTGAAGGGAGAGGAAGCCCCTGGGCTTGCTCCTGCTGCTCTAATTGCAGCGGCAGTGCTGCTGCGCAGGGCGTGCAGGCTGGAGCGCTGATCCCCCGGTGACACGGAGCTGGGAACATTCAGTGCTCCTGTTGTTCACTGAGGTGACTTCCAGATGATCACATTTTTTTGGGGAGGGTGTAATTGCCTCCTGCAGGGGTGCAGTTCTGTTTGGACGTGCAAGACAAGGACTTAGGTAATGTGCTAAAGAAGAGGGAAAAGGGGAAATGGCCACAGCTCCCTCTTGTTTCACTCTCTCCTTTCCCCAAGCCCAAATACTCACTTTTTTTTTTTTTCAGTAACATATGGCCATCTTCATTTGTCTCTCCTTCCATCTGTCTTACCTGTTTCGCACTGATGCTGTTTCAGCTTCTTAGGGGATGGACAGATTAGTCTTTTAAATTTCATGGGACTTATTAGGGTATTAGTTGGAGGAAAACAGCTGAGATTTACCCAAATATTTTTGCCAATATGACTATCAGCTTTTCACAGCAAAGAACCTGCTTTTTGTGTGTCATTTGAGATGCCTGCATGTTAAGGAGGAGAGTACCTGGAAGCGCAATTGAACTGAGCACACCCAGCGTGACAGAGTTTCACATCAGGAGCAGTGTAATATGAGGCCTGAGCCACTGCAAACCCTTCAGCACAAGAACCCTGAGTGAAAAAGGGGAGCCCATGGCAGGCCTGAGGATCATCCAAGTCCAACTCCTGGCCCTGCACAGAACAGCCCCAACAATCCCACCACGTGCCTGAGGGCATTGTCCAAACGCTCCTCAAAGTCTGCCAGGCTTTGGGCTGTGACCAAAGGAATCAGATCTTCTTTCTGCCTTTTGCTCACAAGGAAAATCTTCAAATCTTCTGCTCATCCTACTTCATCTCAAGATTTTTCACCTATGCAAAATGCATGTGTAGCACAAAATGGCAGCACAAAAAAAATAAAAATAAAAGGGATAAATTCTGGCAAGTCTGTGGGATGCATTACTTTGGCTTTTAGTCAGCCCAGCTGCAAAGTGAGTGCTGAGGGCCGTGGTGGAGCAGGGGACAGCATTGCTCTGGTGGTTTTCTGCTGAGCAAGTAGATGTGACAGCATTCTGTATGGAAAGGCTGACCAGAACACTTGCAAAAATCAGGACTTCTCCTACCGAACCTGAAAACCAAACCAAACAGCTAAAAATTGTGATTTCACTGGGACACCTGGCCCTCGTAAGAGGAGGAGTCTCGGTATCTGGCCCGAGACCAAGTGGTGTGCAGCTGGGAGATAAAGTGAATACTGCAGTCTTGTGCTGCTTAGCAATTCTACACTGGAGCTGAAATGAGTCTGGAACCACTCTGGAGTCAGATCTGTGGCCAGCAGTTTGCTGAGTTTCTGTGTATTAGCATATGAAGATGAATTGCAATGCAAATCCTGGAGCTTCTCATTCAACTATGCAAGCCTTGTTTCCTCCAGAAGATGTCTCATTCTCAGACTTGTGCTCTTGGCCCATGAAGTAGCTGTTTCCAGAAAATACTCTGTTATCTTTTGATTTTCAGACAGCATGTTGTCCTGGATTCGTGTGCCTTCATGGAGGGCATCAAGGGAGACACCCATAGCATCTGCAGTGAAAGAAACCCTCCAAAACCTCAAAAATGGTACAAATTTACTTCGGTCATCAACCTCCGCTTACTGGACATCTTAAGACCCAGGATGACAGTGCTTACTGCCTAATTAAAGTAGCAAGTTTTCATTGTCAGTATTTTAGTACAATATTAAAATAATCTCCTTTGGAACACAGCAGCAAGGATCCACTTTCAGAGAGTCTAAGAAAAGTCCTGCAGCTGAGCAGTAACATGACACGGATGCAGAGCACGTCTTTCAAAAAAATGCGTGATGACTGAGGGTCCCAAGTTCCATTTTCAAATCTCTTAAAAGTCTCTCCCTATTTTAAGGCCTGGAAAGGCCAATCCCTCATTCAGAAGGGCAGACTGAAATCGTTCCCCTCGCCTGTGAAGCCTCAGGCTGGTGGTGGACAGAGGAGAAGGGAGATTTCCAGGTGGCAAATCTGACCTTTGTGGCAGGGCAAGTGTTGCAGACTCTGGACAACCTGCATGAAACTCTGTAAGCCCAAGAATGGCCATGGGGCCCCATCAGACCATCTTTAGGCTAGGGGGGTTCATTGGCCAGCATGTAGAGATTTATAACACAAATAGTGGGACTGTTATGGAAGAAAAATGAATCACAGTATGGAAGCAGCAGAAAAAAGTAATCACAGAATATGCTGAGTTGGAAACGACCCACAAGGATCATGGAGTCCAACCCTTAGCCCTGCACAGGACCATCCCCAAGAGGCACACCATGGGCCTGAGAGCATCAAATACAGCAAAGGTTGCAGGACTGGGCTGTATTGACACCCAAGGACCCACCAACAGCCATAAAACTGGTTAACAAAAAGGGTTGTAGCACAATGAATTTGTTATTTCTCTTCCCATTATCCAACAGAGAGGTGGATTTTTTGTCTTGACAGTACCCTGAATGAACAAACAAGACAACAGACAGGAATCTTGCCTAAGACTTGGGGACTGTTAAGCTCTTGGAGGCTGAAGCAAGCAAACTTCTGGACCAAAATTGTCACCTCATTACAGCTGCTGCCTCTTAAAACATACACAAGACCTGTTCAGACATGGTTTGTTATCGCCAGCCAAGAGGAACCCAAGATAGTGGAGAGTTTCCAGGGGTCCTACCTCGTCCCTCTTGTCTCGCACACACAGGGATCCTGGCGAGGCCACTCAGGCACTCACATGTACTCACATGGGTAAGAGAGAGGGTGAGCTAAACAGCTGAGAGTCATCTAAAATAATTACCTTCCCATCTCCCCACAAGGGCTCTCGCTGAGATTTCACACACTACAGGCAGGCACAAATCACAGAACAGCTTCCAGCTATTTTTTTTTTTTGGAGGGGGAGTGGGAGAAGGATCTACTCCCAAAGGAAACCGTGGAAGGTTTAGGACTAGGGAGATTCTAGCTTCCTTGGGGAAAAAAAATCTTGGTTTACTGCTTATTCATGCTAAATTAATTTTCTGAAGAGGGAATGCCAAGCACAGATCCAGTCAAATACACCCATCTTTTCCTCCTGAGGTGGCCGTGGCTGTCTCTCCGTGTCTCACAGGAGCTGGAATGACTGTCAGGAGACACAGTGGTGACTCCACGGAGAACCTGTGGCTTCCCAACTGCTGCTGTGCCCACCAGCCCACGCTGCTTCTCTCATCACCTCCTCAGCTGTTCCCACTCCGCAGGGACAGGCAGTCCAAGGGTAAAAGGCTGAGCTGGAAAAAAACAGAAGTGACAGCCACCAGCCCCCACAGGGATCTGCCTGGTGTTATTTGTTAGAGGGGAATGACATGGTGCATGTTTAATTTGGGTTTGGTTTGGTCACGTGCATGGTTTTCTAGTTACAGCAGGAACAGGGATGCTAAATGCCACTTCTAAGTAACACAATGAATAGGAAAGCAAAAAACACTGGGTTTCATTGCTGTTGGTGATGAGATTTTGTTCAGTGTCCCAACTGACCAGATCTCGTGGTGATTCCTGACCATGGAAACTGTTCAGATTAAATGATGTAATCCAGTATAGATGATTAAAGGCAATTTCTGCCATTTTCCAGGTAAATTCCTTCTGTTGTGTATCATTAGCTCAGTTGAGGACTTTCTTTGCATATCGATTCTTCATCTGTTAGTCTGGATCCTTCCTCATATTTTGAAGGGGAATTCTGAAATTTTGTGCAGCCATCTGAGCTTTTCCCTATTTTTTTCAAGCCTTTTTTTTTTCCTGCAGGGTGGGCAACACTTGAAGGTTTAAAGCTTGCAATTCATTTTTTGGACAGCAGCTGTGACTTGTAGTTTAATTTCCTTAGAAAGGATCTTATTTTTGAAATCTCCTCCAGTCCTCTTCTCCCACCCTTTTCCCATTCCCCCTGCTGTGCCGGTGGGAGAGGAGCAGGTGGGAATATGCTGGCAGTCACGGAGCCCAGGAACTGACACAGCTCATTCCCCGGTAGTTGTGTTTTTCAGAGGGAGCTGAAACACTCCCAGGACTCTACCACCTTCACTGACAATGTCTGTGTGTCACAGGACATGGGATACATGGATGTCTTTTACTCTGGAGATAAATCTCTTCCCTGGCACGCAGCAACCTCCCTGGGAAGGGAGCAGCAAACAGACTGCAGGTAAAGGTATGTGAGCTGGTGTTGGATCCAGCAGCATCTGCAGGGATGTCTGCTTGGAAACCTCTTGCACCTCTCTTCCAATGGCACAGGCATGATTCTCAGTTAAAGTCTGAAAAGGAAGCTTAAGTCCATAACCCAAAGCCCTGCAGACTCTTCCCACGCTCTTGTGTCAGATGGGTGTCTCAGGATCCTGGTTGCTGCATCCTGGATGTTTTCTGGGGTGAGGTGTGTGTTCAAAGACCATGGTACTTTGGTTTCATGGAATCAAAGAATGGCCTTGGCTAGAAGGTGCCTTAAAGATCATCCAGTTCCAACCCCCTGCCATGGGCAGGGACACCTTCCACCAGCCCAGGTTGCTCAGACCCCTGTCCAACCTGGCCTGGGACACTCCCAGGGATGGGGCAGCCACAGCTTCTCTGGGCAACCTGTGCCAGGGCCTGCCCACCCTCCCAGGGAAGAATTTCTTCCCAATATCCAACCTAAACCTGCTCTCTGTCAGTGTGAAGCCATTCCCTTGTCCTGTCACTACCTGCCCTTGTAAATGCTGGAGCATTGTCACATTCCCAGCTACGTAAGGGTGGGTGGAGGGGGGCAGCACAGTGCACAGTCCTGACCCTGCCTCGGGACAACTTTTTTAAAGGGCATCAAAACTCCAGGCTGAGCCAAGTGACTCACGAAGGGGTTTGAAACCCTTGGCTTCTGTCCTCAGCTGCATGAGCTTTCCCTGTGATTCAGACCTTGCCTACCTAGCTAGAAGGAGTTCAGGGACACAAGGAGTGCCTATGCTGCAGCTTAGGCCAGGACTCAAGATGCATCTCTGAGCTTACAGGGCAATGGGTAGAGGAAGAAGTTTGGAGGGCAGAGATGGGGATGTACAGATCCATTACAGCCTCCTGGTGCACTCAAGGCTCTGAAAAAGGTGCCCTTGAAGACTGGGGATTCCTGGGAATTCCATAACCCCTCTGATTGTCCATTCCAATGCTGCAACACTCTAAAGGGAAAATATTTTTCCCTTATAGAACTTTGTCCTTAAAATTGTCCAAAAGATTGAATGATCTGCCTTCAGTTCCTGGGGTCGTAACTTGAACAGGTGTCAGCTTGAATTTTCACTGGCTCTAAAATGTCATTTTAGCTTAAAGATGGAGCTGATGTTTTCCTTTCATGCTGCTCTTTACGTGAGTCTCTGTAAATAGGCAAACAAGAGTGGGAAGGTAAGGGAGTTTTATTTCATTCTTATTCAGTATGAATGCATTGAATCCTGGGATTTATTAAAAGGGACCTGAGGTTAAACTGAATCTATAGGATTAACAGCAGATTTTTAATTCCCTCTTTGCATATAAGACTATCACCAGAGGTCTGGTAAACCTGCAGGCTGCATTCTCAGAAAGCCACCTAGATGTGTGGCTACTAAAGCTCAGTTAGCCACCAGAAATTCATCCAAAGAGGAAGTTCATTGGCTAAGTGATGAAAAGTGGCCATTTCAGAAGTCATTCTGCATTCTAGTCAGGTTTGCAGGCTAAAGCAGACAGGATGGCTTTTCATACATAACCTCAGGAATTCAGGTCTTGTTCCTACAGCTCCTTTTCTGAACAGGGGAAAGAGAAAAGGGTAATTTTTGGCTCCTCAACAGCAGCACAAGTAATACAGCAAAGAGGGCTCAAAGAGTTCCAGATTTGTACAGACCTTGCAAGGGACCATTGTTGCAAGGCAGGTGAGCTGTTCAAGGCAATGCAACGGCTAAGACTCAGTTCTGCAAAGAAAGATTGAGGTAAAAACGTCTGTCCAGGAAATGTGAACACGTGGCAAGTGGTTGGGATCAATCAGTGCCCAACTTCTAGCACGCTGCACTCTTGGAGTCTGTGGCTGTTGGCACCCGTGGAAACTGGGACTGCTCACACTCTCAAAGTGCTGCTGCAGATTGATGAACTGGCCTGACCTAAGCAAAGAAAGGCACATGTAGAAGGTAGAAGGAGCACTAAGGAGAAGAGAGTGCAAAATAAGCAGTTAGTGAACCTCTTTTTGATGTGAGATGAAGGAAATGAGACAGCCTCTATCTCAGTGGTATAACAGGATTAGTAAAGAAATTACAAAAAGAAAGTTGGAAAAAGGTGAAATATGGCACTAGAAAAGTGGAACTGAAGTCTGTTCATTCTATGAGACCTGGACTATTGACAGGAATAATGTATTCCCAGGGCCAAGGCTTTGCATTTGTTAATGGCAGACTGCATTAGAGTCCTGTCAACCCATCCCTCCACCTTTCCAGGGTCCTGCTGGATGCCAGCCCTACCCTCACTGTATCAGCCTTTCCTACAATTTATCGTTGCCAACCGCCAACTTGTGGAGTCAGAGAAGTTAAACTAATCTGGTGCTGGTTGTGGATTCTTCCTCAAATGCCTACTCCACTCCTGCAGCACGTTTCCAACTCCTCAGATCATTATTCATTGCGATTTTCTACCATGTGGTCATCACACACAGTACCCAGAGTAAAAAAACAATATTAAAAAAGCAGGTTGGGTTTCTGCCAGAAAAGACCTTATTCTTTAACATTATCTTTTTAACACCCACTTTTTTACATGTGTGTATGATTCCAGATCACAGAATATTCTGAGTTGGAAGGGACCACAAGGATCATCAAGTCCAACTCTTAAGTGAATGGGTGGTTTGCTCCTAATCCACAACCATACAACTCACTGAAACCGACTGTAACTTCCCCCCAAAGCACAGCCCAGAGGTTTTCAATCAACCAGTTTTAATATTGATTACACTGATCATTGCATAATATTTTTAAAGCCTGTAATTCCCATTTCCAGAAAGGGCCTTGTTATTTCTTCATCGGGAACCACAGCACAAGGTATTTGTTGTGATGGTTTTTAACATGTGGAAGATCAAGATCAGATTCCTAAAATATTCAGAAAACCAGTTATAGCTTTAACAGTGACTGTGGTTAAATATAAAACCCAAGTAATTTGTTCTATTAAAAAGCCCAAGTCTTATTTTTATCAAGTGATGTTATGAGGACATGTTCTAAATCAGCCTAAAGCTCTTGTAGCTACAAGAGCTTCACTTCTGCAATTTTTTAACAGCCCAATTAAGTTGGTGCAGCTTCTTGTGCATGTTGTTAGTACAGAATTCTCCCTCTGACACTGCCCAGGTCTGACAGACTCCAGAAGATTAAACATTTGAGGAAGACAGGCGAAGAAAATGCAAGAGCTGAATAATAACGTTGAGTGTATTCTTCCCCTGCAGAGGTGAATCTCATTTGGACAGGGTCAGGTTGTGATGGGCACACAGGACTAAGAAATAAACCCACCCATTTTATGCATTCATGTCACACTTCTCCTGACATCCCTCCCCACACTACCCTGTGCTACTCCATAGGCACGGGCCCAGTTTAAGACTACGCTGCCAATGATGATGTGCAAGTATTCCAAGCATCCTCCAACCACAATGTGTATTCCATGCAGGATTAAGGAACAGTTCGCCTGATGCACACTGGACAGGCGGTACGGAGCAGGGTCAAGGCAAGCATGTAGCAGAGCCCTGAAATTCCCTTTCTGATCAGGCAAGGAGTGAGCATATGTTGGCTCACCACGGAATGTGTGCTCAGCTTACTTTAGTGGAGTTTCAGCACTGACCTTTTGCTGCATTCCTCCAGCAGCAGTAAAATGGTCCTGCTTAAGTAAACTGACATATACCACGTGCAAACCCAGCTGTCTTCTCCAGCCCACCATTCCTCCCACTGTTACAAGAAGCCTGGAGGCCTGGCAATGCCGTCATTTAATGTGTAATAACCTCCCGTGAAAATTACGTTGTGAAAATTAATTGTGCTCGTGGCACGATAAAGAGAAACCAGAACTGGCCACAGGGGTGCATGCTAATCGGTCCTGGATTGTTGTACCTCATTACTGTCTGGGTGACACAAACACAGGAAGCACCACCTCCAGCTCGATCCATCCTTACCTCTCTTTGATTGCTTTATGTTTTCCATTCTTCTTAGTTTTTCTAAGGGTCTGGCAGGTCTGGTTTCCACTGTAAAACTGTGTAACTCCACTGTAAAAATCAAGGTGGACTCTGCAGCAAGCAGGTGACTCAGCAGGCAGTTATTACTCGGCAGGATGCTCCTTTAAAGAGCTATTTGGGATATCAAGTGCTGCCATCAGTGAGAGCAGACCACGGGGACACAGCCAGATTGTGCCCCAGTTCAGAGTCATTGCACTGCATGCAGACCAAGGCTTAGACAGCTTGCAATTCCAAATACCCCTATTTATGAGATGCATTGAACTCCAGACACTCGGGCTTGGCTCTCAGACAGTGATGAATGTCTCCCATCTGAAAGCCAACCTGCTTTAGTTTGGGTACTCAAAATAAAGCCATTGCTTGGTGTTTGGAAAGACAGGAGAGCTCTTTCCTTTATGTGCATGGTCTGAGCTTCCCAAAAGTCACAACTGAAAGCATCTTTCTGCATTTAAAAAAAAAAAAAAAATCAAGTAGAAAATACAAAAAAGACATGGATCCAGCATGTATTGCATAAAGCCTGCACTGCCAAATTCTTGATGCCTTTGTCCTAGAATCATAGAACCATTTGGGTTGGAAGTGACCTTTAAAGGCCATCCAGCCCAACCCCCCTGCAATGAGCAGGGACATCTTCAACAGATCAGGTTGCTCAGAGCCCTGGTCAGCCTGACCTTGAATGTTTCCAGGGATGGGGCATCCACCACCTCTCTGGGCAACCTGTTTCACCACCCTCACTGCAAAAAATGTCCTCCTTTTATCTAACGTCAGTTGACCCTTCTTTAGTTTAAAACCACGACCCCTTGTCCTGTCACAACAGGACCTGCTAAGAATTTTGTCCCCCTCTTCCTTATAGACACCCTTTGAGAACTGAAAGGTCCCCTGGAACCTTTTCTTCTTCAGGCTGAACAACCCTAATTTTCTCATCCTTCCCTCCCAGCAGAGCTGCTCCATCCCTCTGACTATTTTGGTGTCCCTCTGCACTCTCCAGCAGATCCTGTGCTGGGGACCTGAGGGGCCCCCCCATCACAACCACCAGGATGTGCCGACTCACCTGGTGGGTCTCACACCCAAACAAGGGGGCAGACTGTCCTCATCAGTAAATACCTACTTGTGCAAAATAATGATGGGCAGAAGACAAACTAGAAAATACTGTTGTCCTCTTCCAGCAAAAGATTCCCCACTGTAAACCACAGTAAGATATAACTGTGGTAGTCAGATATGAATGTGGTGTACACAGACAAAGAATCAGCATGACTGAAAGCCTCTTCTTCCAAACTCTATAAATGAATACCCTTAATGAGTTCTGCACATCCCAAAGATTCTCTTTTTTTTTTTAATTAACATGATCCCTTTAATTACAATATAGGTGTGAGAGCATGCTATCACAGAAATGTTGGTTGGTAGGGAACTCTGGGAGTCATCTAGTCCAACCTCCCACTTGCATTAGGACTCCTGCCAGCCCTAGAAAAGATCAGGCCATGGCTGACCCTCATGTTGTATTTCCAGCAGTAGAGAGACAGCCATCTAACTTAACATATGATCATTACTATAGGGCTAAGAATAATTCTCTGACTAGGTTTGAATACACTGGATGGTACCTGTTGCAAAGACCTTTAGCAGTGGATTTTCCTCTTTTTTTTTTTTTCTTTTTTTTTTCTTTCTTTTCCTTCTTTTTTTTTTTTCTTTCACAAAATCATGGACACCAAACACTAACACTGCCAAGTCCACCACTAATCCATGCCCTTAAGCACCACATCCACATGTCTTCTAAATCCCTCCAGGGATGGTGAGTCCACCACTTCCCTGGGCAGCTGTGCCCATCTAAACCTTCCCCTAGCACAACTTGAGGCCTTTTCCTCTGTTCCTATCACTTTTTCCTTGGGAAAAGAGACCAATCCCCACCACAGTACAACCTCTTCTCAGGTAGCTGTAGAGAATGACAAGGTCTCTCTTCAGTGCTGACACCAAAATCTCCTCCAGTCTGCTGCCTGTCTTCTGCATGACCTGTCAACAGTGTATCATTCAAACGCTTCCATTTTTAAATCAATTTAGTAGAATAAATTGCTTGATGCAATGGTAGGCTTTTTAAAAGGACTAGATAATTTGAAACAGAGACTTTGACTTTGCTGGGTGTTGGGCACTTCAGGGTGAGGCAGCTAATTTCCATTAAGGATACAATAATTTCATTTCAAGCTTTGCCTTCCGTGTAGTGGTCACTCAGAAAGATGCCAAGGGTGTATTTTTGTCTGCAAGTTCGTATTTCTCAACAGGAAGGCTCCACAAGGAGAGCTGAGGAGCACTAATGCAAGAGTGGTGTGGACCATTTTACACGGAGCAACATCAGCTTGCAAGACTTGCCCGCAATTTATGGACTGCTTGGAGGAAAGAACCACTTCCACGGGCAGGGAGGATTGCCCAAAACGGCTAAAAACACATCCAAGATAACAACTGGTGGTCAGGCAGCGGTTTCCAAACAACTACTCAACAGAAGGACTCACATCCTCTTGTGTAGCTGGTCAAGCTTGAGGCCAAGCTCCTGTCAACGACCCGCTGCAAGTTCCATCCTTTACTGGTGAGGGAGGAGAGATTCAGTCCTCAAAAAAGGAGGCTTGGCTGGCTTGTGCCGGTGGGATTTCCGCTGTGGAAACAGGCCCAGAGGAGACTGATAACGAGGACGAGGAGGGGCGGAAGGAAGCAGGCCCCTGTTTGTGGAGTGCTGCTATTTCTGCCGGGATTTAAAACCATCCTTTGGAGCCAAGCTGAAACGAGTCACTATAAATGACTTGCATGAGTGAGTACAGAGCATTTTGGAGGATTATAATTTATGCCAGGCAGAAGCTGTTATGGTTCAGTTTTGGGAACTTAAAATAAAATTTTTGGGAGACAACCAAGCCAGTTTCAACTCCGGTAACTTCCCAGTCCAAGACATTCCTAACTTGATGTGTACAGGGTCTGTTCCTGCCTGGGGGCTGAGGGCCTTGAACTCCTACTTAAAATCATCAGGGCAACCTGTAACGTGTGCAGAGGAAGAAGTTAGCCCATTCCAAATTGGAATTAAGACGCAATTTATATGCCCACCTCAGAAGCTGTGAGCCTGCCACCCATGCTGAGCCTGTAGGCACCACTGAAGTACTTGGCACCGAAGCACAGAAGTGAAAATGTTTCCAAGAACTGAAATGCTTTGCTTCTAAATATTCAAAAATGCATCTTCATTTCAAGAATAACAAGCACAGAAGACAACTGGCTGTGTCTGAGCTCACTCAGGTTTGGTAACCTTAGGTTGCCTTCACCACACGTGCTCTCCCCAGGGCTCAGCCCAGGAGCAAGTTGCTTGTCCTTGAGCATAAGAATATATTCTTCTAATTCTGTGGTCCCACGGGACACAGTCCTGTGGTTGCTGCTGACTTCTACCACTTCCAGTATCTAGTATGAAGTAATAAATGTATTTTTATGCGGTACTGATGGTCTGCCCTGATACCTCCACGAGGCAAAGATACCAGCAGAAGGCAGGCATCTCTACACTGCTGACCTGGTGAGAATACCAGCAAATAGCTCTGTATTTCTGGATATAGCACAGGCAAGAAACAAGAGTAACTGAGGCCTGCAAGGACTAATGCTCAAAATACCACGCAAGCATAAATTAAACTTTCCTCCAATGAGGGGAAAATGAGATACAGAAGAAATAAACTGATCAACTTTTAAGCTCACAGAAAGCACAGAACTGGGTTAGAATGTGAGATCTCAGTCCTAACTGAGATGGAACCAGGTGTTCTTTAAAGTCCCTTCCACCCAAACCATTCCATGATCATTTCCTGCTTTACACTATATCCCTTCTTCCATAATCACCTTCCGTGGCTTCACTCACCTCTGATACAACAGGGAAAGTTATAAAATAGCTCTTTCATCTTTAAGCTGAACTTACAGACTGTGCTGTCCAGAGAGCACTACTGCAGAAGGAAAGACCCCAGGCACCATTCCCACCCCTCTGGGCAGTGCCATCTACCAACAGGGAGATTCCTGGCATGGCAGCAGGGGACAGGCAGGGCAAGGTCTGCTCATCTGTGTCCCAACTGCTTGAATTCTGCTCCCCCTGCTTGAAACCGGCTACCAAGTGAGCAAACAGGCAGGGACCACAGAGCTGGGGGCAGCAGGTGAAGGACAGTAACTTATACCCTCGACAAATCAAGACTCTTGGCAATTTTTCTTCCCTTACGACAACCTCAGTTCAGACTCTGCAAGAGGCACCTGCAGTTTGCAGTGGTCACCACGAGCAAGTTAAAAAAGCTGAACAACAGCATTTGCTCCTCACTCCTCCCAGTGGCAAGAATTTTTAATTCAGTACAGGTCATGCCTGCAATTTTGCACGGCATTTTCAAGGCATTAAATCCTGTCATCCTTCCAAGGAACAGTGCACTGCATATACAAATAGAAAACCTCATGCCCATTAAGTCACTTTCCTCTTAATCCTGAATAGCTTTTCATGACCCAAACAGGGTTTCTGAAGTGGCTTTACACCAGAATTTGCAGCCTGCATGTTATAGTTGCTGGGTACAGATCAAACAGAAAGTACAGTTTAGGTGATCCCATCTCTATATTCTGGTTTTTGATTTTTTTTTCCCCCCCTAAAAGGCAGCTAAAACTCTGCTGTTCCCACCATTTACTTCCTTAGGAATAGATATGAAAAGTGGGAATAATAAATGTCGTGTCAAGGATCCTTCAGACAAAGATTCCCTCTGGCAGGACAATTCATCATTTCTAAGGGTCAGACTTCAAGCAGAACTAATAATTTTCCCATACCATTCCTACCACTTGGACTTTCCAAAACCTCATCCCTAGAGTTTGTTTGCTCTTTTTAGTACCAAAGACCAACTGCTGACAAGTTTCTATGCAACCTGCTGAGGTGTGAAAACACACATTCAAAAATCAAAAGGCAAAGAGTTTAACTATTTTCTTAGAAATTAGCAGCAGTTTCACCAAAGTACAACTAAATTAAACGGTGTCTCCCTGCTTTGGCAAAGGAATGGGCATCATTTTTATTAACAAATAGCCTGGAAGTACAAGCAAGGTATTTGCTCAAGGACTGCTGGTGTTCCACGGGCTCCTTGCTGGTGGATGTGCTGAGGGGAAAAAAGTAAAGCCAAAAATATGTTAACACAGACCTTTACCACAACACAGATAAGTCTTAGGGCTTATAAAAAGGGATACTTCTGCCACCACACCTTTCCCAAGCAGAATAGTGTTAGAGCACTTGCTTTTCTGGGACCAGAGTTTGATTTCAGCTGAAGGCCAGCAATGTAAAACGAGCTCCAACAGGATTAATCCAGCTCCTTCTAGATGAATTTACATCCTTCTTTTCTAGAACACCAAATTAGGTCACATTACTTGCATGATTCCTCTTTAGAAGCTGCTGGCAGAGGAAAAGAAAGTATTTGACAGTTCAGCACGAGATGTTTGCTGGGTCACTTAAATGGCTTCTTACAGCATGCAGGACTCAAAAGTACTAAGATGAGAGTCTGTTATTACACTGTGACTTTATAAACATCACGAACTGGTGAATATTCCCTGGATTCTGTGCAAGAATTTTAAATTATGCAGCTACCCCACAAGTGAGCTTTGCCATCTTCACATTTGTCAAACTAAATCGCTTTTTAAAAAAAATCACAATGGGGATAGAAAAGAATTTGGGTGTTAATTGGCTTTCAGGTTCTCCAGTTTTCAAGTGCAGAATTTCAGCAATACACAGGGAGAGATCTGTGATTCCAGCTGTGCCAGGACCCCCAGCCTTCCCACACAGCAGAACCGTGGATTTGGGGAGCCACCCGGGACCTTCCCCTCCCCTCCTGCTTTGCTGTGAGCCCAACAGTCCTGGCAATCCCAGGAATCCCAGTTCCACACAGCACCTTCCCTGTGGCCAGTCCGTGCAGGGAAGGGCTCCTTCCAGCCTCCTGGATCCACAGCTGAGTTCCAGGATGTCCAAGAAGGAGGAAAAACAGTTCCCAATATCCCCCTTACCTGCTGTCACTGGGACACAGGGCTGGTTTGGTTGGGGTTTTTTTTGGCTGGATTCAAGTCTGTCCCAAGAAATTCCATAGCTGCATCTTGAGCTGTCTGCCTGGCATTTCTGATTAGTCAAAAAATGTTAATAGCTAATAAGCATCAAATTATACCTGCACAACAGTCCAGAACACTGTAGTGTTCCTATGAAGTTGTTCATATGACACACTTGTCAGTGTGAAGTCTGGAAATGAAGCAAAAAGCAAATAAAGTAAAAAAACAAAAACAAACAAACAACAAGAGGAAGAAACAACAATTAAAAAGTCTAATTATTGTCACAGGTGTGTATTCATTTGATTTTTTAAACACTCCCACGATCTTTAAAATGCATGATTCGTGTGTTTCGTTCTGTAAAAATGGGGCAGTAATACATTTTACTTTGTGGCCACTGCTACAAATTATTCCAAGGAGACACCTGACATGGCTCATAAATTTTTTATAGCACTGAGAAAATTCAGAAAATGTTTGTAGAAGTCAACAACTACAAGAACTTGTTCCTACCATAAGCCCTTATTCCTTACATATTTCTGTAGATTGCATACAATAAGTTACACTGAATGTCTTTCAGATGAAGTTCAGGACTTCAACATTAATACTGTGCTGAAACAAAGCAAGGGGCAAAAATCAGCTGCTCACACCCAAGTACAGACAGCATTTATCTTTTTTATTTATCTTATTATGACGACACGATCCTTGAAAATGCAACAAATACCATTTCAGGGTCATCAGCCCCCAGGAAAGAGACAGTCTAGTCCAGAATCTCTTTCATCTCATCCTCTGTCCACAGGATACAGCTTTCTGCTCCTCAAAATTCAGTGCTTCGAGGTCAGAGTCAGTGTGGAGGACACTCTGAAGATCTGGGGGAGCATGTTGCTCAGCTGGTAAAACATTTCCTCGGATATTGTCTGGAAAAAAAACCCACACCAGTGAGCTTTGGCTTTTGGAAGAATTAAATCTCTCTCTCTCAACCTTGTTTCTTGATTTTTCAGAGAACTGCTGCTTTTCAGAAGACCACATGGATAATTTTCAAACTTACAAATAACTTCCATAACTTTCAAAGTTTCAAATTTAATTGTTATAATTCTACTTAATTCAAAGGAAAAGACTGACCTAAAACCACTGTGCATTTATGTGACATATCCATTTCCTGTAGATTTCTCATTCCAATAATTGATTATTTCTACCTAACAAAAGCAGGATAGTGCTGCTTGTTATCTACAGGACTCCTGTGCTCTCTGAATTCCAGCATTAGATTCAACTTCAGTATTTATTCCTGGCTTCCTCCTTGCTCAGCAGCTTCCTACTTTGTCAAGAAATACATGTTATTTCTTTCCCAACATAGCTCTGATTTTATGTCCAGCACTGCCTCTTATCTTTGGAAAACTTCCTGTTTCTGAAGATCAGCTACAACTCCAAATTAAATCATTTTAGATCCTTAATTACAACTAACTTCAAATACCTGGAGTAATTCAGGTTTTTCTGGAAGCATGACTGAAGTGACTGCATTGCAGCTTTCCAAGTTGTTAGGTGTTATGATTAATAAACA
>JAYRBT010000042.1:58487530-58517597 GCA_036023395.1 Myiotriccus ornatus | reverse complement strand
TTGCCCAGAGAAGCTGTGGCTGCCCCATCCCTGGCAGTGTCCAAGGCCAGGCTGGATGGGGCTCTGAGCAACCTGGGATAGTAGAAGGTGCCGCTGCCCATACAGATGATCTTTAAGGTCTCTTCCAAATCAAACCATTCCATGATCCTGTGATTCAAAAAAAAAAAAAAAAAAGGAGATTTGAAGATTTCTTTTCTCTGTTTTCTTCCAAACCCACTATGGCTTTATTGTCCTAAGGCTGGCATTGCTCCTCTGTTTTTTAAAATCTTTCTTTCTCTTTGGTTAAGATCGTGTCTGCATTTTTCTGCCTCTTATGAAACATGAATTACTTTCTCATATGCAAAAAGAGTAAAGAAAATGATGACTTGAGACTAAGTGTTACCTACTTCCCCATGGAGTCTGTCAGGAGTATAAAAATAGCTTATGGTGAGGTGAGTAAAACATGACTGAAGTCTGTTCCCTTAATATTCCAAACTAAGGCTGCTCCTGCTGTGGGCGTTTTGCTGATGGTTAATATATAAGGGCTTCATAGAGGATTGAAATGTAAAAAGAGACAGGACTACCTAGAAGCACTCACTCCAAGATTGCAAGTAGTTTTGGGGGGGCTAAGGGGGGAGCTGTGAGTCTAAATACTCTGAATTGCCTTTGAATTCCCTTCATTAGACAGTTAATGTTTATTGCAGGAGAGGTAAAGCTGTGTCCTTTGAAGAAGAATAAAAAAAAAGAAGAAGAAGAAAGGAAAGGAAAGCAAATGACCCTCCAGGGATGGTTTTGCAACCCTGCTGAGCCCAGCTGACAAACATGTTGTGCTTGTGCTAAGTCCTCAGAGATTTCACAGCACGTCAGCAGCTCCGCTACCATCCACAGTTCAGTTTGGTGTTATTTGGTCTGTGTCAGTGCTGGGGAACGTGGTAAAACAACATGGGACTTGATTCCAGCCACCTCACCCATAAAACTCATCAATCAGCCCACGCTTTTAGCCGTAGAGGGGCACGGGTTGGATTAGATTAACTTTAGTGCCAGATTCAAATGACAAAAAGAACGATTTAATGGAGACAGATGTAAGACAAGGAGCTTTGCCATGGTGGGGAAAGAAAGAAGGAAACAGTGAGAGCTGCTGTGATTTCAGCTTCTTCAGTAACTCTTGTTTACGAGTGAGAAGAAATAAAAGAATCCAGCCTAAGGTAACGGTGGTTGGCATTTCTTTTTGTTGTTTGATGTACATCTGTTTGTATTAGGCTGTGACACACCTGTTGTGAGGAGTAGAAAAATAACTGTTAGGAAGCAGAAGATAGTCTGATGAGTTGCACCATCTGCCATTAACTCCATATGACATTTTTATTGGATTAACCATAAATTTCTTTGGAGAAGCTGAACTGAGATGTGGGATTCTTGGGGCTGTCCTGTGCAGGGCCAGGAGTTGGACTTGATGATCCCTGTGGGTCCCTTCCAACTCAGGATATTCTATGATTCTGTGATTTATTTGCCTACCGACTATTTTGGGGTTTTGTTGTTTTTTTGGGTTTTTTTTTCTTGCCTATGAAATTTCACCACATCCAGAGCCATATTTCATCCGTGCACCCCTCTTGGTTTAAATCAGCTTGTCTGGTCCATGTCCAGTTCCTGCTTCTCATGTGATTCCTCTACATTTTGGGAGTCCAGGAATAACCATATTTTCTGTTCTTGGAATAGTCCTAAGAACAGATTGAAGCATTAGAAAAGCCTGTTGGAGCACTGATTTCTGAGCTGTCATTTCTGTTTTCCAGAAACGGTGATGTTGCTAAGGGTCCTTGTGGCTTTATGCAGTCAGAGAGCTGTTTGGAAAATCCCCAAATTGTATCTGAATTCTGTTGAGGATCCTTGCTCAGATGTCCGGAATTATCTCAAAAGGTTGTGGTAATTGCATCCTTAGCTACACATAATTCCCTCCTGTGTAATATTACATTCATGGTCCTTATCCAGCTTTTGAGCCTTTTTAGAACCTGCATTATAAATTTTTTCTGGTTTGCCAGGATAAAGAGCAGATCTTAACCATTATAGGAATTGTTAATAAAGAGCCAACTTACTAGCAACTAGCTTAAATGTTAGAATCTGGATTTTACCATACCCCAAGCTTTTGCACCCTTCAGTGGAAGACATTTTCTAAAGAAGCCAGAAACTCTGAAAACTGTGACTGGTTTCCCCATTTCTAGCAGACTTGGACTGATTGGTTCGTCTGGTGGGATCTTTGCCCAACTAAATGTGTGCAAAACCTTAAATCACCCACTCCCTCTGCACTGATTTTGCCACAGTCTTATTGACAGAGTTAACGTGCTTTGTTACAGCAAATGGAGCAGGAGTGGTTTAAGAAGCTTTTTGTCAACTCCATTCACATAACTTTGGGGAATGTGGTATTTATCTTCCCTGCTTCAGCTGAGTGGCAGCATTTGGCTTTCCCTGGGGCACTGCTCAAGCCTGTGTGGTGCAGAAGCAGCGGGCTGGGGACAGTGCTCAGCTCGTCCATCCGCTGTGCCTGTTGCCCTCGGCTCACATCGGGAGCACTGAAGTGCAGCAGTGGTACAGTAAATGCTGTGAAGAGCAGAACTGATCCAATCTTCTTCCAGGGATGTGAAAATTTAGGGTAGCCAGTCTACATTATTTGCATAGGTTCTTTCTCAAGCCAAGCCCATAGAGAGACAGGGACACTTCCACAGGGAAATTTGTTTATCTTGTATATTTAGCTAAGATGGAATGAATCCTCTTCCCACTTCGTAAAGAGGTTTTTTTGCATGAGTTCTTTAATTTTCTTTACCACTAATGCTGCTTTACTTCACGGTGCTGTTGCCAAACTTAATAAATTTGTAGTTAATGTGTTGTCTGTGTGATGAGCACTGCTAGTGATCCACAAGGAATTTTTCTACCACTGCACTTAGCTCCATTAATGAAATACCTTTCAGAAGTGGGTATTTTTAATAAAATTAGTTACAAAGACCATAAATATTTCCTTCAAACTTCAAATTTGTAATTACAGCTGAAATATTTTATGCACTGCTTTTTACTTCAGTGTATCATGACTGAGACTTTGTAGTAATCCTGGCAGGTTTCTCTTGCTTTGAGAGTGTTGTTGAGAAATGTAGGAGAGAACTTCATTCAGTTTCTTGTTTTGTCAAAATTTAGTTGGTCCTCTTCAGTTATGGGAAAAGAGTCATCCTGAAGATTGGTTTTATTCCTGCATGACTTAGCAAAGCAAATTGGAATATGTTTACAAGAATGTAATAAAATAAAATGAGGAGAAGAGAAAGCATTGCACAGAAGGGAAATAAAGAAAATAAAGTATCATAGAATGGTTTGGGTTGGAAGGGACTTTAAAGATCATCAAGTTCCAACTCCCCTGCCATGGGCAGGGACACCTTCCACTACACCAGGTTGCTCAGAGCCCCTTCCAACCTGGCCTTGAACACTTCCAGGGGTGAAGCAGTAGAGGATGTTCTTCTTGATGAATGTTCTTATTAATTAATTCTTCTTAAAGCTGAATGCTTGGGTAGATCTGTCCTTCACTCCTGTCTGTGTAGGCTGTCCTGGGAATGTTTGTCCTTTGACCATGCCGTGAAAAGTGGTGCCCATTCCGGGAACATCCATAAAAGTGGCATCCTTCTAGAATGGCTTCTGTGGGTGAGCATGTATTTCTTCCTGAAAACCCTGCTTTCTGAGTGAAAGTAGAAACCACCCAGGGGTTTTGACAGATCTAAGACCAGCAGGGAACATGCAGTTCCTTGGCTGTATGAAGGAAGGGAGCACACTGGATTTTCAGTTTTAGATATTCCCCTAGGACAGTGGGGGGGACAGGGACACCTCCATCAGTGCTCCATCACCCATGCACAACATCCAAAAGATGAAAAGGATAGACAAGGTGGCAGCTAAGCTCTGCCTCATTATCCACACCAGAATGAGAGCCTCATTATCTCCCAGGACAGAGCAGCTCTGAGCTGATGCCCTCAGGAACCACAGCCCAAGGTGCCACAGTTTGGTCCTCATTAACTGGCACATAATGCCCAAGGAGAAACCAACCCTTGAGGAATTAATTTATTTTCATTTTCCAGTCTGTCAGTCTTGGTGAAAAGATTTTGCTCACTGCATAGCGAGGTCGCTGTGACAAATTTTGACAAAATACAAGTTCAAGTGTTTTTTGGTTTCACAAGCACATGAGCTCAGTGAGAAAGAACAGACTGAGATGACAAGGAGAACAGCCAATCCTGTTATATTTGTCTTTCTTATTACTGACTTGCCATGATAAATATGGAAAATTATATTTGGCTAGAAGGAGGCTGAGAAAGGGAACAGATGGCCACCGAAAGAATACTAGAGCAGCTAATAGTCACTGGCATATTTCCGGGGTGAGAATTTAAATCTGAAGCCAAGCAGAAGCATTATCCATTTCTTCCTGCTCAGGGCACTGTGTATGGAACTGCTCCTGCTATGCTCTGACTAGATGAAGGTGGGCTTCCTGAAATGCCTTCGCCGAATGGAATAAACAACTTCTATCCTCCAGCTAACAGCTCTTGCAGTTATGCTGACAGAAATAGTTGACAAGGTGGGGAAAATGTTTATGTTCCTACTGCGTTTTGAGTGAATGAGAGTGTACTTGCTATGGCTTTTCAATGTATTGCATGATTTAACACCTATGCTGCATTCTTTCCATGCATTCTACAGGCTTTATTCAGTTTTGAGAACAGAGGGAAGAGAATGTCTATTTAAATGGGGAGACAATGGAGTCTGTACGTATTTAATAATTTCTGAAAGTTTAAGGCATTTCTGATTTCTATGGTCAACGTAGTATTGAAAAAAATCAGCTGGTATTTTGGGAATTATCAAAATGTGTCATGATTTCTGATTTTCCAGAATGCTGTATGCTCAGCACCTAAAACTCCTTATAACTGCAGACTAGGCAGTGAATGAGGACATTGTTCTGTGTCTTTGGTGATAGCTGGAATTGCCAAGGTGATCCCTGATTTGAAGGGTTGGAGTAGCAGGAGCTGATAGTTTGGAATTGTAGTGCAGCGCTGGAGCTGTGGGACAGGTTGAGTGCCATGGGAGTAGGACAACCAGGAGTGAAATGGAGTGGAATAGTAACAGTTGCTGCAGTTTTTCTTTGAGATGCATCTGCCAGAATTAAACCAGTCACAACAGCTCAGCTGCAGACCCTGTACTAGAAGTGCAGGATTTTGCTAAAGCGGCTCTGATGGGTCGCCTGGATCATCAAAGAAGCCACTGTGTGGATTAATTGATTAATCCACCTGCTCCCCATTCATCCACCAGCAGGCACAGATCAGTTTTTCTATAGAAAACATCTTATTCTATTTAACTATATGGGGGAATTTTATGAGGGTTATTAATTTTAAGATGTTTTGAATGAACTGCTCAAAGAGACAAAAAGAATCACAATTTTCCAGGATAAAAGAGGCATGGCTTTTTTATCCTGGCTGACGGATAAGCTGATGGACTGATTTCGCTTTCGCAGTATGAAAGGAGAAATCAAAAATCTTGTTAATCTTTCCTCACTGAATCAAAATCAAATGGATTCCAAATTCTGGCAGCACATCTTGGAGCTCATTCACCTGCTTTCTTAGCTCTTGCTGAGCTTTAAAGACATTTGGTGAATTTTTCATGCTCTATTAGTAAATAGAATAATGATTAAAAAAATAGTAATATTTTAGTAATGCTTTTTCTCAGTTTGTTCTTAATCCTAAATTTACCCTCTAAGCTTGAGGGTATTTGTGTTCAAATGAAAAGAAAGGGCACATGAACACCACAGTTATTGAAAAGGCAGGTTCCAGCTGCTCTGCACAACTGGAGTGGTGTCCTCATGGCTGGTGGTGAGACAGTCAAAGGGCAGCAATTCCTTCATGTCATCAGCTATATTTGTACACAGAGTTTTACCTCCATGTTTAGCTTGGAAAGGTCTTCTGGAGGTCTCTAATCCAGCCTCATATCCAAGGATGGATGTGCCATCCATCCTGAGCAACCTGTTGGAGCGAGTCCAGAGGAGGGACACCAAGATGATCAGAGGGATGGAGCAGCTCTGCTGGGAGGAAAGGCTGGGACAGCTGGAACTGTTAAGTCTGGAGAAGAGAAGCTTTGGGGTGACCTGATTGCAGCTTTTCAGTGCCTGAAGGGAGCCCACAAGGAAGATGGAGAGAGACATTTCCAAGGGCCTGGAGTGACAGGACAAGGGAATGGCTTCAAACTGACAGAGAGCAGGTTTAGATTGGATATCAGGGAGAAATTGTTCCCTGTGAGGGTGGGGAGGCCCTGGCACAGGTTGCCCAGAGAAGCTGTGGATGCCTGAACCCTGGGGCTCTGAGTAACCTGGGCTAGTGGAAGGTGTCCCTGCCCATGGCAGGGGGGTGGAATGAAATGATCTTTAAGATCCCTTCCAACTCAAATGATTCTGTGATTTAATGATCCAATGATTCTATGATTTTATTCCAATCTATAGATATAAAAGTGATCCCCTGGCATTGGCAGTGGCACTGGATAGGTTAAAAGTCATTGCAAAGAGGAAAGACTTTATCAGCAGCAGGTACTCTGCCCATTTAAGACTGCATGACTGGCACAGGCCACAGAAGGTCTGCCTGCAGAACAAATAAAGAAAAATACTGTGCTGCTTTACTCAAGTATTTTCAATCTGCAGCTCACATCCACAAGATAATTTCGACTGCATGTTTGTTATTTTGAAACTCTGGAGTTCCTCTGCTCCTCAAGAAAATGTTGCTGTTCTACAACTTCTGTAGTGGAACTGATGTGTCTATTTGGACAAAGGTGATTTTTTTTTCATTATGAGTAGAATGACATCGTGTCTCAAAGCCCAGGGGACAAGAGAGCACTTGTGGGGTTCACTCCAGCCTACAGAGCAGAGCTCCAAACTGCTTTAGCCACAGGGTTTTCAGTATCTAAATTATCACAAAGATTTCTGCATTTCATTGCAATTTGCTATCGGACAGAAATGCTGCTTATCATGTTTACTAAAAAACTACTGAAAGCTCCAGCAAAATCTTAAGAATGCTGAGCTGCTTAGCACTCTCCCCATGGCTTTGTTTTTTTCTGTCTGTTGCTAATGTTATCTGTCCACTGGAACCAGTGGAGCTTTTCCCGTATATCTCAGTAAATTTAAACATTCATTTGTGTTTAAATCACAAGCTGAATCAGTTTAATGCTGCTGTTAACAGTGGATGGGCTCACAGTCTACGTTGTGAGGCAGTTTGAAGTTGTCCTTCCAAGCGGACTCGCTGCCAGCTCTTGAGGGCATATTTAGGGATGGGAAGGGCCCCCCTGTCCCTTTGCTGACCACATGGGCTGGTCAAGCCTGCTGAGAGGAACAATAGCAAAGCAAGCTGTCCCTGCACCTGCCCACCAAACAGCTGCTCAGCTGGGAGAGCAATTGCTCCTCCACAATGTGTTTTCAGCAGCTTTTGTGGTCCTCTCTCCTACACTGGCACAGGCATTGTCACAGAGAAGGAAACGGAGAAACCCCACAGAGATTTCAGGGTATTTTTTCTTCCCCCAGAACAGTATTTTTATTAAAGCATCACTTCATGTTTGCAGTCTTCCCACGTGGATGCTTTTCCTCAGTCTCAGCTGGCTGTTCAAGAGAGAGATCAGCTGGGATCTAACAGAGTCTTCCATCAGGTATGTGGCTCTTCAGCTGACTTTAAAAATACCTGAGTGCTTGTTTTCTAAGAAACCCCTTATAACAAAGGAATATGAACAGAGGCAAATCCTCTGTTCCCTGCTTGCTTCCATTTCCACTGTATGACTGTCCAGGTGCCTGCAAGTATTTTGGTTTTACTGGATTCAGTAGCATCTGAGGCATTTCTTCTGCCAAATCATTTTTGTTTCTTGAAGCTTTTGGGAAAAGTCCACTAGAATCTCAGTTCTATGGTTATAAAGACTTTTCCGTGGTATTGGAAAAAAAACTTCCTCACTGAAGTTGATTGGACTGAGAGCTTTGTTTCTTTGCTTTTTCAGAAGATCAAACCTCACCTTTGGTGTCAAAAGCTTGAAAAATATGTTTCTATCCTTGCCCAATGACAAAGATTTCACAGGTTTATAAGGGTTGTAACCTCAGCTCTCTGGATCTTGCCCTGTATTTCACAGAGCAGAGTTGATCTATTTCAAATAATTTTTTAGTCATTTGCCAAAGAAATAGTCTACCTCAGAAATTCTCTTTGCTGCTAAAAGGGCAAAGACTTTTTATATTCAAGGGTATTGGAGGTTCTAACGCTCATAAAACTGTGCCCTTAAATGACTGTCTTTAAATAATGAGTGATACAGAAGTGTTTTGCAAATAACAAAATGGGAGAGGTTAGGAGGGGCTGATAATTCTGGATTATTCCGATGAGTACAAGCACTTATGGGGGCGTTCTCGTGAGGGAGCTCATGCCCTAAAACGTGCCGGGCTGCCCGGACCATCTCCTCCTGCCGCTGGGAGCTGCCGGCGCACATCTGCTCATTTCCCCTTTGCCATTAGGTGTCAGGAGCCAAGCAAACGCGTTTCCCAAGGTTTGAAACCCCTCTGCTTCTTGTAGCTGTGACACGGAATTGCTTTGCTGGGTCCTTATGGGATGTTTACTTCTGCTTTCCGTTTAGAGGGTCGGCCGTGGTGTCCTCTCCCTCCCACACCTGGAAGGTCAAGCAAAGCGTGGCTTGGCTGCAGACCCTGCAAAGCCTCCCCCCTTGGAGGGCAGCCTGCCTCAAGTAGCAAAGAAGAGCTTGCAGAGTGTCCTCCCCTCTCTTCAGGTGAGTTACGGAGCTCTTGGACCTCTTGGACGTTTCGTGTGTGCCTGGTTAAACAGGCCCCTCCAAGGGCCACCGAGAGCGCCAGGGGCAAAGTGTCACGGAAGTGTTGGCGTGGGGGAAGAGGGAAATCCTTGTGTCGGCTTTTGCTCCAGTTTCTCTTTTCAGCCCTAGTTAAAGAGGGGAAAAAAGAAAATAAGAACTGTAAACAGTCAACCAGAAAGATCGCTTTCCAGCGTGGCTGCCTATAATGCCAGATATTTTAAAGGACCTACAGGAAGGTTTGGAGGTCATCTGCACTTTTCACCGTTCCTTTTTTCTCCTTGTTTTTTTTTCACAAATCCTGTGTCCATCCTGTCTGCACTCTTCTTCTTTTGCTGCTTTTCTCCCCAGCAAATCAAGGGCTTGCGCTACTCATCATCACACCTTTTTTTACCTTTCTTCTCTAGTGGAGTCTCTTTGCTCAGTGTTGACACGTTCTATAGGGTGTGAGGTGAAGTTTTTTCAAATCTCTTGCACTGGAAGTCCCCACATAAAGCGTTTTGTTTGGGAGGTCAAGAATATTATCAAATACTTTGAGTTACAAATTGGCAGGTTGCTCCTACTAAAAATTATTTCATTTGGTTAGGGGCAACTGTTTCAGTTGTGTCATTGGGCAAAGCTACAAGATGCAAAATAGCATGAGGGGGAACAGGTTATTCTCCGAAATAGTTTAAATTTTCTTTAAAACTTAATTCTGTGGCCTTCCTGAGTCAAATGTGCACTCAACTTCCACAAAACTCAATGATTAACCTTTGCATGTGGAAATGAACCATCCCTCCATTTTATTTGCTGTGGGAAGATTGGAGCCAAGCTTTTTACAGGGGTTTATATTATTATTATTATTTATTATTTAAATGGAACTTATAGACTTATATAAGAAGTTGTGTAAACACCAGAAAGAAATCCTTTTTGCTTGGCTTAGAAATGCCAGGAGACAGTAAACATTTTAGTCTAGAAGGCATGATTATGTGCTTTCTGTTTTGGAGACCTTCCTTGTTTACCCTTCCTTAGAAATAACACAGCTCTGCTGAATTGAGGGAGTGTGTGTTGGAAAGCTGCAGCTCAGCAGGATGAAAACACCTGCCTCAGCACACACCTGAGCTGTCCAGGTGTCGCCCTGCTTTTGTACCAGTTAATACTGAAAAGAAAAAAAAAAAAAGTAGGAAAATTAGAGACAAATATGGAAAGACGATTTCATTTTGAAACAAACCCATTTTTACTTTCACACGCCCTTCACTCCAAACTCACCAGCATCAAGGTGCACAAATCAAAGTGGTACCAGTCAGGACTTCTTGCAAGGGCACAGTGGCCCAGGATTGCCCACTGGTTAGTCCATAGTACATCACTTGGGTTTTTATCTTGGCAACCATGTGCTGATTACTGAACACATCTTCTGCACCCTTCTGACACTGAGAGAGACTGATCTTTTTCATCTCCATCCTGTCCCACTTGTACAAGTCATCAGGACTTTCTCGAAGGATGAGAAAAAGTAAAAAAATTAAGGAATAATTTAGGTTGGAAGATATCAAGCCCAACCTCCCCTGCACGCAGGGCACACTTGGAGAAGGTTACTGAGGGCCTTGACCAGCTCGTCTCTGAATATTTCAAAGGCTGGAGAGTCCACAGCTCCTCAGAGCAACCTGTTACGATAGCACTGGGTTTGTAATTCTATTTGTCTCTCCCACTTCTCTGATGATTTTAAACTCCACAATCACAGAGTCACTGCAGTCAAAGCTGCCCTTTCCTTGACCTTCACATCCTCAACCAGTTGTTCTTTGTGTGTGAGTAGCTTGTCCAGCAGCTCATCTCAGGTCACCTGCATTGAGAACACAGTCCAGAAATCTCCCAGAATGTCACATCAGCAGATCCTGGGGTGACTGATTTACCCTGTGAGCCTTTGGCCTGTGTGACTCTTCCCCGCTGTGCCTCATTAAACCCCTCCTTCACTAAGCCAGCCAGGCTCTCTGCACACACTCTTGCTCTGCGTCATCAGATCAATTCTGTTTCTGCTCAGACATTCTTGTTCCTCATCCCACATCCATAGAATGTATCCATCCATCCTCTCTGTATCTTCAGCCAAGTGTGGATCCACTGGATGCATCTCTAGCTGAGACTTCTCCCCTCAGTGAAGGAATTGAAGAGAACATGGCCTGGACCCCCACATCCAGCATCCTTGTCCCAGACTCTTCTATCTGCTTGTCTGGTGCTCTTTTACCTCCTTCATTTCTTCACGGCTCCATCCTGTTCTTTGTTTTGCCATTCTGGGAGCCCTGAAAATCTGTGTGTGCTGGGATCGTGGTCATTTTTTAATTTTTTTTTTTCTTCTTGGCAGGAAAATGGACCTCAAGGCAATTTTTCCCAATTTAACCTTCCAGACAGTCTTCCTGAAAGTGACACCAGAGCCCAGACAAAACCATCAGAACTGGAAAGCACCAGCAACGGGGTCAAAATGCCTATGACAGCTTCAGGTAGAATATAACTGGAGATACTAAAAAAACTGGAGTGTGTGCAGTCAGGATACTCAGGGAGTAGGGTGTCCATGAGAAGTGGTTACTGGAATATTTACCAAACAATTTGGAGCACAAGGAATATGGATGGGCTCAGAGATTTCTGAACATGTGCAATGAAGAAACAAGAGAATGAATAGACTAACACAAATATAGGAGAGAATTATGAATTATACAAAAGATTGTGCATTTGTGTAAGGTTAGGTCATGGAGGTGACAGCAATATTCTGTCACAGTGATAAAACCTTTTCCCACTTGCTGGTGGTGTGTCCCACTTTATTGGTGTGGGCTAAACTGCATTTTGGGAGTTCTCAGTTCTAGAAAGTTTCTGGCAGAGATAATCTATTTTTAGGAGTCTAAGAAAAAAGAAAGAAGTAGTGGCCTTTTGCTTTGAAATGGTTTAGCAGCCCTGCCTTACTGGATGAAGATCTGCCACTGTTTAACAAAACACCCACACACACACGCAACATGTTGATTTATAATGCTCCTGTCTGAATTTATATCCACATTTAAATGATGTGAGTGGAGGTGTTAGGGCAGCTGAAATGATTCCATGCAGGAAGAATCAGAAGTAGGAGAACCAGATTTGGTCTCCGTTTAATCCCTAATGCATCTGATCTTGATATTTTTTTATCAGAAAAACAAGCACTTGAAAGCTTTGGTAAATTAAATCTTACTGCCATTTTACAAATATGACAATCAAATCATTAAAAACATATTTTTTTATGTAAGCTATGAAGCTTGATGAAGCTGACAGGCAACAGATGGGATTTTCAAAAACACCTAAGCACATAACTTCCCTCAGAATCAAGTCATTTTTACCTAAGTTCTCTAAAAGTGTTGCTGAGAAATGAGGAATGCTTTACTGAACGTATTTTGGTCAAAAAATATGAAAATTATATATAAATTTTACGAAATTGTAGAATGTTTGTTGGAAGGGACCTCTAACAGCTTTTCTCAGCATCCTGCTTGAAGTGGTGTGCTCTGCTGTAAAATGTTCCACTGTAAAAGCAATTTGCCATCAGGTTTCTGACATTTTATTGATTTTTGCTTTTACATTCTTGTTTTCTGATTTAGAAGCCTTGAAAAATTTTAGAAACCAGTTAACAGTCTATGAGCAAAAAGAAATTTTCAATTATACAGAGCTATGGTTTCTTGGCCTGGAAGCTAAAAAGATTGAAGGTTTGCCTGAAACCCAGAATAATAATTGTTATGATGATGAGCATGGTTCCTACTTAAAGGTAAGTGAAAAAATCATGGTTTTTATTTTCAGCTCAATAAGTTTGTAGTGACTGTGTGCCAACTCCTTAAGTGTTACATGTGAGATAAATGTTGTTTCTAGAAGATAAATGTGAAAACATCGTTACCAATCACTTCAAAGCTCGGAGGAGAATCCGCTTTGCATTGGACTATTGAAGCATCACTTGTGATTTTCTCATTAAACCCTTATTTAATGTAGATTTCACTTGCTACTGGTCCGTCATCCTTCATAGACAGCAAACTCCCCCACAAAGGAGCTACTTTTAAAGCCTGATCCTTGCTGTGCTGTTTGAATCTGAACCCTTTTCTTTTCTTTTTGAAGGTTTTACATGACCACATTGCCTATCGATACGAGGTGTTGGAGGTCATTGGGAAAGGCTCCTTTGGGCAGGTGGCTAAATGCCTGGATCACAAAACCAATGAATTAGTGGCACTGAAAATAATAAGGAATAAGAAAAGGTGAGGCATCTGTTGCCTTTAAAGCAGTACAATCATCTGTGTTGTACATAGGCAGTGACAAACCACGACAATGTGAGCAAAGCAAAATGAAACCTCCTGCACATCAGGTTTTCATTAATGCAGTGAGATCAGAGCAAAGGAAAGGGATGCCAGGCACTCAGAACTGACCTAGACCCAGAGAAGGCACAGCCTGTGAGGGCAAACACAATTTCTCCAGGCTTACAAGGAGGTGTCTGTGTCTCTGACACAGTTCACACCCAGCCCAGGTAACCAGCCCTGACTGACCGAGAGCCGAGAGCCTTCACTCCCCACCAAGACTCCAAAACCACAGGAATAAGCTGGGAGGTTCCCCTCTTTCACCTTAACATGAAAAATTCTGTACTGTGGATCCTAAGCAACCTCTTCTTCTTGTGTGGCTGCTCACAAATTTTTTACTGATGTCGCCTTGAACCAGAGTCAATGAAGCAGATGAGAGTGATGCTGTCAACTCCAGCAACAGATTTTAGCTGTTCCATTTTCCTCCTCAGTGAACACTAAATGTAAAGATGATCTTCAAAACCTACTGTCTGACTCTGCTAGGTGTGAAATATGGCCCTGTTCAAGGAAACAGAAGTATTCCCATGGACTTTGAAAACACCAGGATTTTACTCTGGATGCTCATTTGAAACCTTTTCGGTTTTTTTTTTAGACCAGTCAACATAGCAGCCCTTAATTGCTATGTAAGACCAGGAACCAACCATAATGAGTCAAAATTACAGTAGTTATCAGCGGTAAATGATACATTTTTAATCATTGTCCCACATGCTGTGTTCACAGTAAGATTGTGGTGTTTGTAACATTTATATTTCTACAAATACTACTCTGAGTTAATGTCGTCATTCCTGTGTCACATGATATTTCAGGTTTCACAGCCAGGCTTTGGTAGAAGTGAAGATCCTTGATGCTCTCTTGAAGAAAGACCAAGATGATACTCACAACATCATCCACATGAAGGAATACTTCTACTTTCGCAACCACTTCTGTATTTCCTTTGAACTGCTGGGGTAAAGTATATTTTCCTTTACACCAACCTTAAGGAACCTTTTAGACCTTGTGCCTTACAAGGTTTAATTCTTGTGTCTTCTTCAGAAGAATTGGCAGCTCTTCATGTTGCAAGAAAGGAAAACTGTGTAAACACACACTGAGCCTTTGGTCACCAAAGGTGAACTGGAAAAGACTTCGCTCAGACAGTGGCATGACACAATCCCTTGTTTTCTGTGCTGTGTATTGAAGTATTCTTTCCTGAAAGACCTCTGAGGAAAAGAGTAAATGATGAGTTCAGGACTGGTAAACTTCAGGGCAGATAAATATGAATAATATCAAATAATTTAAAAATAAAGCTGCTTCTTGCTCTTTGATGAACCTTTGCTGCAGGACACATCTTAGGAGGGATTTTGGAGAAATTTTAGAGAAGTCAGGTAATTTTAGTCCCCAAACTGGTTGTAATGAGAGAATCAACCTGGAATTATGGAGGTTACCCACAGTTCCCCATCCCTTACAGTAGAGCCCCCATTGCCACACGTGTTACAGCCCTTGCTGAAGATTCAGCACCCTATGGATGGCTTGATCTCAAAGAAACCTGAATGAATTGCGGTGCTACATGTGAGTCTGTCATTTAGAGACACACAGGGGTAAGGGTTGACTCCTCCCCAGAGAAGACACAGGCCAGTCATTTCACAAAGCTGCTATGGAAACGCAGAGGAAAACGTCCATGGGACAGCCACTGTGTTTAGCTCTTTACAGAGGAGCTGAAGACTGGTTGTCATAGAAAAATGTTTGTCTGGTAAAAATTTTCACTGCCTTTAAAATCTAGGGAAAAGCCTTTCATTTGTGATCTTCCTTCTCCATCATGTCCTGGTAAATTCAGTTCCGAAGGAAAGGGCCTTAGTTGAGGCCAGGGGACACACAAGCAGGGGAGATGGAAAGCTGCAGTTTATTTATGTCCTTCCAGGAGTGTGGGGTCATGCTGAGGACACCTCCTGGGATCATACTGCTGAGGAGACACTGGTGCAGCCCTTTAAGGGCCACCAGCCCTGTGGCCATCTCCTCCTCTGAAAAATGACCCCAGATTAAGCACTTCATAGAGTCAGAGAATCACAGAATGGTTTGGGTTGGAAGGGACCTTAAATATAATCTTGTTCCAACCCCCTGCCATGGGCAGGGACACCTTCCACCAGCCCAGGTTGCTCAGAGCCCCATCCAACCTGGCCTGGGACACTTCCAGGGATCCAGGGGCAGCCACAGCTTCTCTGGGCAACCTGTGCCAGGGCCTCCCCACCCTCACAGGGAACAGTTTCTCCCTGATATCCAATCTAAACCTGCTCTCTGCCAGTTTGAAGCCATTCCCCCTGTCCTGTCACCCCAGGCCCTTCTGCATTCACATGTTGGCAGAAGTCAGCAGCCTCATTTAAAGCCCCACTGCAAGGAGCCAAGATGTGATGGTCACAGGAGGGATGCAAAAACCTAATGGGCCTGAATTTGTGGGGGAGCCTATCTAGAAATATTTACTGCTGATTGAAGATCTTTAGACAAAAATGATTTACAGAAGGTGCCACAGCAAAGAGACAAGAGGGTGAAAGGAGACTGAAGAAAATTTCTTTCAGTTCCTGAATGACTTTTCTTGGTGAAAATCAGCGCAGCTGAGTGACACTGCACAGAGTTTAGCAAGCAGGCAGGTTCACTGACAATACACCTTTAGATGTGGGAGATGTTTGTGCATATTACGTGCAGAACACATTCTCCAGGAGGAAAAGAGTTGTCATTTGCTTCTTCATGAGTCCTCCCTCACGTAAGAAGGAAAGCTAAATACCCTCTTAATGCGGTGGAAACTAATCATGCCTTTAAAATAAGCTCCCCTAATCTCTTCTCTGCCTTCTGTCTTCTGCTTCTTCCACCCCCACAGAATAAATTTGTACGAGCTGATCAAAAAGAACAACTTCCAAGGTTTCAGTCTGTCTTTAATTCGACACTTCACTCGGGGTGTGCTGAGATGTTTACAAGTGCTCTACCAGGAGAGAATCATTCACTGTGATCTGAAGCCTGTACGTACAAGCATTTCATAACCTGGTTTTCTGTACAAAATACAGTAGTTCATCCTATTTTTTTTTTTTTAATTGAAGGAACTCTAAGAAGAACCCATAAAACCTGGTAGGGTATTTGTACAGAAGCTATAATTTATTTCAGACTGTATTAGTACTATAGTTGGCAGATCCACCGAAGAATTAGACAGGATTGTTTGGTAGCCAAAATATATGCAAATATGAATCCAATTCAGGTAATGACATTTTGCTTAGAGGAAAAAAAAAACCAACTTGTAAAATTAACTGTTTTGCTGTGAGGGACTTTGTAATGCTGATATTCACAACGCAGCCTGTTATCCTGTAAAGCCTATTTAATTTCATATGCCTACCTATAAAATGAAGTAGCCCAGTAAATGACAAAGGAATTCTCTAAAACAGTATTTAGGCTGTCTACTGTTTCTGGAGGAACATCTGCCATCCAAATTCAGCAGCTGTATCTGCTAAATATTCCTGCTACATGAAGCATTTCCATTCACCTTAAGCCCCAATCTTAAATTTCTGCAATTTTCTGAGATTCCTGATGTATTTTAACTTTATTTTCATTTCAGATAAATATTTCTCTTGATTTCTTTTTCAAAAGGACAAATGAACTACTAAATCAATAAGCAAGCTTTCAAATAAAAATTCAAAGGGTGAAATTCTGTTCTCCCTTTGCTTAATGTATCTGAATTCAGAATTCTGACAAGTCACATACTATCTGTACCCATTGTCTGGCCAATATCTTTGCCAGATCAATCTGCAGTGAGAAGTGAGGGTTGCAAGACAAGCACAGTGCCTGAAACAGAAACAGTTAACCCAATGGAAAAGTGTTTCCAGGTGGCCACTGAGGAGGAATGAGGTCAGCAACATCAGTTAGTGTAGCCTGTATTTAAACAGAGTAACATTAGTGAAAATGTAGTGAGCTAAATAAAAGAGAATCTTGTTCTCATTCAACAACTGTACAGTTTTAAGAATTTAATTTATGTTGCCTGAAGCTCACATCTGTTATCCCATCTGCCTCCTGTGATACTTCACAACATAAGGTAGAATATGGAGTCTCTGGATTTAAAGCTAACTAATCACTGCTCCAAAGCCTGGTTTTCCAGCTGATCAGCACCCTGGCATTGTGAGGGACTCAATATTAGAGACAGAGTCCTACCTTGGCATGAAGGGATATTTATCTGCAGAAGGGGGATGCTGCTTCCCTTAACAGAACCAAGAGCATCATCGGGGTAGTGGAATTCAGTCCTTGCTTTGACTTTCATCATTAGCAGCTTCTCCTTCCTGGCACATGAAATATTTCCTTGTGAGTTAATTAGCCAAGAAACTGCTTTGTCGTTCTTTGGCACCCACCTGGGAACTGTTCAGGCCTTCAAAGCTTCGACATATAATCATTCTAAAGGCTGATAAAGGCAGCCATCTCTCTTCTGACGAGTGGAGAAGAATGTATGATCAGAAGGGACATCAAAGGAAACCCTTGATTTAGATAGATTTTTCAATGAGGAGAAAATGCAACTCTGCAGGAGGGAGCTAATAGGTCATGTTTGCTCATCAGTGCCAATATTCCTGAGTTAGTGATTTGCATTGCTTATTTTCCAGTGTTTACTGACTTAACATGATGTTAAAACTCTCTTTCCCCTGTGATTTTATTTTTAGGAGAACATTCTATTGTACCACAATGGCCAAGGTTCAGTTAAAGTTATTGATTTTGGATCAAGCTGCTATGAAGACCAAAGAGGTTTGCAGAAAAGTCAAGTTGATGTAATTTTCTTAATAAGCTTTCTCAATTTTAAATGATGTAGTAAAACTTATCTTTGCTTGGGTTAATATATTACCTAATTGGAGCCTAATGAATTGGTGGTTAAGCCACTGGTGGTGGAATAAATACTGGTAGGAGACAAGATATTACCCTGCTTTTTCTTTGTCCCAAACCTGATCAGCTCCTTTACTCCTTTTGAAATCAGAATTGCTCTTGCAAGAGAGGTTACTGAAACAGACCTATGATGATGATTCAAATATTTCACATAACAAGAAGTCTGTGAAGTACAGAGAGCCTTTCTCAGTGAGGTGGTTAAATTACAATTGATACTTTTTGTATGAATACAAGAGAGAGGGGAATGGGAACTATGCTTTTAATTTAGAAAGTCTAAGTTCAGTTTGGGGGATTTTTCTATCAAAGATTTGAGTAGAATGACCAGGAGTTAACGAGAACTAAATTTGTAAAAGGAAATGAATGTATAAAGCTAATGTAATAACAAATCTCACCAGATGTACAATTGACATTATTTGACTTACAAAAGATATCTTGTAAATAAGAATGGTATCATCATCAGGAAGAGAAGTAATACAAGAAATAACAAATGAAACAAACAAACAAGCAAAACAAAACAAAACAAACAAACACCAAAACCCAAGAAAGAAATCTGCATTGCATTTTATTAACTTAGAAAAACAAAACTAGTTTTAAATGGCTTAATGTATTTTTTTCCTATGAAAGACTGATATTTAAGCTAAGCCAAACCTGTAAATCTATATTTTGAGTTTCAGACTTTTAGATTACATCCTGGTTTTGTAGGAGGGTGTAATCTATTTAGGTGTGGAATGACATCCTTTGGGGCTATAATGTATTAATATGGAAATCAGAAGGCAGTAGAAGATAGGCCCTACTGTCAATGAAACCAGTATTTCCTACAGTGATAATGAAGAACTGTTGATTGATGCAAGGGGAAGACTTCCAACCAGGAAAATGAACATGGAGCGAGCTGAATCACAGCATTATCAGGACAATTCCCAGATAGAACACTGGAAAGTGAATCACCCATTAATTTTAGTAAGGGATTAGAGCCTCTGTGAACAATCCCTGGACAGAGCAGAGATATGATGCCTGAACATGTATTTCACTTTTCTGTGAAATTTGGAATCCACATTTCAATACAAATGATGACATTTTGCTTCTTGTCCAATTTTCTGTTTTGATCCAGTGTACACCTACGTCCAGAGCCGGTTTTATCGCTCGCCTGAAGTGATTCTTGGTCATCCTTATGCTATGGCTGTTGATATGTGGAGCTTGGGCTGTATCATAGCAGAGCTTTACACAGGCTACCCACTGTTTCCAGGGGAAAATGAGGTTGACCAGCTTGCCTGCATCATGGAGGTAACTTCTGGGAGTGTCTTTTGATTTGCATACTCATTTGATAAACTACAATGCCAGCAGCAAAGAGAGATCTCAAGAGATAATGAAATATTGCTGTGGCCTGGCCTTTCAGAGGGAGGTTTAATGCAGCCAGACGGCTCTTTGAGAGGATGGGATCTACAGTAAAACTGTGATTTATTGGCTCATTTCATGAGCCAAACACCCCTTTGTACTCTCGCTGTCTGGCTTCTGAGGGAAGAATACTTTAGTTCTGGACGGAGAAGTTAGGACAGAATAAACGTATCTAAGCTGAAGGAAAACCCATCCAAATTATTACAGGCCACTCTTCTCTTAGAAATCAGATATGTGCTGGTCAAATCAGATGTCTTTAGTCCAAAGTCCTGCTGAGAGAGATTTTTGCTAGCAGTTGAGTAGCCAGCTGTGGCTCTGACTAGTAAGCCTTGAAAACCTCAAAGCCTTGAGTAGAAACACACAGTGTGACCCGCACAACTGCTGCTCTACTCACCTGGTGGAAAAACTTTTTCCTGATAGCCATTCTGCACTTCTCAAGTCACAGTTTGTGGCTGTTGCACCTCATACTGTCTGAAACTACCAAGGAGTTTGGCTCTGTCATTTTTTGTAAATGTTTTTCAGAGAGTTTTAAGAATGTACTGTGACATTTCCTACCTCAGATCACCTACACAGTGCAAATGTTAGAATGGGTGCAAAACTACCCATGAAAGTAAGTTATTTAGTTACTCCATAAAAATCCCTAAACTGCAGCCTGGGGTGTAACTCAACCCCAGGGTCTGATCCTTCCAGGGCCGTGATAGTCTGTACAAGTGTTCTCAAAGGCAGCGTCTCTCCTACTGCAGTTGTCACCAACAGAGATGTTTGTTCTTAGAGCCCTCTGTGGTGGTGAAGGTCCCACTGTCATCCTTTATAAGATCATAGAATCACTGAATCATTAAGGTTGGAAAAGACCTCCAAGGTCACCAAATCCAACCTTTGTCCAGTCGCCACCTTGTCAAGGAGCCCAGAGCACGGAGTGTCACTTCTAGTTGTTTCTTGAACACCTCCAGGGATGGTGGCTCCACCACCTCCCTGGGCAGCCCCTTCCAGTGCTAAACAATCTTTTCAGTGAAGAAATTCTTCCTGATGTCCAACCTGAACCTCTCCTGGTGCAGCTTGAGGCAATTCCTCTTGTCCCGTCCCTTGTTCCCCGGGAGCAGAGCCCGACCCCCACCTGGCCACAACCTCCTGTCAGGGAGAGGTGTGAAGGTCCCCCCGAGCCTCCTTTTCTCCAGGTTAAACATCTCCAGCTCCCTCAGCCTGTTCTCATAGGACTGACTCTCCAGCCCCTTCCCCAGCTCTGTTCCCTTCCCTGGACACGCTCCAGCCCCTCAATGTCCTTCCTGCAGGAAGGGGCCCAGACCAGACAGAGGATTTGAAGTGTGGCCTCACCAGTGCCCAGTAGAGAGGGACAATCCCTGCCCTGGTCCTGCTGTTTTTGATACAAAGATGTGTGCACTGAGGAATCCCTTAATTCCTTCCTCATTAAATGGCACAGGAGGAAATGTTTTGTAGACATTTCACAGTCAATTGAGACATTCAGCTTCTCATACAGTGGGTAAAATACCAATCTCACCTGATGGGGGTTTTTTGTATCTTTATTAAATGAGGAGTAACTCTGTGAATTCATCTGTGTTGAAGGTACTGGGTCTTCCACCAGCTGATTTGATCCAGGCTTCGTCAAGGAAGAGAACATTCTTCGGTAATTGCTCCTGGTTGGTTGTCCTTGCAGGAGCCCTCCCTGCTAATTAGTCACTGGTTAATTGCGCTGACAGAGAGCAGGCCCAGAGACCCTCTGCTACATCTTAGCTGATAAAAACACTTTCAGGAAGGGGTTTTGAGGGGAAGTAAAAGGGTATCATGAGGCCTAGAAGTGAACCTGATGCTGTGCTCTTCATGTCTTTTGGGCCCCTAACTGCTAAGGTGATAGGGAAGGGATTGGGAGATCCATTCCCCTCATACTCCTTAGAAATATTGTTGCTAAAAGTGGGCTTTGGGAACTAATTTACGTTGTTTGTTCATCTGTGCATAATTTGGGTTTGGAAATTGCACAAAACAAACAAAGCAACAAAGTGTAAAATGCAATCCCCGGGATGTAACCAATACTGTTTGCCACAATGCTGGCAGAGTATCAGTCCAGCAGGGAAAAGCTTAGTGGGATGGATGTGGATTCTGGTTTTGCAATGCTTTTAAATATTCAGAGAGGATTTTTCTTGTAGTTTATTTGAGCTGTGCCTTTATTTTTTGAAGACTCCAAAGGTTTTCCTAAATCCGTCACTAACAGCAAGGGAAAAAAGAGATGCCCAGACTCCAAGGATCTAAGCACAGTGCTGAAAACCCATGATGCTGGTTTCTTGGACTTCCTGAAAGGATGCCTAATGTGAGTTCATACTATGTGCAGTAGGCTAGTTTTGGCTTTGCTTTCATTCTCTTGTACCTTAAAAATCTTTGTATCTGTTGGGGTTTGTTGGTTTGTTGGTTTGGTTTGGTCCTGTGGTGTGTTTTGGTTTCTAGCTTGTTTTATTTTGTTTCATTTTCCATTTGGTAGCACTTGTATAGCCATTTTTATTCACACTTCATTGCAAATTATTGCACAGAAAGATATATTGGATTAGACCAAAGTGTGAAAGAAAGCTGACATGCAATCATAGACTCACAGAATGGTTTGGGTTGGAAGGGACCTTAAAGATCACGTTGTTCCAACCTCCCTGCCACGGGCAGAACACCTTCCACAAAACACAGTTGCTCAAAGGCCCCTCCAACCTGGGGCTGTGGAACAGAACATCATCATAGCTAAAAGCAGATCTTCTGATGCTGGAGACTAAAAGCAATGCTTTTTGTCCATTGAGGCCTTTGTTTTAAATCCTTTCTGTTTTATCAGATAAATGTTTATCCAGATAACACAGATAATGGTAATGCACCCTTGCAAGGCAGTGTGTATCTGGAGATCAAAGTCTGCCTTGTGCTCACATCTAACTCCTGCTCCAGCAGGAAGAAATTCTTCCAACTTCCTCCAGTATGAATTATATTTGGTGCTGACTGAGTTGGTTTTGACTGGCTTTTCTGTGCTAAGCCTGGGAAATGGCAGGTGATACACTGTGGTATATGTATGAAAACAGCTCTTCTCTGAACATATTCTCACAAAGATCATGTGTCAGGTTCACCTGGGTGAGATGAGACTCTCTTCAGTTCCAAAAAGGCAGAGTATACTCAGCCATGCCTCCACCCCATATGGTCCCATATATTTTCCAGTGCTACCTGGAACTTATGCAAGGTTAATATTTTGTGTCTTCTTTAGCACTGGCTTTAAGTTTCTTTCTAGCAGTTCAGCAGCACTTCCCTAAAGAAATCCTAAAGAAACTGCCAACTTGTGGTTAAATGGGGGGAAAAAAATCATCCCACTCTGTTTCACAAGAAGGTTGCTTTTGATGTTCTCAGTTTGCTGCGTCTGTATGAATCACTGATCCATTTTGGTTTGCTGGCTGAATCAGAGGGGTTAGAAAATAACTTCAGTGAAGCACAGAACCAAACCTTAAACAGGTCATTTTGGGTCCCTACCCTAATAACACTGCGTATCCAAAACGCTCTGATGCTGCAGAGGGTTTGGTCAGCAAGGCACGCAGCACTGAAGGAAGTTTTGAAGGATGGAGAAGATCACATAAGGTTTTGCCTTCTTTTCAGTATTGTTTTGTTTCAAGAAATGTCCTCATGACCCGACTTCCAGAAGACAAGACTGAATCTTCTGTCTTAAACTAATTTTCAGTCAGAAATGGTTGAGTAACTGTTTGTCTGCCATGGATTTAAGGTGGGAACCTGCCCTGCGCATGACCCCCGATGAAGCAATGAAACATTCCTGGATCCAGGAACCAAAACTATACCGAGCAATGCAGAGAACACAGGCCTTGAGGAAACTGAGCGATGGCTCCTTCTCCGCGCCAGAAAAGAAAAAGGAGAATATTCGTAAGCGTGTTCTACCTGGAGAACTAAGTGCATTTCTGTCAGTGTTTGGGGTTTCTTTGTCTTTGGTGTCACCTGTAAAGTGAGGTGACAGTGGATGGTCACTGAAATGTGGTGGGTGAAGGCCCTATTTCTCACTTGTGTAGAGCTGCATTCCTTATGGTTTAGAGCAGCTACCAACAAGGAGGCTGGAAGTGCTGAAGATCCACCTTTTACTTACTGAGAGCAAAACACTTACGGTATCTGACATCACACCGTGCTGTATTTCACTTCCAGGCAAAAGAACGCATCAGTTGGGGCCTTAAGACCCCAGGGAAAATTTTCACCTGATTTGCTGTGAATTTGTGTCAGTCGTGTGGTTTTTTTCAGTCTGCAGTCTTACCCTATCCTTTCATTTGTTTTTTTTTTTTTATTGCAGAGAGTATCTGGGAAGATCCATCTGACCTAGTGGAAAGTGAACTGGCAGAAAGACTGACTCCCTTCACGGACACAGCAGACAGCGATGTGCAGAACAGCAGGAAGCATGTCATCCCGGAGAAATACTTGGAAAACCAAATGGAAAGGCCTGTTCTGTATGATCAAGCAGAAGACAGTGGAGAAACAGCTTTCCCAAAAACTTCTTTTTTTTTCCCACCAATTAAGTAATGCACAGCACAAGCTCTGATTGGCTCAGTTGCATACCTAGTATATTTTGTAGGTATTATTTGTACTCAGGAATATAAGCTATATCTGTCTGTACATGGGCTGTGCACATTGTAAGTATATTTAATGTTCTTTTTAGCCTGAAATCATCCAGCCAACCAAAACAAAACCATTTGAAAACCGTTCCTTTTCCTCATCTACATTCTTGTGATCAGAGATTCTTCACAACCAGCAGCAATAAAGTGGAGACTGTAGAGGTGGAGAGTGGCTTATTCTTGGTATTGTAACAGACTTTTTGAATTCTATATTTTCCTGGATCTAAGAGAACAAATGTGTTGACTGGAGAATCTGAATCCTTTCACTTACATCAGCATAAATCAGGAATTATTAGTGGAATAGATTACTGGATTTACTTACATTTAAAAAATAAGAGAAATCAAACCCAGCATGTTCACTTTCCTCCTTCTCTATCTTCCTCTTTTTTATACTGCAGCTACTGGATGGAAACCATTTGTCACACCTTCCTAGCAGATTTAGAAATGTAAATTATGTCCTTTAGCTCTTTAGCAGCAACAAAGAAGTGATATTCTGAGCCCATTTCTTCAGGGACTCCGCTCAGTATTCACATCAACAAGAACGGATTAAAGCAAGATTTGGGGAAATTGTCCTTCACAGGAAGTTTAGCTTAATAGTTTGAAAGAAAAAAAAAAACACAAACAAACCAGAATTCTATGATCCCTATGACTTATGTGTTCAATTAATTTAAACATTTTGCAGCCACCTCATTACAGCTCCTCTATTTACCGTAGCTTACAGATAGTACTGCAATTTAAACAGAGATGATCAGAAAATTGCCCTACCAAATGCAGCTGCCACTTCAGCAGCGACACTGCAGTGATCCCAAGAGAAATAGGTGTTGGTAGGTGTTTAGAGTCACCATAACAACAAATTCCCACAGGCTCTCTGTGCAAAAGGAAAACCCAAAGGATTTGGAAATAGTCCTCAAACAGTTCTAATGTAACAGCAGTAAACAAATCATCTGACAGGGTAAGAGGGGGCTGCACAACCAAAGGCCATTACTGACAATCAGGCCAGCTTGCAGTGCCAGAATTATCTGTATCTCTGTCTTCCTTTGCAGCTGAACCCTCCTGGGAACTCTAAAACGTTCCCGTTCTTCGGCAGAACGATGTGCTGGGGAAGTGAGTTCCGTGATGCAGCGAGTTCTGGCACAGTGTGCCCGGGGTGGGTGTACTGCAGAGCGTGGACATCATCACATGCCAGAGAGAGTCCCACCCCTGGGGGGGGCTCAATGAAGGCATCAGACACGTCATCAGGTTTAGGGAATATTCAGATAAGGGTTTGCAGATATTTGGAAAACACCTGATCTGCAAGTGACACGGAAGACAAGAAGCAAAAGGTTTATGGTTAAGCGCAAGGGTTCAGTGTGGGCTAAGAAAGCAAGAATACTGGTCCTGATATCAAATAACACAAAAGATCAGATTCTTAGCCCCTTGGAACTATAATTTGTGCAGTTTTGGTTCAGTTGCTGCTCATTCTTCATCTGCTGTGTTACATTTCCTTCACTGCTTAGTCTGCTCCAAGTTAAAATATCTGATTCTCACAACTGTGCACTTGAGTATTTGTCTGCTCTACCTCGGGGGCAAAGTTTGGGATCAAGTATATCAAGGTGACCTTGACAGTATTTTAGTCCTAATGAAGCTGTAGACCCCTTCTCTGCTGGAGCCACGTTTTCTTCCCAATGACTACCTTTCAATAGCTTTTTCTAGTAAGCAGCATCATATTACTTCCCATGGCATTTGCTGAAGGGTTTTTCAAGGCATTCAGTGTTGAGGGAAAAGTGACAAAGTCATCTGAGCCTGTAATTCAGTTTGATTATCCTTCTATTCACAGAAGGCAGAGGGATGGCATTTCAGTGTAGCTGCCATGTATTTACTGTCATCCCTTCCCTGCTGACCTGCTGTTCTATTTTAATTCCTTCAGCCTTCATGGTGATCTCCATCTTCAAAATCTTTCCTAATAAGGGTTCTTTTGGATAGCTGTCTTTTTCTTTTTTTTTTTTTTTTTTTTTTCCAGAGGTGGCAGAAATAAATAGAAATTACTTGGCAGAAAGATCCAGCCCAGAGATATCATCACTGCTTTTACACCCCCCTGCAGAAACCAGCAGATCCACCAGACACTGGTAGCACCTTCATCTCTGTGCTGGGAGAGGACAACCTACAAAATGCTGAGAAGAATCCTTTGACTCATGCTCAGCTTGAGCCCCACACAGACTATTAATGCTGCAGACTCATAGCAAAAAGAAACACTGAGGAATCAATTTATTGAAAAGCCCAATTTTCTATGATTTATTGCCATTTTTTAAACCACATTTGCCAGGGAAATGAGGTGTCTGCTCTTTTGTCCATCTCTGCTCATTGCTCTGCCTGCCTGGGCTAGTGGAAGGTGTCCCTGCCCGTGGCAGGGGGGTTGGAATGAGGTGATCTTTAAGGTCCCTCCCAACCCAGGCCTTTCTGTGATTCTATGATTTTATCTCCCAGTTACTGGGCATTTTTTTTGCATAAAAAAGCACCAGATGTTAGATGAGAGCAGATCTGAGCCATGAGAGAGCAGCAGTATGTCTGTACTACACGGAAAGAGAGAATGAGTTTAGCAATTACTTCACTGAATTAGTGCATTTAAGAAGGTCTCAGAAAAAAATAAAATAAAATAAAGGGCAAGAAATCTAACACAAACATTTTGCAGCTTTGCCTTGTCTTGAATTCGTGATGTGCTGTAACACACTGTGGCTCCTGTAGCATCTGTGTGAGTAAACAGGGATCACCCACCCCAGGACAAACTGCTAACCAGGAATATAAATTTATTTGTAATGCTGATTTTTACCTGCTTATCAAACCTTTAATATATGTCAGACTGGATGCATTAAAGACATTTTAATTTTTCAGTCTGCAAAGAGACTGAAGATCAAAGTTTTAAAGGCAGAATTGTCACAGTATAATAATAGGTCCAACTAATTGAAGAATTACAGGTATTTTTGGTAGGGAAAAAAATAGGAAAATTTAAGCTCTTAAGCTCTCACTGCCAATTAATTAAATTTTTTTTCCCAACTGTCAGCTCTGTGAGCTTCTACTCCAAGGATATTACCTGCAAGAACCGATCACTGGTTTTACAGGAGTGTGGAATAGGCAAAAACTGAGGATTATTTCCAGCTAAACACCCAGTCTTGCCTGTTAATTGACAGGAGCTTCTTTGTGTCAACACCAGTATCCACGTGGCACTGCACTGTGTGGGAGGGACATAATGCAGATTATACACAGGGAACTCGACTGCACAATTAAAAGAAACAACAACAACAACAAAAGAAGGTGTTACAGTCAATCATTCGGGCACACAAAACCTGCTAGTTTTTCACATCCAAAAGATTGGTCACTGGCTGAATTGTTGCTTCTGCCAGGAAGAAATAAGCACCAGTAACAGAGTTTCCTTAGAGGGTTTCTGTGTGTTTGCATGGGAGGTAGGTGGGTTCTGCTTCCTGGCTCCTGGCTGGAGTCCACTTGTCATTCTCACCATTCCGTGCCTACGCCCAGGCAATGCACAGCTCAAACCTGTTTTCTTCCTGTCACAATCCCCCTGCTAGAAATGGAGTGGAAGGTGTCCCTGCCCCTGGCAGGGCGATTGGAACGAGATGATCTTTGAGGTCCCTTCCAACCCAAACCGCTCTTTGAAGGTCTCATTTCTCTCCACATTTCCAAAACATGGCTCCGACATTTATTTTTTTTTCCAGTTGGGTATTTTGTTAAAAATTTCACCTAAAAGAACAAGTAGAAGTGTTAAACAATCTCAACAGAAATTCGGGATCTGTGAAGCGAATACTGACGTTGCTTCATCTGGTTATATATAACAGGATTCCTGTGCTTCCTGTCCTACCATGCACTGCAGCAGGGAGTTGTTGAGCTGGGGAGACACGAGGCTGGAGTTGGCTGCGTGTCAGGGATGTGTGTGATGCCAGCAAAGGGTTTCAGCAATGGAACAAACAGGGTTGCTTCAAAAGAGTACTGGGCGTAGCATTTCCATTCTTCTTCATCACCCATGTTGTATGTCACCATAACCCCCCAAGAGAAAAGTGGGTGAATCTTCACTCCTTTCCTCTTCTCTCCATCTGGTGCCTGAGGCAGATCCTCAGAGGTGCCATTTGCATCCTGTGTTTCTGACTCTCCTCTTCCTTTTCACACTTGGCTCCTGTATGAGCATTTAGCTTTTTAAAGGAAGCAGTTTTTACCTCCTTCCCTCTTCTCACATCATCTGTAATTTTATAATCTTCCTTGGTGTGTTGCTCACTGCCAATCTGTGGTACCTTCCCGGTCCTGCATATCTCTCCCACGCCCCTCAGCAGTGGCACGCAGAGACCACATCCTGTTCCATCAAAGAGTCCATGCAGTTCTAATCTTTGTCACACAGCTAAGCCACCCCTTCTGGTAACTCAGGGACAGCTTTATTTTCCAACAGGGTCTCAATTGCATCCCCCCATCTCACGGTCCCCTCCACGTGAGAAAGGGATTTTCCATTTAAAAGTGGAGAACCAGGAACAGTGAAAAAAATCTCAGCCCAGCAATCTCAGCCCAGCAGTTCTGCAATGCAGATTCCTTTGCCTTTTTCCCTCCCCACTTTGTCATTAACTCTGTCTTTGGTTGTCCCCACAAAAGGGCCAAAGTCTCTCAGTTTTGACCTCCCTGTGCTGTTCTACCCTTCAGATTTCCTTCACTGTATCCCTCAGCCCTGCCTAGTTCCCCCCTAACAGTGTCCTGGGCCTCTACTTGATCCCTTTAATCCCTGAAGACCAGGTCAGGTATCTCTCCTTCTCTGTTGTTAATCTGTTCTGTGAGCACTTGTCCCAGAAGATTAACACATATGGGCTTTTCCAGCAAGTAAATACAAATAAACTGCCATGTCCTTCAAAATCCACAGACCTGGGCTCTGTTTTGTGGTGGATTATGCAACTGGGCACATTGGAGATGATGCACTTCCTGGCAGGACTGGTTGGAAACCTGCTGAGGGTCTTTGTTTTTCGTGTCATTACTCTGAGAGGTCTCAGGCAGGACGACAGATGATGCACTGTTCTCTTTCCACTCACTCCTGACGAGCAATAGCACGCGGAGCAAAGGCATTTTCCTTGTTCTGCTCCTCCACTGCAGCCCAGATTGCTGTCACAGGAGTCCTCTTTATGTGCCACAGCAGCTTCCTCTGATAAGGAGGCACTAAGGCTCAGCCCATTTCCAACAAACTTGCCAATAATCATCACACCAGATAATAATCAGGGCTCATTTCAGAATCTGCAGTGGAAGGACAAGTTAGTCAGAAGGGTCCCTTTTCCCTGGTGGAGAAGAGCCAACATTCACCCGCCCTGAGGAGCACTGGGCAGGAGGCGAACACTCTGTTGCTTTTTTGTTTGGTTCTGTCATACAAAGCAACTATTAAAAATGTTTAAAATGTGGATGAGATGGCCTAGTACAGTTTCACTCAGGCAGAATGCCAGGGCATATTATGTAAAATGTTGATCTTTCCTACATTTTAAATTGGATATAGAACAGTTGGTTTCCAGCCCCCCTTTCTGGCAACAGGCCCAGCTTCCTGCACTTCATATAAACTGGGCCCAAGGTGCCACCAAGACTCAGAAATTGCGGTGATGGCAATGTCCTTCTCAAGAATCCAGGGCATGCTCTTCCTCTTGTTCCTCTCCTGCTTTTGTTCTGGTCAGCCTGCAGCTCCACCGCTGCATTTCTCCACATTCCTGGATCCTTCCAACAGGGTCCACCTCCTCTGGGACCATGATGAACAGGAGCTGAGGACATTTGAGCTGCAGATCCGTACAACTGCCTGGGTGGCATTTGGATTCAGCCCTCGTAGAGGATTGCCTGGATCTGACACTGTGATAGGAGGTGCCTCCCCAAATGGCAGCATCTACTGCTCCGTAAGCTGAAAAGGCTTCCTCTGCAGCCCCTTTTGCCAGGCACACTGAAATAAAAGTATGTTGAAAGGCTGGGAGAGCTGGGATTGTCCAGCCTGGAGAAGAGAAGCTTTGGGGTGACCCAACTGGGGCCTTCCAGGAC
>JAYRBT010000042.1:58454827-58473286 GCA_036023395.1 Myiotriccus ornatus | reverse complement strand
AGGGATGGGGCAGCCACAGCTTCTCTGGGCAACCTGTGCCAGGGCCTCCCCACCCTCCCAGGGAAGGATTTCTCCCTGATATCCAATCTAAGCCTGCTCTCTGTCAGTTTGAAGCCATTCCCCCTTGTCCTGTCACTCCAGGCCCTTGGAAACAGACTCTCATTTCCCATATTTGTGTACAAGTTGACACCTTTGGTGCGACACCGAGGGAATTTTCCTTCCCGCCTGTGAGGTTTATCCACGCCTGCGAGGAAGACACGGAGCAGCTGGCAGGACCTACTCACGTTGCTTGGCTTGCATGGCTGTGACTCCGAGCAGGATGAGCACGAGGGCTCCCAGGACCAGCGCCACGTACAACCAGGCTGAGCACCTGTGCCGGGAGCCTGCAGGGAGGCAGGAGGAAGGGCAGAGCAAGGTCTTGGCATTATTAACATGAACACTGCCTGTACGTAGGACAGTTCCTCCTGTGGAAACAGCAGAGGAACCATCTGCCTAAAGTCAGCCTGGTGCTTGAGGAATGCAGGAATATTTTACTGATTAAAAATCCGTGTCCTTTTGGCATACGTGAAAGTGAAATCTAAATATTTCGTCAGACCGAGCAACTGGTTTTCAGTCATTCCATTAAGAATTCTCTCTTTCTCCTCTGAGTTACTTTTCTTGAGCATTGCCTCCTCCCACCTACCTGCCCAAACCCTGCAAGACCCTGCAGAGCAGTTCAGGGAAAGTGTCAGGGATGGTGTGTGGTGTCAGGGATGGTGTGTGGTGTCAGGGATGGTGTGTGGTGTCAGGGATGCTCTGTGGTGTCAGGGATGGTGTGTGGTGTCAGGGATGCTCTGTGGTGTCAGGGATGGTGTGTGGTGTCAGGGATGGTGTGTGGTGTCAGGGATGGTGTGTGGTGTCAGGGATGGTCGGTGGTGTCAGAGATGGTCTGTGGTGTGTTTATCCTCTCTGATCTCAAGTGCCTGTCCTGTGGCTCAAATCCAACTTCCCTGAGTGCACAGAAAAGGCAAAACCCCCATTCTGACACTGTGGCACAGGGAACAACCTCTAAGCATCTCTCCAGCTGTTTGCCATTCCTCATCCTGTGAGAGTGAAACCCTCAGGGAGAGGCAGAACCCGAGGAAATTTGGGGTCAGGGTGTCAGTTCCACCAGGCAGAGCTGCACTGTCATAACTTCTCTTTTCCTGACCTTGACTGCGTGAGATGAGCAACTGCTCCATCCTCTGGCTGCCTGGGATATAAGCTGTAATGTTCCTCTTTCCAGGGGCCTGACCTTGCCTGGCAGGCAAGTCCTTCAGTACGGGAAGGGTGGAAATCATCAGTGCACTGCCAGCACACAGAGAGCTGGGGATTAACCTGCTTCCAAAGCCAGGTGTGTCCCTGTGACTCTTCCTGCAGAGACATTTACAGGAGGGTTCCTAAAAAAACGTGGAATTTTACTTTGCTTTGCTAAATTTTCAGCATAGGGCACAAAGGCATTTTAAAAAACGAGTTTTGAAATGCCTTGCAACACTGTTTTTACATGGAAAGTGTGTTGCCTGAGAACCCAGCAGAAAAAAACCCACCCGATGAAACAATAGATCGGTTTTTTAATGAGGGAGTGAAGGTGAAGACTCTTGATACCGGGGTTTACTGCTGGGCAATAGGAAAGACTAAGTCTATAATAGGAAAGACTAAACCTATAATTAGTAACCAAACAAAAATAGCTAAAATACACTACCAGAAGAGGAAGTCTCTGGTCTGCTGTTGCCCTTGGGTTTCGGCTTCAGGCGCAGCTCGGCGTACGTGATCGTGTTTCCTGCGAGGAGCAGAGAACTGCTGACATTTGTGGTTGTGCAGATCATCAAGTGGAGAAACAACAAAGGATTACGTAGAAGGCTGAGTCTGTATGAAAAGGGGAGTGTGTTTCCACAGCTGCTTGTTCAGCTTTTTCTTTTTTTTCTAGGAAACGACAGGCAAGATGATGATTTATCGTTTCCTGTTGCTGCCAGGAAGTCAAATCCTCCTCCATAATGTTTGAACGACTCGGGTCCTGTGTGGCTGGACCAGGAGGCAGACTACCAGGCTGGCTGGATAAGATCTGGATCCTATCCATAGCAAACATCCCGTCCGTTGCTAAGCCATCACAAAAGGGCTTGAGGGGCATCCGAGCCGTGACTGTTTTGTGGAGCAGAGAGGTGCCAAGGGGAAAAGTGCCACTCAGAGAAATGCTCCTGCAGCAAGGTAACTGATTCTTGGGGCATTCCTGACTCGTGAATGTTTATGGCAGGATGTTACATGGTGCCTGGAAACGCAGAGGAACGGGCCTGATGGTTGGAGACACGCTTTTCCAGGTGCACATTGCCAAAACAAAACCAAAAAAAGCCATAAAGGTAGCATGGTGTGGGTCCGATTCATATGGTTTCTTTCTGAGCATGTATTCAATTTTGTTTAACTGGGTATTTTGCAGTTAGCTTTCTTCTTTCCATAAATGGAGAGATTTAATCAATCTGAATCAAGAATAAGCTTCTGTGCTACTGCCTTTGTTTGTGGTCACGGGGGCTTTTAAAAAGAAGGGCCTCGTGTTGTAAAATCTCACTAATCAGGGAAAAACTTGGCAGAAGAAGAGAGTCTCCTTAGGCTAAAATGAGGTGTCATCTGATGTGAGAATTGCTGAAGTGTGGAGAGGCTTTGCAGCAAGAAAAACACTGCAGACCTGATTGGCAAATAAGGTTTATTCGTACAGGTGAGATAGTCTATGCTTTAGGGAACCTGACCTAATACACTTGGCTGTTTCCTCTGTTTCAGTTTATTAGTTCAATGAACTAACAGAAAATGTGTAAACTGTATTTAACTGTTCTCAAAAACAAATGCTCATGGAAGTTGCTCTTCTTAGAATGTAAATAATTTTCAAAAACCAATCAGGGCTTTTAAACTTTTAAATGCACTGTAAATGGAGACACTTCTAAACTAGTTACTTTAGACAATCTGCTACTATTCTACTATTCCTCAAGTAAAGATCTATTCCCTTAAAGAATATCTCTAAGTCTGTAAGAAAAAAATATTCATTCAAGCTGAATATTTTTTTAAAAATATTACTTCTATAACTGTGTTTTGGCTCATGATCATTTGCATGTGAAGTCCTCAGACATCAACAAGCGGTTTTGAGATATCACATAACCTTAATTTTGCAAGCAGCTTCCACACCCTTTGCCTAATTCAGCAATAAGGAGCCCTGGTAGTAGGAGGAGATCTCTGCCACTTACTAAAACTGAAAATTCACTTCATTTCTCTGTGTCAGTTGTCAGATGCAGAAAAACATCTCCATTTAGTGGAAGCTCCTGCTTAGTGGAAGTGCAGGTAGGGAGTGCTCCTGGCAGGTTGTCCATTATGGAACATTATGGGCCACCCCATTCAGGGGGAACTGGGGGAAGCTGGAGAGTCCAGCAGGAGGTAGACCTGGGGAAGAGGAGGTTAAGGAGAGGAACAAGAAGCTAAAGGGGACAGCTAACAGCAGGCTACAACTACTCGTGGGCTAGTGTGATGATGGAGTCGAACTCTTCTTGGTTTGGCTTTCTGCCAAGGAAGGTTCCAGTCTACCGAGTTTATCCCAGTAGTTTCCCATGAGTGAACTTTCCTTATCACTGGACTGCAAACTTTACACATTCTCTGCAACTGTGCCACCAGCATTGGATTTTCATCTCTCCTCTATCCTCAAAAAATACACTGAGTGGACTTTGAGATGAGAACTCCAAGAAACACCGTGTAATTTGACCAAATGAAATCCCTTTCTCAAGGGCTGGGAAAAGCTGAAGAAAAGATCTGTAAAGGGACTTTCACTCTCAAATCCAGATTTTACATATTTTAAACACCTACTCAGCTGCTAGAGAACACTGGCAGAAGTTCAGCTCCCTGCATGTTTACCTTTCCTGTCCAGCAGAGCTTGGCAGCAGCTCTACCTTAGCAGAAAAAAGCTGTGCCCCCCGCCCGTGTTTTTTAGTATCTACTCCAGTAAATTGACTCTAACGATCTGCAAGTTGCCCAAAATGCAGCCAGGAGGAGGTGGGCACACTCCACTTTCCTAGATATTTGAAGTCCTGCCTGAAGTCTGGGAATCTGCCACTCAGGATGTTCATCTGCCGAATTTTCTGTGGTGATTAAATTAAACCTCCTTCGTGGTGAGAGTTTGAACCAGGTAGTGCTTTCCCTCACACCCGTCCTCAAGCTGCTTCTTTTTCTGCAAGGTAGTCAGTCTGCCCAAGAGAAACACTGGGAAAAGATCTGGGAAAGGGAGGGATGTGGCTACTAGCCATCCTCAGTGGACATTTCAACATGTCCCAGAGTCAGGATATTGCCAAGGGAGAGACTGTGACATTTGCCACAAGGAGCCCCATCACCTTGGAGCTGAGCCCCTCACCTGGAGAACCAGCTTCAAATTCCTGCTCCAAACTATTTTAACAGCAACAAACCCCACTTTGGCACGTGTTGATCATGAGGACAGAGAAATAATTGTCATCAAGGAAGTATTTCTAGCATGTTCTATATTGATATGAGCTCCAATACTGCTTAGTGCTATTTGGTGCTTGTTCTGTTTGTGTCAAAGTGAGCAGAAATATAATTACTAATGAAATCTGTAAGTAACAGAAAGGTTAACAAAGCAATAAATAAAGGCAGCCCTGTAAGTTCAAGCCCTGTCAAACAAAATGGATTTGAGTATAATCAGATATGAGAGTGAGGGAAGGTGATACTGGGAGTTATAAACAGTGAAGAAAAGATTATTTCAGGGATTTTTGTCGCTATATAAGTTTAAGACAGCATAACCAAGACTTGTAGTAATACTGGGTGGATCTCTGGTACCCGTGTTTTTAAAGGAGATGGAAACACTGGAGTATGAACAGAAAAGCATCCACAAAAATAATTAGCATTTTCGAGAAGTTATATATTTAAAAGCAAAAGGACATTAAGAAATTACTTGATTATTCTGTCAGTAACTTCATGTGAGAAAATACCGAGAGTTAAAATCTGTCTGACGAAGGTTTAACAAGAACCATCCAGGTGTTACTGAAAAATTTCAATGGGAATTAAAGCCTGCCCTGCTCAAATTCAATCCCTTCCTTTAGACAGCATGATTAAGGGATGTTTTGGGATGTCTTCAAATCAAGATTTGGTGTCTGCCTATCTTTACAAACAAATTATGTCGTTTTAGACACTGGGCAAAATTTTAGGCAAACCCTCTGTTCTTTGTATTACACAGGTTACAGTATCAGTTCAAACAATATCCATGGATGCATGAACATACAGTCTAAGGTAGTAGTTCCTGTTTTATATATAAAATATATCTTATATATAATACAATAAAGCAAAAATATAATTTTTATTTTTTAGAGACAGGTCTTGGAAAAATAAATTTAAAATATAATTTTCTGTCATTTAAGGGCACGTATTCAGAGCACCATCATCACTATTCATCTACATTGTAACTAGAACATCTTCTAAAAATGCTCAGTACACAACGTTGCTTCCTTAAATAATTAAATACATTAAGTACTAATGAGCCTTGAAAGCATGAAAATATGCTCTTAGTCTGATACCACAAACATTTTCTATTTTCTCATAGTGAGAAATTGTCATTCTTATTTGCTGTGATCCAGAATTTTGTCCAAATGCTTTCATGAATGAATTTAATTTTTTTCTCCAAGTAGTAGAAATCTTACTTCTTAAAAAAAAAAAAAAAGGTTTAAATCATCTCCTTACCCTGAATGTTGACTTAATTTGTTTCAAATATATGAAGGGGTCACAGACTGATAATTTGGTTCTGGAAGAATCACTATTGGAAAATTAAAGACAAAGAGCAGAAAGGTTTTAGGATTCATTCAGTACTTCCTTCAGTGACAGTGACTGCACCAGTTATTAAATTTGCTAGTTAATTTAATATTCCTTTCCCATGAATACTTCACTGGTCTGATTTTTGGACTCGGTAGTGATTCAGTGGAGCATTGTCTTGATCATGTTGTTCATTTAAAAAGAAATATTATGCCCGTTACTGAAAAATGAACACTTTTTCTTCCTCATTCTGTTCCTTAAAACAAGGCACCAGGTCTGAGCCACTGCTCCTCAGTGGTTCTGGCTCAGGAGTAGCTTTGCTGACTTGCACCTCAGGAGGATTTCTTCCCCTGTTTCCAACTTTTCGTGCTTCCCACGCCTTCTGCATGCAGCACGTTACAGCATTCTTCCAGTTTTACCCAGTGGCAGTGTTAGATACGAAAGAGAGAGAGGCAGAGAGAGCACGTGAGAGCAAAGAGTGCCCACCCAGGAGAGGATGAGCTGTTTTACCTGGAACTGGTGTCCCAGCAGGAACGTGTGCTCCTTCCCTCGGCAGCATTGCCACGTCCGCGGATGTGACATCCCCTGCCATTGACGAGCAAGTCCCTCTGAGCTATGGAAAGAGCAGGTTTAATGCAGTGGGTTGCATCCTGTATCAGCCTTGCCTGCCTCCAGAAGTCACATACACCGTGCTATGGCTCTGGGGATGGCTGAGAAACATCAAAAAAGGAAGGAAATTACTTCTTTCAGTGCAGCTTCAAAGCCTATTTGCAGCAATTCTGCCTCTTCTTGTGTGATCTCTTGCCCTTCAGAACACAGGAAAAAAATAAAGGTTAAAAAACATTCTTTTTAATAATATATATTTAAAAAAAAAAAGAAATCTTGTTGCTCAAAGCAGAGTGAAGTTCCTTAGGAATAATCAATAATGGGCTTTCACAGGTCCAACAGATTTTCTGCTTCTCATGAGAAGAGCTAAAGCAGTGCAATCCATGTTGTGCTGTATTATCCTCATGTCCATGATCTTACACAGCCTATTCAGCTAAAAGGAAGATAAACAAGATATATATCAGTATCAGACGTTTTGGGGTTGATGGAACTGCGGCCACACAGCTATAAAAATGTAACTCCAATTCTGACCTGCCCCACCCACAAAGCACTTTAATGGCTTCACGACTGGATTTAGATGGTATTGATGAGGTATTAAAATTACCTCAAAATAAAATTAAAAGTAATATAATCAGTGCTTTTTACAACATTTCAATACTTTATTGTCATAGTAGTTCCTAAGTTGCTTGAGCTATTCTCTGCTTGACCCAGCGACTCCTCAGGCAGAAAACCTGAGTTGCCTTTAACTCCTTGTTCGTGACCCACCTGTTTGCTGCAGGATATTTTGATGACAGTGTTTTTCCTCTTCTATTTGGGGGTGGTGGAGTGAGGCAAACCTCACGGGTTTTAACTGAAACTTAAAGAAGACCTTCCTAAACCTAAAAATTCATTTCAGAACACACAGCCCTGTTTGTGCACCATCCCGACATTTCTTGCTGAAACGGTTTTGTGCCTTATTCCCACTTAGGAAATTCCCTCAGAGTTCAACAAACAAACCTACAAACCTGTACAGGTCGATTGAAAATAAGGTTTTTATTCCATGATAGAGTCTTTTGGTAGTTTTTCTTGCATTCAACGGGACTTAAAAGGAAAAAGAAAAAAAGAAAGTTTGGATTTGTAATCTTACATTACTGGTCTTTTCCCCTTCTGATATTCAACACTGGTAACAGTGTTAAGTGCAGTAACAAAGGGTGGAAAAAAGAACCTTTGACAGTCATGGAACAGATTACTCAGAAGTGCTGCTCAAGTATTATTTATATGCAAGGTATCTAAATCATTATTTATACCCACTGATAAACCGATACCGACAAGGTTTGATTCGTGGACACCTACAGAGCAGCCATATCACCAACCCTAACGTGACACAAAACTTGTCCTCTGATTGAATCAGTTTCCATTGCTTCCCCTGAACTTCTCATCGTCCTGTACAGCAGGATATTTATTAGGCTTGAAATGGAAAAAAACCCCCCAAAACCAAAAACAACCAAAGCAAAAAATAACCACAAACCAAACCCCACTTTCCTTATTTGGAGTTTTTTTTAAACTTTGGTCCATAAAGGAGAATTAGAAGGCTTGCTTGAACTCTTGGGCTCTCTTTCCATCACTTCACGTACACTTAAGCAGCCCTTTCTCATGTAAGCCCCTCCTAAACTAGTCCAAACCATCAAGATGTAACCATGTATGGTGAGGGTACACACAGGTCTTCGTGAATGAGTGGAAAAAAGCAGCATTTCTATTTTAAGGGAACATGTCTTCCCCTCTCCTCTGAAAAACACATTTTCAGACAGAAGGGCAAACTCACTGAGTGTGCAGTGCAGACCAGGCAGCTGCATCCTCTCTGGCTGAGCAGATTCTCACTTGCCTGAAGAAAATTAGGAATGCACAGAGTTATTTTCCAGAGCTAACTTCCAAGTAACCATAAGCAGTTCTCATTTGGGATTTGAAGCCTACATGCTGTGCTCACTGCTGGGACAGATAATGAAAAGGAAGGTGAATTTTAATTTTTAGAAGGAATAGATAAGTAGATGCCTTTGAAAGACATTTTTCTTAAATTCTTTCTTTCCTGTTGGAAAGCTGTCTTTTTTTTTTCTCCCTTTCATTTGCTACCTTTTTTCTTCAGCGTTAATAGTTTTAGCTCTGTTAGTACTTCAGTTATTTTCTATTGTTTTCATTTTGAATTCCAGCTTTATTTATGAATACTCAGATGTGGGTCACCAAGCCAGTAGCACTTCCAGAAGAAAAAAAAAACCCAGGCTGTTGCAGGAAAAGGCCATTTAGGTCCAAGAGATCTTTGTTAGCAAAATGGCCCAGTGCTCATAAAGGTGGTGGAAATGTCTGGTGCAAGCCCTGCTCAAAGCAGGACTGACTCCACAGCTAAATCAGGTCACTCAGGGCTGTGTCCAGGTAGGTTTTAGAAACCTCCATGGGCAGAGATCCCACGGGCACGTGTTGCAGTGCTGCACCATCGTCGTGAAGGAAGAATTCCTCTGCTTTGTTCAGTCAGTGTCACAGATGCACTTTTATCACACCTTTTGCTTGTGACCATGCACTGCTGTCTGCTGGTAGATTTTGCAGAATAAATGCTTTGGAAGCAGAGCCCGGCTCAGCCCAGTCATACCCCCGGGGTATGTGGGATCTCTTCACACTCAGGTGTCATAGTCATTTTGGTTTGTTACTCCTGGGGAAGAAAAAAGTGGCCCAGATATCAAAATCATGGAGTCGTTTAGGTTGGAAAAGATCTCTGAGATCATCAAGTCCAGCTTTTAACCATCCCCACCTTGTCACCCAGACCAGAGCACTGAGTGCCACATCCAGTCATTCCTCGAACACCCCCAGGGATGATGCCTCCACCATCTCTCTGGGAAGCCTGTTCCAATGCTTAACCACCCTTTCCGTGAAGAAATTATCCCTGATGTCCAACCTGAACCTCCTCTGGAGCAGCCTGAGGCCATTTCCTCTTGTCCTGTCAGTTGTTCCCTGGGAGAAGAGACTGTCCCCCACCTGGCTCCAGCCTACTCTGAGGAAGTTGGAGAGAGTGAGGTGGACTCTGCTGAGCCTTCTTTTCTTCCAGGCTAAACACCCCCAGCTCCCTCAGCCTGATCACAACCCTGATCACAAACTGCAGTCTGGGTTGAGTTTAACTTGTTGCACGATCCACCCTCGTGTCTCTTAGGTTCTCCAGGTAGGGTCTGGCCTCACCCTGTTCTCTCCTCCCAGCCACCTGATGAGCACGCAGAGCTTACAGCACACTAATGCTTGGTGAGGCCCCTGAAACGCCAGGGCTTGCTGTGTGTCAGCCAGCCACGTGTCTGGGAAGCAGGGAGAGTTTTTTTAGCCTTGAGTTCTCAGACTGGAGATATCTGCAAGGAGCTGTGGTGGGATTGCTGTGTAGGATTCCTCTGCCACTGCTCACTGAGAGCTCATCAGCCTGGAGCTTCAGGGGCTCTGCTGAGGCACAGGGCTGCGAGCTCACATCGTTCCCCACCTTGGCTCGTGCTCCTGCCTGCACAGCGACTCTCCACTTGTAACTGTCACTGCCTGAGTAACGTCACCTGGTGATGTTGTGGTGCCAGTGGGTGCCAGTTCCAGTTCTGCACAGAGAGACTGTGATAACAGCTGCAGATGACACCCCTTCTGTGGGTGTGACCGCGTGTCCCTCACCAAGGCACAAGCAGACTGAGAACAGCAACGTGGGCTGCAGAGCAGAACTCAGCAGAGCAGAACTCGGCAGAGCAGAACTCAGCACCTGCTGCCACGGACCAGGCAGCTCAGCCCAGGACTCCAGCTGCCTCGTGGGGCACATTCTGAAGAACCTGAACTGCTGGTCTGGCAGCAAAATGGGCCCTTGTGCTTCCCAAAAGCTGAGCTGCAGCGCAGAGACTTCCAGGCTAAACTGAGTGAGTGCCTTGAGTAAATCTGCACTTTGGGCTTCAATTCTAACCCTCTACTGTGTCACAGCAGAGCCTGTACCTGCAGTGAGATGCGAGAGCAGCACCCAGAAGGCATGATCAGAGCTAGGGCTGAAACGACAGACACTTTGCCACGAGTGAAAGTCTGTGCATTGTTATCCCACACCACAGTCATTTAAATAGAGCAAACCCATGAATTCACCAAGATAAAGGAAAAAAAGAGAGTAGTCCTTCTTGCTACAGTATTTTGAAGTATCTGGGGTTTTGACATCATTCCATAACAAGGATTGCATTGTTTTTTTATTCCTGGGCAGCAACACTCTCCAGGAACAGTGAGTACCCTACAAATTTATGACAAGACAGTGATTTTACCATGTTAAAGTTTATTAGAGAATTCACCAAAAAAAGATATGCCAAAGAGATGGATCCAGAAGGAAAATGGAGGAGCATGGAGGACATAAGAAAGTTAAACCAAAACCTCCTGAATTATTACTGAGGGTTTAGTGCCACACAAGCAGAGAGCAGCTTTGGGGAAGCACCAGGGGAAGTTCAAGGAGTGCAGTGTGTTCCAGCTGTGCCAGAGGCTGGAAAAAAAGAACACAGAGCTGTTTATGAAATAAATTCGTCAATTAAGTTGAGCTCAAGGTTGTTTGCAGGTTGGCAGCAGAAGCTGATACCAACATTGAGGGCAGAAGGTGAGAGACAGTCACAAGCCTTGACAATGTACATCACTGTTTAAACAGAAGAGTGAAGCAGTTTGGTCCCAAAGACCAAGCCAGTGGAGCAATCCAGGAAAATGTAGGCATGCTTACATTTAAACAGTGTTTCCGTGGAATTTTCTGAGCATGTGTATTTTCTGAGTACCTACATTTGGTGTGCATTGTGTTTGTGTTTTTTAAAGATCTCAAACCTAGTTCCTCTTGGTTTTGCACATTCAGAGAACTGGCTTTGTTCTGTCGTCCTGCTTCTTGTTACTCAAACAGACTTCTCGCTTCAAATTATTTTATTTCACCAGAAAGAAAACTTCAAAGCCACTTACATGCAAACATAAAAATGCTATAGCACTTCCTTTTCTTTTGTGAAGGCCAGTATATGTTTTAAGTGAAAAAAAAAAAAAAAAGGGCCATTCTGGGAAATGCAAATGAGCATCCCTTCCTGGCAACATGGCATTGTCAATTCAAGCCAAAATCATTTGGTTTTTTAATTTATTTCAGAAGAATATTCATGTTCCTTTTACTGAGATGATAGATCCAGAGGATGATGGCAGAGCTAAACAACCAGGCACAAAAGGCTGTGAACAGCAAGAAGACAGACTAGAAAAAGGCAGGTGTTGAAATTAAGCAAAAGGAGAGGACTATATTATTTCTTAAGTTGAATGTGAAAAGATAATAAAACAAAAAACCAAAAACGAACAAAAACAAAAAAAAAGAGACTGAGGAGCAGCTTGCAAGAAACATGAAAAAAAAACCCACCTCCCCTTCTTCAGGAGCAGGGAACCTGCCAGAAAGTCTGTGAGAGATAATCAGTTTATGAATAAGGGGGGGAAAAGCAGTGGTTTTTTGTACATGTTTGCTGTGGAGGAACCTGGGGAGATTCCCACACTGGAATCTCCCCGGGCAGCACATGAGAGCCTGTGTCTCAGTGAATGTCAGTGACAGAGATTGTGAAACAGCCCATGTAAATTAGGAGACCCAAATGGCTACGGTCAGATGAGCTCCCAATGATTTTTGAGTGGTCTTGGGAATCTGGAGAGGTCCCAGCTGACTGGAAGCTGCCAAACATCCCAATTTGCAAGGAAGGCAAGAAGGTTGACCCTGGAAACAACAGGCCTGTCAGTCTCACTTCAGTGCCTGGTGAAGTTATGGAGAGGATTGCTCTGGGAAATACTGAAAAACACCTGAAAGATAATGCAGTCATTGGTCACAGCCAGCAAGGCTTCACGAGGGTAAAGTCCTGCTGACCAAACCTGATGTCCTTTTAGGACAAGGTGACCCACCTGGCTGATCAAGGGAAGCCAGTTGGTGTGATCTTTTTGGATTTCAGTAAAGCTTTGGATACTGTTTCTCACAGGATCCTTCCAGCCCACAGCTGGATAAACTCATCATGTGTTTTTCAGAAATACAGCTAATAAAGCTGGTTGGGAGCTACTTTTTTTAGAGAGGGAACTTTCCACAGACACTTCCAAAATTGCCCTTTTCCCCTTGAAATTCAGTTAGCTTTGGCCGTTAGCTGGAGTCTCAAGAAGTGTGATGTCTTTCCATTTTATCCCCACTGCCACAAACACAAGAGAGCTCCCCAGAATTTGTGTTACTGGGGTTATCACGCAGAGTAAAGCTTCACATAGGAATTCCCAAATCCTCTGCTGAGAGTTACAATCTTTTCCCAGTATAAATCTCACTGTTCACTGGATTATGATGTTTGCACCTATTCTTTGAAATTCAGCAACTGTATTAAGCACTGAAGCCAGACTCCAATTTCTAGATGCTGCAATATTCTGCTAGGTCACTGACGCCTCCCATAAGCTATAAAAGTCATATGAAAATCCTGAACCCCAAGAACTCAAGAGTTTGGGTCACACAGCTGGTGGAGATCCTTTTGCAAATGCTTAGGCTTCATGTCCGAGGAATCTCTTTACGTGCCTAAAAGCAACTACGGTTTTAGCAGATCTGAGCGGTTTGTTATCACAAACACAAGCATGTCTTGGGGAAACGAACTTGTTCGACTCTCAGGTGTAACAGCATCTACTTTTGTAAACGTTTTAATGGCAGTGTGAACATCTCCAAGGCGCAACATGTAATAAAACCCCACACTTCTCAAAATTCCGCTTCAAAACATGCGTCGTGTAACTGAAGATCAAAATTCCTGTAAGTGGCACTGACAGCATGCAAAGAAGCAGGAAGCTACCTAGAGATTTTATGATACAGATCAAAGGACATTAAAGGTGCTTTAATAGAATGTAGATGCTCTCATACAGTCAGAACAGAAACAAGAAGGAACAAATTCTGCAAATCTTTCAAATTACCAGTTCCCGTGGCAGGTCTTATCAGGTAACAGATATTCACAAGCTCAAAACCATCCTCATCTGCAGCACCATGGTCACAAGGCACTTTTTCCACCCCTTGCTCTGTCTTTGGATTTCTTTTGCAACTTTCATCTTAATTTTACCTTGTTCAAAGCAGCCTGGTGTGAAGTGTTACGTTACAGAGTCATAGAATGGTTTGGGTTGGAAAGAACCTTATAGATTATCTCATTCCAACCCCCTGCCATGGGCAAGGACACCTTCCACTAGCCCAGGTTGCTCAGAGCCCCATCCAACCTTGGACACTCCCAGGGATGGGGCAGCCACAGCTTCTCTGGGCAACCTGTGCCAGGGCCTGCCCACCCTGCCAGGGAAGGATTTCTCCCTGATATCCAACCTAACCCTGCTCTCTGTCAGTTTGAAGCCATTCCCCTTGTCCTGTCACCACATGCCCTTGTGAAAGTCCCTCTCCATCTTTCTCATGGGCTCCCATCAGGTACTGGAAGGCTGCTGTGAGGTCTCCACACGACATTCCCTTCTTCAGACTGAACAGCCCCAGTTGTCTCAGCCTGTCTTTGTAGGAGAGGTGCTCCAGTCCTTGAAGCACCTTTGTGACCTCCTCTGGACCCACTCCCACAGCTCCGTGACCTGTGGAGGCTCCAGAGCTGCACGCAGGCTCATTTCCTAAGCAAGTGCTTGTAAAGCTTTCTTCCTGGGAAATAGGTCCACATTTAGTCACCACCTCCTATCTGCGGATGATCTTAAGAAAAAGAATGCAAATAGTGCCTGAGAAGGCTTTTAGATGACCTGATTTGAGCCACCAGCAAATGCCACTGTGGTTTCAGCAACCTTTAAGCCTCTGGGTAATATGAAAATGGTTGCTGCAGGAAGTGGAGGTAAAGTCTGCAGATGGGCACCTTCTGTTCCCTCCTTGCCAGGGCTGAGATGAGCTCTGCTTGTCACCTCCGTGGCATTCCAGCTGTACCAGGGCTGGCTGGCAGATTCACTGGGACAAAGTCAGAGGTGAAGCCTTGAGAGTCGGGATTAACAATATCTATGGTGCTGATAAATCACCCCCCTCTTCTCCTTCCTCAGACTTTCCATTTGCAGCCCTTACCATGTCACAGTCAGTGCAAGTTCTTTAACCTGCAATTTATTTGCAGTTGGTGCTCTCTTTGGTGCAGGAGGAATCCCTACAAAGGGGATGGGAAGAGTTAATTTGAATGACTGTGGGCTTTGAGACTGATATCTCTCAGAAGTGTCTTCTATTTTTCAGGTTGCATGGCTGGAAAATAGCTGGAATGGGATATTTGCAAGAAGGAAGAGACCTGTTTAATGAGTTTTTATGCAATTAACAAATGCACCCTAGAAAAATGACAATTCTGCTGACCTTCAAGGAATCACTCATGAGTAAACGTTTAGACCTTCCCATCTCCGCCCAGCAGTGTCTGAACCAGTGATTGCAGCGCTTGTTTACTTAGCACAGGCCTGTGTGCCTGCGACACTGCTGCTGTACCAGCCACTCTTGGGTAATTCCCTCCCTCTGTAGCTTTCTGTGTGCAGGTGTTACATGTCCTCAAGTAACACCTGATCCTGAGCAGCAATTTCAGAACAAGCTGAAGGAGGGTGACTGTGTGCAAATATCACTGACTGGCAAAGCAGCTGCTTGTGCTGCCTGAAACCTGCTGATCTCAAGGGACACCTTTCTTGTAACAATGAAAGTGATCCCTGAAAACTGCCAACATGGGGAAGGTCTTTGGTAACAGAAAATAGCTTAGTTCAGCCTAGAAAAACACAGTCCAAAATCTTGAGTTGTACTTGGGTGCAGTTTATTCAAGATGGTTCTTGATTCTTTGCCTCAGAATCCCAGAGGGAACATCCAAGGTAAAACAGCCAAGAGCCCCAAACTGCCTCCCTCTCAAATTGCCTCTTCCCAGGAGCTCACTGAGGGAGCTTTCCACACTGTAAGTTTTTCAGACTCATTGCATTCCTCTTCGGGTCCTGTTTGTATCAAAATTAATTATTTATGTGAGTCATAAACGACCTTCAGAGGTTTTGAAACGCAGTCCTGATTTCATTTGCACCAGTGGGAAGCAGTGGCCTCTGGAAGCTCTTGGGTGTGAAGCTGGGACCTGCTCCAGGACCAGTGTCCCTACAGAGGGTTCTTTCCCAGAAGGTTTACATCTGGTGTTTCCTGTCATTAATGGAACACCATCCTTGTCTGAGCCAGCCAGGCTTTAATTGACTGCAACGGAAAGACAACAACCCCTGAAAAAAAAATAGGGGACTTTATTCACTGTAGAATTACAATTTGTATGTCTTTTCATTCCCTAACGTGCAAACAATGCCAGTTCTAAATTATACAATCAAAAATAAGTTATCCCAGCTCACCCATGGTAGTTCAGGTGAGCTGAGCAAGGGGCAGATCAGAATTCCACAGTTTGCCTCTTTAGGCCCATATCCAAGCTAAGACATCGTGGAATAAGAGTCAGGAAAAGAACAGAACAAACTGTTATGATGTTTCCTGCAAGAGTAACACAGCTTTCAGTTTGTTCATCCAAAATTTCATTGACAAATTTTCATAGGAAATAGGTCTGAAGTACCACTGCTTCCAGTGGGATTTCACAACCACTCTGAGTTTTTTTTAATGCATCATAAAATCTTTAAAATGAAAGCTTTCTGAACATTGTGCATAAAATACTGCATTAATTTTTTTGGCCAAAGGCAGATGATTATTAATTTCAACCCAGCACCACATGGTTGTTATTAATGCTGTTTATGGCATACACTGTAGATGGATCTGCTCAGACTGAGGAAGACCTTCAAATATATGAAATAAGGTTGTCACAGGAAATCTCGCCTGAAGCTTTCCCCTGGTAACCACAGAAAAAAATAGTATTGTGTGTCTAGTCTCCCAAGCAGACTGTGAATCCCCTCAAAACATACTTTCCACTCCTGGGCTGTTGCTGCCCTTACAAAGAATGAACAGGAGCTGGTAAGACACTAAACAGAGTGAAAGGAAAATACTATTTTAAAGCCATTCTCAGTGGCTGCTATTTTGCTTGTTCAGCTCTAGTCAGCTCATCAGCTCATGCTCAGAAATTGAAAACTCGAAGTGATACAGTGATCTATGTCCATGGAGATTTATGTATATAAGTTATGTCCCTGTTTTGGACATAAATGATGTGAATTTTTTCTCTGCAGTGAAGAGTTCAAACCCATGAAAAAAACAGCAGGTTTTCCGTAGATTGCCCCCTTTCTACTCTGCCCCAGTGCAGGAATAACAACCTGCTATTATCTGTTTCAGGGAGGGGAAATGCTGGATTTTTTAGCCTAAGCCAGGGGATTTCCTTTAACTAGGGGTTTGTAGTGGGGTGACCCTGGCTGGATGCCAGGCACCCACCAAAGCTGCTCCATCACTCCCCTCTGCAGCTGGGCAGAGGAGAGAAAATATAACAAAGAATTCCTGGGTTGAGACAAGGGCAGGGAGAGATCCCTCACCGAATACCATCCTGGGCAAAACAGACTCGATTGGGGGATATTAACTGAATTTATTACTAAAAAAAAAAATAATCAGAGCAGGGTAATGAGAAGTAAAATAAATCTTAAAAACACCTTCCCCCCACCCCTCCCTCCTTCCCAAGTTCCCCCTTCTCCCCTCCAAGCAGCGCAGGCAGATGGGAACAGGGGAACTCTGTTCCCTGCAGGACCCCTCCCATGGGAGAAAGTTCTTTCCCAGCATGAGTCCCTCTCTTCCACGGGGTCATTCCTGATGGGCTCAGCCTTGGCCACTGGCAGGTCCGTCCTGGAGCTGCATGGAATTGGCTCTGTTGGACAAGGAGGAAACTTCCAGCAGCTCCTCACAGAAACCACCCCAGAAGCCCCTCCCGCTACCAAAACTTGCTATCTGCCTTTACTACCTTTATCTTCCAGGCTTCTTTCTCCTTCACGCTCCACCTGTCACTTTATGCAACTCCTACTCTCTATAAACCATGTGCAGTATGGGGCAGTAGAGACATCTAGTGCCTATTTCGTGTCATTAAAATGCAAAGGATTAACGTAAGAGGGGAAAAAAACCTTCTTCCTAACCCTTGAAATACCCTTCTGCTGACAGATGCATCTTTACATGCTCTCCTCAAATCCACCTACAAAATAATTTTGCCAGTTCTGGGCTAATTAATACACAGGATGGAAAACAGTGATCAAACATCCCTGGCCTCTGTGCCTCCCCAGCTTAGTGTTTAAGAACCAAAACAAATCCCTTCCTCGTCTTATTTTGCTGAAGAATCTTCCTCAGAACATCTTGGCTGCAAAGTCAAGCAACAAATGTCTTTTCCAACTGAATTACCACCTACCAGCTAAGGGAAGGGTAGGATGCTGGAATTAGAAGGGGATGGATTTTGCAGCTGGAAGGGGGTTGGAATTAGGTGATCTTTAAGGTCCCTTCCAACCCAAACCGTTCTGGAATTCCATGTTCTTTGAACAGAAATTCTTCAGCACTGAGATCTTCTGCTGACAAAATCGAAGCTGTTCATTAACTTCTGCTCCCCAGTTAGTAAAGAGAAATAGGTACCTGCACGGTCCTATGACCTTCTCCTGAAAGGTCAGAGGAATGGTTCCTGAGTGTCTCCCGAGGGACCAGCTGAAGGAGGCAGCAGCAGGAAGGTGTGTCCTCTGTTCCTGCAGTGTCCCAGGCTGCTGCTGAAGGACCTGGCTCCAAGGTGAGAGCTTTGCATGTGACCACTCCATCAGTTCTGTTAAGTGCATAAAATAATGAAGATCAGCCTGACGGTGTTTGTCTGCCTTGCCAGAAACCTCCTCTCTCAAGAGGAAGACTCCTGAACCATGAACGTGAACTAGGCTGTTCTTGACAGGCCAGAGCTACTAAAAATGCCCTGAACATGCAAATTCTTCCATTCCCTAGAGCCTGCACAAGAATGGCATGACGTCAAATGCAAAAACTCACCTGCAACCATCCCATTGCATCAACCACGAGCCACAGCAGTCCTTGGCAATGATGTTCCCTGAGAGAAGAGGGCATTGTGACTCTGCCCCTCTGCTCTGGGGAGACCCCCCTGCAGAGCTGCCTCCAGCTCTGGGGACAGCACAGCAAGGACAGGGAGC
>JAYRBT010000042.1:58442477-58454764 GCA_036023395.1 Myiotriccus ornatus | reverse complement strand
TGTCCCAGGCCAGGCTGGATGGGGCTCTGAGCAACCTGGGCTGGTGGAAGGTGTCCCTGCCCATGGCAGGGGGGTGGGATGAGATCATCTTTAAGGTCCCTTCCAACCCAAATAATTCTATTATTTGTTGATTATTCTGCAATTAATACAGAACTTTTTAGTTTCCAGTATTGTGAAAGCCCTTTCTCAACACAGTTCAGAGATTCCAGCTGAAAATGTTGAAGTCATTCTTCTTCTTCCTTTCTTTCATACTGCTTCTATATGGCTGGTCCCAAGAGGGCAAAATAATGCATTTCTTAACTTACCATCATGATAATTCCAAAGAACTGTGTTGTCTGCCTTTAATGAGAAAATCTGATGACCAACATGAAGAGGAATAATAGGTCAGACTCAGGCCTGGTTTAATTCTGAGTTTAATAATGCCACTGGTGTATGAGGACTAACAAGTGGTGTAGAGCTGATTGAAGAGCAGAAATTCCCCTGGGAGAAGAATTCAAAGCTTTGATATAAGTTTTAATTACCATAAACCCCAAAAACATAGCAGTTTCTATGGGGATGAAAATCCAAAGGAAAAAAAAAAAGAAAGTTGGTCTTACAGCAACATTTTCAAACCCAACTGTTAAAATTAATTTTATTTCACATGACATAAATGAAAAAAAAATTAAATGCAGGAAAAAAGAATTATTTCCAAACTCAAGGAATTAGTTTTTTCAGCGACAAAAACCTCCCCACATCATTGCTTTCTGGTTTCAACCCAGGACTGCTGAAGTTTAGGAGGAAATGATCTGATAATTACAAACTGAGCAATCTAATCACAAACTGAGCAATCTAATCATCACGAGCTGAGTTGAAACACATGTTAGTGTCTAGCTGGTTTGAGGAGGATGTGAACACACTCAGCATGTTGCCAGCTCGAGTTCCAAACCAAAATTAGATGGGGGCTGACGGTCCCAGTTTATGAGAAAGTTGGTCAAAATCAGAGCTATGCTGTTTTTAGTAGAACATGCACCATCAGAAGGCACTAAGGATGAAGAACTGCTCACCAAAAGCTACAAGGTGAGAATTCACATTTGACAAAGAAAAAAAGAAAAAAAAAAAAAAAGGGTTCTGGTTTCCTTCCGTTTTACAGACACCTAAACACTTGTTCTGACCTCATGTGGTGTGGTGGAGAGCGGCCAGAAATAGGGGATGGCACTTCTTCAGTGAGTCCATTTTGATTGCAGGTCTGAAAGCAGCTTTTCAAAATGGCAAGTGAGGTGGTTTATGCCGAGATGCCACCCAAGGAAAGAGCACATTTCGCTTCAGAAACTTCAGATGCAGGTAAAAAAAAAAAAATGGAATCATGTTAATAATATTGATAACATTAATAACTTAATGTGACTTCATTCTCCCTCTGCTCGATGCCACGTTCTTACAGCTTTCATTCTTTTCTTAGATCATTCAGAAGCCATGTTGAAAGCATTTGGTAACTATTAATCCTCTGTCTATTGTGTATCTATTTGCTTGGCAAATTCATATTTATTAATAGAATGCATACGGAATTCTAGCTAAAGTGAAGACTGACCCTTAAAATCCCATTCTCGATTTTGGTAGTACGGCTGAAATGTGCTGTTTCTGGAAAAAAATTAATGTTCAGACTTTGAAGATATTTACACAGACTGCTGGAAACTCACTGACAGCTGAATGGACTCCTCTCTCCTGCAGTGCACTTGTATTTTATATCTTAGTTTGATTCACTTTCTTAGGCACCAGAAATATTTTTAAATTCTAAAATGAGAGGTCTGTTTCTACTTTTTCCTCTCTTTCTTTCTTTCTTCTTTCTTTCTCTCTCTCTCTCTTTCTCTCTTTATCTGTCTCTGTCCCCCTCTTTCATTTCTAAAAGTTCTACAGTGAGAAAACTGCAAGTCAAGATTTAATAGAAGTTTCTGTACTTCTGCAAACTATTAGCCCTCCAATTTGTGTATGACCTACTGATATCTTCAACTGTAAAACTCATTACTTAAAAAACTTATTTTCAACTAATAAAGTGCAAAATACAGCCTTTAATGGACAAAGGCAGGAAATAATTCATGTTTTTAAAACATATATTTTGCCAGTATGAGGTGCTTGGAAATTCAGCATCTAAAAATATTTCATGGGCAATTATGAGGCTAAATAAGTAACCAAATTCCATGCAATATATGTTTCTTATGCTTTAGAGTAGGACAGCGTGGTATTTTGAAAAAAAAATCTTTTAAGTTGAAATAGTAAAATATCACCAATTCCTGTCACTTCTCTTAATCTTGCATCCCTTTTGGTGTCCTAATAAATGCTTTGGTTTAATACCATCCTAAAACACTGCCTTCCACAGGCTGTTTATAATATCTTCCATGAAGAAATACTTTGAATTGATCCTGGATATGACACCTATTAACAGCATCAGTGTGTCCTACTGAGATAGAGTGAAAAACCCTCACCTATCTATATAATTAATATTTTTTCACGTTCTTATATTTATAGAAATGTCCATTATCCATTTTACAACCTCTCTCTTCCATTTCTGTGTGTGTTCCATTGCTTTCACACTCGAGAGCCCTGGTGCAGGAAACTGAGCCCTCACTTTTGCCCAGACTGTTAAACTGTTCTGACTCCCCGGCAGCTGCACGGGAAAGATGCTTAGTTCTAAAAAATGGGTTAGATTCGACATTTTCTGTAAGTCTAAGGCAGATCTCAGCAGCCCTGGCACCCTTAGGAAGTTGCTTTCCTTCAGGCAAATTGCCATTTCAGGGAGTTCAGAGGGGTGTTACCGATACCCATCTGCCTGAAAAAGCTCAAGAGACCTTGCTGTCTTAATCCATACATATCTGACACTAGGTCATTGATACAGCAAGGCTAAATTTGCTCCTTTGAGACAAAAATAATAACCCAGGCCATAAAGAAAGGGGGGTGTCCATGCTGCCCTGCCTGTGAGCAGTTTTTTGTCACACACTTCAATGTTTGTGCTACCTTACCTGATTTCGTGGCTCTAAGTTTGCTCTTCTTCCCCACAGCCACTACACTTGCCCACTAGTCAGTCTGCAACCTGCTTCTCCTCTGCCTTCAGCTTCTGCTTCCTTGACTTTTTACGTGAGGACAGAACTTTCAACCTCCAGGCCTGGACGTGTCCTACGTTTTGCATCGCTGAAGTTTGCATTTGCTCGTCCTCCCTGTGGCACCAGAGATAAATCTGTTTGGTTTCTCTCTTGAGACTTAAAAAAAACCCAAAACAACAGCTTATTTCATACACTAGCAGCAAGCAAATTTGATGGAAGAAGCTCCTGGGAAATGAGGCAAAACATGCAAAGCAGGCAACCTCCAAGGTGGTGTTTTGCAGTTGATATAAAAATACAGCTGCTTCCTTCCTTCTGCTGCCACACCTACCGAAAACTGCTCTGAAACACGTCTTGTCACTCACCTCTTTCCCTCTCCCTCTTACTCTGACGTTCATCCTTGGATTTATTATCACCCAGTGGAGTGTCACAGGGCAGTTCACCACTCCATTACACCTGCAGTCATCTTTCTACTCATGCCTCTTCCCACACCTGCTGTGTCAGGGCAGGTTTAGGTTGGATGTTAGAAAAAGGTCCTGCAGACATCCCCGGGGTAGTGAGATACCTTCTGGGCACACCTTTAAGTATATGGATTTGAAAGCACAGCCTAAGTGATGCAGCTCAACTAAATAACAGAGGTCAGGTACCTAAATATCATCATTGCCTTCCTTGGGCTTTGCATCCAGCACTGGCCACTGAAAGCCAAAGAAGGGGTTGGTTTTGCAGGGCTAGCGAGAGAGATCTCTGCTGTTCTGCAGTGTGAGCATCCACACGTAACAGCAGACAAGTGTGGGCAAGGCCTCCAAAGGTAAGGAGAGCTCCTATGAGACGGGAAATCTTAGTTCTTGTGGTTAAAGAAAAGCAGTTTCAGCAAACTTCACACCTTCTTGGGAAAATGAACAGCTTGCTGCTGAAAACCCTGCTGCCAATTCCTCTTCCAGCCCAGCTTGCATTACTGTTAGCTACTCTGGTGATCGAGCTCTCCTGATAGCCCAGCAGACCCGAATCCTCCACTGCTGAGGCTGGGAAGGCAGAGAAAGTAGTTTGCCAGGCGTTCCCAGACCTCTGAGGAAAGCCACCCTGACAACACCTTTTATGCTGTTGGTTGTAAAAATCCCGGAGCACAGAGTGAAGCACGTTTTTTACTGGGTGCAACCAGGAGTGTCCCAACCATCCCAGTGGTTACTGGGGCATAGGAGGGGTTTCTACTCGCTGACCACCAGGTAGGGAATGGGGACATCTCTGCCCTGTCACATTTGAAAGCCTAAGGTAAGACTACAGAAAGTTCTGGAGTGCTTGCCACAGGCTCCATGCATGGAAAGCAGCGGCTGGAGGAAGATCATGTGGTGACCAGCCATTAATAAAAATCTCATTTAAACATGTGGAGGGGTGAAACTGAGGAAGAAAAACCCGTGGGTGAAATGAAAATCGTATGTTTATATTTTACATACATATTAAAATTCTGTTTCATTCATTAGGGATGGGAAAATAGCCTGTCTTTGCTCTGTGCACATGCTTTGTTCCAACAGGAATTGTGCTCCTCCTTGTGAAAGAGGAAACAAGACAAAAGGACATATTTTGTCGCCATGTACAAGATCTGAATTCACTAGGAAGAAGTTTACTGAGAAATAAATACTCCCAGAAAGTTGCCACTGATTAACTTCTGCTTAGAGATTGACAGAATGTATAGGTGTGTGTAAAAGAAGAAAAATTAGAATTAATAATAGAGTAGTTCACTCTGTGACAACCTATGGTCACCTAGAAGGGTAGAAGGGTTTTTTTTAAATTTTCATAGATTTAATAACTGAATAACATTTCCCTATTTTAGTTTAGTTTAGTTTACTTTGGAAAACTGCACAGCAGGACAATTATTTGCATGAAGTCTCCTAGTAATTTCTTTTTGGACATTTACTCAGTGACAGAAAAAAAATAAAAAAAGTAATAAAGCAACGTTTCTTGCATGTTGTTGCTCTTCTCACTTTCCCAGAGAGGGTCTGATGCTGCAGGGGGTTGAGTGCAACGAGAATGGCAAGGGCTGGCCTTGGGCAGGTTCTAATTGCAGCACTTTCTGTCCCTGCAGGTGATGCAATCACATATGCTGAGGTGAAGGTGAAATGGAGATCTGACAGACCTGACAGCCCACCCAAAATGACACATTCAGGTACTGCAACACTGCAGGACACTTCACCTTTCCTCATCGTATTTCATCCTCTTTGTGTACCATCCTAATCACGTAGTTGCACACAGTGGAGGAGTTGCTTAGGGCTAAGTGCTCAAAGAGGTGTTGATATCAGGGAGAAATTCTTCCAGGGAGGGTGGGGAGGCCCTGGCACAGGTTGCCCAGAGAAGCTGTGGCTGCCCCATCCCTGGAAGTGTCCCAGGCCAGGTTGGATGGGGCTCTGAGCAACCTGGGCTGGTGGAAGGTGTCCCTGCCCATGGCAGGGGGTTGGAATGAGATCATCTTTATGATCCTTTCCAATGCAAACCCTTCTGCATTTAAAACAAAGCTGAGCTACTTTTACAAAGTGATAGCCAGGAAGAAAAAATTCTGGACAGTGTTTTGACAAGTGTCAGAAAAATTGTGTCTATCACTTCTTCAGTTAAAATGTTAAGATACATGAAACTTTCTCAAACTGTGTAAGTAAATTTTGTTCTGCAAAGTGAAATTGTGTCTCGGACATGAGTTTTAACTCCTGTGTGTGAGGTGACAATGAAGTAGAGAATGAAAGAAAATACTACATTCCTGCCATGCAGTAAGAGATATTTATAGATAAATATCTGAAGATATTTATAGAGAAAAGTGGTAGCTGTGGCAAATGCTAGTGTGAACAGGTATTTCCACTGGGGTTTTAATTTGGCCTTACAACAAGGAAAAGAAACTGAAAGCTTCAGATGGTCTTTCTGATTAAAAGTGGTGATTGGGCCGACGAGAGAGTGGGACAAGTGGAGATCTCAGTCTGGCTGTTACAAAGGCAAAATCAATTTACTGCTTTCACTGAAATGCCCTATGATTTCATCCCAGTGAATCCAGGAGGGGAATGCAGCATGAAAAGTGTGGTCAGTAATGCAGTTTTAATATATGGCCATTGACCCATCTGGTTTTTGGCTGCATTTTTTTAGCCCTCAATCCTCACTTCCTCCCTCTGATTCTGTCTATAAAAGTCCAGGTTTTCAGAATTTTGTTCAAAGAATATCAATATATGCTATAAATATGGATAATTGCTATAGAAGAGCTCTTTCCCTTCACATTCTTCACTGTAACCTCTTTAAAACCACAGGAGTCAGATGTATGTTCTAATTCTCATTTAGGTTGGGGGGTGGTTTACATGGAAAGTATGAGGGCATGGGGATCTAATGACTCTAGTCAGGATTACAGCTGTAGCAGAAAATGGTGGAGGCAGGGATTAAAAACTATAGAAACAAGTGTTTCTTTGTTGTGCTTTAAAATTATGATAATCTGGAAAGAGTCTCTAGAATTTCGAATTACTTATGACACCTTTTTTTCAAAGCCTGAATGTGAACTTCAGAATTTCTCGTGGGTCTTCAGTTTTGTAAACTTAGGAAAATAACACAACCACTGCAAGGCATTTTCCAAGGAAAAGGCAGGGTATATTCCAGAGTGGGAAGCACTGGCAGCCCTGTGTGCACATGGCAAAATGTTGACACAGCAGGGTTGGCAAAGCTGCGCGCTCTGCCACAGAAGGTAAGAGGTCACTTTTTAAGGTGTTTTCTCAACAGCTATGATGATTAAAAATTAGGACTGGCCAGGAAAAGGGCTCTTCTGCCCCTGAAAATGCGATTTGATGTATACACACAGGTACATGGGGGTTTGTGTACACATACAGGTGTTAGAGCTATAGCACCCAGTGTAACACACTCCTGCTGAAGGCCTGGGTGCAGTGATTTTGCATCCTCCCATAACTCATAACAAAAGCTGACTTGCTTTCTGCCTGTGGTGAGACCCCTGTCCCTTGTCCCTTCGGCAGTGACCTGCTTGGAGAACTCACGCTGGTGTTACGTTGGTTTTGCCCTGGTCTTCGCTGCAGTGGTTCTGCTCATCACTGTCATCCTCTTGGCAGTGAAATGTCCCAGCCTCTGAGGTGGATGCTGACATCCTGCTGACACACAGGGGGTAAGCCATTTTTGACCATGTCCTATTTTCATACAACATATTTGCATTTGCATTTATCAGAGGAGGTGCACAGAAGCCCCGAAACCAAACGCTGGGTTGTTCAGAGCATGATAGAATATGCTGAGTTGAAAGGGACACGCAGTGATCATCGAGTCCAACTCCTGGCCCTGCACAGGACCATCCCCAGCAATCCCACCATGTGCCCAAGAGCATCATCCCAATGCTCCCTGAGCTCTGTCATCCCTGGTGCTGTGCCCACTGCCCTGTGGAGCCTGTTCAGTGCCCAACCTCCCTCGGGGGAAGAACCTTTTTCTAACATCCAACCTAAACCTGCCCTGACACAACTTCAGGCAATTCCCTCATGTCCTATCACTGGTCCCCAGAGAGAAGAGATCAGTGCCTGTCCTGCTCTTTCCTCACAAGGAAGTTCAGTCTGGGATTTGAAGGCAATCAGGATAACAGTTGTTCAATTCAGACTAGGAATGGCAGTGGACAGCTCTCCAGGGAAATCCTTCCCATCCACATCTAGTCCTTACATAGAGCCACAAAACACACTTAAACACTCCTCCAGGTCACTCTCCCTGGAAGTTGTCACTGAGTGGCTCCCTAGTCCTAGCTGCATGGCCAGACCTCCATCCCGAGTCATCCCAAGCCTTGCCATGGTCCTCATGGCACACGGGTGCCCTCTCTTTACTCATAGGACCCTCACAGCAGGTTAACCCTCAGTGAGATTCTCTAATTCTGGTAGTAGCTTTTGTCTCTTTTATTTCCAGATAACTCAGGACAGGAAGGTTCTGCTTCTTCAACAGAACAGGACATAATGCTTGTTTCCTTTTACATGATTTTCTCTGAAGAGACCTTTATGAAAGAAGACCTGCCATCTGTCTGATCACTCTTCAGTTATGTCGTCCCAGATCTCTGTTAAACCTCTAACCTCTCCGTATCTGGGCAAGACGTGCATTAATTTTATTTGGAGTTTTCTTAATCCTATAACACCAGCAACCATCCAGTTATAGCAGTGTGTGTACCAAGGCCTGGGTTCAAGCTGCTGCATCAAAGTTGGATTTGGGTCTTGTTTAGACAGCAAAAATGGATGGACTGCTTTGAGACCTACATTTATTTCACATCTGACTTGATTCTGCAATATTTTGCAATACAGATAAGCTTCTGGGTTGCATTATGTGCAAGTGCAAAAATTCATGCACAAAACAGGGAATGCAAAAGGTTGCACTGAACTTTTTCATAAAGCCCAGGTTTGGACTTGATTTTTGTTCTCTTGACAGCCTGCAGTGGGATTTGTATGAGAGGAGTATTGAAGGTGCAAGAAACTATATTCATTTAGTAGAGAGGTCTCAGTCTCATCCCCTCATTGACTGGAATAAAATTATTCTGTTCTACTTGTCCAGAAGAGCAGCTCACAGTATATTCTTTCTGTCTTGGGGCAGTAATTCATTTTGTATTTGTTTGGAGCTTTTTTCCCCAAATGCTGTATCTTCAGTTAAAACAGAGCCCTCCTTGGGATGCACTCCAGGTTCAGATGTATTTGTTGGTATAATTACCACATCGTCTGGTTTTATGTTATTTTCAGTTCTTATCCATTATAACTTCTTTGGGGCAGGCTGATATCAATGATTTGCAGACCCTGAGCAGGAGGAGCCTGCTTAGCAAATATTTCTAGAATTGCTCCTTGTATCTAAGCTTATCTGTACTTAAGCTGTGTTGATGTTGTTGCTAATGTACCCCATCTCTACAGTGAAATCAATAAACGGATTTAGTGAAGCACTTGACATGCTGGTATTTATTATTATGTTAGTCAGGCTAGAAGAAAAATAACATTCAGTATTTGTATGACCTTTGAGTTGTTGTCATGAAGGTCCTGGCACCTGAGGGACAAGCCTTTGCACTGGGGGGACAACAGGTTTAAGCACTGACAAGGGGGTCGCTGGTTACAGATATGACATTGTGCATTATTTCATATGACATCAAAAAATAAACATGTGACTGTAAATCTGGCACTGGGGACCTGTCTGTCTTCTTTGTTCCTTGCCCCTGGAGCTTCCTCAATTTCTTATACTGCATTCTCTCTCCCTCTGGCTGCTGGCACATCCTGGAGCTGTGAATGACATTGATTGCTGCTGCCCACGCTTGGCTGGGCTTTTTCCTGGCCTTTCAGCCATTCTCTCATCCCCTGGCTGAGAAACCCCATCCCTTTTATTCCTGAACACAGTAATGAATGTGTAAAGACTGAATGAGATAATTAAAAGAAAGCAAACAAGCCATTAGATGTGTAATCTGCAGGACCCAGCAGGAGTGACAAAATCCCTTTGGTTTGTCTGTTTTTGCAGGGAAGCGAGTTTATGGCACACCTCTTTTACAGATCTTGCTACTCACCCTCCTTTTTTTTTTTTTTTGAGACTTACCCTTGCCCTCCTCTCTTCAAGGAAAAGATGCAGCCCAGAAAGCCCAGAAAGCCAGAATCTGGAGCCAAGACACAGGCAAAAGTAAGAGACCAGACATTTAGCAAGTGGAAGGAGAACAGGTAGAAATATTAGATGGGCAGTAGAAGAAAGCACAAGGTGAAGGTAACATGAAGCAATCAGTGAGGTGTCAGAACCAAACACTGTTAATAGTCCTACATTTTTTACATAGTTGCATAAGACTCTATCACAGAGGAAGACTCCATAACCGGTATGTATGTCCAGAGAGTTCCATTTCTTTTACCCTTCTACTTGCAAATGTCTTCATCCAACAGCCTCCCAGTCACCCTGGGTCATGCACCTCTCAGATTTCTACAGTCTGGAGAGAGAAGGGGGGAAATTTGATGGTAATTTCCCAGATATTTGCTTCTTAGCCTATCCCTTTGCAAAGTATAAAAAGAGACAGGACTAAGAGGGTTTATAGTTTGTGGCCTTTTTCATCATCCTAAAAATACTAAAGGTTTCATGTCTGGTCCCCTAGTTTAGTCAAAGAATCTCCTCGAGGCCTGAGAGAAAAGATAGTGTGCTATATTATGCTGGAGATTGGAGAAATAGCTAAGCTTTTATCCTTTTCCATTCTCCCTCTGTAAATACACTATATAAATACACTATGGGAATGAAATAAGAAGAACCTCAGCCCCCCGTTTAACAGTATCCAAATATCCTTCTCATTTGACACATTATTCTTTTCGGCAAGTCAAAGATGAATAGGAATGGAAAGCAACAGCTCTGGTTGATAACCAAGACAGTGCTTCAGCTCCCCAGACACAGATTAAATGTGCTGGGACCCTGAAGAGCATTGCCTGACCCCTATTCTTCAGTGCCCCATCTCACCTGGTTTTCCAGTGTGACATGTTTTTCCTTGCTGACAGCTCCAGCCTGGTGTCCCGGGCTGAAAGCCATGTGAGGACAACCTGAACTGTGGCTCTAGATAACAAAAAGGACCAAAGGAGATTATGCACAAGAGAAAGGTGTAGGCTGCAAAAGTAGGTGTTTTGAGCTGTAAGAGCATTTCATGCCCTTTAGGAATGGCAATAGAAGAGGAATGGGTAGGCAGAGAGGGAAGATAGTAAAATCTTTCAATATGCCAAAATGCAGCTACACTGGTGGCTGTGAGTGAAGGTTGTCACAGGTTCTGTGACAGATCTCTTGGCTTTGTTTTCAGATGTGCAAATCACAAAGTGTGCCCCCTGGATCTGCAAAGGAAACCTTTATAAAACTTGGGCTTTCACATGCTTCCAAGTTAGCTCTGTTTGGTTTCTTTGGTTGACAGCAGCCTTTCTATCACCAAAAAAACTGCTACAGAATCACCTCCACGGATGAATCCTTTTGACTTCTTTCTTTCTGTCACTGTTACCTGCGAGTACCTGCTATCACAGTTATATAGGTCATTTTATAGGGTCACCAGAAATACTCTCTTCCTGCAATTACAGGTGTAAATAAAATAACTGACTGTTCCACTCCCTGGTTATCTGCTGTGTGACAGACCATCTCCTTCAGTGGTCCCTGAACACCCCAGCCAAGAGGGATCTTCTAAGCCCCCGACTTTTCCTACCTTTGCCTTTCACTGCATCCCATTTCATACACTCTCTGGCAGCTACAAAACCTGACAGAGAAAAGGTAGGTCAGCGAGTTAACATTTATCTGCTTTTCCTTCTGCAAGTCACAGAACTCTTCCTGGGTGTGAACCACTTCCTAAGACAATCATTTAAAATGACCCAAATAAATAGTAGCTGAATGTGGAATGAAACCCTCTTTTTTGTAGGCATGAAATTCCACTTGGACTCAGGATTCCTTGCTATTCTTTATGTTTTATGACCAGAGCATGGACCAAGTGTTGATTGCCTTAACACATCACCACAACCTGCATTAGGTAATGAGCGTAAGCAGAAGCTGAGAGCAGAAAGTGTAGTGTACTTAAATATCCATTTGTACAGAGACTGTAAGACTGGGAAGAGATGTGGAATTCTTACTTTAATATCAGTGTGCATGAGTTAGTTGAAACATTTGAATTTGTATTACAACTTTTTCTGTTGAACACAATAATTATTCTGCTCCTGTTCCAAGAGGCTTTACGATTTCAGATTTATGACCTGAACATGCTGCTTTTTAAAGCAATTGAAACCTGGACTCTTTTTCTTCTGCTGGTTTGGCAATGCTCCATGTGTGCCTGGGGGAGAACTTCAATGCTATGAAGGAGAGGGAATGATGGTTTCAACTAAAATTACTACGGAGTGCTTGGACCCTACTTGTTGAGTTCAGGAGCAGACACAGGTCTAGCCACAAGCATAAGAGTGTGCCTTATCACCTTGCCTCAGGGGAGACAGGGCTGATTCACATTCGCACATCCCATAATCTGGGATCTGGACTAGGTAAATGGATTGAGATCAATGGTATGAGGTTCAACAAGTGCTGGTCCTGCCCTTGTGTCACAACAACCCCTGCAGGTCCAGGCTGGGGCAGAGGGGCTGGAAAGCGCCCGGTGGGAAAGGCCCTGGGGGTGCCGGTGACAGCGGCTGGACATGAGCCCAGCTGTGCCAGGGGGCAAGAGGCCAATGGCCCCTGGCCTGGATCAGCCACAGCGTGGCAGCAGGACCAGGGCAGGGACTG
>JAYRBT010000042.1:58420298-58434891 GCA_036023395.1 Myiotriccus ornatus | reverse complement strand
AGTTGTCACTTTGTCACTGCACATGATGCCTGGAAATGTACCTTGTTGGTGCTTTTAAAAGGAAAACCTGTCAGCCATTTTCTTTCAAGCTGTCACAGTTGGAAAAACTTGCAGTTCCACATGGCTTTATTAATTTGTTTTGCACATTATGTATTGTCACAGATTTTTTTTTCTATAAATGCATATTTTTCGCGTTACAAAAAAAAGGGAAGGGAGAAAAGCACTTTGCAAAAAAAAAATTAGATTTTAGATGGCTTTGGAGATAACATTAATAAGGTTTCCTTCTGTTTAGATCCACAGAACTGGATTCCAATTGGTCTTGGTTCCAGCTGAGGTGCATGCAGGTTGGAGGAAATGCAAATGCTGTATGTACTCCTGAGTGTTTGCTTTGCACACTGAAGCTTGGTAGGCTTGGAAGTTGTTGTCTGTCCTTACTGTCTCCCATCTTGGAGGGATTTTTATTTTTCCAGTCCATTTTCTTCTTCCACTCCCCATCCCCTCGTTTTTTAAAAGTTCCTTTGAATGCTGATTTCATCCTCCATACTTTTTGCAACTTTCCCATCTTGGTATAATCTGCAAATGTTTTATTTTTTCTTACGAGTCTTCAATGAAAATCACCAAAAAGGCCAGGTCAGATTCTATGTTTTAGTTTTGGCCAACTCATACTGGCTGTTACTTCCCTGGGTTTTTTTTTTAATGTGCTTACAAATAAATTGGTTACACGACACGTTTGTAAATTGAAGTCATGTTGAGAGCTGTTCTCAGTCTCCTTTTTCCAAAGGGGTGTTTTCCTTTGTCAGCTCTTTGGGATTCTTGCCTGTTTTCCTGTGTTTTTTCAAAGGTTGACCCCCAATAACTGAGGTTGCTTCCCTAAGTTGACCCACCCAGTGTGGGAACTTCCATAAGTGCTCTCTACTCTTCTCATTCCCTCAGTGTTTATCTTTCTTCGTTTGTGCTTTGTCCTTAATGTAGTTTCTTTAAAAAATCTTTCCAGAAGTCTCTAAGCCTTTAATATTCTGTTGGGTTTGTTTTTTTTTCCTGTTTACATACAAAAACTGATGGGTTCCAGATCATTATTATTTATTTTCCACTTTTGCATGTTTCAGTCAAATATTTTTCTTTGAATCAGGGATTCAGCAGGTCATTGTCCCTAAGTTACAGATCTGAGAAGCTGCATAGTGCCTTCACCCTCTTTTTATTCTCCCTGTCCTTTCTAAGTTATTCCTTTCCATATTAATTCTCCTGTTATGTGAATTTACTCACTGAGTTTACGCCACATGATTTGTAAAAACCACAGTTTTGAATGAGAAGGGGGAGATTTTGCATTAAAAAATACTTTCTTTTTTTAACCAAATGCTTAAAAGCTTTGGTTAAATTATATCAATTTTACTATGCAGAGGATTTAAGGCAGTTGGAAAAAAGAGATGGCGAAGTTTGAGAAGTGCTTCAGTTAACCTTAGAAAGCACTGTGAACAGAAGAATAGCAATAAACATTTATTCTTTAATTTTGGGAGTGTTTGCCTTCCTGATTGGGTGTTACTGTTTCCTGCCATTGTACCAAGAGGTGCAATATACCCAGAGCCACCCCTCAAATACCTCACATTCCCCGTGGCCTGGTTTGGATTAATTCAGATTAATATCTGAAACGGGAAAGACCACATTAGTAAATTGTCTGAACATTTAAATTAAAATTAACATTTTCATTTAATTGCTCTAAAAATCCTGGTTTTATTAACTACTGGTTAGAAGCACTCTTAGATTAACACTAATCATTTACATATATATATACATATATATATAATTTGGATTCTGTAATTGCCTCCTGAAGCTGAATCCTGCATAACATCAGCCCTGGGCTTCCTGCTGTCTATCAGATTGCTAGAAAATCCAAAGTGTCCTTAGTTCCTTTTGTTTTCAGATTAAATCTCTGCAGTAATTTGAATTAGGGTTTCTAAAAAACCCTTCTGAGTATCAAGTTAATGGCTTCACATAATTAAGTGCAGAAATGCACATTTATTCATTTTATATATAAATACACAAGCGTATAAATATACATATATGTACATATACATATGTTAATAAACACACTTTTTTTGGAGGAAGACTGTTTTTGTACCTTCATTTTGATGGCACTGAACATCCATTGTTCTCTCTAGGCAAGGAATGCCTTTTAAAATATCAGGAATGTCCTGTGAAGCACACGTCTTGGCAATCAATTTTCCCCTCTTCCTTTCACTTAATCCCTTCATTTCAGAACTAGGATTCTTCATATAGGATGGGAGCTTGAGATTGTATATGCTTTTAAATATATAAATATATATGTGCCATGTATTTGGGTTTTTTTCTGTTGTTTTATTTATATGTAAAGAACAGACTTTGGAGCTCTTATACTTCATCATTTAAAACATGAAATTCAGGTAGAGGAGCAGAGCATTTTGATACATCTGTGTGTCCAATGGTTTTAAACCCGTTTCTCCTCCCATTCCCAGTCTGCCTTTTTCCACCAGCACGGCTGCACGACGAACGACACCAATGCCAAGTACAACAGCCGCGGGGCTCAGCTCTACAAGGACAAGATCAAATCCCTCGCCACGCAGGCCACGCGAAAACACGGCACCGACGTGAGTAGTGGGTGTCCTGTCGTGGGGATTCCCCCCCGGAGTCGCTCTAGCTTTCTAATTAATAATTCAGAAGGTTCTCTGCGGTCCTGGTTTCGTCCTAAACAGAACTGTGGAGAATTGTTACAGCTGGTAAAATCCTGATGGAATCGCCTGCTGAATATTTGGGATGTCGGCGGGATTTGCTTTGAACGTGTAAATGCGTATTTTTGGGGGCTTTGTCCCCCTGCAAAAATAATACTTGAAAAATTAGCAAGCCATTTATGTCCTGAGCTGGCTGTTCTCCACTAAAAATGCTGGAGGAGTTCGTGGAAGCTGTAAAACATTGCTAGGTTGCTGAGAGGAAGAAGTTACTAACAAAGTATCAGAACTGGTTTGCTGAGGTGTTAAATAAGTTTGACAACAGTTCTCCTTGCTCAGAAAGCATGTTTGGATTGTTGAAGTCAGGTTAAGTTCCTGAAGTTCCTGGAAGTTGATCAGATGAGTGGGAATTAAAAGAAAAGCAAGAAAACTTGTTGTTTGTTTTTTTCTCTATGCATCAAATAGCATGGAATTTAATGGATTACAATAATTCTGTATTATTCTTGCTATAGACAACATAGTTCACATCAGCAGCTTTAGAGAATATTTTTTTTTACTTAATATAACAGCTTTAGATGTAAAGTGTGGTGAAGTAAATATAATATGCTTTATGTATTTAAGTGGATGGTAAGTTCCCCAGATGACACTCTGAAGAACTGTGATTATCTTGCTTCAATTACAGATTCCATCCAATTGTTTTGTATTAATTATTTGGAAAATACATGGTTTTAGTTGCGTACTGCAAACTTAAGCTTTTAGTTTATATATAAACTACAGTTTGTAGTCCTGTCCTGTGGCACTGTGGGCCCTCCAGGCTGCCCTGAGATCAGGCATTGCTCAAAGATGTGAATTGATGCACAAGGAACACACAAAATATGGATGAATTGAATTAAAAAAAAAGCAATGTGATACACTGAATGAATTTGTAAGGAAAAACTGTGTACCAAGAAAAAAATCAATAAATTTTTAACCTGAAAAAAGTTGATTTAAGATGAATGCATTTGATAAAAAATATATTAATGCACTTATCCTGTAAAATTCTGTCTCCTCATCTCCAGCTGTGGACAGATGGATGTGGAATGCCACCTGCATCACCTCAAAACAAAGAGGAGGAAGACTTTTTTGCATCCCATGTTACTCCCAAGGTATGGATGACCTGTGTTTAATTCCTGTTTGCTTTCTAAACCCTCTGGTTACCTCTGCTCTATAGGGAAGATTAAAACTGAAAGAAATCCTGACAGAGAAAAGGTAGGACAGTGAGTTACCATTTACCTGCTTTTCCTTCCGTGGGTCTCAGAATTCTTTCTGGGTGTGAACCACTTTCTAATATGATAGTTTAGAATGACCCAAATAGTAGCTAAATGTGGAATGAACTCTGTTTTTTTGTAGGCGTGGAATTCCACTTGGACTCAGGATTATTTGCTTGGAAGTGCTCTGAGTTCAATATACTCTGTGATACCTTTGGTTTTTAATCAGTAAAGTGTAACAGTTCTTTAAACACTTGTTAAGCAGAAGCCTTTTTTGTTTCCTCCAGAATAGTTACACCCTCTTGGAAAATGTTAAAGTAACTTTCTGAAGGCTGTTGCCAGTGTTGGGTTTTGTTTATCTGATCCTACCTCCTCTAGGGTGAGAGATTGCTGTGTATTTATTTCAGAGACCCAAAATTGAGTCTGGAATTAAAAAAAAAATACCAGTAAAAACAACCTCAGCGATTTTGATCTTCAGCTTGGAGCAATTAAGTTATTACTACACCTGATATTCCTAAATAGTGCAACACCAGGAAGTGTTGTAGAGTGATTGCTTTCCAGTACAGTGTGTGAACAACTAAAACACAAGTGTGATCATGGAGCTGATGTTGTTGTGACCTGGTCACAAAGCTGCCTGTTGAGGAGGATGTGCTGAGGGAAGTGGGAGTACTCCTCAGGAAGACTTGGGAAAACTGCTCACCATCAAAAAATTAGGTGTTAGGAAAAAACTAGAAGGGCAAGAGCTTCGAGTGGGGACAATGCTTGGTGATACATGTAAATCAGCCATCCAGCATACAGTAAATAAAACACATTTAAAATGCAGAGTGTTTTTTTGGATGGTAAACATACTGACATTCCTGAGAGGGGAAATAAGATGCTCAGGGGTGGGTTGAAACCTGCTTGCTTTTAATAAAGGTAAGCATTTCTTGTAATTTTAATAACTGCCCTTCTGACTACAGGTTTAAATCCTAAGAGCTGTAATCATAAGAATCCAATCTTAATAAATCAGTGATGCTTGTTAGGCAGTCTTTGATCTCAGTGCTCCTGTTTATTTGCTATATTCTATTTTCTGTGCACTTTTCATTTTGGGAATTTTTTCAAGGCAAAGAACACAGAGTGGGTGTCACCAGAGCCAGTTTCCCTCCAGCAGAAAACTTCAGGGAATACTCCAGAATCCAGTGAAGGTATGACTGATTCTTTGTTAACAGTAACTTGCATATTTCTGGTAGTCTCTTGTTTAGACTCTTTTCATCCTGCTTTAATACTTCAATAACCTAACCATGCTAATAACACAAGGATTCCAGAGAGGAAGGATTTTTTAGAAGGGTTATGCTTGAATGTGTGGGATCACATCTTCCTTCAATAATGTTTCCCAGAAATCCAAATCAAAATTTGAGTCAAAAGACTTCAGATGAATCTCTGCTCTTTCAGTACCTGGTAAAGATGTGATAGAAATAACACTTTGTGCTGCATCTGCCAAGCAGTTCCTTGAGTCCAGTGAGTTGTGTTTTGGTACTTTGGGCATTCTGAGGAGCCTTCTGCTGTTCTTACCCTTGTTATTCCTTATATTTTAGGAGCAGAACATGGACCAAGTGTTGATTGCCTTAGCACATCCCCACAACCTGCATTAGGTAATGAGTATTGAAAATACAGTATCTTCAGTGTCCAGGGTCTTATGCTTAGCACTGAAGAGTTCATCATACTGCAAGTCAAGTAGAAAAAGCTGATGGGAGTAGAATAGAATAAAATACATCATTGACCTGTCATTTTGAGGATCATCCTTGCAGGAGCAGGTTGCTTAGAATGAGGAATATTGATTCTCAGCAGCACAGGGGTAGTAAAAAAGTGGTGTCTGGGGATATGATCTTCACCACTGCTTTTATATTCACTTGTTTGGGTTTGGTTTGGTTTTGGGGTTTTTTTTTAGATCTGCAAACTACTAAAAGCTGCATGCACCTCCTGGTTTTCTCATTTGTGCCTTTAACACATGTTTTCATAAAATAAGTGCTTTTCTTGGTTGTTTTGAACATCACAAGTTCTGTCTTACATGAGGAATCTTTGTCCCATTTCCACCTAAATTTCAGCTCAAACCAGTTTTTCTGCAGTTCTGGAATTAATAAATTAAGTAATGTCCATTTAATCCTTGCAGAGAACACCACCTTCATAAAAAAGAAGCCAAATCAAGCTAAGAAGGGGGTAAGTGAATGTTACAAACAATGAGTATTTTGAATTGGATTATAGATTTGTGGAAACATGCACATTACAATATATGGCAATGTACCATGTGAGATAGCACCCAACACTACTTGTGTTGGTAGCAATTTGTGAAAGTAAAATGGAACTGGAAGTGGTTTCTCTGTCAAAACAGCCACTTGCCTGTTTGAAAATGGTTTATTGTTAAGATAACTTGTCTGACAGGATATTGTTATGATGTGGTAGAGTGCTTCAGCTCTGTGGGTTGGTTCTGATCTCAGATAAATTCTGTTTACATGTGTGTATTTATAGCTCAGTGAACTGAGGGATGTTTTCTTTGTGGTGTCTGGACCTGAACAGCATGTGATACTTTAAAAAATAAATGAATAAATAAATAAATAAATAAAGTCAAGGTCTGTATCCCCCCCTTCAGTTCTTTTCACTGCTGTTGTCCCTGCAGTTCCCTGATGCCCTGTAACCTTTCTTCTCACTTGCTGATAGATGGTTTCAGGGCTTCTTCAGGCTTTCACCTCAGGTAGTTGGCACTGAGATCTTTTTGTAGCAAAGCCTGAGAACAGAGGGAGTTCCAGTAGCAATTTTTAGTGGCTAAATATGCGTGTGGGGTGTGATCTGGCAGTGCAGGATGAGTCGAGACATCCAGGTCTGTATTTCTGGAGGAGTCCTCATCTCACACCACACAGCAGTATGGGTAAATGTAGATAAGTTATATAAGGTATAGATAAAAATTTTATAGATAGATAAGTTATAAACAATTTGCTGCATTTAATTCCAGTTTAAAGGCAGTTTACAGACTTGTTTCTGGGTGGGTCCTAGCTAAGAGTTCTGGGTCTTAGCTCTTTCTTAGTCATCTGGTTTCTGTAAAAAGGCATGAGGAGAGTTGAGTCTCAGAATGTTGGTTCAAGGAACATGAAAACTGAGGAAGACACCTCAAGTTAGCCAGGAAGAAGCAGATTTTGAATGTGTGGCCTTTGAGACTCAAGAAAATAGCCCCAGTATCAGGCTATTGGGGTGACAGTGTGTTACAGGGAGTCACTCCTTTAGAGTCTGGGCTATCGTAGGACAAAAGATTTTGGAAGTTTGTTGGAGCAGGTTAATTTCGATTGTCCTATGGTTTTGTGCTCCCACTAGAGGGCCCTGATACACAAGAGGAATTTTTTATTCCAGGTGGTATCTGCAGGTTCGTGTGCAGCCTGTGAACTGGAGTGTCAGAGCCTAAACTATGTGGGAATAGGCCAGAGCTCTTCCTTGAAGAGTTTAAAGCATTAAAAAGTTAAGATATTTAATTGCATTGTGAAACTTAATATTGCTGGTGAGGAATTAAACACCCAGGAGACTCAGAACAGCAGTTTGAGTGCTGTGCCACCATCTGAGTCGGCATCGTTGTATCCATGTTTGCTGTGTTAAGTGGGTTTTAAATCTTATAATCAGAATGAAAGAATATATATCCCTATATTGATGGAATATGAACTAAAAAATAGAATTATTAAAAAAAAAGTGCAGAATGGAACCTCTCATCTGATGTGTTTCTCTAAAAGAAGTTTGAAATGATGTCTCACACGTAAAGATTAATCACATGTACACAAAACTTGTGCAATGCTCTCCTACCAGATCAGTAAATACCTATGTACATGTTTATTAAAAATAGGAATAAATCAATGCTTGAGATAACACACTAGCACTGGCCAGTGAGAATTAATTGAAGAATCTTTGCCACTTCTAAATGTGAATTGTGATTGAACTGATTTAAACACCGAGTGGTTCCACTGCAACAAATTTTGTTATGTTATTCCTATATAACAAAACAAACCTGTCAGAGATAGCAGAAATAGCATGTTTAGGATCAAAACATGGGGAAAAAGTAGTTTCTCTCTTCAAATTTTCCTTGCTGTCTGCATATGCTTCCCCACAGAGTGCAGTGTTTGCTGTAAATCAGTCAAAGTGATTGTCTCACTTATAATATTGGGGGTTTCTTTGTTTTTCAATAATTCCAGCTCGGTGCCAAAAAAGGTGGTTTGGGGGCCCAAAAAGTGAGCATCCAAAGCTTCAGTGAGATTGAAAAACAAGCACAGGCTGTAGATAAAATGAAGGAACAAGAGGATCCTCACAGCAGCAAGAAAACTGAGAAGGAAGAGCCACTGTAAGTATGAATTAAATGGTAATATGATGAAATCTGATTTGATGAGACAATTAACAGAATTTTAAATACTACCATAGGTAGCTTATGCAAATAACACTTCTGTTCTTACTTAAGAACACTTCAACAGATGTGAATAAAATGAGCCAAACAGTAATTTCCCCATTGCCCTTTTTTGGCCATTAATTATATGTTTCTACAGTTGATGATTTACTGTAGAAATTTTTTAAGCTTTCCTTAAAAATAACCTTAGTGTTCTTCTTAATTAACAGATGAAATAAGGAGACATTCTACTGATACACATGTGAACTAAGTCTAAAATATGTTAAATTTAAGTTATGTTTTAGGCTGGAACTGCCTTCATTTTCACCAAAACCCTTTGAATAATTTTGTCTGAGGCCCCAAATCTATCAGTGCACCTTAATTAATAAATTAAAAAGCTCAGAGGGTGCTGTTCCTGGCTCTTTCCACATTTCTCTGCTGCCTGTTTTGGGGGTTTAATATTTGATCAAAATCAGACTGCTAAATAGCTGGTTAATGTACACTTTTAGTGTTAAAAAGCTTAACATCCTCTCTTGAGTGCTAGAGGGTCATTCCTATAACTTATGAAGAAATTATCTGAATTATGACATAATTACAGGCTCACTTGGAGCTCATGGTACGAAGGTCTCTGGTCTATCATCTCCTCCCTACTCCTTTTGCTCACCTTTATGTTGTCTCTGCAGAAAGGGGCGTTTTGTTTTCATCCAAAAATATGAGTCACAAGAGGGTCATTCATTTTTCCTGAAGTGTTTTAACCACAAAGTCATGTTTCTCAGTGAGTGCCAAAAACTATCAGTAGGGAGAGTCAACAATGACTACTAATAACCAGAAAAAGGATTGTCCATTATTATTTATTATTATTATTATTATTATTATTCTTTAAGGATACCATGTTTAATCACATAATCCAGTTTTATTGAAGGTTGTTGCAGCCTTTCTGCAGTGGCCAAAACCCTCTAAAAATGTCTGTGAACACGAGGGATACACATACACTTCAGTTTATGGATCCAATCCCAGTGGAGACAAGATAACTGGATTTTCCTTGAGATTACCCTGTGGGAATTTGAACTGCAGAGATGAATGAAAGAAAGGGGAATACTTCTAAAAATGCATTTGCTTCCAGCTAATTTGGGTGGTGGTTTTCATTTTAAAAGCCTGAGTAATGAGCTTTATTAAATTAATTCAGTGTTACGTGGCAGGAATGGAAGTGATGCTTTTGGAGTCTGGTGTTTAGGAGAAAGAGTTCTGAGACTGGAAACTTTAAATGTGATTTTCTAATTGGTACACAGTTTCTTTATTTTCTGCTGTGCACTGACAAGAGAATAGATAACTGACATGGCTTTAAAAATTTGATTAGTATCCCTGTTTGTTTGAATCAACAGCAAATAAGATTGGATGTTCTTGGAACAGATTTCTTAAAGAAGGGCTGCTGATCTTTCTGCTTGAAGTGCTGGGTATATTTTACCAGTTGCAGTTTAAAGTTGAATATTAGAACATTTTCAATTTTCTCTTTCTTCCTTCCTGCTTGGAGCACATCTACCAGGAGCGTCCTGAATCTCATTTATCTTTTTTCTGATAGTTCACTTGGCCTCATGCACAGACTGGGGTGCCATTCAGACCATCCTCTCTCCTGGCTTTCTTCCATCTTTGCAGTTGGAAGTTAATCCAATTAATAACGAATAGCCTGAAAAAGCCTGAATATGAACCGTCTTCAAACACAAATGAGGCAGAATGAAAATAATGAATATTTCCAGTAACCACAGAGGATAGGAAGTACAGTAATACAGTATATTTGGTTAATTTCCTACCAGTGTTATGGGGTTGGTTGTTCAGTGTAGGATTTTGTATTTCTGTGTTAACTCTCTGTTTGGTTCTAGTGTGTCATCTTTAAGGCTGGCCTACAGAGACCTTGATATCAAAGCAAGAGAAGAAAACTTAAATCTCTCTGGTAAGAAGAAAGCTGAATTGGAGAGGCTTGGCATGGGATTGGGCAGCAACAGAAGGTACGTGAAGGTCAATAAACTGTATTTAAAATTCTCTCTGGCTTTGTGCAGTTATCCTTCATTTTACTCAGGAAATGAAAATAAAAAAATATGCTGCAGCATGTTGTGGAAATTTAATATCATTAAAGAATCTGGTATTTGTCAAGGGAAGCTTCTGGTAGATTTAAGTTCTAACCTGTTCAGCTAAATTGTGTTTCCCAGCTGTCAGAATGGGCTTTGTGTTCAGAAGTTGTGTCACTGCTTCAGAGAGCTACAGTTTTCCAAGGCTTTTCTTTATTTGGTTTAATCCCTCCTTTTTCTTAACTGTTTGTAGAGCTTGGGCTTTATGGGTAACCTTCAGAAACCAGATTTGGGCTTTCATTTCTTTTTTTCTTTTAGGGTGTGAGCTTTGTCACCTCTTGACATACTTGTTTTCTTCCTGTCCCCAGTGGCATTTCTCACTCAGTCACCTCAGATATGCAAACAATAGAGCAGGAAACACCTGTAATTGCAAAGCCCAAGAAAAGGTACACTGATGATGTGGAAGACTCCTATTTCTCTTCTAGTTCAAGGTATTGTATGAGCTTTTTTTATTTTGAATGGGTGTAGAGGTACAGGCAAGTTACAAGTTGAATATGCACAGTACGTTGGAAGCCTCAGGTCAAAGCAGAGGGCAGTGGAACATGTGTACACACCCAGCATGTTGTTAGGGGACATCTGAATCAGAAAAATTGTGAAAAGGGTGGCCTTACCTAGTGATAGATGTATTTACCTAGTGACAGATGTATTTGTAAAGAAGATGTTAGTTTTTGTGAGGAGAAGGTACTTGGTGTTTATAAGTTTTGTCTTGTCCAGGGTGTAGTCTCTGCTTGCACACACAATTGCCATGTAAACTTTCATTTGCTGTATTCCAAATCCCATCAGAATGACTTGTGTTCGTTCTCTTTTTATTATTTATTCATTTCTTGGGGGGTACTGTCTTCAACTTTCAGTTTAAAACGAAACAGCTGTTGGAGTGTGGTATGAGACATGCTGTGGTTGCATCAGTCTTGTGTCCAAACACACGTCAAATGAGAAAACTTGAATCCTTCTGAGGTCTTGTGTGGGGGGTGTATTGTCTGCAGTCCTATTTGATAGACTTAAATGCACCTGGACATCAAATGTAAGCAAAAAATAATTGAAAAAAATTTTATTGGAATATGAGTGCAGTGCAAATTATCAAACACTGCTGTTGGGAGGGAGGAGAGAAATAATTAGTCCTACAGGCACTGATTGCAGTGAAACAGCTGTTTCTGGGCTGAGAGATATGAAAAGGGGTTGCTTTTATCAACTGCCTGTATTGGATCAGTGCCACAGAAACATGAAAAATTGTGCCTGCTTACTTGGAGACAGGCAAATGAAGGCACAGAGGCTTCTGTGTCAGTGCTTTGTCGTCAGTGGCAGCAGAGATGCAAATGTGGTCCCGAGTAAACTGGCAGCACTCCTGTAAAATAAAACGCTGCATTTCGGTGCTTCCCTGTCTGTTCCCTGACAGGAACTGTCACTGCTCTCCAGTTCTTCACAGGAGGCAAGGGATAAATTAAAGAGGCTTTTAATGTGCTTTGCTTCAGTAATTAGAAGATAAATTTTAACTTAGCTGTTCCCTGCTCTTCTACTGTAGCAGTACTAGAATCTAATTAGAGTTGCTATACAGGTTCATTCTCTTTCAAGTAGAAAGTCAGATTTGGACTTGTTAAGGTTATTATTATTTATTTCAAGCTGTGAATTTGAAATAGAGGCAAAGTATTTTTAATATAATTGTACCATATGCACAAAAGCAAAATAATCATACTGGATATTAAAGTGCTGAGAAGAATCTGTAAATTAAGGCAATTAAAATATCTCAAGGTTTAGGTATATAATTGAAGCTTCTAAAAATCCTTAGATTATGATTTTTCTTTTTGCCACCATTAATAAAACCCTTCTTAATGTAAGAATGTAAAATGTTATTTTCTGCTAAATGCACTTTTGCTTTCTCTCCCCCACCCCAAATACTGAAGAAATATTTTTGCAAAGTTCCAAAAATCTGAGAGGGAAGGATGGAGAAAACAAATGATTTTATTCCAAATTAATTTTATTCATCAGGTCCTGCCCAATGCCATGGTTTTGACGGCCACTGTGGTTGTTATGACACCCTGATATGGAATTTAGGGAGATTGCTGTGGTTCCCTTCTGTCTGTCAGGAGAGAGACTCCTGCTTTTTGGAGAAGTTCATTCATATCCTGCTCATATGCAAACTTTAAGCAATTTTTTTTCAAGCACAAATCTTTGGCATTTTAATAGTTTTTGGTTAATTTTTTTTTTGCAAATATTTTCCATATATTCTTAGAGATATGTGCAGATAACCAAGAGGAGAAGAGACCAAGATAATGTACCAGGACTGACAAACATGCTTCATTTTTTATCCTTTTTTGCTGTTTTGTGTTTTCCCTGCAGTTCTGATATGCAAGAGAAGATTGTCTTATTAAATTAAGAAATAAATTTTTAGCATTTTTTTTAATAGAACATGTTACAGAACTTGAAGGTAATTAAAATTTGGATTTCAAAAAATACACAGAACCCACAAGAAGGTCTTTCCTTACTGTTCTGAGCTATTGGATTCAGCTGTACTAACCAGGATTATGAAATCCAGATTATTCACTGACAACTATCATTTTGCTGAAAACATACTACTTATTATAGCAATATAATTATTATAACAAAATTAAATATAATTCCCAGTTTTCAATAGGGTTTTTTTCCCCTTCTTTTATTCTAGGTACTATGATTCTTCAGATTTGAGGAGCAGTACTTTCTCTAAGTGGGATGACAACTCAGATTCTTTTTGGAAGAAAGAAAATAACAATAGAGACAGTGATGTCATGCTACCTTCAAAAAGCACAGCATTTTCAGACAGGTACACCAAGATTTTTGTACACAAAGCCCAACTTTGTGAATGTGAGTTAAGTCCTGGTCAAAACAGTGGGATTTTTGTCGGTCTGTAGCAGGAAAATTTGGCCATAACTTTCCTCGAGGGACCCCGAGGCTGAATTTCTTATTTACATTTTATATTTCTCATTTACATTTTAAATTTCCTATTTACACTACTGGCTGGTTTTGCTCAGTGCTGTACAGTGTGTATGTACTGGAGATAAATTTCCAAAGCCTTTCAACCAAAAAACCAACCAAACAAACAAACAAAAAAAAAGTAGACAAAAGATGTGGAGAGAAACTCAAATATTTGCCCCGTTCTGAGCACATACTTGCTTTGTTTATTGTGTAATGAAGCAAAGAAAAGGGAGTTATCAGTGGGATGAAACTGTAGGTGCCCAGCTCTGAGGACGGAGGTACTGGAGGCACTTAAAAACAGCAGGTCTGATTGCTGGGATGATAAAAACCAGTCTTTCTTCTCTGACGACTGTGGTTTTGTCTTATTCAAGTAGAAAATAGAAGAATATGGGGGGTTATGTGCTCAGTTGGTGTTTTCTGCAGCTGTTTTTCTGAATTAAAACCATATTTTTCATTTACCTGGAAAATGCAGGGGTTTGTGCACTTAAGTTGGTTCTGTTGTTTGATAAAGAGTGGACCAGTGATGCATATTACACAAAATAAGGTGTTCATGTCCATAGTAACACTATTTCTTCCTTATTTGAGTGCCTTTAAAACAGCATAGAAATGGGTAAGTGCTGAATTACAACGGTTGAGGTGGAAGGATTCCGAACCTGATTTGTGCTCTTGCATTTAAATCTGAGTTTCACTGACATGGTTTGGGTTTTCTGAGGTGTTGCAGAAATATTCTGTCCTGGTTCACGTAGTTTAGCTTACTTTTGAAATGAACTCTGGCAATAAAGATTCCAGGTTAACGAATTTGAAACGCTGCCGTGTAAAACTGTCACAAAACCTCTAATTTATTGCGTTCTGACACGGTGTGACCAAAGTCACGCTCACTAATTCACTTTGTTCCTCTTTCAGACCTGCATCTCGGCGTAAACCTGAATATGAACCACCTTCAAACACAGATGAGGCCCAAAAAAAGTTTGGCAATGTAAAAGCAATTTCATCAGACATGTATTTTGGAAGGCAGGATCATGCTGATGTGAGTAGAAAGCAGGGATAAGTATTTTTGAATGTAATGATGTTCTTTGACTGTAAAGAGAAGTTGCCCTATCAAGTTTCCTTCTTGTGTAAAGTTTTATTCTTGTATACAGAGAATGTACTTATATATAAATAGTCAAAATTGGTAGAATTAGTAAGCTT
>JAYRBT010000042.1:58388418-58406040 GCA_036023395.1 Myiotriccus ornatus | reverse complement strand
CAAGCCCTGTCCAACCTGGCCTTGGACACTTCCAGGGATGGGGCAGCCACAGCTTCTCTGGGCAACCTGTGCCAGTGCCTCCCCACCCTCAAAGTGAACAACTTCCTCCATATAACTAACCTAAATAGGTGTAATAACAATAGACTAATAGCCTATAAATGCTCAAATTTAATTCTGGGCCGTACTGAGGGAAATGGAAGATGATCTTGCTTTGCTGCAAGTGCTTCTTCTAAGAGCACTCTGCTGCTCTGGAAGGGCTGTTCCAGGGAGCCAGCTGGGAATGTCCCTGCAGCTTCCTATAAGATCATGATCCAGCAAATGAGGCAGGTCTTCTCAGCTGGCACCAACCAAGTGTCAATATTTTTAAAAAATGATTTATTTCCTGGCCACCTCTGCCACACAATTCACTACCACAAAGCTGTCCAGTGGGGAAGTTTCTAGAACCTGACTGATGGAAAGTACCCATCCCCAGGTGCTGCGGATTCTCCAGCTACAAAACACGTTGGGGCCACGTAACACCTTCATACTAAGATGGAAGTCACCTTACGATAAATCTCTTTGGTTGTTCTCCTTCTTGATTATTTTAGACTTAGATTTAGTTGCGTGTCAGTTTTTGGCTAAAACTACTTTGCCAACAACCACCACCTCTCTTTGCTCTTGTCTCCCTTAGATGCTCTGACCTTGGAAAGCTCCTGCCCAAATAACTCCCCTGGGCACAGCTGGGACCGGCCTTGCAGGCAGAGCCCTGGCAGCTGCACCTTTGGAAGGGGTGACCTGGGACATGTGTCCACATCAGATGTGACATCAGAGGCCTGCAGGTAAGATGGCAGAATACCCTCTTTGGTTGGGGCAAAGGTGAGGGAGTCCATGGGATGTGCTGAATTCAACAGCAGGGCCTCTCTTATGGGAAATGCTGGGCACTGGGTGATCAGCTAATGGTGATACGGGGTAACACTCGGCTTCTATCCACAAATATTAAAACTCTTTTCTGGAATTGTTGGCAATCAGCCAAATACAGTGATGGTGTTTCCATTTCATGCTGGAGAACTGAGGCATTCTTGCCTATTTTCCATATGTGCCTCACAAGTGATGCTTCCATTAGGTGCTTTTGAGGAGTCCCTTTTTTGTTTATTTGCAGAGTTTAGAGCAGGAATTCTGTGGTCTTTGCTTACCAAGCTGCCTCCTTAGATCTTTAAAATAGAGGTTTGAACTGCTTAAGATTATGAAAGCTGAAGGGAATTGCAGTGAATATTTTAAAAGATAAGGAAGTTCCTGAAGGTGCAGAGGCAGGCAGTCTGCAGCACAAGACTCAGCAGCTCTTGAAGCTTTTGCCACTGGTTTTCTGTAGAATTTTGCAGTGTGGAGGAGGCTGGGAAAAGGACTGGTGGTGGTTCTTGCTGTTCGGGGGAGGAGGGATTGATGTTGGTGATGAATTTGTCTTTCTCTGAGAGATCAGTTGACTGACGATACAGATAGTGGTGCCTTCAGTTGTTATGTGCTTAAGGAAAATGGGCAACACGTCTCACTGTTGTTTGGGCAAGATGCAAATAAAGTGTGTGTTGCCAGGTGGAAAATACGCTCTGCTGGTGACTACACTGATGCAGACCTTCCTGTTTCCATTACAATGATGGACTCTTCACTTACTGAGGTAAGTGCTGTCTCTGATGCCCTAGATGTGGTTTTGAAGGGGTTCAGGCATTTCAGTGCCTTACTCAGGCCCGGGTCCAGGTTGATCAGTTAGAAATCAGCACTGCTGCAAGGTGAAAGGAGCTGTCATCAGCCAGCAGGGTGCTGTGTGGGGTAATTCCTCCTTTTTGGGCACACTTCTGGAATGCCGTGGTTACGGATCTACATGTCTTGATGTTCTCATGTGCAACTGGGTCATTCTTTTAGCTGAGGAGTATTTTAAATGTGGTTTCAGGGCTTGAGACAGTGCTGGTTTTGCAGTAGTACTTGGTTATGCCAGGGAAGCCTGAGTGCTTTCTCTTTCTATCCACCTGCAAGGAGCCACAGGGTGCTTTAGTTGGGAAATGCTGCCTTTCTTTGCACTTTCTCCCACGGCCACCATGTACCAGCAGAGAAATGCCATCTTTGCTGTATGAAAGCTTTCCTTCAGCTGATGCACTCAGCTATGCCTTCACTGCTGTCTCGAATTCTGCCTCTACAGCTTGAGCTGTCAGTCAGTTTTCTCGTGGCAACAGCGAGATGAGCTGCAGCTCAGCACACCCAGTTGTGCCACAGTGCTGCTCGCTGTTGAAATCCAGACCTCAGCTCTGCCACACAGAGCTTTACAAAGAGCTTTTCAGGCTCCAGTGATGGTGGTGGTGATGGAAGAATACTGGTCAGTGGATAGCCTAAATAACCTTGAATAATATCCTTTGGTCCAGTTGCAGCGGCGAATCAAAGCAGAAAGCACAGTGAGGGTAGAAAGTAAGAGTGGTGGGGACTGCCTGTGGTTTCAACGCACTGCTTGCTTGGGGTAGAGCAGGTGAAGAACTCCCAGCTTGTGCTGCTATTGCTTAAGTGATCTTAAAGAGGATAATCTCAAGGGTTGTTGCTTTATCCAATCCTTCTGGAAAGCCACAGCCTTGCAAAGGTGTTTAAAGCACCTGTGCTTCATTGCTGTGGAGCGTTCTGTAATTCCAGCTGGGAATGTCATTTTCCATTCTTGCTGCCATTTTTTAATATAAGTTTTCTGTGTGAATGTTCTAAAGGAGGGGGGAAAAAAAAAGTTTAAAGCTTGCCCCAAAGACAAGGCAAAGGGGCTGCTCTAAGAACTGGCATGCAGCAAAATCTGAATATCCTTGTTTAGTAGGAAAAGTCTCCCTAGTTTTCTTTGGAGTCTTATTACACTGCCATTGCAGATGTATTTGAGCAGATTGACTCTTTCATCATATAAGTAACTCAAATTATTTACGTTGAAGCATCGTCATCATAGGAGTTTAAGGGCTGTTTATTAAAGGAGCACTTGAGAGAGCCAAGTGAAGCTTGGGCTTTTTATACTTGTTTCATAAATGTGGAAGTTGTATCACAGTCTAAAAATCAGGTCTTCCAAATTTTAGTGCTTGTTTTGGAGGAGTTATAAAAGACTGGCCAGAATTTGTCTGCTGTCACAGAGAATCCTTGGATTATTATGTTCATTGAAGGGATGGAAGGGAGGGTAAAGTGATTAGGAGTGTACTGCAGGATCTTCTCTGACACAGTCTTTTTATGAGTAGGAAGAGCCATTCTCTAATGTCCTGGGCCAACAGATTTTATCAGAAAATCTAAAATGTGGGCTTTTCTTGGTTTGTTTGTTGTTTTTTTTTCTTTAAGTGTAATCCATGGGAATACACAATCCTAATAGTATTTTCAAAACACTGAATCAAAGATTTTCTTTCATTGCAAACAGAAACCACTGACCATGTGAGTGGCTGGCAAGGGAGAGGGCATGGAGAGTAATGAATTGCTTTAGTTGGTTCCAGGGTGATGCAAGGGGCTCTCTGTTTATTTGGGAACTGGGTATAAATTTTTAAAGCCCTTTAGATTTCTTCGGTTTTCTTTTCCACCTCCTCCTTCCCCGGCACTGCCCAACGGCCCGAGCAAAGCAGAAGCAGTGCTGCACTTCCTTAAGCTTTGAGAGCATTCAAATACTAATAAAAATAACCTGAATTTGCATTAGAGGAAGGATCCATCTGGCTGGGGCAAGGCTCTGATCGTGGGGGGAGTGAGGAGGGAAGAGAAGGCTCTTACTGGTGCTGGGAGTAGTTGGTTGCTCTCAGAAGTGACCAGGGGCTTGGACTCCTCCTTCTCTACTTTGCTGGGTTTCATGGCTCCTATTGGGATGTTTTAAGGGGAGGAATGATACCAAAACATGGCTTTTCTGTTGTCTTCCCATACCCAATCAACAGTGCTCTTGGACTTGCTGTACAGGGAGCTGGCCTGGCCTCACACCTTCTCTGCTTGGAGAGAGGTTTTGGGTTGTTTTGTTTTGTTTTTTAAATCTATTCAATACCTCTCTTCCACAGTGTGTTCAGTTCATCACAACTCATTACCAGCTCAAACCTTTAAACCTCACTTTCACCCTGTATTTTTATAGGTAAAGGCAAATCAATTTAACAGTACGAATAAGCCAGCTGGAATTATCCAGGATGAAATGAGGAAGAGGGATAGTACCCCCGCAGTGCCTCCCTTGATACATTAAAAGACCAAACAGGATATTGGTTTTGTCTGTGATGTGATAAGACTCGAGTCCAGAACCACACTGGAGCAGCTTAAAGGAACAAGAGGAAAAACCACGTACCCACATTTAACTGCTTCATTCCTTTTTGCTGTTTGCACACCAAGGAGGAGGCCCAGGTCCCTCTGAAGGGGCTGGAGAATTTTTATATATATAATATTGTAAAGCTGGAGTCATTCAAAGAGAGACACTAAAATGTACAACACAACGTGCAGGTTTTCTGCGTTCTGAACCATCATGCTGTTACTATTAACACTTTTATTTACCTAGATGAGTCTGGTACCTATAGCCAAGTGAAGCTCAGTGCACCTCACTTGTAGGGTTTGAGGCCAAGGCCTTCAAACTGGTTATCTCTTGATGCACAGCATTAGGATGGTGCAGTAACACGTGCCCTGGGCGTTTGAAAATGTGCATTAGAAGCAAACCATGAAGCCAGGAACCAAAATACAATCTCTAAGTACGATATTCCTGAGATAAGAGTTCTGAGGAAACGTAGTGATCACTCCTAATAATGATAATGTGCTAAACTCTACTCACTGTATCTACAGGTGGCTTTAGAACAGAGGGTGAATCTGTGGGCATTTCCCATCTAAATCTTCACTGCTGAAATAATTTAGGCCCAGCTGGGGAAGTTATTGAAGCTTTGACACAGAAATTGGATACTGGCATGGCAACCCTCTCCCTGACACTAACTCTTCTCTCTCTTCCTGCAGCTTGACTGTGCGGAGTCAAAGCTACCAGCCAGTCTGATCCCATCCAGGTCAGCTCTTGTGCAAAATTTAAAAGCCTTTATGGAGAGTGTAGAATGTGCACGAGTATCTGAAAGGGTTTTTTGCTTTGGCAGTGATCACCTCTCTTCAGCCCAAGAAGTTCTTGCATCCTCTGTGGAAGGTGCGGCACCAGTGACGGGGGGTAAGTCCTTCGCTTGGGGCTCAGGGGTGCAAAGTTTTTTGGCACTGGAAGTCTTGGATGTGCTGAATTCTGTGCGTTTACTGAGCTGTAAGGGCTGTGTCTTCTGCTTGGTACCGTAGGCTGCCTTGTTATGGAGGAAAAATCACCCAAGGGTTTACGTGAGGGAGAGGGAGATGCGCCGACTTCCGCAGGCACGGAGAAAAACAGCGACGAGGATCCGGCTGGTCCTGTCTCAGGTACAGTAACTACTGCACCACCCTGGCACTCAGCCAGCGGTTTGCTTCCAGCACACCTTTTGAACTGAGGAAGCCGAGTAAGAACAACAACTTGTGAATTTCCGGGTTTTTTTGCAAGTGTTTTCGCCCCCAAGTGCCTCTCAGCCCTCCCTGAAACTCCGAGCTGGGAATGAGGCTTCTCGTAGTTGCAGGAGCCTGGGAGGCTACAGCGCTGCAGGTAAACATGAAACAGCTTGGTGTAACACCTTGAGGCTTGCTCAGCTGGCAAAGCATGCAGGGGTGCTAAACCCCTGGTAATTTTTGGGAGGGCAGAGGGAGAGTGTTTTTGTGGGTTTAGAGAGTTTAGCGCCACCATTAGACCAAGTAACACTTTCCTCTCTTACAAAACTGTTGCTCAGTGCACAAGAAGCTGGGCTGGATAAAGAGGAGAGATGAGGATAGAGGTCTTTCAGTATGATTCTGTCTTTTGCTATACCCACAGAAGAATTATTCTTACCACATCTGGTGGTGCTTCTTCCACTTAAAAGCTATAAAAGCAAACAAAAACTGGAGCAATTGTACACAGTGTATTTAAGCTATTTTTATAAAAGCTGATCTGAATAAGCAGCACAAAATACCTGTGTGTTCTTGTTTGTAAACATTTTTTAATCTTTACCTAAATATAAGACTTTGTCTCCCTGTTTAGTTTTGTTTTCTTTCCTCCTGCACTCTGATTCAGTCCCCTCACGTAAGTCTTTTCTTTCTACTAATTTGCCTCTACTGTTAATTTTCATATGTGGCCCAGGTGCCTTTGGCCAGAGAGGAAACAGATTTGCAGAACAGATCAGAAAGGAGTCCCAGTAGCTTTATAAAGTCTGAGAATCCATCTGAGTGTTGTACATATCTGAAAAGAAAGTGTTTCTAGTATTAGTGCTGAGGAATGTCCACTTGTGGGCTTTGCTAATACCGTACAATGTCTTCTAGAGAGGGCTTGGCTGCTGCAGAAACCACTAGGGACAGAATACTGAGCAGAGGTGTTTGTTCATGTTCATACCCCTGAAACTGGAGTTTTGGTGTGGTTTTTTTCCCCCTTTTTTTTTTTTTGTTTGTTTGTTTTGTTGGTTGTTTGTTGGTTGTGGTTTTGGTTTTTTTTGGTTTGTTTCTTTTTTTGGTTTGGTTTTGTTTTCCCCTGTGCCATTTCTTCAGCTCAAATCTGTCTGTGTGCATGACTACACAAACAGAAAAGAAAAAAAATCTAGATATTTTTAAAGCTACCAGAGGTACTGCTACACAAGAAATTAGTGTGACTCTCTGACCTTCTTCAGTTTCCTAAATACTTTTGTTTTTACATATCTCTAGTAACTGTTTTCCTGTTTTAAAGCCGTCCTAAACCGTGGCACTTGAAAGTTTGTGTTGCTTTTGAACGGGCATCATCAGTTCCTGAATTTACCAGTTTGTTACCACTCAGCTTCTGGGAAAAATTGTATTTTGTTGGTTCTGTCAGAACCCTGTTGGTCCACTTTTTGGGTACAAAGGGTAGATCATGTTCAGAGGTGTATATATATATATATATACTCATAATTTGTCCTGTTGCTTTGTGCATGGGACTTCTAAAAAAATACTTGTGTGCTTATAGAATTCAAAATAAAAAGTAACTATATTCTGTCTTCCTGTATGTCTTTCTAATGTTTTTGGTTTTTTGTGGTTTTTTTTTTGCTTCTGCCTCTCCTCCTTAGTGGCCTCTCCTGGCATTTGCTGTGGTTTCCTTTAGCCCTGTTAGCCCGTGGCTCGTATGGTGGGTGTTGGCAGCTTGGTGGGATTTTATTGTATTCATTCATTCGCTATATTTGGTTTCTGGGCATGTTTCTCCACAGGACCCCTCAAGAAGGAATTCTGCCCCGTGCTGGAGGAACACAAACCTGCACCTCAAAATGTTTTAAAGCAAGACCCGGTAAGAGTCCTGGTGGCAGTGAGACGCCAAACTGATGTGGCTGAGCTGTGACAAAGCCTCCTCTAGTGGTGCTGTGGCTGACCCCTTGCTGTAATTATTCTGCTGTGCCTTTAGGAAGTGGACCAGGATAAGAAAAAGAACAAAGAGCAGGGTGAGGAAGCACCAGCTGTGGCTCCCAGTAGGAAAGGTAAGAGGATTTTGCTGAACACGCTCACATCACCCACTGGGGCACAAGTCTTGGTCACCTGAGCTGTGTAGAGAGGGGCAGGGAGCTGCCTGTCCCACACCAAATGTTACAAGGGGGGGTTGTTTTAAGGAGTAGTGACTGCAGTTGGAGGTCAAAATGGATTAGCAGTGGAGAGAAGGACAGTGGTGTCATGCAGAATCTGATGTCTGCAGATACTGGTCCAACCGGCCCTGTGTTCCTCTAGACAGCAGGGAAAAATTCTTAGGAGCTGCAAAGGAGTTGGGATGTTTGAAACAGTTCTGGCGCAGCTGCTCTCCCCAAAGATTTGTAAAGCAGCATCTCTGTGTTATGTACAATACAGATAAGCAGGATGTTGTTTTTACTTTGACATCTCCACTCGTCTAGTCCCCTCACCTCTTGCCTTTGGAGCCCACTCAAAGCTACTGACTTTGCGTGTCATGTAAAATCCTCAAGCCAAAACATGTAATTAACCATTTCTCTGCTAATAAGATGCCAGTTGAATCCATCTAAACAAGTAACTTTTGGGGCTTGGTACAAGTGGCAGAGCTGGGCTGTCTCACACCCAAAATACCCCGAGTTGCTTTTATTGGCAAGAGCTGAACACTGGAAATATTTCTCAGCGGCTTCTGTTGTTGAAACTCAAAAGACTTTCGCAGGTTGGTTTGGGGAGGTCGTTTTTCAACTTTTGTCTGAAAGATTTTTGGATATTTTTTTTTTTTTATCTCTTGTCAGGGAGTTCTCCCACTGCAGGTGGCATTAAAGGAGATAAAACGAAGCAAAATGAGCCGTAAGTGTTTTGACTGTGAGTGATCAGCTGCAGGTATGAATTTAAAGCTGCAGTGTGTCACATGATTCTTCTTCTTATCCTACAGTGAATCCCCTAGTGAGAAGGAAGTGGAGGTAAGTCTCAACTGCTTGTATCCTTAAGTATTGTGTGCAAGAGAAAGATCTTGTAGATAAGCCCCGATTAATATCTTGTCCTAAGTAAAAGAATGGTGCTGAGTAGCCTAAATTGGATGTGTATTTCTACATGTTAGCTTCTGAAATCTGCCTTTTCAAGCCTAATGGAAATTTTGCAAGGGATGGGGAAAAGGTGGAAATCTATAAAACTGAACCTAGTCACCACTGTAACATTTGTTTGCAAGCTTGAAGGAGCGTAGCTGTGACCTCCTCCCAAGCAGAATGTGCTGATTTTAGAGAGTTATGTCAAAAGGCACAGATGGCACACTCTGTGCTGCCAGGATGTCACCTATTCTGGCTGCAGAACGTTCTCCCCATCACTACAGATGGGAAGACTTGCTTTGGGGAAGCAGGCCATGTTCACTTACCCTTCTGTACCTCTTCTATAACTTCCTTCTTGGGGTATAGTCCCAAATGTCACATCAGTGTCCAAGTCTACTTAAAAAAAACCTTCTACATCACTTGGATTATCCTGAAATCTTCTCCTCTCCCCCCAACAGGCTGAATTTCTGAGGTTGTCTTTAGGTTTTAAATGTGACTTGTTTACCTTGGACAAGAGGGTGAGGCTCGAAGAAAGGTCCCGAGACTTGGCTGAAGAAAACTTGAAAAAGGAGATCACAAATGCTGTGAAGATGTTGGAGGTTGGTGTTGGCCAAGGCTGGGAGGGTGGATGGGGTGAACAGCTGTGAAAGTGCCTCTCTTAAACCAGCTCTTTTAAGGGGGTGTGTGATATAAGCCAATCTGAATGAAGTTTTTGAGCAGTGCAGTTGAAATATGAGAGATTATGAGGGGTAACCTTCACCTGAGTGGTTTGTGTGCTCAGTCAGGCAACAGGGAATTTCTCTGTAGCACAAACATCTGACCTGAACCCCTGTCTTCAGCTGGTTTTATGCTTGATAAGCTGAAGGCTCTGCCCACTGGAGTTCTGTGTCCAAATTACACCGACTGAGTATGTTGGATGCTGATCTTGTGGCTGTGTGGGCCCAAACAGAGCCCTCAGATGGGTTCACCCCTCCTTCTCTGCTGAGAACTCACACCTATTTTCTTGCCAATGTGCCTCTCAGGCTTTAGTTCCTTTGTGTGAAGAAGACAACCAAGCACAGGAGATCATTAAGAAGCTGCAGAAAAGCTTGCAGTTCCTCAGCCAGTATGCAGCCCGAGTGGCCAGCAGAGCAGAGATGTTGGGAGCCATCAATCAGGTAACCATTTCTGTGTAAAAAGTATTTTGTACAAAGTTTAAAAGCTTCTAGATGTAAAGGGGTGGTCGCATCTGTTTGCTGGGCTTCCGGATCCAGAAGTGGATTTGGGAATCTGATGTATGTAGAGTGTAACTGCAAAAAGAAATAAGGTCCTGATTTAAAAGAAAAACAAACAAAAAAAATTGTCAAAGATAGCCTTGAAGCTCTAATGCTGTTTCTGTGCCTTATGGGAAGGGCAGCTAATGAGCTAAACATGGGGAAATGTGCAAAAGACCTGCTCAAATTCTGGGTGTAATTGTGAATAATGCCACGGAGCAGCACGAAAACACAACTTGGCAATACCACCAAATGCGTGGTGGCAGCTTGAGACTGTAGATCAGAGAAAAGAGATGAGGAGGAGTTGTAAGAGCTTGGAAAAACTGAAGACTTCGTTATTTATTTTAGGATAAAAGGAATCAGTGGAGAAATTAAACCTAGGCATGTGCTGGGACACGGGTTGTAGTGAGACTTTGAAAGGGTGGATGAAAACAGGAGGATGCTGCTTCGGGGTGATACAAGATGAGAGCAGATGCTGAAGGAGGGAAATTTCCAAACATGATGCACTTCCTCAGAGCTGTTTCCTTTTCCTTCTGCTGTTGCCCTTGCCTTGTTAGGAGAGCCGGGTCAGCAAGGCCGTGGAAGTAATGATCCAACATGTGGAAAACCTGAAGCGCATGTATGCGAAGGAACACGCGGAACTCGAGGAGCTGAAACAGGTCCTGCTCCAGAACGAGAGATCCTTCAGCTCCCTGGGAGACAGAGGTAACTAGAAAAAGAGCCCTTTTTAGCACCTGCCAGAGAGACCCTTATAGGTAAAGCTTAGATGAAGGGGAAATAGCAATTTATTAGTGGTATTAAAAGCAACTCCCTGAGATCAGACTTGTAAACTGTGATGGATCTTGGAGTGTGTGTGTGGGACCACTGCAAGTACACAGGAACTACATGTATTGGTGATAATCTTATTCCTTGTGAGCAGTAAATTTGGGTGCTGGTTCACGCTGGAGCATTTGCAGGAGCTTTTTCTAGGCAGCTGAGCTTTGGCTGCTCTCTGCAGATGCTTCTTGCCCTTTTCTAAACACGAATTACAGGCTCCTTAAGAGCAGGGGGCCTGAATTTCCCCCTCTAAGCAGGTGACACAGCAGTCAGGTTTTCACATGGTGCTGTGCACTTGTGGGTTTGTCAGTATTAAGCAGTATTAAGGGAAGTTTTAAATTCTGAAAAATAGGATGTGTCTTTTTTAAAAACCAAAAGGGCAGTCTCTCACACACCAGTAAAATCCTGGCAGGAGCCTTCTGAATCACAGGCTATTCTGTTCTGACTGTAAAAGATAGTCCTGTAACAGGACACTGCCTTGATAATATAATTGATGATAGTGACAGATACTGATGCTTGCAGAGGATGTGCGATGTGTGGATATTAAGAACTTATTTAATGAATTAGACAGCTTTTTTCCTGAGATCTCATTTCTGCTTTCTGAAAGTGCTCTTGTATACCCTTGGCTTAAAGAAACACTGCAAAAAGTCAGACCTTCCGCTGAAAATAGAGCTCAAACTGTGTTCCTCTAAGCCTGTTCTGATGTTTGATCTCTTCACAGATGAATCTACAAATAAAAAGCTACCGAGTCCTTTTAACTTTAAGGTACAGCCTTACACGAAATGCCAAGTTTTTCAGTGCTGTGTACGTGTGTCTTCCTTTGCTCTGTCATGTGCTGGTGCTCTGCTGCACGCTTGGCTTGCTGGTTTTCTGTCACAAATACAGGCTGATGTCATCAAACTTGAGGATCTACTTTTCAGACATCCCACCAACCTTCTAAGTCCCACATAGAAGATGAAATGGTCGGGCTCTCAGTGATTAAGAAATACTGTTCATGTAGGGTTCTCCCACTGGGGTTAAAAAAAGGTTTAGCACAGAAATATGAAAAAAAAATAGATGGGAGCGATTCAAATTGATTATAGGAATTCTTGTGAGCAGCATTAGGGCAATTTAGGCACGTTCTGTTTTGCTGGGAGCTGAGTAACCAGCCCCACTCAGGAATTAAAAACTTAATGGTGCTTTAAAGAATGATTTTGCCTGCACTTGTGATTTGGTTCTTTGTGTGTCACTTCAAGCCAAGTACCAACACCTATTTTTTTAATACAGTCTGCATAAAAACAGTTGGTGTTTTATGTGCTCAGTGAGTAATCCAATGGTTCCTTGGTAAGAGCCAGTAATGCCTCTTATTTGTGTAGCCATCGTCAGCCCTGAGGAGAGTTAGCATTGCAACAGTGCCCAGGAGTGCTGGGAATGCAGGGATTGGGTTGCCACTGGTAAGTAGGGGGTTCCCAAAGGGATGGGGAGGTGCTTGATCTTCTCAAAGCTGGCTGGGCTGAAGCGTGACGATGACAGCGCAGTCAGTGTGCCAAACTTCTTCTCCAGGCCCAACTCCACGACCCCGACGGAGACGAACGGAGCGAGAGGTTCAACAGGAGATCAAGCAGTTGGTAAATTCCTTTGGGCTTGTCTTTGTAAAGGGTGAAATATATCTTTTCTTTTTCATCTCTTAACTGTGCCTGTAGTAAACAGCTTATGGGGCATCTCGAGGTATAAAAATGTCTATGCTACGCCTTTCACATTAGCTTTAGGTGCCACAGCAGGTAAATGAGCCTTCAGGACTAAATGTTACAGCTGCTCTCTTTTATTTTATCTATTTTTTTTTATTAAGCATTGGAAACTTTAAAAAAAGAAAGCGAACTCTAAGTATCAGCCATTGATGGATCTGGGTTTTGTTTGTTTGGGTTTGTTTTGGTTTGATTTTTTTCCAATAATCATAATTTCAGGCAACTAATTTCGAAAGCTATTTGTCTAAGGCCTACCTCAATGAGTAGCAGGCTGCTAAGTTTCTAACTTCCTGCAATTTCCTGGGGAAATTCAGGCAAATTTGTTTAAAATGTGCCAGGGGGAAACTAGGGGCGAAGCAAAACGAGAAGCGTCCTTCGCTGCAGCGGTTCCTCAGCACCTACTCCTGGGCAGAGTATGAAGAGGAGCACTCTGCAACGAAGTAAGTCCAACAGCAGCCTCCTCAGGGACGTGTGAGCAGGGGGGGTTGGTTTGTTTCGAATGAACTTTGATGATCAGGGCTATAAAATCCAGCTATTGTGAATTTAGCTCGGTGGCAGAGCTCTGGAGCTGTTGGTTCTTGCCTACAGAAATGAGCAGTCAGAGTCTCCTGCTGAAGCACAGGAACAACCCACCAGGAAGGAAAGTGTCTCTGAGAAAGGAAAATATTCATCAAAATGGACCCTGGAGTCAGTGTAAGTTGTTGGGTTTTTTTTAATGAGTTAATGTTCGTGTGGAAGAGGGAAGCAAAGCTGGAGCTGTGGTCGGGTTGTTAATACTCACTTAAACCAACTGTGAGGTTACCTTGGGTGCCAGAGACTCGCCCCTCCAGGAATTCGTTCTTAATCCTAAATGCTGAGGGAAAGAGAAGCCTCATGCAATAATCTGACCTCTTCTGGTTACTCTGTGGGAGCTGTTGCAGCTCAGCTACTTGGTGTAATCTTGTAAAAATGACTAAGGGTGACACAAGCAGTTATCCAGACTAACTCCAGACCATCCCAGTTAATGCTGTCCACGTATCCCTGGGAAGCCCCTGCCTTACAGAAAAGGGGGCTTATTGCCTCTGCAGGGGAGAATAAAACCATTTATTCCATATGAACACAGAATGTTAAACCTCCCCTGGAAGCATTCCTGATCGAGGGAGAGACACAACAGTTATGCCAGTGTGTGAAACCAAGACAGCAAGGACAAACATATATTATTTTCAATTGTTCCATAAAGGATGGAGGTACCCAATGTCACGAGGATTTGGATAGTCAGGGAGGGTTAAGACTTTTCTCCTAACCTCAGGGAAGGCACCAGAGCCACAGAAAACAAAAGAAGGCCAGAACTTTTAGCAAGATTTGTTGATGATCTTGCAAGGCAGCTTTCGTGAATCCCCTTCAGAAATAGTGTGTGGTCCAGGGAACAGGGGTGGACTTGTTATCTGGGTGAGCCATCTAAAACTCGCTTTCCTGAGGGCTGTATTTTAAACCCAGAACACAACCTACAGTACCGACCTTGTCACTCTTGATAATCAAAAGATCTCTGTTTGTGGGATCTGATTGAGGGTTTTTTTTTGAGGTGGGGTGGGAAGAGCTTCCAAGTTGTGAGGGAAAACCGTTCTGCCCTTACTCTCCTGCACAGGTACAACTTGATGTCGTCGTGGGCGTCCCACTTCAAGGCTTCCTTTTCCAACGCCAACAAAACCCTCTGGGTCTCCGTCTCCATCCTGGTGCTCCTGGCTGCCCTCACGAGCTTCCTCACGGGGCTGTCCCTCCAGAGACCTGCAGATGCAGCACCTGTAGGAACTGGGGACTCCTGGACATCACTGCAGCAGCTGCTGTGGCCCTACACAAGGCTCCAACACAACGGGCCTCCCCCGGTATAACCAAGGCTCTGACTCCTTGTAGTTGTGCTTCCAAGTTACTTTCCAAGAAGCTGAGATAGTTTATTTAAGGTTACACATTTGGATTTGTTTTTGTTGGGTTGTGGGTATTTTTTTTTTTTCCTCTAAAGCATGACTTGAAATGAAAATGTGTATATATATATATATATTTCCCCCCCTATTCTGACAAAAGTCATCTTTACCAGTAGCTAAGAGGGTCTCAGTTCTGTTCAGGTTTACAATTTGAAAGCAGCTAACAATAAACACGACTAAGTGGTCCTAGCCACAAGAGAATAAAGAACTTATTTTGCCTGAACAAAGAGAAAATTGTTTGCATTTTAGTCACTGGAGCTGTTTCAATGATTTGAACAGAGTAGGGTTCTAGACTTGAAATGTAACTTTACTGAGAACTTTTGATAATAAAGTTTTAAAAGAAAACGTACAGTATTTAAGAGTATGTTAAAACCCTTGTAGTAAGGAGTAGCTGATACACAACATCAACAAACAGGCAGCTGGCTCCTTCCACTTTATCCATTGCTGCTCTGCTGGCAAAATCCTTAAGGAGATGGTAGAGTGTGGAGTGAAATTCAGAATCTTCTTCTATCTCTTCTGAAAAAGCTTCACTGGTTTCACTGATTTTGAGCTTTTGTGCTTTCTGACCGTTAAACATGTAAAGAGACCAGTTGTTGTCTTGGACAGAATCTGCTTCAAGATGCTCCCTTACCTATTGCAAGAAAAAAATGCACTGTAAGAGGAAGCCTGTGCCACTGACAGAGGATAAATTCTGGTGTGAGATTCTAAATTCTTGTGAGTATAATACAGAAACAAACCCCCTAAGGCAATATTAATATCAGCTCTCTGTGCCTAAGAGCCCACTGTGTACCAGGTGCTCTATCAACACTGAAATCTTCCATCGAGTTTGACTCTAAACTCCAAGGTTTGGGGCACTCCAGCTGCTGTTCCTGACTCCTAGCCTAGCTAGGTGCAACAGGCATCATTTATTTTAGTTTTTACTCCTGAGACCAAGTACTGGGCTAAATATTTGTGTGTCGTGCATTTAACTTGAGAGCCAGAAAGTTGCTCAAGGTTTCATCAGTATGGTGTGTTCTCTATCTACAGCCACAACTGGGAGTATCTGCCTGTCAGGGAGAAGCTTTAACCATGTTTTAGTTTACAGGTGGAAACAAATCAGCACCTAAGTTGCTTATCCCCTCCTTTGCAGCAGGGAGTAAATGAAATCAGACTAAATCCACAAACCTTGAACACCACGTGCTCTGGACCTGCTGCTCTGTTCCACCTGCTCGATGCAAAAGCAAATGCAGATGCAACCAGAGCCAGCTGTTGACAGGCCTTAACTTCTGCCAGGGCAGCCTGGAATGCAAAAATACAAGGTGTTTTGTTTTTTCCATCTCAGGGAAGGGGACTGGCTGTGTTATACAAATGTAAGGAAAAGCTTGCTTCAAGCAGAACACACATATGTTCTGGACTGCAGGTCTTCCTGCAACAAAGGGTGAAAAGGAAGTAAAAAAGGGGGTGATGAAAACCACCAGGAAAGGCCTTCACTGTTGCACTCACCTTCCTGGTCACAGGGACATAGTTGTGAGAACAGTCTCCTGGGAAGATGTTCACACCGGCTCTTTTCAGAGCTGCTCTGAGGGCAAGTGGACTCATCCATTTTCCTGTGATGCTGGAAAGCACATCCTCCTCCTCCTCCACCACTACTGAAGACAACATGCACTGATTACCCTGTTGTGCGAAGCAGTGAAAACAGCTTACAGGGCATGGAAGTCACTCACTGCTTTAGGCATCAAACAGTGCCATCTTTGCTGTTCTGGGAATTATATATATTATCTGCTACTCTGGGCTGGGAAATTTCATTTACATGTCCTGAAGAAAGCCACTCTTCTGCAGGAATTCAGAAAATACACAGCTGTACTTTTTTCATCCTTTCTTCCAAATCATGATTTACACATTAATGAACATATATGCACAGTCATGTGTAACTTGAACCTTTAGAAGGAACGAGTAGCATTAATAGCCTGTTTAAAATGCTTTTCCTTCTCTGGATATAGCTGGGAGAAAAAAGGAATGATTTTCAAGTCTCTACCTGCTGAAAGTCTTGAATACAGCAAGGCAGAATCCACAATAAAGCATTTACTAGAACTTTGCAGAGCAATCATACATATTTTTCCTTCTGACCAGCTCATAGAAAATAACTGAGATTTAAATAACTATGACAGTGCTTGGAAAGGATCCTCCCTCCTTTTCACTGGCACAGAGAGAGATTCAAATTGGGTCTTGTGGAAGCATCTAAAATTCTTAATAAAGGACACTTTAATAATTAGGGTTTGTCTTTTTTTTTTTTTTTTAAATCTACCAATGTTTGATTTTAAAAATTATTTACATTACCTTGATTTGTATCTGAATTGTTGCCAAGCAGGTAGTAACTACAAGGAGAGCTTCATCCACCCCAGTGGGTTGCAATTCCCATGCTTTATAGGGCATGTTGAGATGAGCATCCTGGAGAAGTGCTACTGTATAAAAGCCACCCATCTCAAAGGTGATGCTCTGTCCTCCTGCTTCATACTTTATGTTGCTGATGCCATCAGTTCTCCACTGCTGGGCTGTACAAAAAGGATGTAAAAATACAAGGATGGACATGGAAAGTTTCTGCTAGGGATATGTGCTGGGGAATAACTGGTAAAGACACCCCAGGTTCACTAATATTCACTCACAGTTAAAATATCAGGCACAAAATAAAGATAATTATTTTAAGGCAAAAAATCCCCTCCTTTTAATTGTCTTTAAGTACAAGATTGGGCTAATTTTGATAGGAAAGCTCCTCAATTTCAATAGAAAAGAAAATCTAACCCTAAAGTAACTGTCACTTCTTACCTGTTAAACAGCAGCCCAAGAGATCATTTTCAAGAGTGATTTTAAACATCTAAACATTTTAATAAGTTCTACTCTCTCTCTCATGAATGTAAAGCCAAAGGGACACTGTATTTATCTAATAACTAGAATATCAGAGTTGGGTTTTTTTAATATATACATTTCATATTGTAACAATATTAACACATGTAGGTAGGAGCTAGTTTGGCTCAATGTGGACTTTACCTCAACAAAACTTGATTTATGGTAGGCAGTTGTACTGCTGCCCATTAAATGCTGTGTATTTTTTTTCCTTTTATATTAAAAAGCTACAGTAAAAAGCCTCAACAAAGCAATCCATTATTAGATATGCTGCAGAAGCAGAACAGAATTAAAAAAACAACTCAAAACAAACCAAATAAAATAACACTGACGTCCCCAAATCAATTAACACTGAAGTGCCCAAATTATTTCTGGGCTCTGAATTGACAACAATTAAACTCAGGTATAAATTTCATTATTCAAACTTGAAATGAATCTGCGTTCTAAGTTCCTACCTTCAGGATCCCATCGGGCGACCACAGGA
>JAYRBT010000042.1:58363264-58388318 GCA_036023395.1 Myiotriccus ornatus | reverse complement strand
AAATTTCATTATTCAAACTTGAAATGAATCTGCGTTCTAAGTTCCTACCTTCAGGATCCCATCGGGCGACCACAGGACTGTCAAAATACACCACATTGTCAGGCAGCCTGAGGGTTATTTGGATTACTGATTCTGTGGCATCCTCAGCCTCCTCTGGGGAATAGGGATACACCTCCAATCCAGCATCAACTAACTTTGGCAAGATGGGAAAAAGGCACATATTTTTATTAGAAAATGCAGCAGCCTAATTTTTTTTTTTCTTGTAAAAGTCCCATTAGGGCAATGCCATACAGTGGGCACAATCCTTTTTCAACAGATCCACGGTCTAAAAAAACCCAAGAGCACCTGAGAGGCAAAAGCAGGTTTAATTCTGCTCTGTCCCCATGGTGTCCAAGGGAAGGAGAGGGCACAGTGAGTGGCAAGGCAGGTCTGTGTGCCTGGCTGGGAATGAGGAGCCCAGAGTCTTATCTACCCCCAGTCCTGCTTCCTTAGTTTGAGTGGGAATTGCAGCACTGCACCAGGCTCCAGCAGTGGAAAACTAGAACACAGTGACTACAATCCCCATTTATCTTGCAGAGCCTGGCACTGAACTGGCAGTAATTTTGTTTCCAGCCTGCTTTTAGGTCCTACCTGTCCCATAGGGAAAAACTAAGGACTTCTCTGCTTGCTTTTCCTTTGGCCCAGAGCGTTTTCCAGCACGTGGATCTGTGCTGGCCGTGCTGATGAGCCGCTGACTGAGCACGCAGTGACCACACAGGTGCCCCTCAGCTGCTCCAAAAGTTGGCCGAGTGTAACCGGAAAATTATCTGATAAACTAGAGCGGGGACAGCTTTCCAGGGATGACAGAGAAGAGGCCTGCAGAGGGTGTAACCCCTTCCCTCGCTCACCTCCACCATGGTCCAGTCATTGACTTCCACCACCTGAGGCGGGAGCTGCAGGGCATCGATGTGGAACACACCACCCACCGGCACGAACCGCTGCAAATCAACCCACTCTGCAGCTGCTGCCGCCTCTTCTTTGTCTCCTGTCTCCTCCTGCTCCAGTGGATCCCCTTCTTAAAAAAAAAACACCAAAAAATAACCGAACAACACGGTGCTCATCTAACAGATGCTGAAATTTCCCACCTCTATTTGCTTGTCACTTGGAGAGCTTCACACCCTGCAGCGTTTCAGCCCCACCTGCTGGTGTTCAACAGAGTTTTAAGAAATAAATAAAATACAGGGGGAAAAAAAAAGCACTTCTTGTCTTGGAACAGAGCTTTTTAACAGATTACTCTCTGCCCTGAATCTGTGGCCAGTTCAAAATGCTTCATATACGGATTTTACTGACAAAACAAACAAGTCTCATCGTTAACCACAGAAGAATTTCCCAGTGGATTCTGGACAGGTTTAGTAAGATTGCATTGATATGAAAAGAAATCAGGCAAAAAAAAAAAAATTCACCTTTACTGGTGATTTTTTGAGTGACCTCAAAACACTCGTTTCACAACCAATACTTAAAAATAAAAATGAAGACCCAAAAGATGTGATAATTATGAACAGCAAGAGGGATTTACCATGAAACACAATTTTCAGACAACAGTCCTATTTTTCTATGCGTAATTACCTATATATTACATACATGTTTGAATTGAAGGCTTAAACTGATTTGAAAATGTTATTAAAAGGTATCAATGCCATGGACAAAAATGGCTTGAAGTATTTTCTTTAAAAAAAACCAACAAACAAACAACCCCACACAAAACATCACGTGGGATGCCACAGGAGGAGAGAGAAGTTACTGTTGACAGGGATCAAGAAAAAAAGTGTTCAATACTGTATAAAAACAGCTACTGTGTTATGAAATTTGCCTTGAGAGAGTGAGATCATATAAAAAAAGTGACAACTATCTATATAAAATGTCTTCAAGCTTTTAAAAAAAACCAAGTGAAAACGGCGTTAATTTTTATGTCAGATTTAGTTGCATTATGGAGAGGTTTTATTCTGCTGTGTTCACACACCACCATAATGTCCTTTTGCAGTTATTCTGAGCAGAACATTCACAGGAGGCAAAAAAACCATTTTACTACCAGCCCCAGTGGTAGTTTGCACTTTCACTTGCTTTTTAAAGATAATAATACAAAAGTATTTGTCTTCTAAACATAACTATTCATTGTCTCAAGTTTAATTTAACTTCCTAGGAATGGTTAAATCCACAGAACTGCAGTTCTCCCTCTTTCCCCTGTTGCTGCATTCCTGGTTTTTTAACCCTTGTTTACGTGGCTCCCTGTTTTCACTGAGTTTGTGATAGCTGAGTATCCTTCATCCTGAAAGCAGGGATGTTCAAAGCCTTATGGAAACAACACAGCAAATTCCTCCAAATGAAGCCCAAATCCTTTATATTCTCTGGAAAACCTCACTTGGGTGGTCTTTAGGGTCTAGTCAGACAACTGGTTCCTCAGCAGAAAACATTGCGGGGTGGGGTTTTGGTTTCTTCAAACAAGGAAAAGTCTGTAAAGTTGAGCTAAACGACACTAATAGTTTGCAGTTGTTTTATTTCAGTCAGTACTACAAGAAAACTCACTTATTAAACCAAAGGATGACACCACAAGCCAGAAGAAATTTCTAACTTATGTGGGACAGATAAACTGTTTTATGGCCTAGAATTGGGCCCTGTTTTAAGGAAGTGTATCAGCACAAATCCTGCTTTAAGCACACACTTAAGTGACACTCAGTAACACTCCACACTGCTCAAATGCCTACCATTATATCCACTTGAATCTTTCTTTTTGCTGAAAAAGTCAACCTCACCAGACAGCCTGGTAGATTCATACACATTGTATGTCTCACCCATAAACATATATATTACATATATCTACATAAACTTAATAAACATGTACACAAATATAAATAACAAATAAATGAAAATGAGTGTGGGGACAAACTCCATTTTCCTACCTGTCCTGTTATCTCTCTGCATTTAACAATCATTAATAGAAATGTCAACAGACCTCAGGTGTTATCAAAACATCAATACATTTATAAGCTTTGCTCCATTCACACAGAGATCCACATTGCAATGTTTCCGTATGTCACAGAATGGTTTGGGTTGGAAGGGACCTTAAGAGATCATCCAGTTCCACCCCCTGCCATGGGCAGGGACACCTTCCACTAGCCCAGATTGCTCAGAGCCCCATCCAACCTGGCCTTGGACACTTCCAGGGATGGGGCATCCCTGGGAAACCTGTGCCAGGGCCTCACCACCGTCACAGTAAACAATTTCTTCCTAATACATAAAATACTTAGCATAAGTACTTTTGTGATGCTGCACATAAAACCAAACCAAATACCTTGTGATGATCTGTCCAAGATTTCTGATTTCTTCTCGGTTTCCTCCTCTGTCTCATTTACATCCTCTGTGTTATTGCTGGTTTCTTTCAATGAGACAACACTCTTCTATATAAAAGGAAAAAGACATTTTTCCATTAGATAAATAAAGAAGAATAAAGAAGAGGATATCACCTCCTTCAAGGAGGCCCAAGGATACAGGGTACAACCCCTCCAGCAAGACTTGTGCCAATCTTGCTTCAGGGTCAAGATTTTCAGAGAAATTATTTCTACCTAGCTAGTTTTGATTAAAGGTACTCTCCAATTTGGCACTGGATATAGAAATAGAGATAAAGTAATTACTTCATTTCCACAGCAAATTCCCTCTTGAGCTCCTCTTGTACCCTACAAGCACTTGACACCTTTTTAGCAGTGTGTGGCACTCCAAAATTATGTTTATGCTGACTTTACAGCTGCCAGGGTGGCACAAAGGGAATGTAAGCCAAGGCTGAGTCCAAAGCCCTCCTGAAGCACTGCCAGAACCCCCACCTGCAGTTTTAGCCTGTGGTATTTATCTCCTTTCTCACAATGTGGGTTTAAGCAGAGGAATGTGGGGGAACTCAAAGCAGAGCCAGACAGGAGGATGCTGAGAAACATTACCCTGGATTTCCAGCCAAATTTCCAACCCAGATACGGATTCAGCCCTATCATAGTGGACTCTGGAAGCACAGGCACCTCCTGAATCCTGTGTGTCTGCCAGCAAGTGGGAAGAACACCCATCCCCTCAGCAAGGACAGAAGGTGAGAGAACTGAAGCCTCCAGAAGGAAGAGGAAAATTCACAACACTGGATTGAGAGAAAGACCTGGGAAATAAAAAGAGAAGAAATAAAAGGAAGGAGGTTAAAGAAAGGCTGAGAAAAATGTGGGTGAAAACTGTCAAAAGATTTGTCATACACAAAAAAAAAAAAAGAAAGAAAGAAAGAAAGGAACCAAGAATAGTAGGATTTCAAGCACTGATTCAGCACAAAGGTGCTGGGGACTGAAAAGGAGAAAACCCAAGATCATGAACGGGGGTTGATCCCTGTATGGGCCCTGTATGAGCCATTCACTTAAGAGCTGGACTTGATGATCCTTGTGGATCCCATCCAACCCAGAATATTCTGTGAAATCCAGAAAATTGCTCCAAACACACTAGGGCGGCATAAAATCTGATGTCTGACAGTTATTTCTGCAGAAATTTAAGACAGAGGGCACAAGTCATTTATCTGCAGGCCACAAATGATGCCCAAAGTGAAAAACCCAAACCCAGGAGGAAGAGTAGAAACCCAAGCAACCTCCATCGTACCTAAAGCCAACATTTAACATGGAAGAGTGCCAAGGAAGAGAACAGGCAGCCAGAAATAGTATTTGAAAAGCCCTCTAAGAGCAAAGGGTCAGCTAAGTACCTGCACAGCCAGCACCTGCTGAGCTCTGGATCCTATTCTGCATGCTGCAAAATTTCCTAAAATTGGATTTCTGGCAGGTTTTTATGGGGCTGTCAGCTTCTCAGAAGCAGAATCCATCTGTACATATGTGAGCGAGTCACGGAAATATCCAGAGAAGTGGCCACAGCACCAAGCCTGACAAAGTTCAAGAAGCTTTTGGATGACCCCGCCAGGCACAGGGTGTGACTCTTGGGGATGGGCCTGTGCAGGGCTAAGGGTTGGGCTCCATGATCCCTGTGGGTCCCTTCCAACTTGGCATATTCTGTGATCCTACAACAGCACCTGATGTTCCCTATGGCTTGATCCTACTCTTAAAACCACCAGCCAAATGCCAGCTCACCTTTGCCAACTGCACCAACCCTCCCTCTCTCTACCTTCTGTGCAACAGCCTTCGGTCATCCCCCTTTCCACTCCCTTGAGAACATCTGTGACAGTATTCACACAAGTTGCCTTTTTCTATAAAACCTTTAAGAATTTGACTCTCATGCCCAGGAGACAGTAGAAAGCTGTGACTGTGTCTCAAGTTAACAAGAGCCACGTACAAAACCCCGTGCTGAGGGTTTTTACCCACCTTTCTCCCAGCAGGACACGTTTCTTCTTCAGCAGGCACTCTGGGTTCTTCTGTGGCTTTCTTCTCCTCCTCTCCTGCTTCTTCTGCATTGTCTTTCGGATGCTCAGCTAGTTCTTTGCTCTCCAAGGCTTCCAGGTCTGGCAGACCCTGACACTGCAGCCAAAGTGGGGACACGTGGTCGTAACGAGTGTGCAAAATGCGAACGGCAGCGGCGTTCAGAACCAGGGACTTGGGAACATCAAAGCCGTGCTGGGCATCACTGAACACGTGAGTTTTGGACCTGGGAACAACAATGAAAAACCAAAACAGACCCTGGTAAGTAAGACTGGCAGCGCTTATTTTTGTATTTCTTCAGAAATACTCAGATCTGTTTTGAGATTTGTTGCACTGCCTAAGGAGCAGAGGGGGATGTCACGACTGACAGCTGTCTGTAAGACCCTCCCAGCCAAGCCATCGCTGCACTAAGGGGATCAGGAGCTGCCAAAATAATGTCTGGACAGGATGACAATGAGGCAGAAGGCAGCTTTTCTATATGGCACATTCCTGGTAAAGCTAATTTAAGAGGCAAACCCTACCTAGGTGAAGCCACCAGCCGTGTTACATCAGCCTCAACGCCTTCCAAAATAATCCAAATAATACCTATTTTTGGATAAGATCAGCTGGTCACAAGTTCTAAGAATCTTCTGGTGAAGCAACGTGCAGTTTTTAATTATTGGCTGAGCATCTGAAGTGCACCTCTGTGCTGAACAAAAGGCTTTAACACCACCCCAAATGGGCTCTTCCTGAAGGTCAGTCTGACACTGCCCAGCACTCAGCCTTCTAATTGCTTACAGCAACAGGGCCTGAGTCAAGGTAAAGCCCTTTTAGTAATTTATTCCTCGTATTTGTGCAGTGGAAACAGGTAGTCTGCTCAAAAATCTCATTTTGAAAAGGACACCCGTTAAATGGCAACCTAATAAAAAAACAAATCTCAGCTTCAGAGCCCACTCTGGAGCATCCCAGGCTCCAGAATCTTTTTCCTAACAGAGAACTGAGCACAAAGCACCAGTCACTGCTTTGCAAGCCACTGTAACAGCTTAGAAAATATTTGATGCATCAGCAAGGATCATCCCTTCCAGAGGAATTTCAACTCTCTGCACAAGTTTTTATTGTTTTTCTTCAAAATTTGTTCTGGCAGTTCTACAGCAGCATTTTAAGAAGCAAATTTAAATACGTACATGTATATAAAAAAGATCATGAAATTGGTTCTTGGTGTTTACTCAGCTTGGGTAGACCAGGCCAGGCCTCATTTCAGATTAAGAATTTCAGGGTGCTGTACCTTACTTTCTTCTTCAGATTGACCCAAACACAGAAAGTAACATTTCTATCCTTTATGACTGCCTGCATATTTCCAGTTTCAGAATCTTCATACATACTAGCTGTCTACAAAGAAAAAAAGCCAATTAAATAATATTTTCTTCTTATTTGTATCACTTTGATTTACTTATATTTACACTTGAATAAATAGAAAACCCCAAAACACGTAAGAATGAAAATACACCAGACCAAGCCCAGCTGTGCTGTGTTTATACTAAACCACAACAGTTATAAACTCAAATTTCTTTGCTAAAATTTGAACTATGTTCTTTTTGTCCATCTAACTTCACAAATTCTGTCAACCAATTATGGCTTCTTAAATTATTACCCTCGATGGCACTGCCTATCCCCCTTAATCATGTGCCCTCAAAAATACTCCTCAGGACAAGTAACGAAAAAAAGGTCCCAAAAAAAGACTTACTAAGCAACAATGGGCTCCTATCAGTCATTGCACAGATTATTTTACCATTTAATCAATATAAAACCTGTGAAATGATAATTACATTAGGTGTTTAATCCTAAACTCAGTAAAGGCAATCAAAAATTTCACATTTTTTAATTGGCAGAGGGTTTTGGCTATGAACATACAACTGGTTCACTATTTCCTTTAATCTTTCTCCTGTTTTTGTTTCCTCTGGCAATATTCTTTTGCTAAACATGCTTATGTATACATATATGATTAATATACTTGAAACAGCAAGATCACTACCTACTACCAGAAAAGTGACTCCTGAGCATATTTTCATTTTCTTACTTAAATAATCCTCACTCTTCCCAAGATCTTGGTTTAAAAAATATTTTAGTCACATGAACTTGTGTTAAAAAATGTGCACAAGGTAACCTTGTGACCTGCTTTTCGCATCTGCAATTTTTTTGGTAGAGTCAACTCATTTTCATTTAAATCAGTGAGGCAAAGCAGGGAACAAATTTCATACAGCAACCCCCTTGTTTCCCACACCTCCAAATCTCACCATAATTTAATCTTCAGTGACTTAATGACGAGAATTTCCGCTGTAAAGTTGGGATTTCCAGGAGTTCTGAAGAATTCCAAGCCCGGTGCGTGCCACACACGCGACTTGGAAACTCAGGTGCTAAATTTGGAAAGCCACGGACTCCACCTCTGGGACGGTTCAAGACTCAGACACGTGCACTGCCCACATCACGAACTCAAAGCAGTAAACCTCACTCACTTTCAGCAGGTGCTGTGTAGCTTCGTTGTACTTCTGATGAAGCAGATTCTGCAGTCCCACAATAGATTCCTGGTACTGGATTGCTGCTTTTGCTGTCATCTCACCCGGTGGGGTGTCCATTAAAAGGAGCTGCAACTTCTCAATTAGCTACAAGACATGACGTGTGGGAAAAGGATCTCTGTTTTGACACCACCCTTAACGTACTGTGTCTGTTCTGGCATAAAAAATGAGGCAAACTTGCTTCCTTTACACCAAAAAAAAAAATCTTAGTCACAGTCTTTTTCTGTTCTATCTCTAGGACATTGTGCTAAGGCAGCGTTTTTCAGATAGACAGTCAAAGTGCTGGAAATTCCAGGCTCAGGTGTATCCAATTCCTTCTTTCCTTAACCTGTGGGCTGGGAAATCTCAGCTTACAACCACAGATCATTTATTGACCCGGACTGGTCATACCATGAAGCCTTTTGATCCAAAATGAGTTTATTTTTGCAACCATATATTTTTCTGTAGCAATGATCTCAACTGCGAAACCCCAAATAAATAAATAAGCAGAAAGACATAGAGAAGTTACATTTTAATGTAATTATTATCAGAAAAATCCTTGCCAGGAGGAGTTATCAGCTGAAATTCTTGGAAAGGACTAGCACAGACAAAGGCAGGATGTGGAAGGTGCAAATTGTAGCACCTAACAGGGATTGTAGATAGGAAATACAGCTCAGAACCAAACCAGCCCAATAAAACCTGTATTACACATGGAACCTTCAGCCTCAAATTCTGGAAGACCCCATTGAACTTCCTGAAGAAGTCAGCATATAAAGTTATATAGTTATATATATAGTCATACTATAAAGTTAGCACAAAGGAAAACAAAACCCTAGAATTCTAAATTGAAATGAAAATGAACCCCTAAATTTACAGAGCAATTGCTTAAAATTGCTTCATGAGCCACCAACGGTTGGCAACCACCAATTTTGGGAAATCCTGCTCTTACATGGTATTTTTGCTGGCTCAGGTGTTACACAGTGGGGCTGTTGCCCACCAAAGCATTTATTTAGGACATGAGCTTTATGTGCTCTGGCCTCTAGGTTGTTTAAAATGGATGTTGGGATGCTGGAGCTCAGTGTAAGAAACACCGCACTCAGACCCCTGAAATTTGTATTTAATGTCAATAAACAACTTCTCGAGGGTGAACAATGAATCTGTAACGGAAAAAAAATGTCAAAACTGAAGGAAAACTTCGAGGTTTTGAAGGTTACAGCCACAAAAAAAAAAAAAAAAAAGGAAGAAAACAGTTAGAGGGAGGGGGCTGTTAGGGATATGCTGAGTTGAAACTCGACTACACCATTTTAACACTTACATTTAGCACCTGTTCCCCCTTCTCCATCACAAGCTGAACGTCCTCATCTTGATCTTCGCGCCACAGGCTCATGAAGGTGTTGATTTCCTGTGGTACAGTCGGGTCAGGAATTCCATCACAGCTGAGGTAATGCTCCCACTACCAAAAAAAACCCAAAAAACATGGAAAAGAGGATGCAGGCACGAGGTGCAAGGGACTATTGATATCACAGGAAAAAGGGGGGTTCTGGAAGACAGTTATAGTGACACACTCACACCTGAATGCATCTAAGTGGGATTCTAGCACCACCTGGCTTGACCCTATGCCAGCAAACAAATGGTTTACTTCGATATTAATGTGTTAAGATAGCTCTGCCCACCCAGCACCTGCTGCTTATGCTTATTTATCAAACTGGGTAGAGTTTGTCTACAAAAGCAATTAATTCAGCACAAATGAGGGGCTGAAAGAATAACTGGCTGAGAGCATAAACAAGGAAACAGTGCAGGGGGAAGAGGCAGATGGTTCTCAGGCCAGCCAACAGAACAGAAAATTCCTACACTGGCAACACTAAACCCAAGTTGAACCCTTACAGAAACCTCTGGGGGGAATGGGAAATCCTAGATTAGGGTTGTGGGGTTTTTTTAATAATTTTATTTCCAAATCAATTATTGTTCAGTCTTGTAAGTGGTGGAAAGAAAAAATTAGTGACAGACTAAACCCACTTAATGCTAAACATAAGCCTAACATTGGCTCATGGGATCAATTTATCACCTATAATGTAATTTTTTTCACCCATATAATAGGCTATTAAGGAATCATTGCCTCCCTGTTTGCTGTGAAGATTAATAACACCCTGTTACTGAAGATTGCATTACAAAGTAAAATGGATCTTTTAAAGCAAAAACATTTGTATAATTGCATTCCCAACCACTTCCACAAGCATTTCCACTGACTTCTAAGAAAGCAATAGTAGCTGAGTGCTGAGTGCCCTGGAAACTCCTGTATAAAAGACTGATCAGTCTTCTGTAATTAAAATATCTCATTTCCCTTTATTTTTTTTAACATCTTTGCACTTAAAAGAGAGCTTCACTTTCATCATCACATCCTTAAAAATAACAGCACTTGTTCTTTGAGGAAAAGGACAAATGCTATGATAGATTGTAAATATATCTGTTAATCTGAACTGAAATTCTACAGAAATCGATGTGGAAACTCAGCGTTTGATATTACGTATTTCTTTTGCCCTAAATATTGTTAAAAACAGACTAATACAAACCCTGGTGTTTCCCACAATCTACCAGTATTTTCTTAGAAGATTTATTTTAAAAACAGTAGTTCTATTTTGCCCTTACTTTTGAAAACAGAAAGGTTTAATGTTTCTCCTTCGAGGAAACACTTTCGGAATCATCCACAAGCAACAACTGGCAACAATCACAAGCTGTGATGGGGAAATGCCAATTGCACTTAAGGAAAAATGGTTATTTCATATAAAGAAAAATGAAAAAGTGGTAAAGCTGTCAAAGTGGCTGCTTGAAGATACTGTGGTATGTATGCCCAACCTTAAAATTTTCAAAACTCAACTGAGCACCTCAATAAAAACCTCAGAGTTTGTCCTGCTTGGTGCAGGAGGCTGAGCTACATGAATTTCAGAAGTGCTCTCCAACATGATTTATCCTATGATTCTAAATTTGCTCTGCAGAGGCTTTAAGGGGATTAAGTGATAAACAGGACAAAGAGAAAAATCCTTCTCTCCACAAGTCTATTTAACCTCATCTGGAGCCAAACTGACCAAACTGCACGTTATTGTTACTGAGTGACAGGTCAGCAAGATGGATTCACACAAGAGAAATGTTCTACTACCGTATTTCTACACCTTACTATTTAAAATTTAACTTTACAGGTACATAACACCATTGTGTGACAATTCAACCACCCCCCTAAACTGCAGATATTGAGTCTCAGCTGCATTTTCACGTTTCCAGCTCTGAAGTTCTGGCCAGTCTGTCTCCAAATGATGACCTGTGATATCCAGGAACCACTGGAACAAATGTCAATTGTCCCAAAATCTACAACAACTATTTAAGCCCTGGTAGAGCCTTTTTGGGAAAATATTTAAAAGTAGAATGAATTAAATAAATAGGAAAGAAAGGACAAGGGATTTTGGCAGGAAAGGTTACCTTTTCGTGTTCTCTATAATCCATTTTCCACTGCTGTGCAGACAGAAACTTCTGTTCCAGTGAATTAAGTTCTGCTAGTTCAGACTCCTTTTGTTCTTGGTACTGATAAAATATATATATATATCTATCTCAAACAGAGTTAAATATTTGGCTTAGGTCTTACAATTATTTTACATAAAGCAAACAAATATTTGGGATATTTAAATGATATATTACTTAAACAAATCCAAACACTGGTAACTTGGTTTTTTTTAATGAAACACTCAATTGGGAAGACTCTGGTAGTTTGCAATATGTTATTGTCATCACATTAGTTGCTGAGCTAAGACACACAATAAATATAATGTGTCATATCATTGTTAACCTGTCTCTTGAACAGCTTCCCTTCCACCATCCTAATGAGAGCTGCTAAAAAATGTAATCATATGTTGGAAAAATGTGTGCAAGATTATTTGATTTTTTTTTCCTTATAATTTCTATTATTTTAAGTTCATCTTCTCCCTAGGAGAAGAACATAATCTACGAAGTGCAAAAGGCATAGGCAAGAATGACTTTTTCTTAAAAAAAAAAAAAAAAAAAGAAATATTTGTTGTAAATGTCTTTTTTTCTTTGAAAACAGAAAAAATATTTAGATATTACCAGTCAGTTTTTGTTCTGAATTCCAGTCTTTTCAGAAAATTAAATATAAATAGTCTAATACACCCACACACATACACACACAAATCACTGTATCTGCCCAACATGTAACCAATTAAGGAATTTATACCAACACTTTCTTGCCACAGCTGTACCAAATATAATTATGGGGAACACAAAAAATACATTCCATTGAAAGCATAGTGGAAAGGGGGGGAAAAAAAGGGGCTTTTATTCAAACTGGTATATCACGTATCACAAAAGTTCATGTATTTAAATGCATCAAAACCAGGCAAGACTCTCTCACCTGTTTTTCTAAATCAAAGGAACACTAAGCCAAACATTTGCTTAGTGAAACAAAAAAATATCAGCATCATTTTCTTTGACTTTACATCAAAGTGTAAACACTTTACTGTGTTTCATCACTAATCCAGCTCAGCACCTCCTCAGTTTGTGGGATCTCATCTCCCAGTGCCTTGGCTGGATTTTAGGACTAATGTCAATCCGTGGAAGCTGGAAAATTTCCTCTATATTGTTCCCAACAGTAAGTCCAGGAGGAAATTAATTCCTACTCTCACACTAATGTGTTACAGACCTCATCTCAAGTTTAGAAACAGGATTAGCTTTTTTCAGTGAGTACATACTAACTTTTGCCTCCAGCCTTGCCATGTGCTCTCGTTGGAGTCTCTCCTTCTCAAGTCTTGCTGCTTCTTCTCGTTCAGCTTCATCTGAAGATGGGGAAATAGATAAGAGCATAACTATATTTTGCTTCATCAAAACAGGCAAGTGATTTTCTTATTAACTGTAAGGACAGAGCAACCTTCAACTGAGCAGCATGAATCTTTCGCACTACACAGAAATCTCCCACAGGTCAAATTAATTTGAATCACAGCACTAAAACACACTATCTATGGCACTGCCCCCCCAGCCTGTGATGATACAAGTAGAGACAAGACAAGGATCAACAAGCCCTCTTTTTCTCCCTCAGAAACAGCAGCATCAGGAGTGCTCTCCTGTTCCAGCTTCCATGGACCAGGTTCTTGATCCAAAGTCTGTGGTGAAACCAAGTGGTTTAGTTCCAAGTTACTCTTCTCCTTTCCTACAACCACTGGTTTCCTACAACTTCAACCTTCCGGCTGTTTGTTCACTGAAATCCTCCTCAGGATCAGCTACTCCCCATCCCAGCAGATCACTCTGCTGCCATAAGGACTAGACAGTTAGAGAGGATGTGAAAATTAAGATCGATTTCAACCTCTAAGCCTTCAGCCTAAGCGGGAACATCAATCCACAGGTTCCCTAACAGAGACCTGAACGTCCCCACCTACTTGGAAATCATGGCGAGGGTATCAGTGTTAACACTGAGGCGAGAGCAACAGCAGTTCCCAAACCTGCCTGAGCTGCTGCTCCCACCCACAAAAGGCTACTGGTGATTAGTAGTCATTAGCAGCAGTCACAGCACACCCAAGCCCCCACCAGGATGGATTAATGGCAAGTTAATTCTTCCCAAGTTCCTAACTAACTGCAGCAGAAATAACCAGAGGAGAGATGATTGCTCTGATGGGAAAGTGAGATGTGGCGTCAACCAACACAGAATTTGGCTCACACCAGAAAACAGAGAGGACCCACCGGTGTTTGTGGAACAGAAATATCAATTCACACGTAGCTCAAGAAATGACTTCCTGCACGTTTCTTTAAAATAAATGACTTGCCCATCTCATTCCCCATAAATGAAGTGCACAGTACCTCCCTCATTCAGCTTCCCTTCCTCTTCTTTCTTTGCAGCTTTTTTGCCACCGGGCTTAATGTTTGCAGTAAATTAAAAGAAAAAAAATGTCAAGGGTTATTTTAATACATTTTGAGAAGTGTATAACTCTATAAATTTGCCCTTCTAATGTGATCCCTGAATTAATATTTTAGAGTCCCCACACAGTGAATGAAACCCCCCAGAATGGCAATAAACATCCTGGACTCCATTTTATTCTCATTTTCATGATGCAATATATGTTCTTGCAATTAATATATTATTCTATGCTAGACATACCCAAACATTACCACAACAGGAGAACATTGTTTTTAATGTAGAAATTGAGTAACAGGTAGATTGGCTAAGAAAGTAGATGTTATAACTTCAAATATCTTAGGAAATACTGGGAAATGTATTTTGGGGCATTGCAAGATGCATTTAGAAGCATCTAATTCAAAAGACAAGTAACAAAGAGTTCTCTTTTCTGTTATAAAACCCTCACTGCAACTCCACACAGTCCACTATTCAACCTCTGGCCTAATCCTAGAAATTTGGATTTCTCAGAAATCGGTATTATCAGTTCTTTGAGGTCTGGGTATATAGTTTATAAAAATAAAAGACAAGGTAAATACCATGCAAAATCTACTGTCACGTAACAGATGAACCAAAACAGAACATTGACTTTTGTCCTGTAACTCACAGCATTCACAGATTTCTTACGGATGATACACATAAAAATGTGATAACTGGATCCAAACTGCAAAATTAATTCACAGACAACATTATTGTTCACGAGTGGGGCAAATAAAGCCATTTTTTTGACACATGAGGAAACAAAACACGATATTCTGCATTGTTCCCTCTACATGCTGGAGCCTAAGGGTGACAGCAGCCTAAACTCAAGTTGAAAGGCAAGGTATTGATGAAAAAAAAATACACCAAGAAAATACATCCTGAACCTTTTTCACGCATAAAGCGTGTTACAAACGCTGTTATTTCAGATTATTATTCAGATTTCAGATATAAATAACCACGTGGAAAGCTCTTCACTTTACACTACTGTGCATGGCAGTAAATACATAGATAAGAGTGACTTTGAATACAGAGCTTATCACGAAGCTGGAACACAACCAATGGTACCAATTTAGTGCCAACAACACACACATACCCACCAGAGTTTGGGGGCATCTTACCACATTTGTTACCAAAGCATTTCTTTGCAAAATTATCCTGAAACAGAATCAGTTAAACCCCACAGTTCTACCCATTAAGATTTCAGGGAAGAATCAGGGTTTTTTCACTTAAACAAACAAACAAATCTTTGATGACTTTAAGTGAAAAAGGAAATTTGCTTGTTTCAGTTACCAGTAGCCAATTTTTACTCCATTTCTTTTGACATTCTTATAACAACATAACACTGACAAGACTGAGATGCGCAGTTGGGGAGGGGTGGGGGATGGATAAATTCATTATTATCAAATTAAGAATAATCCATGGGATGAATTTATACAATCCAGTTCCTCCTTCAAATTCAATTAACCCTGAACAACTGTCTCAGGGGGCAGAAAAAAAAAGTCAGATTAAAAAAATAAATGCAACAGTGAACTAGAGCATGTTTCTGCCTACCTACCTTTTTTTTCGATTTTGGACCCTAAAAGATCGGGGGGGAAACAAAAAAGGAAAAGCGAACGTCAGAGAACAGGGTATCAACTGTAAAAGAATAATTAGAAAATACAACTATTCAATAAAATTAGATTAGGTTAACTACTGAAAAACTGCAATGACAGTAACTCCAATACTGCAGAATATCAGCCACCGACACAGAACTACAGACCATCGTAATTTATCAGGCTAAATTACCCCTATGCTTAAGGAAGCGTATTTACTTATTCCCACTGTTAAAAAACTGATGCACGCGAAATACGTATTTTAGTGTAGGACACAGTTTAGTAAAATGTTTTTTCCAGTGTTTTCTGAATTCATCGAGTGACGCCGTGTGCTGATTCAAACAACACTAAGCTGTAACACTGAATTTCAGAGACACCACCGCGTTCTCTGCCGTCGGCTGGGGAACCGCACCCGGAGGAACGCAGTCCGGGCGCTGCCCCGAACCACCACAAGGCAACGAGAGCAGCTCCCGGAGAGCCGCACATCCAGCAGCAAAATCACTTCCTCACCAATTTAACCCTTCCCGTGCAGCGCCCGAACACGGCCCCGTGGATCCGCGGGGCCATTCTTCACCCACGCGGGGACACAAAAAAAGGAGCCAAGGGACGGGCTTTGTCACCGTGGAGCGGCTGCGGCGACAAAGCCCGAGCTCCCCCCCCTCCCTCCCAGCCGGGTTTCACGCCGGGAATCCACAGCAAACCGCGGCAATGGGACTGGGGATGGCAGGAAAAACAAGTGGGTTTTTTCAGTCTTAAATCCTTCCCCCCCCCCATATACTTTCAGATATATATTCTTCCATGTACTTCAGATGATGAGCAGCACTCCGGTCCAAGGGCTGACCCACCCCACCACCGCCTCCTCCTCCTCCTCCTTCCTCATTCCCACCACCGTCCCGTCTCTCCCCGTGCCCTCCGCACCATGAGGCGGTGCCCGGTTCCCGGGGGATGCCGCCCCAATCCTGGGATCCCCCTCGGGTCGCCGGCTCCCCCGGCCCCGGGATCTCCGCCGGCAGCTCCGCCCCCGGCCCATGCGCAGCGCGGCCGGCCCCGCCTGACGCGGCCTGGCGGCGGCTCCGGCTGCGACCCTGGACCGGCCTTCCCGGGATCGCCGTGGGACCTGGCCCGGCCTGCCCGGCATCGCCGTGGGACCCTGGCCCGGCCTTCCCGGCGTCGCCGTGGGACCTGGCCCGGCCTTCCCGGCATCGCGGTGGGAACCGGGAACGGCTCCGGGGGCAGCGGGGCGGGAGGCGCCGGGATCGCGGGCACAGCGAAGGGGGAGGCGGCGGCCCCCGGATACGGGGCCCGGGGTGGGGGGGCGCCCAGAGCTGGGCTGGAATCCAGGAATCCAGGTCGTTTGTGGTTTGGTTTGGGATCCCTGGAAGTGTCCAAGGCCGGGCTGGATGGGGCTCTGAGCGACCTGGGCTAGTGGAAGGTGTCCCTGTCCGTGCCAGGGGTTTGGAACGAGATGGGCTTCGAGGCGCCTTCCAACAGAGGCCGTTCTGTGTTTGCATAAATAAACCCCAACTACTTGGTTACTAACGTATTGTCTTTTTACCTTAACGTTTTGCCAGCGTGAACTGGCCTCAATTTGTAATGCACTTCAACAGTTTTAAAACCAGCAAAAGTTAGGAATGCAGCAGTTGCTGGAATTCCTATATATATATATTTTTATGTATACACATATATATAGAAATTCATATATATATGTATAGATATATATGTATTATATATATTTATGTATTACATGTGTATATATGTATTATATATTTATTATATATATCAGTATATGTCAGTATATGTATTTTATAAATATATGTATTATATATGCATTATACCTGTATGTATGCATATATATGTACGTAGATATATAATGTACAAATTTATAAACTATATGTGAATATATATTAATATATAGCGTATAAATACACAGACTACATAAAAATGCACAAATACATAAAATATATAAATCCAAATAACCATTATTATAAATATTGTGACTATTATAATAAATGCAACTGTAAAATATAATATAGAATATGTAAATATAGTCAATATAAATACATCTAATGTTATGGTATTTAATATATTTACTAATATATTTACTATTAAGAAACAGATATTAAAAATATATTTTTATATATTTATCACTGTATATATGAAGATATGGTTCTTTAACAGACCACAGAAAAGCTGTCAGGCCAGCAGGTAGAGGGACTGTGGGGATGTGAGAAAGAGGCTGATGAACAGCACGAAGTGCCACAGTGGTTGAAAGTTTTTGGAAGTTTCTTGTTTTCCAAAAGAGGTGAGAGAGAAGAGAATGAGCAGCTAAATGGAACAAAAATTAGGAAGCCAGAAGTGGAAGAGACAGAGTAGAACCAGAAAATAAGGAGTTAGAGCCAAGGGGGCTCAGTAGGATACAGGAGCCCTAGGAAGGAGGAGGAGGAGGCTGGGGTTTAGTGACTCCCAGGGAAAGCTAATGTCCCACTGATTATCCCTCAGGTAAAAAAACCAAACAAACCAAAACAATCAGACAAGAACAAAGAGTTCACCGAAATGTGAGAATGGCCAATTCTTTAAGAGGTGAAGTGGTGAGACTGTACAAAAATGTAAGTGTCTTAAATGCCGCCAGCACTTTCCTTAACCAGAAAATCAACCTCTTTCACTGCACACTCAGTTTATTAAAAACACATTTTTTTTTTCCTCCAAGCTGCTGTACCTTGGAAGGGAGTACCCCAAAGGAGCAGACTACTTTAGAAGCCGTTTGAAAGCAGCTTTCCTGAAACACAAGGATGAGAAAGACCCTGAGAAAATTAAGCAACTAATTGCACGGGGAGAATTTGTTATAAAGGAGCTGGAGGCTCTGTACTTCCTGAGGAAATACCGAGCCATGAAACAGCGCTACTACAGCGATGACAACCAGTGACTGCACGTGCAACCAGCACATCCACGAAAACTGACAATAAAGGAGATGTAACCTCAAAAGAAACGAAATTTAAATCCTTCCAGCCCCTCTAAGGTACAAATTAGGACTTTGCCTCCCCTTAAGCAGTCGCTTGGGGTTGTGTTTTCACTAACAGTTCGGGTGTGAAATGATTTTGCAGGAAGGGGTGGTTGCACAGCTCTTCACTTTGCACACTTCAAAATATATGTTGAACAGAAGCTCTTCTTACCTCATAGCTGTTTGAATGTCAGTTCAAAGTGCTAATGCTTACTTGGAAGCTTAACTTGAGAGTCCTCTGCATTAAATGACTGATTTCCACTCACCTTCTCAAAAGTAAAGTTCTCCACTCAGCCCTGGTGAGGCCACATTTGGAGTATCGTGTTCAGTTCTGTCTCCATAGTTCAAGGAAGACAAGGAGCTACTGGAAAGGATCCAGTGGAGGCCAAAAAGATGTTTAGGGGTCTGGAGTATGTCTTACGAGGGGAAGCTGGGGGAGCTGGGCCTGTTTATTCTGGAGAAGACTTGAGAGGGGATCTCATCAATGCATATAAATATCTCTGAGGTGGGGGTCAGAGGATGGTGCCAGGTTCTTCTCAGCAGTGCCCAGAGACAGAACAAGGAGCAGTGGTCATAAACTAAAACACAAGAAGTTTCACCTCAGCATGAGAAAGAACTTCTTTGCACTGAGGGTGGCAGAGCCCTGGAACAGCTGCCCAGGGAGGGTGTGGAGTCTCCCTCTCTGGAGACATCCCAAACCCACCTGGACGTGTTCCTGTGTCACCTGCTCCAGGTGCCCCTTCCTTGGCAGGGGGGTGGACTGGATGATCTCCAGATGTTTCCAACCCTGACAATTTTGTGATTCTCTGAAAGTCAATTCTTAAAGCTTTTAACCTCATCTGCTTAAATTGCAGAGGCACCACCTTCCTGTGTTAGGAGAATGACTCCGGGGTCAGGAAAGGGGGGAGTTTGAATAACAGTGGTTTGAGCTGAAGGCAATTGGACCCTCAAGGCAATTTCTGCTACTGCTAATTTCTGGTGTTGTGTAACTGCTGCAGGAATGGAAAACTTGATCTTTGCCCTGGGGAGAGAAGTTTGGCCATGGCTGTTTGCTCCAGGGTATCTCTGCAGGCCTTGGCTCGACTCGCACAGACTTGTGCCAGAGCTGATACTCTGTACATTGTAGGGTTGGTTGGTGTTTCCACCAACTAAACGACACTGGAGATAGAAATAATCTTTGAAATATAGGTAAGGAATGACTGCAGCAGAGCTGTTGGCAATAGCCAGTCTTCACACTGTCACAAATTAGTATTTTAGGGTCACTGAAAGAACTGCTGGCACAGGTTTAATATAAACGCGTGACAAAGTCCATTGGCAAAATTCACTCCACTACTCACTAGATGTTAAAACAGACAGAGAAAAAGCCAACTGAAGTCTAAAATGAATCAATCTAAACCTAAAATCAACCAAAAATTATCTCTGTGGAGGCTGAGAATGGAAAAGGGGTAAGGATGGGAAAGGGTGAAGATAGGAGAAATAAGGGAGATCCTCCTGAGGAGTCAGAATGTTCAGACTGGACCCCCTTGCCCTGGACTTGACCAATGGTTTAGGCCTAACAGTTTAACAGCACTTAACTGACACCTGATTTAAACAATTTAACAAAAGGCTCATACAGCATTTACTGTGAGCGCAACAGTAACTCATAGGCCTATTTCATTTACAAATCCGAAGAACTTAAGAATTTAGGAGAGCAACATTCACAGTACATTTGCTGTAGGATATCCACACTCACACAGACCTAAAGAAGCATGTAGAAGTATATACCTGTGAAAAACTGCCCTGGAATTCAGCGCCATTGCTGCTCCAAACACAGCAAACTGGAGAGTTCAGTGGCTCTGAGAGGCCTCACTCAGAGGGAGGTGCTGGTGTGTTCCAGGAGAGCTCCCAGGGTCTCCCTCAGGACTGCTGCTTACACATCCACAAGAGAGCTGGATTTAGCCACAGAAATTTTTCATCCTGACCACAAGTCGGGTCGGTAACTTTCTTTGAAAGCTTGCTAACAGAAATGCTGCTCCCACTTGAGATGTTAGGGAAGAAAAGTAAGTTTCCAAAGCTGGTTTAAAACCAGGGCTCGTTAAGGCAGGTTGGGAACAGTGTTCCTGATAAGCTTAGGAGGAGCTCAGCCCAGGTGCTCCTTGTCAAGGCCTAAGGAGCATTTCTGAGATCACTGCTGAGGAGGAGGGATTCACTCCCACACAAAATTCCCTACACACACAAAATCCTAGAAGAGAATTTAAAAAACCATGGGAGGGTACACTGCTTTGTGACAAAACTGCACTTCAGTTTCTAGTGCCCCGCCGATGGGAAAAGCAGCCCTTCCACATCAAATGAGCTCCTCGGCAATCAGGTGCAGTCACACCTCCCCTGTGAGAGGCAGGGAACACCCAGGGGCAGCACCTTTGGGACAGGCAGCACCCGAAGAAATGCAAGAAATAAAGGGAGAACAACTGCCAAACACACACAGTTCATGGGGTGTTCCACCACCGGGGTGAGGCACTGACATTCTTGCAGAGAAAAAGGAAGCTGGGACAGAAACTCACAATAACTAATTTTTATTACATTACAATAAATAGGAGCAGTACAGTTTGACAAAAAAATGACAAATTCCAGATCACCTCACAGCACGTACTCCTAAAAACATTAAAAATTTTAAAACAAACAGTGGTCTTTTTTTTTTTTCCTTTTTTTTTAACTTAATGTCTGGCATGACCAACATTCCTAGGTCACACAACCAATTTATGGAAAAACTGGATCACACTGCATATGTTCCACATCAAATAAAGCACAATGTACAAAATGTGCATGTTTCAGTTTACACTATACAAAAATAGTTAAAATACATTCCAGGTAAACATATTACATTAAGAAGTCATTCTAGTAAGAAGTTGGCACTCAAGAGGAAAAAGCAGAAGTATTTTCAACATGAAAACACAAGACAGTGGAATAAAGAAATGTTAGGAAAGATTTACCATCTATGTAGCTTTATGTAAACTTGAGACAAAATGATTTGTTTTACAGTTTGATGGTCTTTGAAGGTAATAATTGTATTGCTTCATAGTATAGACAAGAGCAGAAGATTGTGTGTGTCAGTATTTACCCATTACAGAGATCCTGTTACCGTGACCAAGTCCACACTTCTCAGTTAGCAAAAAAAAAGTTTAGGGCAATGAAACTGGTCAGAAGAATTGAGTTTGGAGCAAACCAACGATGCAGGTGCTCAGCAGGGTTACATAAAGCTACTGTAAGAAGGTGTTGCTCCCTGACACGACAATTCCACGTGTGAACGTGGTCAGTGACTCACGGGCTCGTTCAGTAGTTGCTCTCAGGACAGACAAGCACCCAGGGATGTTCTGGGGAAGCATCTCAGGTAGGGCAGGACAGTTAAGGATGGGATCGTGCAGTCCTACATGCTTCACCAAATCGCAACAAATACTAAACAAAACTGCACAACAGCGGCAAGGATGTGGTTTGGGGTTGGTTGTGGGTTTTTTTTTTTAGTAAATAAAGGCTAATGTAAATGGATTTTATACTAATTTAATCAGACTGGCAGCTACAGATCACATTTGCTGTAAAAAACCCCAAAACTAGCTTATATATAGCTTTATAGTAGAGCTATATAAATCCACATTTGATGAATAAGACATTTCAGCTACAATTTCCTAAGAGTTTTTGGCTAAATGAACGTCAGAATTTTAGACCAGCCCTAATTTTACATGCAGTGTGACTCAGTTACCAAAATTAAAGCAACCTTAAGATTACTTCCATTTGCTCAAGGCATACTATCAACTTTTGCTACGTTCTTCATGTATAGTCAAGAGTGCCTAAAATGTGCAAATAACTGTCTCCAACACATTTCAACCCTGGAAGCTCTGAAACACTTTGTGGCATCAAGAATCCGTTCTTATTGGTCCTTACAGTATAACATTAGGTTCTCCTGTTGCTGTTTTTCAGAATATTTCATTATCTACGTTTCACATCGAAGCTGAAAGGAGGGAGGGGGGCTTTGGGTTTTGGTGAAGGGTGATTTCCCTCAGCCACATGGAAATTAAAGAACATACAGGATGTGTTCCCTGCCAGCTTTGCAGCTCTCCACCTCCAACAGTCACTCTGGGATTTTTATTTTTTTTCTGTAGAAGCAAAATAATCCTTTTCTCAGGCAGCTGCACCTTTGGCATCACACAAATGGCCCGAGTTACACAGTGCAATTTTTACATACCTGTGTAAAACTTCCATGGAATTGTTTAGGTGTACCTTAGGGCAATGCTGCTCTTCCCTGTTCCCAGCTTTCCAGTCCAGTGTCCTGAACTAGAGCCACATCTTCAGATGTTCCTCTGCAGCTGAGTTTGGCTACTATGAAGAAGTGAACCTTCAGGGACCAAAGCTCTAATGGAACAAACAACTCCACATTTACAGTGAGACAACAGGAACTGGCAACACTGGGACTACTGGCTCGTACTTCAGTGCAGAATAACTAGGCTACTGCAGTACCAAAAAGTGAAAGCTCCTACAAAAATCCTTGCATTAATTCCAATCAGAAAACAAAACAAACAAAACAAAAATTAAAAAAAAAAAGGAGGGGAAGGGAAAACAAAATCACAAGAGAACTTAATCACAGAGAAAGACAACATTAAAATCTTGGCCTAGCTTCATGATAGACACTGGAATGCCACTCACCAACCATTAAATCTGCGCAACAAAACTAGGACTTCACGGACATCACACAAACAACACTGACTCTGGAAACCATGCTGACAGTTTGTGCAAATTCCACACCATTTCTATGGAATAGTGGATTCCCAAATTATTTGCATGAAGCAGCTAAATTCAACTCATTCATTCACTCATTTGATGTTACTGGAATTTAAGATTTCTCCCTTATTTTACACAAAACTTGGGCATCTGGAAATATTTAATGCCACTCTTGGGCGGGGGGGGGAAGAATGGTTTTACTCCACTATATAATTTAGGATTAATTCTGATTTAATTCTTAGGGTAAATTCTGGGTCCATGTATGAATTAACCAAAGAATTTGAATCAATTTATCTGTTAAGGCTTTTTAGTATTTCCTAGAGACACTAAGGGTGAAATCCTGCACCTACAGAACAAAGCTACTTAAAGGTTTGACACTGGGGGGATTTCACCTTGGTCTTCAGACACAAAAAGTCAGTGAAGGTCTTAAAGCAAAGCATTAACAATAGCAAATCAACCTAATTAGAACTTTTACTTTTTCCATTGCCAGATGTGCATTGTTGTCTTTTTTTTTTTCATTTTTTTCTTTTTTTTTTTTCTAGAAAAAATAGAGTCTTTTAAGGAGTGACTGTGACAAATTGCAGTGAAACTTTTTTTTTTCTGAAAGTTTTTATCTTTACATTCATTAAAGTTGATCTGAAATGCTACAAGACTAGATGCCTAGAAGCAAAATCTACAGGAAGACTATAAAGGTTTCTGGTCTCTATTGCAATAATCAGTCTAAAGGAAAGGAAAGGCTGAAATGAGAGTCTCTTTTGCTAACTAGTCCTTTTTCCCAACCGGGTTTATAAACCCAAAAAATTTATAGGGGATGTTAGAACGTGTAGAGCATCATTTCATTGTTTGCTTTGCACACAGAAGTTCACAATCAGTAAGAAAAATAGGAAGTTAGCAACTGTGCATGCACCAAAGAGTCCTAAGACAGTTCTCAGGTTTTTGTGTGTGGTTTTTAATGTTTGTTTTCTGGTTTTTTGTTTGTTTGTTTTTTTCACAGGCATTGCTAGTTCAAGAACCAACAGTCAAAGAATACTGGCACTTTTAAGAGGAATGAAGTTTCCACTGTCATTTAAAACAAGCATTCAGGTAAAGCTAACAGGATCATGAAGCAGAAAGTAAAGTAATGCTAAAACAAATGCTAATAATTTAGTGTAATGTACAAAATTACTTCAGTACTTCTTAAGGATAAATTGTATTTACATAATTATACACTTTGTCTTTGTCTTCTTTTTCTTCTTTTTACCATCTTTGCTCATCTTCTCTTTGTGTTTTCTGATTTCTCGGACTAATGTGTAGAAGGCATCATCAACACCCTGAAAAGATACAAAACATGGACACATTAGGATCAGATCAACACTTAACAGCCTGTGTCCACCTGTCCTGGCCAGGTGAAATGGGTTCAATCAGCAGTGTTTTGCTGCCTGCCATCCCTTGAACAATTAATCCTGACCACAGGTTGTTCCTCTCCAACTGTTCCCAAGATGGGCTTAGGGCATCCTGCAGGTGAATTCCAGCTCAGGGCTTGAGCACAGGTCAAATTCCACTATTTATGTGGTAAGGAAAGTAGCACAGTGTGGACTGCTCTCCTCTCCACCTCCAAGAGGGCACGTGTTGTCCCACCTCAAGCTAGGAAAGTATAGTGTATATATAGTGTGTATATACACAGGTAGGTAATACCACACATTTAGATTAAATATTATCATAAGATTGCAGAATGGTTTGGGTTGGAAGGGACCTTAAAGATCATCTCATTCCAACCCCCTGCCACATGCAGGGACACCTTCCACTAGCCCAGGTTGCTCAGAGCCCCATCCAACCTGGCCTGGGACACTTCCAGGGATGGGGCA
>JAYRBT010000042.1:58322056-58363054 GCA_036023395.1 Myiotriccus ornatus | reverse complement strand
CAGATCATTTCTCAGGCACACTGATCTAGTAATCACACCACAATTTTACAAATCTTTACATATGCAAATCAATCAAATCAATCCCATGTCCCAGTGATAAATTAATTACCTGATCAATCAGTCTATTCAATTTGTATAGTTAAAGGCACGTGGAACACACTCTCTCTGGTGTGTATCATGTACAGACACTTAAAATACTCGTGGCTCCAATACTGCAGCTACATACACAAAAGCTCACATCTGTTCACATGGAGTAGCTTTTCATTATTTTGGGGGGTAATTATAGCTGAAAAAACTGAACTGGTGAAAAGAGAGTAGCCTATCTAAGAGCCTGATATGAACCATTCTCAAGTACAACGTTATACAGTGAACTATATAACAACCTATTTGCCTCCAACAATTTCTGGCCTTGCTTCAAATTCCCAGTAAACCACCCGTGTTGACAGTCCGTCTTTACCTTTAATAACTGAAGTAGAAGCAGTTATAAAATCACACATATAAAAAAATTCCCTGATTCTTTGCTGCCTTACTCCTTGTGATATCTTTTCGAGGGATCAGAAATAGCTGTATAGTGTTACTGGATCACTGCAGAACTGGGTCTGGAAATTCAGCCCTACAACTGGCAGGCAGCTTCCTACCTCTTGTCAGCCAAACAGTTTTCCCTTCAAGCTGCCAATAAAAATGAACACTCTGTTTTACTCCTCTATGCTTACTTCAGTAAAGAACTGGAAGTGAACTCTGAAAAACACGCAACAACAAAAAGCCAGAAATCTCCTAATTTGCTGTTTCAGCCAAATACCAAGTGGTGCTGAAATTTAATATGGAAAGTCCAAACAACAGTGAGGTGTTAAATAGCTTCACTCAAAAAGCAACACTTCCAGTATAGGCTAAATTTAATTAAAACTTTCAAGTTCATAAAACAGTTACATATAAACTGATGCTCAAAGTCTTTGGCAGTCTATCTCCCAATATTAATAGCACTATTTTTTTATATTGCAAGACCTTGCAAATAACCTGTTCTACATTCTGAGGTATTATTATTGATCAATATAAAATTAATGCAGGTCACATCCCCCATTAATCCTTTGAGAATTAAAACCCCTTGGTATTATTTTATGGAGGGCTGTTTGCTTCTATCTTCAGCATTACTGCACAAAGTGGATATTTAGCAATATTCACGCAGGGAAATGGTGTCATTCAAAGTGGTTCTACTGCAGGTTCTATAAGATATTAGGAAGGAGGACAGCATTAAGAATCAATCACAACAGAGAGAAGAATCGTTTCCTCCTTAGAACAAAAGAATGGTGTAAGAAAAATCTCTGCAGAGTGTTCTACATTCCCTTCCAGAACCACCTCTCAGAACTGGCTTTCACTGCAAATTAAGTATTCAAATGAGCAACCTTTCCTCCTCACTAAACTGGTCTTAAAATAAATGCAGAGAAAATAACTTGTACAAAGTAACATCCAGATACTATTATGGACCTTTAAACACACAACTTCATCATCAAGGCTGACGTTTTTATTCTACCAAGATGATGGTCTTTCAAACACGTTGCAAAACAGAATCACAGAATGGTTTGGCTTGGAAGGGACCTTAAAGATCACCCAGTGATCTTCAGTGATTCTGCTGTGGGCAGGGACAGCTCTCCCTAGACCAGGGTGCAGAACTGACTCAGCTTTCATCCTTGCATTTACACCTTTGTAAATCATTAATTACTGATGATGTACTTAGTAGTCTGGCCCTGCCACAATTCACCTTCAATTCAGGTAATTAATCCAACATGACACACAAAACTACTGAACAGAACACTTGTTAGTCAGAAGTGGAGAACTCGAGATCAAGTGAGGTCTTTCACTTCCCAGCCTGTCCATTAAATTTTAAATGTAAGGAGTGGACACTCTGTTGACAGAAGGTCCCTGACGGCATCGATGGGGTGAGATCAAAGGCAGTCAAACCTTTCCAGGCAGCTCTTTGAGCAGGAAGGGGCTGCAGGCAGCTGACCTTCCTCCCCCTAACAATGGAGTTATTGTGTGCAAGCTTTTTGGAAAGTTAAGACGTACTGAATGAGTGGTTTAAATCCAGGCTCAGATTAGAAACTCACAGTTCCCCGTGCAGGCTCAGAACTAAACCCCACTGCCTCAATAGAGGTGCATTGACAAGAGTTTGCTCCTGGCATTTGTTTTTCCAAAGGGCAACTAAGGAAGGCAAAGGGAACAGAAATGTCAGAAGTGTTCCCACAGAACAGCCTGCTCCTGGCTACAGCTTTCCTTTGCAGCACCACATGGTCCCATGACCGTGGAGACGTCTGGAGATGTGCTTGTATGGTTACTATCTATAAGAGCTATCAAGAAACACCAAATTCATAAGGAATTCAGAATTCCTTAAATACCCGAGCCCCAAAAACAGATCCTTGAACAAGTTTTAAGTTGTAGTTCTTTTTTTGTATTTTTTTTTTTATATACTACATACATACATGTATCAGTCATAAGGAAATTTTTTGTACCCCTCTGTATTACTATGGAGAAATCACTCAATTAGAATTTAAATTGAGAATCTAGACATTTTTAAATTCAAATCTAGAACTTTTTGTAGTTCAAACTTTCCACCATTAACTGAGCTCAATCTGAATTACATTACCTAGATGTCTAATTTACATCCTGGAGAAACCCATCTATTTTTTATGTACAAACTTTGATGCTTTCAAGAAAGAGCTCTTTTGAGGATTTTACACTGAGTTACAGAACTTCCTTCTTGCTGGTTGAAAAATCACAGATGGAGAAAAAGATGTTCTGTACTTTCTGCTTTACTGTGTAACAGCCAAAGGAATGAAACTCTGGAAAGAATCAGCTTAAGACCAACCTGGGTAGTCAGAGTTTTCAGTTACCTGGTAATTCAGTTTATTACTAAGACTAATATAACTAAGGCATCCTGGAGGCAGCAAGAAGATAAAACAATCACAGGATATTCTGGAGTTAGAAGGAATCCACAAGGATCAGAGTCCAATTCTATTCCAAGAGAGGAGCAGAACACTCTGAACCATCCAATCTGATTATTCACAGAACACTGTTCTAAATGCCAGGTTTCTTATTCCACTCAAGTCTCCACTGAACTACAACTGTACCATAATAATTTTGGAATACACTTTCTCCACCATAACTTCCTAAATACAGAGTTGCTGGAATGACTGTCTTTACCACCTAGAGGATAAACATTTCCTTCCCTGAGCAGACTCTTGAAGTTCTGGAGTCTTATATGCAAAACTGTTTTCTAAATAAGGTACAGGAAAAAAAAAAACCAACAACAAACACTATTCATTGCTGACAACAGATACAAGTCAAATTCCAGTACACCTCTGTATGAAAACACACCTTGAAAAGTTCTTCTTTTACACAATGGGAAATTTAGCCCTCACCCCCTTGTAAGGGCTCTCAAAGAAAAAAGGTGAAACCTTACTTTTTCCAAATCTGGATCACTCAGGATATTATAGCTGACCAAAATAAGAGAAAACTAATGTATTTCTGGAAACGGTAAGAGTAAATTTTTTAAGCTGGGGAAAAAACAAGGAAAAAGTGGCATGGCATAAGGAAGGGCCTGAGAATTAAGGAAACCTGTACACCAACCAGATATTGCCTTGCTGGATTAGGAACCTCCTATTCCTGCATCAGAGAAGAACTGTATGGTCTTCTCCCCTCAGTTCATCAACCTGAAGAATCAATCAATTCACTTCAACAGCATCTGCAGTATAATTCTAATAAAACTTTTCCCCCTCAGCTTCTTCAGGCTCAAAACCAGGTCTCCATTTCACAGATGGAGATACACTGTGTTAAGCCACTTATCCAAACCCCAGGAAACAAAGTAAGTCCGGGTGTTTGCCGGGAATATTATTGAGGATCTGATTGATTTCACATCTTAAATTACGTCATAATTAACCCCAAAATGGCTGATTTGCACGGCACCATCAATCATTTTCTATTCGGCAAGTGATTCGTTCCACTCAACCCTGTTACGCTGCAAAACTTACCCTGTCACATTACAAGGCATTTTTTAATTTTCACGCACCCTGGAGTCTTTTCTTCTTTGCTGATTTTTTTCACTCTGTACTGTCGGATCTCTCGCACCAATGTATAAAAAGCATCCTCCACTCTCTGCATTGCAAAACACAACTCCTTAAAAAAACCGCTCCGTTAACGACTGAGACACGCCGGGACACCCGTGGAAAGGGGGTGGGAAAAATGCAACAAACCCACTGAAATGATGAGCTTTACTTGAGGGAAGTGTATGGATCTTCATTTATGTATTTAAAATGCTGGGCTTGCTCACTTGCTGCTTGAGAAATACTTTTTAATGCAAGCAGAGGAGACACATTAATTGATTACCCATTATTGTGATTATCTACGCTTCAAGGTCCCCTTTTTTGCTGTGCATGGTAACACTTGGCAAAAAAAAAACCAAGACTTATTTTCTTCCATTGCATACCGCACTGAAAATAATATTGCTTGTGTTATTGAATAATTTCTCCTATTTCTGTGGGTATGAATGTGTTTAGGAGGCACAAAACTTATCAGGTTGTTAACTGGGGGGGTACTTACAAACACACACAGTTAACCACCTACTTGCACTTCTTAGCCAAAGTGAGACTTTTTGGGCTGTTTGGCAAAAAAAAAGCAAGCTTGTTTATGTTCTGTTCTTTAAAAAAGAAGGTTGCTTTTCTTCATAAAAACCTGTGTAACAAACTAACAAGCATAGAAAAAAATCTCCCCAGGTAATTTCTCAAGAGGTTAGGTTACAAAGAAATAAATCTTCTAACTCAGGAAGATTCTAACTAATTTTCAAGTAAAAAGTATGAAGACTGAAGATGTCTTTAACCAAATACGACATAAAGAGGTACAGCACCAACTTTAAGTTATAATATCTGTTATTTTAAACTGTGCATAAATTGAAAAATTTAGACGAATCTGTGAAGATGTTCTTGTTATAACAAGATGCAAAATATTTTGCTGAAGCTTTTCCAAGGGAGAACAAGTGTCTCCTCTGCCCTACTATCCATCTCACTACTTGTCTCCTCAATCAGATCAACATGGTCCTTAATTTAATACAAACTCACCATCTGAAAATAAAGCCAGAGCAGATTGATGATTGGGGAAAAGAGCACAACCTTCCCCCAAACTTTATTACTACCCAGTACACAATGTGGGCTTTTATTTGGCAGATTCTCCCCAAATTATCTCTCCAATTCATCTTTATATGATGCAGCCAATAACAAAAACCAGCTACCATTTACTGCCACAGTCGCCCTGGGGTGTCACACTGAGGAGTCATTCTTAACACACTGCTGCTCCTCTGAGGGTTCTTCTCGACTACAAATGGGAAGACTTAAATAATTTAGATTTATTTACTGGCTTGTATTTCTCTGCATATACATAATGTGCCCCTGTTAGGATGTGGGGAAGGACAGACGAGGCGACAAGTCTCGCGTTCCGGGTCTGAGAGTTTGCAAAATGTAAAGAAAGCCATTAAAAAAAAATAAAAGGCAAAACCCAAGTAAAGCTCATACTTCCGTGTTTTTCTGGAAGGAATGGAAGTTTCCTCCTGGAGACAGGAATCAAGGATCAGCTGCTACGTGCCAAAGCACAGGCTGCACAAGAATCGACGTTTTTCCACATCTACCGGTTTGCAGCAGAAATGTGTAATTTGATTATGGAGCTTTCACAGGAATAATCAGGTAACAATTCTTCAGTCAACATTTATTGCCAACTTTCCCATCACCAGTACGAGCTGTAATTTGCTTTAGCAATGCAGAGAGACGGAGGGACACAGAGTGAGAAAAGAAATTGCCATTACTGCCACCACCAAGAAGAGTCTTCTGAAAAATCTGTACAGACACGGATTTGCTAATTCCATTAGCACAAGGTGACATTTTAAAGAGCCAGGTGCCAGCCTTGCAAACTTAGGTCATTTCAATACCAATTTCTTCTAAGATTCTTTAAGTATTTTTTCCTCCAGTGAGCAATGTATATAAAATACGATGATCCAGTTCTTTTAGCTGTCAGAACTAGAAGCAAAAATACCCCTTGGCAGTTATTAAAAACTTACAGCCCAAAGAACCCATGACCTTGAGGCAGCATTTTCAAGATGCTTCTGACTCCTGAATGACAGCCAAACACTCAATTTAAAATATGACTATGTGCAAAGAAAAGCTGTTCCAAATACAGACCAAAGTACAAGCAGGAATTTTCACATGTTCTGCTTCTCTAAACACCACTTAAAAGGACCTACTAAAAGTTAACCTTGACACCTCAAAAGTGTCCTGTGCCCACCTTTATACCCTTTATCACAGCTGATCCTCTAAAAGCAACTGCTGGACAAGCAAAATTAAAATTATCCATTCTGCACAAGTGTCTTTTTGCTGCAGACCTTTGTATTTACATGAGATAAAGAACAACCTGGTTTCCTCAGCATCCTGGAGTCACTCCCAAGCTGGAGGTGTGTCACCACTACCAAAACTTTTTCCTTCCTCGGGGCCTTGTTTCTGGGAAGGATTAAGCTTTTTCAGGAAAGCTGACCCTCACAACAGACAAGTGACATGACAAAACTCAGCCCATGGTATCAAGTGTGACCAAGTTAAAACTGACTGAAAAGGAAGTTTTAAGATGAAACCTGGACACAGGAACTCGATTCAAAGCAGTTTGGTGTGAAACGTGTCATGAAACACATATGGCAAATCCCTACAAAATGGTTCAAGCAAACCAAGTTACCAGTTATCCCCGAATTTTAGCTGAGATGTAGGAATGAATTTCTGCAAATGCTGCCCCTGTTACTTCATCAAACCTCTCAACTTCCTTTCATCACAAGGTTGTGGCCTAACCCACTGTACAGCAGACAGCTGAAATAACTCAAGTTCTTTTTCAACAGCATCCTTGTGACTTGGGTCAACTTCTTCATTACACACTTCAAAAGTGTGTTTAAGTCCACATTCTCGACCACAAGACATAATGCTTTGGGAAACCCTTTACTATGCTAAGAATAATGTCATTTATCTGCTTTTCCTTTGAATTCAACACCAGCAGGAAAAGCTGAAGAGTTCCAAGGGAAACAAAGTCCCACAGAGTTACTGCCTTACAAAACCACCAGTACTGCCATGTGTTTATATTCAGAAACAGGACTGTCACCCTTCTTCATAAATTCCATTATATTCACTTCAGTCAGTGGTCTAACTAAAGAAATTAATAATCTATCGCCCTGTAGCCAAGTTGTAGGATCCACTAGGCCAGTGTTTCACGGATGAACTCAATGATTTATATGAAAATTCACACAGGTACTTGGTTTAAAACACAAATCCCTTTGCAGTAAGTTAAAAGTTGGCATCTTTATTGTCAAAACCAAAGAATGTTAAACAAACACACCAACTTTTAGAACAACTTATCTGTGCACTTCATTTCCGTGCTTTTCTCTTTCCTATTCCTGATCATGCCTATGAATTTTTGAAGATCTTAAAAACTGGTTGGAACTGAGCCCTCATACAATGCCCTCAGGTTTTTCCTTATATTGAATTTTAGACACAGACGGAACAAAACTATAGTTCATGGGCCACATGCAGCTCACACCATGGTTTGAATCCTCTAATTTAAAACTGCTTTGGAAGAGCATGTGTGTGCTTATATATATATATTTTATACATAACAGTGTGATTGAAAAAATATATGTACATGCATTGTATACACACACACATACATACAGTCACATACACGAATACTTAGAGGATCTTGCTATAATTAAAGATCAGGTTTTTCCTCCAATTCCCTTTTGTCTTCTCAAAAATATTTTATTAACAGAGCATGTTATGAAGCAGTTTCATAACACACGTTATGAAGAGCACTGGGGAAGAACCAGCAGCCAGTGGTGCCAACTTTTAGAAGCCAAGAGTCTGCTGGGCATCTTTATTTTCAAATATCCATGATATGCCTTTAGGGGCTCCTTATCTGTAGAGGGTGTAAAGCTCAGCTTTGAAAAAACAAAAGCCAACAGTCAGATCCTTCCCACAGCATTTCAGTTGGCACCTCCAGAAATACAAAATCCCAGATAAATGGGAAATTACAGGGTGACAGTTCATGTCTGACTGATCTCTTGTCCTCTGAAACAAGTACAAACCTCTGCCAGACCTCTTGGAAGTCTGAAACACTAAAAAGCATGTGCTGCTTTATGTAAAAACCAGATTGTGATGGTGAGCAGGAGAGGTGGTTTTTGAGCCTGTGATTTTGTATTGGCCAGGCACGGAGGGGCTGCTTGCAGGAGTAAATGGTGGGGAGAAGGAAATCTTGGAAAACACACCATCCTATCAAAAGAGTATTTCCCCAAAGCCTGATGGTCTATAAAACAGACAGAACAAAGGAAACTCTAGATATTGCTACAGAAATCACATGATTTGAAGCCTCAAATGTAATTTCAGAGTTATGTTTTTTACCCTTCTATCTTCATGCCAGACACTAATACAGGAACTTCCAAAGAAGGACACTGTAATTATTCAGTCCACTTATATATCAGTCTTCAGGACACTTCTGTGGCCTTGTTTATTCTCAGCCAATAAGGTTCTTTACTTCTGCCTTGGTTTTTTTAATTCTACCTAACAGAGGCTTCCTTTGTTACCAGAAGTTAGTGTTCCTTTGCAAAGTTTTCATAATCAGTCCAGGTTTCAACTCGTCAAAAAACTTGGGTGGGTCTAGCAAATTTGCAGTAGTAAAATATTCATTTCTCAGGTCCAAAAATAACTTAAGATACTGCCTATGAGGACATTCTGCCAAGTGATGCAGCTCAATCTGTTGAGCAATTGCACTGAGCAGAACTGCAGCATTCTGCTCTTATTTTCTGCTGCACCTGATTCCTGACTCTGGACTTGCACAGAACACCTCTGATTATGCAGAGAGCACGAGCTGCTTGGTCACTCAGGCCTGATCTAATATGTCCTGATAGTAAATCTTTGTACTCTTAAAAGAAAAACCACATACCAGCATTTGCTTACTTCCAGAAGTACTGAACCAGTCCCACCTCCATCTGCTTAGTTTCTTTTCTTCTGAGTGCACTGAGATATCACCTTTGTCCTCACAAACCCTGAAAGCACTGAAAGGACCAGTTTATGGTACCAGTGGGGTACAATAAACCAACAGTGAGCTCTAAAGTCTTGGAAAAAATATCGGTTTACGCCAACAATTAATCCAGGAATTTAAAAAAAAAAAAAAAAAAAGCCTTATGGTCAATTGCTTAGCTATAAAAAGGTGTATCAAGCATATCCTGCTAATCATAGAATCAGTGCCTCATGGAAAAACTCCTTTTGTTATTAATGAGAACATTTAAACGAGAATAAACTAATTAGCTGTTTGTCTGGTTAATCCTCTTGCTGAGGAAAAAAAAAAAAAGGCATTTCACCTCGAAGCAGAAGTGCTTTTACTCTGTTAAAACCTATCAGAACACTGAGAATGCTGCAACCACCCGAGAGAGGAGAGCAACAATAGCAGGTCAGGTCTGACTCTGAGCTTGAGCAGTTGAAGCCAATCACTCATCAATGGACAATTACCAGCTGGCAGAAAAGAGAGACACCACCAGGATTTCCAATCTGGAGAAATATATCCATTGACAGGACCAAGCAATTGTCAAAGAGAATTGCCTAGAGAATAATTAACACGATGGTAGTTCAGGTGAGAGCTCTGCTTTTGCATCTGGCAAGTTTTGAGCTTTACCTGTCTTGTCTTTGCTGATGTTTCAATGAAAGGAATTCCATAACTTCTTGCTAAATCCTGAGCTTGTTTTGTGTCTACTGTTCTGGAAGGCAAATCACATTTGTTTCCTACTAGCACCATTGGGACATCTTCAGAGTCTTTAACTCTCTTTATTTGTTCCCTAAAAAGAAAACAAAAACAAAAAAACAAAGATTGTATTTAACAGGTATTAGTATTAATGGTTTCTATGGCCAAGTTTAAATTGGCCAATTAAAAAAATTAAATTGACAAATTCCGTAATCATTTTTTATGTCCACTTATTACACATACAGTATTAGAAGCCACTAAAAAATAAACTGACCACTCAGGTCACTATCAAGTTTATCACTCTCCTAAAAAAGGGGGGAAAAAAGAGGCTGAAATTTTGCAAACCACTACAGCTTCTGTTTGTTGGGGGTTTTTTTCCATTTTTATTTTTTGAAGTTTTTAACAGCTAATGCCAGAACTACCCTCAGAAGTTCTGGTATAAACCTTACTACTTATCTCTCATATTCAGCACTCCCAATACTCAATTTGTCTGCCAAGATAAAACACTGTCAAAAGCTCTATGCCCGTTGTCTTGATTTTATTTTTTTTGGGGGGGTGGGTTGTGGCTGATTTTTTTAATTAAAGACAGCCTTACAAAGTCTGCAGACAGGTGTTTTTAAAGTGTGAAGACCACTGGTCTGGCTCTCCACAAAGAGAGATTTTGTAAGAAGAGTCCTTACAGCCACTATTTAGAAAGCATCTTGAAATACTAGATGTGCTTGTCAAGAATCTCAAATAAAAATCATTAATTTCATTACTTTTGCCTTCCTCTTCTTCCTCTACAACCAGAGGAAACCCGTTTGTAATGTTATTAAAAATGCCTAAAACTATGAATAGCTTAACATGGTGTGTTTGGGACTCTGATGCTGCTAAACTGAGTGATCTTTGGTGGGATTTGCACTGCCTTCTACCAGCATTCCCCAGGAAAACTCAGGATAATCCCAAGCTACTAAGTTGTAAATGATCTGGGATGGCAATCACCAGATTGCTTCTATCTCTGTGTTAGTGTAGTCGACAAAGAGAGAGTGAGTTGATATTTTTCACTAATTATTTTTAAAAAAGAGAAGATGAAGGAACTAATAACACAGGTTGGGTTTTAGCTCGTTCCAAAGCTCTGATTTTGTGTGTCTGCCCTTCTTAGGTGTCGTGGCTCACACAGGTTTCTTTTTTCACAACATTCCCGGGTATTTCCCCCTCCAGCCCAAAACCAAAAGCAGCAACTGACATTATTGTCTGTGCAATCCCAATTGCTCCAGTTTTTCCACCCTGGCAAACAACTTTACCTGTGGAATGGGCAGAATTTACCAGTATGTAAGTCTTCACTAGGAATACTGAAGTCACACTAGTTCATACCAGAAGAGCTTCCAGTATTGTGCAAACAAGGCAGATTTTCAGACTACCCAAAATTCCGGGTAGAAAACCCCAACAAAACGCACAAATAAGTTGCAGTATTGCCAATTTGCAGGTTTTCCCTTTAAAATGCTATTTCATAAGAGATTATCTAGTGGAATAACAAGCACCACAGCGACCTAATACAACAGCTGGTCAATCATCTTTGCACGTACACACCTATAATGGTGAATATCTTCAAAAGACTTTGTATTGTTTATAGCAAACACACACAGGAAGCCTTCCCCTGTTCTCATATATTGGTCCCTCATTGCACTGTACTCTTCTTGACCTGCTGTATCCAGAATATCCAAGAGGCAGGTTTCTCCATCGATTACTACTTGCTTCCTATAGGAATCCTGAGGAAAGAAAAAAAAAATACACCTTGGTTAAACACAAACAAATTGGCTTTCGAATACCAGTAGCTCTGGAGATACTAAAATTATTGACTAGTAATAAGAATAACTGAAAACATTTAAAAGCCAACTTTACAGATGGGCAAACAGGAAAATAGTGTCCCATATTTAGGTGTATGCAGAAATCCACAGGTGGAAAGAGCCCTGAAAGGACATGTTTTTGTTTGTATCCCAAATCTTCTCCAACCGAAAGTGCACCTGTACACACACACACACCAAGGGAAGTGTTTTCATTTCTTATTTTGCACAAAAAGAACAAACTGGATCCAGATCAAAAGCATCTCCCTCTGTTAACAGAAGAATGAAAGATGTTTCTTATCCCAATTTTAAAAGGTTGGACTGTGTTTAAGCTCACTCGATTTACCAAATTTATTTTTTTTTAAAATGAAATCTGACCTTCATTCTGTAGGTATTTACAAAATCACTGTGCCACAACAATGCACAAAATAATAAACCAGAAAGAATACACAAGAGCAAGGCAACTCCAAAAATCTATGCCACTTAGAAAGATGTTAAAAATAAAAACCCTTCAGTGTTTGGGACAGGAAATCTGTTTTGTATTCCTAAGCAGGTGTATATAATGATATCTGTTATTACGCTACCAAAGCTGAGTTGATATATTTGAAGTTCAAACTTTTTAGCCAAGACGGAGTCACATAAAAAGCCCCAATGGGCTGGTTCATAGAGATGTCAGAACAAATTATTCCAGTGCTATCAAATCAAATCAAAGCTTTCAGGTCACTGATTCAAGTTGCTAAATTCTGTACAAAGTCCCAACCAGTAGATATTAATGTCTATTTACATCTCTTTTTGAGTGCTAGGCTTAGTATCTTACACTAAACAAACCCTGTAATCTCACATTTACCTTGAGCCAGGGTGACATTTAACAGTATCAGGTAAAATAATACTGTTTACCTTAAAGGAAAAAAAAGTTTACCTCCAACACGATTTTGGAACTATTTATTTCGCAGAAGTGCAAACTCAGCGTTCAAGTAAGAAGCAGGTAAACCTGCTTTAGAAACATATATAAGCCATGTTTCATTATTGATACACCTGAGGCAAATGCACAAGCTCCAAGATGTTTTAAAATAATGTTAATATTCTACCTCACTGCTTAAAGGAAAAAAAAAACCAAAACCAAACATAAAAACCAAACCCAAAGGATGAATCTTCATTCCAAGTCACTTATATTCAACAGCAGATCCCTCATGTCCCTGGATACCTTTATCACAGTTCCCAGGGAAGTCCTACCAGAACTTCTATCATTGTACCAGACAGATTTACAAAGCCTTCATTCTTCTTGCCATTTGGCTGCTAGTTTAAAAATATGAAAAGCAGTTCTTGAAAAGCCTGTACTATTCCTTTCCATCTCAGCACTTCAAAGGGAAAGAAATTCCCCTCAACTGAGCTCTAAACAAAAGCTTTAAGTAATTTTCATCAAAGAAAATCATTGTTTAAGAGAAGAAAAATCACTTTAAGAACTGCTGGCTTTAGCATGTCTGCTGTGTCAGCAGTAGCAGCAAAGATGTACCTGGATAAGGCACAGCACAGGTACAAAAACTACTATTTCAGGATGTTTAGTTGTTTTGCCACTTCTGGGGAGAAAACTGTCACTACCTAGAAAGAGGATTTGAGGCAGAAGGAAAAGAGAGACGTGGGGGAGAGAAAATTCAAGGTTATTATTTCCTTCTAGACTACTGAAATTATAACTCTTTTGCTTTTTTGCCTTCCCCCCTCCCCCTGCAAAACACGAAACCTGAAATGGGATTAAGACTATTAAGTAAAAACAAAATGCAGATTAGAAGTTGATTCCTAAGTAGTACCAACTCCAAACTTGAAACTGCAATTTGACAAACCTGACATATCTATGTGATTTTTTTTAATGTCACTGATCACTTAACCTGCTTTTACTGGCCTTACATAAGCCATAAAAACAAGCATGACTTATATTAAAGGAGTAATAATTCCATCTGTTCACAAGCACTGGTAAGAAAACATCACATGAAATCTCAGCTCTACTCTACATTATGAAATTTAGCTAAAAAAACCCCACTGCTTAATAAATCCCATCTAAGCAAGTAACTGTTCTTTGGTTAAAAATCCATTATGCCAGCGATTTCATGTTAAAATATCACAGCTACTCAGAGTACAGCTACTGGTGGGAGTTTCACAAGTGCACAGGTCATTTAAGAACACGGACTTAAAACATCAGTATTCCTAAATCAGCAGAGGGATTTTTGCTAATCCAACCCTAAACCCCCTGACAAGCAACTGGGAAAGCTGCTCTTTCTCTGGGACGTCTCAAAGACAGCGGATTTTTAGGCCTAAGACACGCTGAAGCTGCGAAAGATCCAAAAATAAAACGAATTCGAACTGCACTGTCGCAAGACCTAACAGGTCTCGGCCGGTAGAGGGCACTGGCCCAACTGCTCGCTGTGGATTTCCAAGGGTTACTGCACACAGAATTTAAAATAAAACACTTCAAATCGCCTGGCTGCAAATCCATGCCCGGAGACCCGCTTCAAGGAAGGGATGAAACTGTGAAACACGGAGATCTGAGTGACTGTAGCCACCCAAACGCTCATTTTAATTCCTCCCCCCTTGCCCTGCCATCTGCTAAGCTGGGAAGGTAAGTAAATAGAATACTCAAGCAGGCCATGAAACTTGACATTTTCCAAGCAGGTTATTTGTTGAATCATCAGGTCTATTCCACTGAAAACAGCAGCACCAAGGACACTGTAAAGGCAACGAGTATCCTTTTTCCTCTCTTCACAACATCAGAATATTGAAGTATGGAGTTTCGTTCTGTTAATCACAGGAAAGATTTAGAATTATTCAGTAACTGTGTAGGGATGGAATAGATAACAAAACACTAAACTCTCTTCTCTGACTACCCCAAAATATTTAGCTGGATGATCTGCGAGGGAAAACCAGCATTTTGCTGTATGGCAATGAAAGAAACAGTACTAATGACAAACAACAGCAGTGACACTACTAAACCATCTGAACTGTTACTATTTACAAATCAAGGCAATTTTAGCCTTATTTCCTCATACTGCATAAAAACCACTCCACACCTATTGTTCTTTAACCAGCCCCTACCACCACAACTGCATCTGCAAAACAAGCACCATCACACAGCCCTTCTCTGCTGAGTGGGATTCTGCCCACTCATTTAAATCCAATTTTTTTTTTTTCATCTGCCACTCCAAATCAGAGCCCACTCTTATTATAACTGAATTGTTGCCTTACCTACATGATTACAGCACTGTGAGCACACACAAGGTGATTTACCACATGAGTAGGAGGATAAATCTCCATCCTCAAGGTCTCAGAATTTACAAGATAAAATCAGTAACTAGTAGACAAGAACTTGTAAGGCTAGAATATTAATACTGTTGCATGTGACAAGTTGTAAATGCTGGTGCAAACCCCATTAGGTTAATTAATAACCAATTAATTTAGCATTGATTCTGGACCACACCACAGCCATCGTGCACACCACTGGATCTGTGGCTGCCCCATCCCTGGAAGTGTCCAAGGCCAGGCTGGATGGGGATCTGAGCAACCTGGGATAGTGGAAAGTGTCCCTGCCCAAGGCATGGGCTTGGAACTGGATGCTCTTTTCCAACCCAGGCTATCCTATGAATAAAGAAGACAGTTCTGGGATTATCAGGTTCACTCTACAAGGAACTGTATTTTCATTTTCTTATTTCACATTAAAATGCATTTGTTGTTCCTCAAAACACTCAGCTTGTTGATTAGCAAAATCCCCCAAGTGATTTAGGAATCCTGGCATTTAGTTTCCCGTGTTCCTGAACTGCTTACAAGGTCACAGCTTGTAAGACAGAACCTCCACAGCACTTTCTGTGGTGCCTAAACACACCTCTAACCTAAGAGAAACCCAGATAATTGTGAACAAGCACCAAAGACCAACATCCTCCAAAAGTTCCTTTCGCAGGAAAAAGTAAAACCCCCATTTTGCTCGTTCCTCTCAATAAATTTTGATTGTTTTCTGGTTTTTAAGAGTGTTTTGGGTGGCTGCTGTTTTAAGATTTCAGCCTTAACAACTCAAAAAGGGCTGCTCTCCTGGTGTAAGTCAAACACTCTTCTCTCCACAGGTCTAGTCACAAAATCTTCTGCAACTATGATGCTATTTGGCCACGCAACAGAGAGACAAGAAGACACAAAGGCACATTTAAGGTAACCTCAAGCCAACACAACTCTTATTTGGGGCACTTTAACTCAGGCCTTCACCTAACACAGCTCTCTGCACCTCAGGGCATAGGCTCCTTTCACTTGTGCCTACCTGAAAAAAATCACTACTTAGGCACTTTCCAAGTGCCAGATTTAAACCCTTGTGATTCCTTCGAGTGAGTTTGGAAGTGCCTCACTGTACAAACAGATAAATGAAGTCACAGGCTGCAGAGCTTCAGTGCTGGGAACACAAAAATCCTGGGTAAATTATGGTGTCACTTCTCCCTTTATAGAGTCTGAGGTTATTAAATCCAATGATCCACAGGAGATTTCAGACAACACCAGTATTTTTCTTATATTTAAAAGGCAGAGCTTGTTTGCTCATTAAAAAGCTTTAAAACAGCGCAACTTTTAAAGCTTAAATACAATTTCAAACTCTGAGGCACTGTGCCATGTATTTCAAAGAATCCACCACAGCATCTACCTTAGAACAATTTTTCTAGATACAGAAACCTGCACTGGTGTGTATTAGAAAAGAAAAAAATTAAGACAGGCTCCAGTTTTTGCTTCATTCACCATAACATTCCAGGGCACATTTCTCACTGAGAAATGAGAAAGACTGGCACATCCATTTCAGGACTACTACTTCCCTGCTATCAAAGAAGAAAAAAAGTCACATTTAAGATGTTCCTCAAAGCCACGAAGACTTTTGCCAAGCATTTTCAAATGAGTTTGGCAAACACCTTGTCACCGAGATCACGTGCATCCAAACTGTCCAAGCCAACATAGCAATTAACACCAGGCTTTTAATGAATCCAAATTGTTAATTTTTTTCACTGCAGCTGTTGCTCCACAGCCAGAAGCAGTACAGCAACTCCTTCTCCAATGCTGGTGCGGTGCAGACCACTATCTTTGAGCTCTTTTGATTATAAAGCCTCGTTCTTGCGGTTAAAGTGTCCAAAGGCAAACAACCACCATTATTAGTGATAATCCCTCTCCACAAAAAAAGTACGAGATGAAATTGTTTACCTCTATTGTGGGGTCGTACTCATCCACAAAGTGGTTCTGGATTAGCTGTATTGTCAGGGCGCTCTTCCCTACACCACCAGCTCCCACCACCACAAGTTTATATTCTGTCATTTTTTTAGCAGACCTGACGACAAAGAAACCAACATTAAAGCAGAGCCGGGCTCCCACTAACGAGGATGCTGCCGGTGCGTTCTCATCCAGCCTCGCGTTCCTCCCACTATTTACACCGGGAAGCAGCTCCCTCCCTGGAAGACAAGAGAAAAAAAAAAAAAAAAAAAAAAAAAAAAAAAAAAAAAAAAAAGGGGGATGAGGGAATTCTCAAACGTGATGTACACAGGGAGTGCAGCGCGGGCGCTCGGCTGGGAGGCAGCGATTACAAAGGGATTAAACCCCCCCCCCCCACACTAAATAAGTAAAAAAATACACTAAATAAGTAAAAAAATACAGCAATTGAGTAAAAAAAAATACACCAAATGAATTAAAATAATACGCTAAATAAGCAGAAAATACAAGAAACAAGTGCAAAAAATGCACTAAACTCTGGGAAAGGCCGAGGGGCATCCCGTGCCGGGGACAAACCGGCGCAAGGGTTCGGTTCCCCCCCGGCGGCTCCGGGAGCCCGCCCGGGATTTTCAGGAGCGTCCCGGAGCCCCTCGGGATGAGGCTCCCGGCCGGGAATGCCGCTCCCGTGCCGGGATGAGGGGCAGGGAGCCCGGCGCCGTTCCCTCGCAATTCCCAATTCCCGGGCTCGCCCAGCAGCGGGACCCCCGCGGCCACCCCCGCCCGAACTTCCCGGCTCGGAGGACTTGGGAAAGGGGAAATATATATATATATATATATCGATATAAATAGAGGAGGGATAAAGGAGGGGTGGAAGGGGGGGGATTGGCTCGGCGTGGCCACCGGGTCCCGCAGGGCGTTGGCCACCTGTCCCCTCCCGCCGGGAAGCACCGGGAATGCGGCTCCAGGGGATGCCGGCCAAGGGTGGTGGCTGGGGGGGGGGGGAGAGCGGGGCAGGGCGAAGAAGAGGGACGGCAGGAGGAAAGGAAGGGAAGGGGGGGGCGAGAGGAGGGGGCTGCGCTTCCTCGCAGGGGCGAGCGGCGAAGGGAAGAAGGAAGGGAGGAGGGTCGGCTCGGCGCGGCGGGGGTAAGGCGGTACCTGCGTGGCGGTGCCGCGGGAGCTGCCGGAGCCCGCCGTGCCCGCCCGGCGCCCCCTTCTCCCGCTGTGCCTTCCCGCTCCGCGCCCCTTCCCGTCCCTTCCCGTCCCGGTGCGAAATGGCGGGGGACGGGCAGGGCTGGGCGGCGCTGCCCGCCGAGCCGAGCGCCGAGCCACCGATGGGCGCCCGCGATCGATGCGCTCCGCGCTCCCCCGCCCCTGGCCCAGGCGGCGCCTCCCTCCCCGCCTGCGGAGTGGGAGGCCGCGGGTTCGAGACCGCCCCGGGGACATCCCGGTGTGCGGCGTGGGAGCGTCGGGATGAGGCGCGCGCGGAGATCCCGGAGCGGATCCAGCGGACAAGGATGATGAAGGGAGCGGAAAGGCTGAGGGAGCGGGGGCCGTTCAGCCTCGAGAGGAGACCTCAGCCGTGTGTGTCAGTGTCTGCAGGGAGGGGGCAGAGGACGGACCGGGCTCTGCTCGGGGGGTGCCCAGCAATGGGACAGGAGGAACGGGCAGGAACAGATGCCCAAGAAGTTCCAGCTGAACATGAGGAAGAACTTCTGACCGAGCACTGGAACAGACTGCCCGAAGAGGGTGAGGATTCTCCCCCACTGGGGGTGTTCCAGAGCTGTCTGGACACAACCCTGTGCCGTGTCCCCTGGGATTACCCTGCTGGAGCAGGGAAGTCGGACCAGGTGACCCACTATGGTCCCTTCCAACATGCCCCGTCCTGTCATTCCAGGGGGTGGGATTCCTCGGTCCCTTCCACCCTGTGATTCCATGGGGTGGGATTCCTCGGTCCCTTCCATCCTGTGATTCCATGGGGCGGCAGGACACGGGCTCAGGCCCAGGGAAGGCACCGTGAGGGAAGGGTTGTCCGGGAAGTGCCGCTCGAGGGCGGTGAAGGGAAATAAGGACAATTCCAGCGCTTCCTCGTCGTTTCCCCCTTCCCTTGCTGCCAGTGAGGACCCCAGAGGGGAGAAGAGGCATAAAAGCTGCTGTAGGATTAAGGATCGGCTCATCCTGAGGGGACGTGTGGGCTGCCCGGCCGGGGCGGGTGTGAGGCAGCACCTGGCCACACGTAAAGAGCAACTTTATCTGTAGCAACTTTATCTGTAGCCAAGCACGAAAATGTCAGCAGAGGCCTTGTGGAACTGCCGTGAAACTTAAAAACCCAATGAAGTTGGTCGCCTTTCAAAGTAAAATGGGACTTTTCATCATTAGCTCTGAATAAAAGTTAATAAACACGCAGGGGTGGAGGAGAGAGGGGGTTGGAAGTGAGTTAACAGACACATGGTGAGCTGTGTCCTCTCATTAAAAGACCAAAACCACAATTCCAGTTAACTGGAATTTGGAACTACACAGTGCTTTGGGTTAGAAAGTACCTCAAGGATCATCCAGTTCCACTCCCCTGTCACGGATTGGGACACATTCCACAGAGCCCCGTCCAGCCTGGCCTTGGACACTTCCAGGGATGGGGCAGCCACAGCTTCTCTGGGCAACCTGTGCCAGGGTCTACATACGAACTCTTCAAGGGCCAGTTATAATATACATATAAATATATGTACATAAATACATACCTGTGTTACATCCACTAAGATTTTTTTTTAAAACACGTCCCCAGGTCTCAGACAAAGGTAGCAAACCTTATTCCTCACAAAGCTAACTCCAAGGGTGACTCCCAGCTCGTTTACACAATTTGGCCGCTTTCTCCTTCCCCCTTTAAATTGGGAATTTGAAGATAAATACGCCAGACAAATTCAAAGATAAATACATTCTGTCTGTGCATCTGGCGTGCGAGAGTTTTAATTTAAAAGGTTGCAGCGGCGTGTGACAACTTCCAGCTTCTTTCCCTCTCGGCATGTGTCTGAGGGGATCTGCTTCTGGGGCACAGCCAGCAGAGCATCGCAGGCATCCACCCTCTGGGATTTAGGAAGCGTGTTGCCTGGGATTAATTCACGCTCGCAAGCCAAAGCCCCTGTGGTGGTGTTCTGCGCTGCTCCCCAGCGACAAGGTGTTAAGAGCGGGATGGAAAACAAGCACATCTCTGAGGTGTTGCGCCCAAAACGGTGTCACTTCAGGCAGAGACTGCGAAAGGATCAGACGAGCTTTTTCTCGTGTTCTTGAAACGAGTCTTTTCTGTCACTGAAACCAGTGACACAAGTCCCGTGGATTCCTCTGGGAGCCTCTGTAAGGATATTCCTGTATACTGGGAGTGGATATATTGTCATGAACCACCAAGAAAATTAAATTGGGAAATATAGACTCACAGAATGGTTTGGGTTGGAAAGGACCTTAAAGATCACGCAAGAGGTTGCTCAGAGCCCCGTCCAACCTGGCCTTGAACACTTCCAGGGATGAGAAACTCTTTATGTGCCCCATTTTGCCCCTACCAGGGATTTAGGCATCGGTAACCTGGTTATTTTTGTGTTACAGGTTGTTAGGTTGTTTCCCAACAGCCTTAATAAAACCCCCCCACAAAAATCCATGTGACAGAGTAACACGAAATCATCTTGCAAATCAGAGTTACTAGATAAGCTGCCTCACATGAGCAGATGTACAAACCACAAGTCAGACTTGCTTTCAAAGTAGCCCGGTGGTAAAACCACAGGCCTGGGATGTGGGAAACCCGGAGCCCACACAGCCACAGCTGGGATCAGAAGAGTATCCAGAGAGGAGCTGCCATTGGCAGAACCTTCTCCATGAAAATTTCAGGTCCCAGTGACAGCTTGGACTGTTGTATCTCCACATGATCTCAGCGAAACGTGCAAACAATCCTTTTGCAAATCGTGTGGAGGGAAAATGAATTGTTGGGATTCTGGAAAAAAACAGAATGCAAAGAGTGACTTTTTTTAAAAAAAAATTGTTATTTTTAGTCCACATATTTGTTTCTAAGCATCTATTATGAAATTGCTGTTTGCTTAAATTAAATTCCATTCAGAAATATCTTCTCGTGACCACGTGTGGAGTGGTTCGAAAACAAGATCAAATAAATGAGCTGATCAAAAACATTAAGTCCCAGCCCGTACACTGCATTGATATGAAAGATGGTGAAAGGCAGCACAAGTCATGCAAAACCTCTGAGATTTGGTGGAGTTTTTGTTCTGGGAGTTACTCACTTCATTTTGTTAATTGTTGCTTCGGTACAATTTGCACAGAGAATTCTGAACATGTGCAGAGACCATGCACATCCTCAAATCCCAGAACACTTTAGTGTTCCAGAGCTAAATGTTTTTGTTAAGTTAAAAGCCTATTTGTCAGTTCAAAGGCTTCTTCACATTGGCATTAAAATATTCCAGGCCCAGTCCTCTGGATCCTCTGTGGATATGCATCATTGAGGGCAAATCACCATTTAGAGGCCCTTATTCCAACAAGATGCCTCCCTTATGATATCAAGCCAAGTATAATCCCATCAGCGACATTTACACTACTCAGATTTGCCCATTCCTAAACATTATACAATAAATTCAGCGACAGTTTCACTTTGAGAATATGTGAGTATTCACCACCCATCTTGGGGGGGAAAGGGGGTGGAGCAGGGAGGAAATGTAAAATTCATCTCCAGCCTCAGGATAAATAGTAAGTTTTCCCTGTTAACAGAAAGTCTCAGACAAGCTGGGACAAGAGTTAATTTTCCTGTGGCTTCTCCTAGCACTGAACTCTATGCAAAGCAGATGCAAAGCCAATGCAGTGCTAGTACAGGAAGGTAAGTGGGTTTGTGCAGCTTCAGGTTTGTCTGCTGTGAATTAGGAATGTTAGTAAAGGGAATTTTTCTGTCACACAGAGGCAGGCCAAGTGGCAGGGAGCAGCTGGGCCAGTAGTGGTGTCAGACAGGCACCAGTATGGATTCAGTCCTGGCCACACAGTGATACCTCAGTGGGTTTAGCCCGAGGTCATTTGGGAGGTACCCACCTTCAGGTTTTACCTTTGCCTCTTCTCCTTCCAGTAAAATTAAGACTTTTAAGGATGTCCTGCCAACTTTGTCACGCCACCCTATTGTTACGATCACCCACAGAAGATTTTTCATTTTAAGTCCTATCTAGAGCAGTACAAATGTGCTTATAAATTTTTGCCTGCTGACACAGCAGGGTACAATTGTATTTCCCAAGACTTTTAGCTCCTCCAAAGAGCATCCACAAGACTCTTACAGGACAGCACAAGGTGAACTTAACTACATAAATGTTTGCATCTGTAGATAAATATCTATATATGCAATTCTGAATATGCAAGTTAATATTATATTATATGATATTATGTTATTACAGCTCTCATGGGGTGGTAACTTTTTGTACCTATCCTGTAGTGGTATGGAGCTCCAGTAATATTACATGTATAGACTGAAGTTTAATATAGAAAGTTTAACTCACACAGAACATGGGGCTCAACACTGAATGTTAACACACTCTGGCCCATAACTGCAAACCTGTTTGATGGACCCCCCAAAAAATCCACAAACCTAAACCAAAAATTACATTTCAAATGCTCAGCTATATAAAGCACAAGTCTAGGTCCTGCTTCTTCGTCTTCAGTGGCAACTTGGGTGTCCACTACCCACCCTAAGCCCAATAATATCACAAGGTCCTGCAAACATTCCTTTTTTTTATATGTAGGCACTAAGGGAACATGGTTAATGTATTTTTCTGCAATAACAACATTAAATTCGGCTTGAAAGTAACATGCTAAGATACACCGCATTACTGGTGTTTGTAAATGGTTTGACTTTGGTTTAATTCAGCTGTCTCTAACTTTTTGAATACAGTTCTCTACTAAAAATGGGGTGGGGAGAGAGGAAGAGTTCAACTGTGAACTATTCTTTAGAAAACTGGATGCTTTTGCCATCCCACTACTGAAATCTGCCATTAATTATCATAGCATCTCTCTAATTACATTGTCAGCATACAGCCACTAAATTAAAATACAAAGGGAATTGTTAAAATTTCCCAGTTTAACTTCGGCGTTTCTTTTAAAGAGTAATTTTCCAAGTTCTGTGTATATAGGAAATCATCCAAAGCCCACTGAAGTTAATATGCTTCATTCCAACTGGGCCCAGAAATGTTTGGAAAAACGAGTGGGGTGTCCAAATTGCCTCTCTGACCCAAGTGGTTTGATGCCTCATTTCTATTATTGGCACCAGCACCCAGAACTGATTGTGCAACCCTGGAGATCTCATGGAGATCTTTCAGGTGAATCCTGTGAAATCTGCTCCTGGGAATGGCAGTTCTGCCACTTGTTTAAGCCACATCAGCATTGCCTCCCCTCCAGCATCACTGCCCTCCACACATATCCCATGGCATGATTAAAATCTTCGAGATCTACCTGATTTCCAGCTCACCAAGAGAGTTTAGTAAAACCACACATATCCCTGAGATGATCAGAAACACGTGCAAAAATATTAAAATGGTGCATAAAGAGGAAAAAAAAAAAAAAAAGGAAATATTTTCTTTCCAGGACAGCAGGTCTTTTGCTGCTGACTTTTTATTTCAGGGGAAAAAAGAAAAAAAAAAAAAAAGAAGATGCTGTCAGCACTTTGGAAACAACGTTCTTTTTTCCACCTCAACAGTCCTTTGTCTATTTTGCCTAGACCTGTTAAGCTGAGCACTTTGCTACAGCTCAGGACAAGGATGAAGAGATAATATTTTTCAAGGAAATAAAAAAGCATTCCAGCAGCAGTAGCAGTTCACATTTGTCTTGGACAGGATGTATTTCCCCAGCTCCCCTGGGAAACTGGAAGCAGGATCCCAGGGCAGCCCTTCTCACAAACTGCTGTGCTCGGGCATCAGCTCTCTGGGGAAAATGAACCACACTGGGAGGCTCAGCCACAGGAGATGCTGCACAACTGGCAGATTTAGGGAAGGCTGGAAGGCCTCAGTGATGCTGCACAGACCCCTCAGAGCTTGGAGCCTGAAAAGCCAAGGCACCCAGGCTTCCAGCTCAGGTTTGGAGCAAAGGACAGGGAAAGCAAAGAGTTTAAATTGAATTCACCAGTTTCGCACGGAAAACTCCGGTTGGCAAATCCCTGCTTCTCCATCGGGGCCATCTGGATGAAGCTGTTTGCTGGTCATCACAGGGCTGCATTAATTCTTGCTGGGAAGTCCTGAATGCAGATGGCAAGGAGCATGCTGGCCTCATCTTATTCCCATGGAAAATGGAGTGCTGCCCCTTCTGTGAAGTGCACATCTCTTGCTGCAGTACCCCCACAACCTGCCAATGATTTTCATCCATTACTGTCCCAAAGGCTGAAATAAGGCCCATGAAAGGGTATTTTGGCCCATCCCTCCAGAGCTGGACTGGACTGTGCCCTGTGAATTCTGCATTCATGCACACCAGTGCCAGAACCCATGTGGGCAGGGAACATTTACAAGGCCACTAAATGGGGTGGGTGGGGTTTTACACATGGAGAGGGGCAAGCACGTGCCCACATTCCCAGTAATGAAGCACTTTAAACACTTCTGGTCTCTGAGCACATTATTCTGTGGACAGAAAACCAAGCTTGAAGTTTTGGAACTGAAATGATACTGCGGCCTGAGGCAGAGACGGCTCTGATGGGAGACAAGGATGTATGACTGGGACGAAACCTCTGGCGAGCTGAACTGTCCCTTGCTATTGCTGCCCAGGCACGGGGGGGACCAGGACAGTGGTTGCCACTGCTGAGAATGGCCAGTCCCAACCAGATTAGTCATCTGCATCCCATATAACCAAGCTCTTCCTGGGCACAGCAGCTTCCACACGCTGTCAGAGCCATGGGCAAAAAAAAGACAGTGGTCCTGCCTCTTCCCATACTGTCCTGCTCTGCTGCCCTCCCTCCACATCTAGAGCCAGCCTAAATAAATTATGTGTCTTAATAGATGTATTTTATAGCAACCTACAAAGCAAGTCTTTGATGTTAGTTTAGGCCTTTAGTTGTTACTACGATACAAGAGATAATAACTAAATAAACAAAGGAAGAAGCACTGCTTGTCTGCTGCAGCAGCAGCAGTTTGGGTACCTGCTTCCTCACACATACCCACCCTCCAGGGCTAGGATTTCATCTTAAGAAAAGGTCACTGTACTCAAGATCAAGAAAAAAAATCCATTTTCATCCCATTTCATTTCTGGAGATTCCACTGTACGTTCAGCAGCTTAAACACTCTGAATTATCCTGGAATGGCTGTGTTTTCTCCAGACTTGAATGAGAATAAATTATAGCAAAATGTGTCTAATGGGGGTCAGTGTGTCCAACAGCAGTGTAAAGCCCTAGGGAATGGATCCAGAAGCACTGCAAGAATCACCACAGGATCTTAAAATCATAGAATGACTTGGGTTGGAAAGGTCTTTGAAAAACCCACCCAGTTCTGACCCCCCTGCCATGGGCAGGGACACCTTCCACTAGAACAGGTTGCTCAGAGCTCCATCCAACCTGGCCTTGAACGCTTCCAGGGATGGGGAATGTGAACACAGCAGGAAGTATTGCTGAGGTGTAACACAGACACGCAGAGATGGTTCTAAAAATTAAAAAAAAAAACACCTTTTGTTTAGTCACAATGTTGGGATTTTTAGGATTTCTTGGTCTTGCAGAGGCAGCTGAACAGATCCTGACACAGAGAACCAAGGAAGGAAATGGACGTGTTTATTTTGGAGTGTTGGGACCACTGGATCGAAAGCCTATAGGAAAATGGAAAACACGCAGCAGTAATTTATTTCTACAGGGAAGGGGGAGAAAAGTCAAGGAAATTCCCTCACAGCCTGCTTGGAGCCAGGTTTTCAGCTGCTGTAAATCAGGGACTAGATTTCTAAAATTATTGGGATCAGCTCATGCCCTGTACCAACAGAAAGCAACACAGCAATGCTGATTTACACTAACAGGTGATTTGGGGCCCTAGAAAGAGTTGGCATTACCAGACTCCTGCATCAGGATACGGCCAGGCCTGATCCTAGGATCAGATCCATCTCTCATCCACAGCAGGTCCCTGTCCCTTGCTATATGTCAATAAACATCAGCCTATTTCTCTCTTTCCACCACCCTAAGCCCTTCCCTGACCACATTAAAACAGAATTTGAGCTTCACAACGATGATTCCCGTTCGCTCGTCCTTCAGGCCCGACTTTTAACAGCTCTGCAGACAGAGAGCATGTTCTTTGTGACCTCCTCAATACGTCTGCGTTATCAGCTATCACATTTTTTTTATTACACATCATTGAATTTGATGCATCAAGGCTCCCACACAGCTTGCCCCTGCTCTCTAGGAATTTCGCGGATAAATCACTGGCATGAGCTGCAAACTGTCAAAGAGTTGCTGACATGCTCTGCAGCAGAGTGGCACTGGATAACCTTTTGCACTAGAGTGCTATTTTTGAGGGCTTTCATAAAGAGCACTATTGTATTTGGAAATGGTACTGCTGGAATGGAAAGGAATTAATGGTTTGCACATGATGCATCACACCCCTGATAAAATTCTTCACCGAAAAGTTAAAAACCCCGAGCGGTAACCACACAAAATCGTTAGGGGTACTCTGTGGGTTTGAGCTCTCACCTTTGTCTGAGCTTTTAGACCTTTCTGAGCAGCCTTTGCGAAGCGGAGCGCAGATGTCAAAGCCAGGCTGAACGATCCGGCCGCTTTTCCAACACTGCGGGGTCGGAGCCTTGGGCAAAGCCTTCCCTTGGTCGAAGGCGGGGACGGAGGAGGGAAAGGGGTGCTGGATGTGTCTCTCGGTCTTGTGAGCGCCCTGAAGAGAAAGGACACCACAGCATCTGTTCCCTGGGACAAGGCTGTGGTGTTTCTGCAAAGGGGAATTGGCTGCATGCTGTTTTTAACCACCCTTGTGGTAATCAGCAAGTGTCTGCGTGTTCTTTAAATAGACACGTTACCCTGAGGAAATACCCAAGTCAGCACCTCTGTATCCTGCTCTGAGAGAGGAAACCTGACCCACAAGGCACCAAAATTTGCTGCCTCTTGGCTAAAGAGCAGAAATATCCCAACTAACGCCTGACTGCTGCTTGCTTTTCTTGGAGACTTCGCTCCATCGGGCTTGCTGCAGCTCTCACAGATGGCAGTTTTACTCTGGGATGACTCCAGTTACTCAGACCTGCTCCATAATTACACAAGTGGCAATGAGAAAAGAACCAAGCCTTGAGGAGCTGCTTCCTAAGTAAAGCAAGAAGGATATGATCAAGTAATCGATCAGTTTATAGATTCCTCGTCTATTCTCACTAATTGTTATTAAATATGGAAATACATGTTTCCAAATATTAGTCCCAGGAAATTGCCACTCTTCTATCTGATACTCAAGTCTCACTGTATGAATAATTTGAAACAAGACAAACCACCAGATAGTATGTTAAGCAAAATGAAGACAGAGTTGCAGCTGATCAGAAAAACAGACAAGATAATTTTCCTCTTTCCTCAATGCCTACAGAGGAAAGTAGTCTGTACTACTCAGTTTTTTGAGCTGCATGATGCTTCAAATAAAGAAGAGAAGACTGAGATGGGATCTCACCAGTACATATAAATATCCCCAAAGGGGTGCCAAGAGGATGGTGCCAGGCTTTTTTCAGTGGTGCCCTGTGACAGGACAAGGAGCAACGGCCATAAACTAAACCACAAGAATTTTCACCTCAACATGAGGAAGAACTTCTTTACACCGAGGGTGGCAGAGCCCTGGAACAGCTGCCCAGGCACCTCGTAGAGTCTCCCTCTCTGGAGACATTCCAAGCCCACCCGGACACATTCCTGTGTCACCTGCTCCAGGTGACCCTGCCTTGGGGGGGGGTTGGACTGGATGATCTCCAGAGGTGCCTTCCACCCCTAACGATTCCGCGATTCCGTAAAATACAAGGAATTCCTCTAATATTCCTATCAAGCATCCCTGCTGGTATTTGCCTCAGAGACAAGACCTTAACTTCAGTGACAGGCCAGGGCTTCTGACTCACAGGGCTCCCACTGAGAACAGGAGTTATAGCCAGTTATGGAGACAAGAGCATGTGCCAGGGACAGGAGCAGTGTTTGAGGAGCAAACACTGTCGAGTTTTACGGAGGACAGAGCCAAGGAGTTTATGAAGGCCTCAAATGTTTTCTTTTTCCTACTGGAATCACCTCGCTCTTGACTGGGATGAGCTACATATTGTAGGCACTGTGTAAGTGTTTGTTCACATACACTGGAAGAATTCAGGGAGAGTTTCTTCATGGAAAAAGGCAGTCAGGCATTGGAATGGGCTGCCCAGGGAGGAGGTGGAGTCACCACACCTGGAGGTGTTCAAGAAGCTGGATGTGGCACTCATTGTCATGGTCTAGTTGACAAGGTGACAATCAGTCAAAGGCTGGACTCCACAGTCCTGGAGGTCTTTTCCCACCTTAATGATTCTGTGAAATACAAGGAATGACACTTACTGACTTCTGAGGAATTCCCCTAAATTTCCTATCAAGCAGCACTGCTGGTAAAGCTCAGAAATCCGTCTGGGACCCAGCAAAGGAAGATGAGAGACGACTGCAAGACGTCACTGTACAAATGTGTAGTTCACCGAAAATAAGACCCTGAAGACTTACCCCTGTCCTCACCCTACAATTATGGGGAGGGAGTGACCATGGAACACAGCTTTTGGGACATCATGGAATATATTTGACCTCCAGGCAGTTCTCAGAGCACCTTGTCATACGTAATTAGTGAGGATGCTGGTGCTTATTTAGGGCTTGTGGTAGCGAAAAATAGAACAAAGAGATTTGGGGTGGGGGGAAGGAGCATAATCTAGGCAGTAAGATAACTTTTCTTCTGTCTACGCTTCTTCTCTCAGATTTTCTATCACAGAAACAAATCAGACCCCACCCCTATCCACTTAGCTCACTTAACTCACTCTTTCTTGACAGCACACTCTATGCAAGATTACTTTCCTACATTCCCTTTTGCTTTCTGCCCTTCTGTTTCATTCCTGCTGTATCATCCTAAAGCTGGAAGATCTTACAATTTTTCGAACTGGTTTTGAGAGCCTAAAGTCAGACTGACAGAAGGCAGCAGGGAATGAGCTTACCTTGCTATTTTCCTCAATAGCTCTTTTTGAGATGAAAATTCCTCCTTGGCACATACAGTCCTAAATGAAAGAGCAATTTCTGACTTGCTTGCCTTTTGATTTTTTTTCTTTAGTCTGCACATGTCTCACAGATATTTCTCCAGCCTCTGCTCCTTATGGGCCAGTTTCATCTTACATCACTCTTATGTTTTTATCAAAGCTTTCCTTTTAACAGAGAAGTGCTCCAGAGAAAAAAGTTCAAATCTAAGTTTCCTGGAGCTGTGTGAGAGAAATCACCTCAGAATTCCAATTTTTCATGACGCTCAAATCAATCTTTTGGGATTGCTTTTTTTCTTTTTTTTTTTAATTTGGAGGAAAACCTGGTTGGCTAAAATTAACTTGGTTGCTTTTTTGAAAATATAATCTCATATTACCACCTGAACTTTGTAGCTTATGCCCATCCATGCCTTTAAATGTTCAGCAGTAAAATACTTACATAAGGCAGAGAAAGAATTAGCATCCTCTGACATTACAGTCAGAATTGAGGTTTTGTCTATATATATGACCAAACAGTAAAATTAGAGTGCATTACAGAAACCTAATTCAGCTGACTTTCTTTAAGCCTGCTCTGCAGCTCCTTTGTTTTGAGGCAAAACAAGATAAAGGCTGGTAGGTGAGTAATAAACTTATATCACAGACATTAATATACAGTAATCAGATAGTAAAATCTAATTCAAAAGGCCTATTGTGCAAGACACTGTGCAAAGACAAACACTGTTCCTGCCTGGCAACTCCAGAACGGCAAAAGGGAGAATGAATCAATTTTAACAGAAGGAGATCTTAACATGAGGCAGAGTAAAGTCCGTGCTGGTCCTTCCACTGACTCCCCGTGATTTCAGATCCCGTGTGTCCATATGTACACGTGTTCTTCCTGGGTTTACAGATCCACATATTTAACTTACATGCAAGTCTTGGAGTGACACTGTACATGCACAGCAGTGGATGTGGTCACAGAATCACTGAATGGCCTGGGTTGGAAGGGACCTTAAAGACCATCTCATTCCAACCCCCTGCCATGGGCAGGGACACCTTCCACTAGCCCAGGTTGCTCAGTGCCCCATCCAGCCTGGTCTTGGGCACTTCCAGGGATGGGGCACCCACAGCTTCTCTGGGCAACCTGTACCAGGGCCTCCCCACCCTCACAGGGAAGAATTTCTCCCTAATATCCTATCCAAACCTGCTCTCTGTCAGTTTGAAGCCGTTCCCCCTTCTCCTGTCACTCCAGGCCCTTGGAAATAGTCTATCTCCATCTTCCTTGTGGGCTCCTTTCAGGTCCTGGAAGGCCACAATTAGGTCACCCCAAAGCTTCTCTTCTCCAGGCTGAGTAATTCCAACTCTCCCAGCCTTTCCTCCCAGCAGAGCTGCTCCATCCCTCTGATCATCTTGGTGTCCCTCCTCTGCACTCTCTCCAGCAGCTCCATGTGCTTGCTGTGCTGGGCCCCCAGAGCTGGAAGCAGCTCTGCAGGAGGGTCTCCCTGGAGTGGGGCAGAGGGGCAGAATCCCCCCCTGCCCTGCTGTCCACCCTGTTCTGGGTGCAGCCCAGGGCATGGGGGGGTTTCTGGTGCCAGCCTCTCACCCACCAGCACCCCTGAGCCCTTCTCCCCAGGGCTGCTCCATCTCTTCATCCCCAGCCTGGACTGATCCTGGGGGTTGCCCTGACCCAGGTGCAGCACCAGCACTCGGTCTTGTTAAACCTCATCACATTCCCCTGGGCCACTTCTCGAGCTTGTCCAGGTCCCCCTGGATGGCCGTGTCCTTCGGGTGTGGCAACAGCACCCATCACTTGGTGTCATCTGCAAAGTTGCTGAGGAAGCACTTGATCCCGAAAAAAGCATTCCACGCTTCTCTTGGCAATGAAATCAACGCCTGCTGTGTTTAATTGCTGCCACTCTGCTGAGATGGGCTTGTGCCTTAGCAGTTGTACTATGACAGAAGGGGGGAGTGCGGAAAGATTTATGTTGAACAGAAGCAGAGGATTAGATTGCAGAAACAAGGTATTTTTGTTGAGAATTAAAAGCACGTATTTTCATCCAAACAAGCTGCTCTGTGAGGAGGAGAGGGAATTTTACTGTCTGAATTTTCTGGGGTTTGGTGTAAACTGAGGTACTCAAATCTTACACTGAAGGCATGAGCTACAAAGGTTAAACCTAGCAAAGCAGGGTTTTAGCAATGTGGGGGCAGGGTAGAGAATGTATCTTTTCTTTAGCAGCGTTTCAAGAACTAGTTCTCAGAAATTTTTGAAATTTTTTGTGTGGCATTTAGTGAAGCCACATCAAGACTCTCTCCTCAGCCCTTAAGAGATGCTATTGTCCTTCTCAAACACGCTTTTTCAAAGCATACTCCTTCACTGCTAAACTCGTGATAAAAGCAAGCGGGAAAGACAGGGAAAATTTTGGATACAATAAACATTCCATTTCTGTGGCAAATAAGCAGCTCACAAACTTGAGGAAAGAAGGCAGTGTTATCAAGTCTAAGGCAAGGAGGACAATTTTCAAATTATGCTGAAGGAAGCTGGGTGCCCTCCCTCACACACAAAGATTGACCAAGCCCAGCGTGAAGGGCTCGTGTCCGTGTGAACTTCCAGACACAGCTTTGTGCTCAGATTTAGATTTCATTTGTGAATCCTTACTCCCTAATTTCTCTCTGGTCCGTTACACAGGAGGCTGGCTCCCACATAGAAACCTTTTCCCTAAATTCTACTTCCTTGCCTATCCCTGGCTTTCCCTAGCCTGGCAGGAGGGATGTTAAGTCTCAAAATCCCACCCAACCTTCGTCAAAGAAATGCACTCTGCCTACCCAGCTCTCCTACTTGGTCTCAGTAGGAAAAATCCATGCTGCAGGTTCAATCTTGCTGTGTTTTACAAAGTTTGTACAACGTGAATGTACTGGTTCTTTTCCAAAATGTGCTCCACTCCGACACAGCCACAAAAGCGAGAGGGGAAATTGCTCAGTGCTCATCAACAGCTCTGAAACCTTTTTGTGTGAGGGGATTTCTATAAATTATGTTGAAATCTATTTTTGTTCATTTCAAGGTGTTTCTCCTGGTGGTTTATTGTCTTGGGCTACTGTAAACAGTTATACCACTGTCATAGATTTACAAATCAGGCTATGAATAAATAACAAGTAAACTGTTTATACTTTCATTTTCAAATTTCAAACTATACTGGCACTGAGAATGTATAACTTAGAGGTTGAATTCAGAAATACTCTAAAGGAAGGATGCACATGGCTAAGCCTTGGGTTTATTACATCTTGCTTGCAGTTATTTCCTTTGCATCTAATGGGAGAAGAGGGAAGATCCATGTTTTGGTTTATCTGAACCACCAAAGTTTACAGAGAAGGAAAAGAGTGGGTGGGAGGAGAGGAAAGGGAGGGGAGGCTGGGGAAAAAACCCATTTCAGCTGTTGTCCATCTACATTCTAAAGATAGAATCCTCTGATCTACTGATATGTAATTCATACCAGCAGTTTGATACCTTGAAAGTACTTTGCATGGACCTGCTGATGTTACAGACAGTTTTCCTCCACCTCCTTTAACAAACAGAGCCTTCGGATGATTTTCCTCCCTTTAGCCTGAGTCATTTCCTCTTCCGTGGCTTCCAGCCCTTTCAGCCTCCAGCTGACACCAACCACCTCTCCATCCCGGGAGCCCTCCAAGCCTCCCTCCTCAGCTGCAGCTGGGCTGCAGGAATTGTTTGGGGAAGCTATTGTGACACTTTCCTAGGGTGTCAGTGGAGTTATTGTGGTTTGACTGCCCACGTGGACACTCTTATTCTGTACTAGAAGTACCTTTTTTTTTTTTCTCTTGTGGTTTAATCTGAACCGTTTCCAAAGCAGCCACATGGACATATCTACATGGAAAAGTAGCTTGAACTGGCTTGTGATAGCTTGTATACCTCCAATGTGGTGGTGGTTATTCCCACTCTAATTATATTCTGGAATTGCCTACTCAAATCTCAGCTAGTTTTACATAAAAAAATCTACTTTTTATTATCTCTTTTATGCTACCAAATAATTGGTATGTCTGGTATATACAGCTGTATAAAATGCAATCTTCCCCTATTTCCCTTTTTCACAAGCGTTCCAAAATGCCTTCAAGTGAGTGCTATTTTATAGACTTTACTGGAATACCACAGATAAAACACAGCTTTTTTTTTAGGGAAAAATCATGCTGATGAGATGTTGCTATAGAAATACTTGAAATATAAACAGCTTTAATCTGCAGCCATCGTGTTGGGGGCAGGGAAAAAGACAAAAACTTACAGGTTTTACAACTCGAGAAAGCTGCTCCAAACCGACAGAGATGGTTCTTGAAGAGACCACAGATCCAGTTTTTCCTCTGATGTGCTCTTTTCTTCTCCCAGGTAGATGTTCTCATGCACAGATGTAGAGGGAAATCTTCGTCCCACAGGGCTGGATTTGTATTTGCAGAAACACAACAAAATGGACTCCTGAGCAACGAGTTAAATGTTCCTGCTGCGATTGCTCGGGAGTCACTCAAATCACTGTACTTGGCAACAGCGTAAGTTACTTCTCATTATTTCATTTACAGCATGGAAAACCTTTGGAGAAAGAACCGAATGATGAGTTGCTTTGAGTTGGTTTTATGTGGCAGAGCTTTATCTTTTAGCAACCTGAGTTATGACATATTTTGAAAAGCCACTTGTCTCTATATCTAGCTCTTACAGACAGCCTTTACAAGAGTTGTGAGGGAAAAGGGAGAACAACAGACATTTCATCCTGAAACATAAAGGAATCATGTGGATCTTGGCTTAGTTCAAGTTAATTTCTTCTTAGGTGATAAATCTATTTTTCATAGATTTGTAACTTGGCTATAAAAGCATATTTGAAATTTTGAATGTTGGCAGTCGAAGCTTTCAGGTCAGGAGAATATTTTTAGCAATATTTTATTTAAAAAAAAAAAAAACACCAAAAAATAGAAGGCTGTTTTTAAGTTTAGAAAGTTAGAGTTTTAAAAAGCATGGGTTGGGTCACATTTTGACACCCATGTTTGTTTTCTTTCCTCTTAAAGAAAAGCAACAAAAGCCACATCCAACCTGCTTCCAGCTTGACAGATAATAAAAGTTATTTCAGATTTATCCTTTTAAAAATTGCCCACGGGCTTGTTTCAGATCCAAGAGAAAATAATCCATCTCAACTAATATTCCTGAAAAAGCCAAAATCAAGGCACTGCTGGGGATTTTAATGGTATGTTTAATGAGCAGATCTTCAGCTCATGCTGGAGATCATAACTCCGGGAATGACAGCAGCGCTACATCAACCAGCACTTGCTGAGGATGTGGATAGTAAATATATACTACAGTACCTCCCCAAAACACGTGACTAATTCAGCAATACTGAGGCAGTAATTAAACTAATTAATAGTTTAGAAGAATTAGAAGAAACGAAGAACCAATGAGAGGACACCAGCCAGCTCAGCGTGCCACGTACAAAAAGCATTAGGACAATTTTGGCCAAGCCTTCTGGGGCAAACACTTCACCACAGAATCTTTGGTTTCACAGTTTCCTTCAGCCTCAAAATTACAGAGGGGCTGAGTCAATCCTGCCAGGATTTGAGTTAGTGGTTCCAGGGAGACAAGGAGCTAAGCCACTGGTACAGCTGAGCAGGGTGGGGGGTAGAAAAGGTGTGGAGCAGGCAGAGCAAACAGGAAGGTTCATTTCTGGTCTTCAACTCACACCCTCTTGTGTATTTTTGCTGCACAATCTCCCTTCTGTGATTTAGAGTCCCTTTAACATTGTGGGCCAAATTCAGCTCTGGCTGACAGTGCTCACCTCTCTGTGTTGTCCCCACAGGGTGAAGGGGTGTCCTAAAAGAGGAGCTGCTGTTTCACTGGCACTAAGAGAAATCCAGGTTTGGTACAAACATGATTCATGCTGCCTGCTCCCAGCTCAGACCACGAAACTCTTTAGGACACTGTCTGAGCCAGACCTAAGGCACCCCCCTGCAAGGTAACCACCCTCATGAGACCATTTTTAAAAGACGTTGTGGCTTTATGTTATGGAGCCAAATTGATCCCAGCCCTGCAAAACAAAAGATGACCTTGACAGATTTTACTCTCACCACAGGTTTTGTATTCAGTTCAGCTCATTTTTGGGCCTGAAGATCTTCTAAGGTGATCAAATCAGCCTTTAAGATCAATTTTCATCCCAAAGGAGGTCTTTGAGTTTACCTTCAGGTGTTTTACGTCCCGCAGTAACTTTTGTAGGTCCTATTACTGTCTTAGCCTCTGCCTCTCCTTCCACCCTCATCCTCCCTTTTTCTCCCCTTCCTGGCTCCTTCCTCCTGTGGCTGGAACCCCCACTCTGTGCTGCACACACCCTCCTAATGATTTCTGCACATCTTCCAAGCACACATCCTTCCTACGGCGTGTCACGGAGAGCACCTCCCATGCAGAACAACCGGCCTTTTCTTCCAGCCTCTGTCCCACAGCCTGGTCCCTGCACCTCACCACAGACCAAAATAGAATATAGTAAGGAGTGGGGGGCCAACTGGGCAAGGTTTGGGCTGAGTTTCACACCCAACAAAGCCATGGGACGGCAGTCGGGGTGTTTGCAAACCGCTTGCAACTCGCAAGGTAGCTGTGCTCGAGGAGGTCGATGCGCGCTTTTACTTGAAGGTAGGGTTCTGCTAACATCATTTAGGTGGGGAATCTCACCACTCAGCTATTTCAGCCAGGCTTTGAGCTGCTGCTGGAAGTCTTTCAGCTCCAGCCTAGGTATTATGTAGTCCCCCCTCGCTGCAGAATTGGAGAGCCTCCCAAGTATTTGGAAACAGAAGTCGCAGTAACAGTCTCCCTTTCTGACTTGGCAGCGGGAAGGAGAAATACTTGGCGTAACTTATGCATTTGTTTGCATATTCGTGGGTGGGATCAAGTTATTTGTTGATGTGTACATGGGAAGAATTAAGTTTCTCTCAGTAAGTTGAAAATATTTTAGCACAAGAGAAGATCACTTCAATGGCAGCTTTCCACGTACGCACAGTGCAGCTCAGAGAGCTGCCTTGGATTCCCTAGGTTTTGCCCAGAGGGCAAAGGTGTGGTCAAGGCCACGATCTGGAGCTTGTAGTTCTTGTTAATTAGCTGATGGGGTCCCCACAACATGGAGGGCTTTCTGTCCCCTCGTTTCTGCTTCCAGGCAAAGCCACAGCACTGCTTTGGGAACACTTCTGTGCTCTGGAAAGCCCTTGAAAGCCCCCGAGCTTTGTGCCACCCACGTGGCACAAACTCCCATTGTTTGTTTGGAGAAGTCTCTCTCTAATAGAACATTCCTCACCCCACGCCCTCTGTCACCCACAGTGGCTGACTGCCATGGGATGTAGCTCCTATCAAGAGCTCGGTGCACGGATCCCAAATATGCCTGCACATGAAGTGCAGTCATCACTTCACACTTCTATTCTTTTAGGGAGGACACACCTCAGAATGATGTCAGCACATTGCTGAGCAATGCAGAGAGCAGTTCAAACATTCATGGGCTACCAGTTTATCAGGGATCAATCCCAGAAGGAGACTGAGCCTGGCGAATCAATGGAAAATGACGACCTCGCTCGCTGATCAATACTGGGAGGGGAGGGAAAGGGTAGAAATGGAAGAGTTCAGTCCAGATGCCTGCCTTAAATACAAACTGGAGACAAACATGGGATACATAAATAAAGGAGAAATACGAAAGCTGAAATTTCTTCCCGGACTGAGATTTTTACTATCTGGACACAATCTAAAGACGTAAGATGTACTCTTAAGACTGAATGTCCAAAAGCACCTATCAGGAAATTCCTACAGCTTGTCAGCTGGATGTAGGGAAGGGAGAAAGAGCAAGGGGCTTTTGGTCTCTGGATGTGTTCTTGAAGAGAGTAGGTAACCTTAGATTTCTTTCCTTTCTGCCCCTGTTTAGGCAAAATGCATAGTTTCTCACTGCTCTCTTGTTATTAACTAATTCCTTAGCACAGGTATGAAATTTAACATGATAATGGTATCCTTATGCTTCCTGAAGCTTCAGATTTTCTGGAATAATGCAAAACTTTGGCAAAAGGAGCTCTGTAAGTCATGCTCATCGTGGACTTAGAGGCCAAAACAAAAAGAGAAAACAACCAAACCTGCTCCTTCTCACTGTGGGTTAACGCAGGTGGTGTGGAGTCACCTCCCAGCCTTTGGAAAGGTGTGAGATATCACCCCACAGGAGTCTTCCTTGTAACACAGTCCCCTGAAGAGAGATGATGCAACAGATGAGCTGCTCCTGGGATGCTGGATGCTAATTTCCCTCTGTTGCAACGTGTTCCTACTCGGCCTGTCTGGCTCCCTGTCCCTGCTGCCGTGGTTCCACTCACCTCCCCAAAACCTGAACCTGAGGCTTCCTGGTGGGTGTCTGCTTTTCCCACACCTGACCTAAAATAGCTTAAGCCTCCCATATTGCCTGCTTTGGTATCAGTGCCTTTTGCCACACAACCACACAGATAAGCTAAAGGTGCTTTTGTCTATCCCAAATCATGGCCAACAAATGAGGAACAGACCCAATCCAACAGCCTTTGTATGGTCACACGCAGCCAGCAACACTCTGACTTCATTATGGCTTTTCCTCACACCATCAAGGGCTCTCCGAAGAGCTTCGTACAATTTTCAGAGTCTGGTTTATTGACTCCATACATACTCCAACACAGTACATCGTGATTTGTCTTACAGGAAGCTAATCCCTTCTCCAGGCACCCTTGGAGATCACCTAGTCTAACCCTGCTCAAGGCAGGGTCAGGTTGCTCAGGAACATGCCCAGCTGGGTTTTGAATATCTCCAAGGACGGAGACTCCACCACCTCCCTGGGCAGCCTGTTCCAGTGTCTGATCACACTTGCAGTAAAACAGCTTTTTCTTATGTTGAAGGTGGATTCTCCCGTAGTGCAGTTTGTGCCCACTGCCTCGTGTCCTGTCACTGGCCACCACTGGGAAAAGCCAGGCTCTATTTTCTTTATATCCTCCTGTCAGTTATCTGTACACACTGATGAAACCCACCAAGCCCCCTCAGCCCAATACTCTCAGCCTTTCCTTGCGTGACAGATACTCCAATCCCTCAGTCATCTTACTGGCCCTTTGCTGGACTCGCTCTGTATTTCCATGTCTCGCTTATGCTGGGGATCCCAGAACTGCACCCAGCACTCCAGCTGTGTCTCACCAGAGGGAGGATCATTTCCTTCACACTTTTCCTAACGCATCTGGGCAGGTTCTTGCCTCCCTAGGACATACTGCTGGCTCTAATAATCAGCTTTTCCACCAGCCTCAAGTCTTTTTTTTTTTTTTGCAAAGCTACTTCCCAGCTTCCAAGCTGTACTGGAGCTCCCCAGTTACAATGCTCCTTGTGACACATGGGAGGTGGGAGATGGTATCTCCTGTTCCCTGAGAAACCAAGACAAGCACCTCTTAGGATAAGCAGAAGCAGACATTTCTCTCCCAAAAGTTTCCTCTGGGACTGTGCCCCGTGTCCCTGGAGGGATGATTCGTCTTAGAGCTGCATTTTCTGCCAGCAAAGGTGTGCAACCCAAAATAAACAGGAAAAACGAAATGACTGTAATTTTCTCTTCCTGTCACCGAAACACTACAGTTGTCACTGAACTTATCAGGAATAGACTGTGATTCATTCTCACTGGCAAACACACACAGATCCTACGCAATTCTACCGCAATCACAAAATCCCTTCCACAGCTCTGGGCTCCTGGCATTGTTCTGACTGTCCTGATTAATGCCAGCCACCAGCATACACTTGTACAAGAAAGGGTTTGAGCTGTTGGGCACAGTGACAGTATTCCTGTATCCTGATTTTAACACTCATATGAAGGTTAGAGCGTGTCTTCATGGGAGACACCTTGCAATTGCCTTTAACATAAGCATAAGGGCAAAATAAGCACAAAATATAAGCAAACAGGTACAAAATCTAAAATCCATAGCATGTTGCAAAGATTTATAAAGGCAGAGGTGACAAGACAGAAAGAAAACCATTTATCCTGTGATTAAACCCTTAAGACCTCCTCTTCTGTCCCTTCCCCCCTAAGCTGATAAGCTGTAGATCCACTCTTAACCCACATGGTCAGGACCGGATCACACTCCTGCGCTCAGGCAGCCTTTGCAGGTGGTAGAATCACTCCACCTCTGGAGTGTCACCCTTGTGTGGAATTCTCTGGGGAACTGCTCAGATTCACATCTCACTCTTCTCCCAACTTGGCCCTGCTTCCTGTCATTGCAGACCTTGTCTCAAAGAACTGGTTTCAAACCTCACCTCCTGAAGCTGTACCATTTTTTGGGAAATACTGAACCATTTGTCAGGCCAGATGTGTCACAGCTGTCTCTGAGGAGCTGTAAAATGCCTTTTCTGCCTGACAGGATCGAGTACAAATACTTGGTGAGCAGCATTTCCCCACACTTGAACTTATTTTTCACGTGAACACGCACATGGCAACCACACTGAGGGCCAATACGCAGCCCAGTGTCACACAGCACTGGCTCCTGATTGAGATTTCACACGACAGTAATTAATTACTTTAGACAACGATATACACAGGAAAGCCGAGCAACAAATCATCGGTTCTGGGGTGTTATTTGGGGGTGTAACATTGTGAATCTGACAGGGTAAGTCAGAACAAGCATCGTGTACCTAAATTTAACACCGGCACCTCCTGGCTGGGGCAAAGTGGTGCCTTGTTTTTCTCCCCCTTCACACGTCTGCAGCTGTGTGACTGGGCAAGATGCAGAACAGCTTCCTCCCTTGAGGAAATTTTTTCCCCAATAACAACAACAATAATAATAATCACTTAAATAGCCTCTTTTCATCCACAAGGTGCCTCGCTAGTGTTAATACAATTCCCCCTCCTCCTCCTTCCCCTGGATGTGCACGGAACAGACAAAATAAGGCGCCAGAGGAAGTGTTGAGCCCCTGCCATCCATCCCTAAGGCCGCTCCCTCCCGTGAAGCAAGTGCTACAAGACCTCCCCTGTAAAGCCCCACCATTACAGCTGCAGTGTTGTAAGCACCTTTATACAGCAGCTTTTGTTCTTTATCACCCAACACAAACAGCTTCTGGGAAGGAACACGCTCCTGTTTACCTTTGCTCTGTGTGCCACCATCAGCGCTCTCCCCGAAACCCGGGCAGACATGAAACAGATGCCAGGGTTGCACATTTGAGTCACCCTCAGTAAAGGCTGACTCATAATTATTACAGTGAAGGTCTGACAGTGAAAATGGGTAATGGTATTATTTCTGAAACATTTCATGACTCCTAGACTTTACACAAATCAATTAAGTTTCTCTCTGCAGCCCCTACAGAAGTGTATTTAAAAAAATGCAGATTTAGGGAAGAAGTCTCTCAGTTGTCCTCAGAAAAGTTTGCATTTAAGTGAGTGGAAGTTAAACTGGGACAAAGACCATCCATTTTAGTATGTCAGGCACAGGTAAGTCTTCAGTATGTGAAAGTTAATTCATACCCAGGCACTTTTGCAGCGTGTGCTCTGTTTGCTTTCATTACTGAGGATGGTCTCTGCCTTCTCTAGGATACCTTCAAGTTTAGAAAGGTTTCTTCCTTCCCTAGAGGAAAACGAAGCACAATGGGCTTCTGAGGAGGCAGATGAGCACGGCACAAGGAGAGACCTTTAATTTCTGCAACAAGGGAGCCTTCCCTACCTTTGGACAGGCAGTATTTCTCTCCACCCCCTTCTCCTCTTTGCAGCTGGGACCAGCAGCTGGAGTGCAGCTGCAAAGGTCATCTCTGAGTTAACCTGTGCCAGGCTGGTTTCCTGCCTTTCAGACCAACAGGATCCTGGACCAGGAAGGTCTGGCTGTACCTTGGTGAAGGAGGACCAAGGGACCACCTGCAGAGCTGCCTCCAGCTCTGGGATCCCAGCACAGCAAGGACATGGAGCTGCTGGAGAGAGTGCAGAGGAGGGACACCAAGATGATCAGGGGGATGGAGCAGCTCTGCTGGGAGGAA
>JAYRBT010000042.1:58282082-58317306 GCA_036023395.1 Myiotriccus ornatus | reverse complement strand
TTTCTTCCTAATATCCAATCCAAACCTGCTCTCTGTCAGTTTGAAGCCATTCCCCCTTGTCCTGTCACTCCTGTGCAGTGAGTGTGCCCCACATCGTGCAGCACGGGAAACCAAGGCACCACAACACAAATCACTCACCCAAGACAACACAGTAAAGCTGCAACAGCCCAGCAATAAAGCCCAAGAGTTATGAGATAATGATAGGAACTGTCATTTTCTCATTATTTCACAGTTTGATGAGGGATAACACGCTACAGAACAGCAGCTGTCCCTGTCACACTGTTAATCTTAATTTCTTGTATGTGTGAACTCCTCACTGAAGCAGTTGGTGACTGCTGGGTTTTGTTTCTGAACTCCACGCTTTGTGTATTTTTCATGCAAATGCCAGCTACAAAGCATTCTAATAGTAGGGGTCGAGGGGGAAAATACATGTATTGTAACATACTCAGTATGTTCGGTAAATCTTTTTGTCAGATTTTTTTGTGGTGGGTTCCTGCAAGTGCTCGAGGTGCCTGGGCAAAAACGTTCAGCCAGTGCACTTCCTCTGTTGCCTACCGTAATTGTTTGCAGAAAAATTAATTTCAGATTCGATTGTGCAAGAATTCACACACCAAGTGTGTGATCACCCCAGCCAGGCAAGAGAAGAGCACTGGAGGTAATCCATCTCACAAGTTGGCCACCGTTTTGGACGAAACACTTCCCGACCGTGCAAAACCTGCCCTTCTCTCTCTGTGTGCCAGGGCACGCAGGTGGCTTAAATGCAGCTTTTGTCTGCTCTGCAGAAGTACCAGCAACAGCTCACCAGGCTAAACTGGGGAGGGTTTGCACTGGTGAGGTTTTGCTGTCGGCTGTGAGGTTTGGTAAGAACACTTGGCCAAATTAACTCCTGGCAAAATTTTAAGTTGCTTTACAAGGATGCAATCACCCCCCTCCAAAGCCTATTACTGGTAGCAGTTTTTTTGACACCTGTTTAAAAATCCCTGGTTTGATCCCTTTCAGCCAAAATCAATCCTGTGGTTCCTTTCTGGGGCTCTGCAGGAAGCCACCAGCATATTCAGGACTGTACCAAGGGTGGGGCAGAAAGCAATCCAGCTCTGTGTGTTCCTCCAACAGAGGCACAGAATGGGGAAAAGAGCAAAACACAGCAGCTCCTCATGGATTTGGACATCACTGGGAGACCTTGCAAGCGGGGGAGTGCTGAATTACTCATCCTGCCCCAGACAGGAGCATGTCTTGATGCAATCCTAAGTATTCCATACCCTGAACAGAGCAGACTGAAAGCCCTTGCTTAGCTGATCAATAGGAAAATAGGGTGAGCCTTATCTGATGCAGCAGGAACCTGACTGAGCAATCCCACAAGCAAGGTATCAGGTTCAGAGCTGCAGTGATTCAGCTTGAAGGCATCAAATGAAAATGCACAGAGATGGTCTAATGAAAGTCTCACCTGCCTCACATTCAGGGGCCTGTTATCATGGAATGGGATAAGAAATGCCAAGCCTGATGGTTAAGCTGCTCACCTGTCTGCAAAAGGGACATTAGGAAGCCTGGAGTGAAAAAAAAATGAAGCCCAAAGGGCCTCCAGAAGAGGCACAGCAGAACAAGGCAGTGTGATGTGAGCACGGACACCTCTGCAGTTCAGTGTTAGCTGAACAAGTGGCTTTTTAGGTGACAGCCTTAAGACTGTGCCCTTTCAGTTCCTCTTGAACGCTGTTTCAGCCCCTAAACCACCTACCAGCTGTAACCCTCAGTGTCACCAGGAGAATGAACTCACTGGGTCTTCCTTTTTCCCTTTCCATGGCTCCAGGTCCCCACCCAACACCACAGGCCCTCCAGGGGCGACCTGACACGGCACAAAATATACCTGACCCGGCACAAAATATACCTGACCCAGATATTTGGAAGTTCATTTGTGCACTAACCAAGGAGGTTCCTCATCCCCGAGAAACTCAAAGCTTCTGCTCTCTTACAGATAACACACGTGAAGGTAAATGCTGAGGCTGCTGCCAAAGGAGTGCAAACGACTGTAGTTTGAAGTGTGGCAACCTACACCCTTAACCGACCCAACAGGTTTTGGTTAATTGTAAAATAAGTGAGCCCTAGCTTTAAAAAGGCATTAACCCAAAACGCTGCTGCTCATTTACTTGAGAGACCTTTTGTTTACTGATACTGAAAGCACGTATGGAAAACTTATTACAACTGCCTATTCTTAGCTGAGGGAAACGTCACAACATCGTCACAGCACAAAGGGATCTCTAAATGCCATCACTGATGCCTGAGATTCTGATCCCGCTGTGCTGGCACACGCCCAGCAATCCTTCAGGCCTTGAACACAATCGGTGAGCTTTTCAAAGAGTCGGGTTGACAACATCTGATCCCAAAACAAGCTCCCGAGTCTCAGAGGAAACAAGACAGAAGGGCAGTGCAAAGGTGTTCGTAAATTCACGTCAACAGGCCCCAGCAGAGTTGCAAATTTCGCACCAAAAAGTGTCATCGGCTTTGTCGCCGTGGGACTCGTCACTGAGGGTCCACAAATTGTTACTAATGCAGGAGGGGACACAGGATGAACTGCAGACACAGACTTTGAACTATACACTGGGGTCTGCTGCAGGTTAATCAGGTAACTCTGGGACAGCTTTAAATGGCCACCTGTCACTCTGAGGGCTGCAATTTTAGGCAAGCCCGCACGTCAAAACAGCTGCTTCCCTTGCTAAGTACCGGAAAATGTGAACCACTAACTTGAGGCCACTTCCAGCCAAACTTCTCCCATGTTTTCCCATGTGTACCCTGCCTTGAGTTTTATGCTACAGTCCTGTATTTAGTGGACGGGGGAATGAAATTATGCCAGGAGAACTATTTTGGGTCTATTCATTCAAGAAACAGTTTGCAGAGCAGAGGTTGGAGATTACTGCATGGCATATTCTATAGACAGAGATGTAATGCTGGAGAAACTAAATGGAGATCTTTAATCCCAAGGCAAATTTACACAAATGTGTTCTATTTCAAAACCGCCTCTAAATTATTTCAAGCAAGCAGAGAACGTTCCCTCCCCAAAGTGTTAAATTATGCACAGAAATTGCAATACAGTTCCAGTAAAATGCTCGTTCTGATGCTGGATTTATTTTTCCCTCCTGATTAATTGCATGTGCTGAAAAGACCACAAAGTCCACAACAACCTGAGGCCATTTCACTGCATGCTGCTGAGCTGACGTAAGAAAGCAGCATAATGGGCAAGCAAGGCAGCTCTTGTAAGGCTGGGATGACACACCTTCTGTACACTCTGACACCTGGGTTTCTTTCCAGAGTACAGTATTTTATGAAGGAGCAATTTTAGTCCACAGACTAATAAGGCAAGACAAGTTGCCCAGGTTGGAAACATGGGAGGAGTCGCTCGGAAGAATGTGGTTCTCAACGCACTGAATTAATAATTAACAAGACAGGCAGAAGGACAGAAAAAAAATGAAGAAGAGAAAAGAGTGAACACATTTAGAACCACCTTTAGGGCTCCCTTCAGAAGGACCAAGTCCACTCTCAAAATGTCCCTTTGGAGAACGCTTCACTGAGCTAAAAGACAACTACCCTGTTAAGCTTTCCAGCACAAATGAAAAAAATGCAACCACCTTGCTCAGCAACTCCCTTGGGATTGTGTTTCCTGTGGGATCCTACTCAGCCTGCCCTTACTCCTGCATTTCCTTGGCGCTGCCAGGCAGATGGCAAGCCCAACTCCACCACACAAAGTCCAGGTTTTGAACTCTGACTCCTTTTTGCATGCTCTCATGCCCTCCTACTGATAGGCAGGACTCAAGCTGCTATAAGAATCCAAAGATTAGTGCAACTTACAGGTGGAAAAAATTCAGCAAAAAGTACATTAAAGTAGCCTGAGTGTTACTTAAAAAAAAAAAAAAAAGCTTGAATCCTGCTTTTTATAAGGGTATGATGTATTTTGGATGTAGAGGTGATTTTTTTTTTCTGGCTGTGAACTTATGTCATCTTCTGAATCTGGCTGTGCCGGTAAAATCTGTTACCACCCCAAGCCCCTCTGCTGGATGCTGGCCTCATCCAACTGCCTGTGGAGCAGTTCCAGCCAGCACTCCTCCTTTCCCTTCAGATGAGCTCAGACTGATTATTGCAACTATTCAAACCAGCCTGCCTGATTTTTGCCTGAAAAGAATTAGCATGTGCTCCCACAGACCGGTAGCTTGGTGGGAGCAGCAGTTTCCAGCCAGGAGACAGTTACAAACAGCCAACAAGCTGCATGTGAAAAGTGACATCTTCCTACAGCCTTGCTGAAATAACCATTCTGGGAAAGCAAATTGTGGCAATTCTGGAACATAACCATCCTAGTTGTGCTGCCCCAGCCTCATCCCCATCCCTGGAAGTGTCCAAGGCCAGGTTGGATGGGACTCTGAGCAACCTGGGCTAGTGGAAGGTGTCCCTGCCCGTGGCAGGGGTGGGTGGCAGTGGGTCACCTGTGGTGCCAATGAGCTGTTAGATCTGCACAGTGTCCCCCCACATAGCTACAAGCTCCAGAGAGCCACATTTATTTTGTTTTAGTCTAAGAAAATCAATATGAATAGGAAACACTGGTGTAACAGCATCCTTCTTACAGCCCCATAGTGCTTATTTCTACCAACACATCTCACAGCACACGACTCCTGCATTTAGAGAATCTCAAAGTTAAACCTTTGTGAAACATTTGCAAAGAAACAAAAACAGATTTTTCCCTTTATACATGTATTCATCTTTATATACACACACCTATGTCTATATACAGCTATATACAGGTCTAACTACACTGATTACTATTCAATACCTTTTACTAAAGACCTTTATTGTCACTGTTGTGGACACGATTATGGGAAGTGAGGATGTGATGCTCCCAAAGCCATCAGGGAGTTTATACCCTGACAGCCTGAGGCATCCACTGGGCTATTCAATTTTCATCAGGAATAGTGATTTAAAAACAAAACAAAACAACACAACAAACAACAACTGTATCAGACCTTATAATTACAATGAGTCTTTAGTAGAACAACACCCAGGCAAACACATACAGGTGAGGAGGGGAGAGGGACAGAGGGATTTCAGCATCACCCCCGGAATCAGGCAGCTCACCAACAAGTGCAAGTCCCTGCCAGAGCACACCAGGGGCTGTTAAATTTCAGCACAAGCCTTTCAGAAAGCCTGTTACCCTCACAGGCTGCTCTGTCACAGATGGAGCTTGCTCTCCTCCCTGCCAGCACAGGCCCTGCCTCTCCACCTGATCTTGCCCTGCAGAACAAAAGCCTCCTGCTCAGCAGCCACGGGGAACTGGTGTGTGCACGTCTTGCTGCCCAGCTCCTGCACATTTAAACTGGGATATGCATTAACCTCCTTCCTTCCTTCCCTCCCTGCTGCTATCTGGCCGTTTTCAGTTTGAAAGCACTTCTTTTCTTTGTACACACTGAGCAGAGGGGCAGAGGTTTGGGAATCCTTTTTATTCCCGACCAACACAGATGGAATTTGCCTGTGATGCTTCACAACCAGTTTAACTCCACTCTTGGTGGATCTGGTTGTGTTGTGCTTTCATTTATCATGAAATATAATCCAGAACATGAGGAAGGTGCAGAATTACTGGCATCCAGTTAATGCACTACAGCCAAGCAGCTCACTATGTAAATGTCCCTATATTCACTTGATTTAACCACAGAGGGTACTAAAACCCACAGCTTTAAAACTGCATGTTAACACTGTGCATTTCTCAAGGAGATACCAACAAAAGTGCAGTTGGAAAAACAAAGAAGGAACCCAACCAAACAAAACCAGCTCACTCGAAGCACATTCCAGCTATGAAATACGTTTCTTCCTCTCTCCCACTGTGGCAGCTCAAGCATTCCAAAAAGCCCTTGTAAAATGCACTCACCCATCATAATATTTTAGCACACAGGTTCTTCAAGGGCCTGACCCAAATGCTATTAGAATTACTCTACTAGTAATTCTCTGCACTGATTGAAGGGGCATTGGTTTTAGTTTTAAATGCACAATGAGTCCTTTGTTGCCCTTTCTACCAATTTACTCACAACGTCTTGCCCTTTCCCAGATCCATTAAGGTTTTATCCTGGAAACTACTGCTCTGCTCTAATAGAACAGGGATCCAGTCAATCTGTGCAATGCCAGTACCATCAAAACAGAGAGCTTGCTAAAAACTGGCAGCAGGTACTTGAGGGTACTGCCAGTCAGCTCTCAGCACAAGGGTCGGCTTTGGGGCTGTTGTGGGTTTTTATCTTCTTTTCCTGGTTTGAGGAAAATCCTAATCAAATGGGCTTCAGACTGAAAGACAGAAGTTTCAGATTGGATATTAGGGAGAAATTGTTCCCTGTGAGGGTGGGGAGGCCCTGGCACGGGTTGCCCAGGAAATCTGTGGATGCCTCATCCCTGGAAGCATCCAAGACCGGGTTGGATGGGGCTCTGAGCAACCTGGGCTAGTGGAAGGTCTCCTTGCCCATGGCAGGGAGGTTGGAATGAGATGGTCTTTTAAGGTCCCTTCCAACTCAGGTCATTCTATGATATGTTAGCAAAGTAACCAAGCTGCCTTGTTAACAGCAGGGGGAGGTTGAGATTGGATATTGGGAAATATTTCTGCCCCCAGAGGGTGGTTGGGCGCTGAACAGGCTCCCCAGGGCAGTGGGCACAGCCCCAAGCCTGACAGAACTCAAGAAGCATTTGGGCAACGCTCGCAGGCACATGGGGAGAATTTTGAGGCTGTCCTTGGCAGGGGCAGGAGTTGGATTTGATGATCCTTGTGGGTGCCTTCCAAATCAGGATATTCTACGGTTCTCTGATATGAGGCTTTTTCTTAAAACAAGAGCAAAGACATTTTCAATTCCTATTCATGGAGCCTGCGCTCAGCTGTGCTGTGGGAAGGAGTGAGCAGCGCAGGTATCAACTGGATGAAAGGATTTGTGTGAAAACACATAATACACCTAGAAACAGAGAGGGCTGGATCTCCGAGTGAAGGGTGGGGGGGGAACGCTGCTGACTTCAGCAGGACTGCAAACAATATATCAAAAGCTGCATAGGAGCTGGGGGAGGAGAGGGGAGAAAAAAAGCATGACTTATAGAGCATTGCTTATGGAGATAACAAGTCATAAAGCCGCTGGTCATGGCACAAAATCCCTGGGGTGCCAGCTCCTCGGAGGTGACTGTGTTAGAGCGAGCTGGGAATCGGGGTTCTGATCATCGGAATCGGGCTTCTGACCAGGAGAGCCCTTCGCCCACCTTATCCCGGAGGAAGAGGGGCTCCCCAAACCGCGCATCAAGCACACCTGCCGGGAGCATCCCTGCGTCTCCCTCCCAACCCTCTCACCGGCCAATCTTTTCACAGGGGAGGGAGAGCGGCACAGAAAGAGGAGCACTTCCAACCCCCTAAGCTCTTCCCCAAAGAGGGACGAGCGGAAAGCGAAAGCGGGGCTCGGCGGAGCCCACGGCTCGCTCGGGGCCGGCGCTCCCGGAGCGGTGCCGGTCACCGCCCGGCGCGGCGGCTCCTCGGGGGCTCCTTAAATAGCGGCTATAAATACAACGCGCGCCCCCATTGGCTGCCGCAGCCCGCTGCTTTGCATAAGGGGCGTGGCCCGGCGGGGATGGGGGCGTGGCCGGCGGCTCCGTGGCCGCGGCGGGGCCGCAGCGCCGCGCCGCGGCGGGAGAGGGGAGCGCACCCCGGCACGCCCAACAGCGGATTATTAGGAAAAACTAGGGCTAAAAAAAAAAAAAAACCGAGTTCAAAGGGATCTGGATGCCTGCAAAATTTCGTGGGGTTACTCGTAATTTTTTTTTTTTTTTTTTTTTAGCAAGGAGACAGTATATAAATAAATACCTAAATATAAATTATATATATATTATATATAATAGAAATATATTTTAAAGATATTTAATATTTTAAAGATATTAAATATTTAAGTATATTAAATGTATTAGCTATATTTTTATTATATATATTTAAAATATAGTAAATATTTTGCCTATTAAACATATTTCTATATTTTCAACAGAGTAAATATTTTAAGCCTTTAATATATTAAATATATTCATATATTATAAAATATATTAAATATATTTATATAATATAAAATATGACAACTATTTTTAAGTCTATTAAATGTATTTATATATTATATACTTTAAATGTATTAAATTTTTTAAACATATTACATATATTCATATATTATATTTTAAAATATATTAAGTATTTTGATATACCACCTTTATTAAATATATTTATATTATACATTTTTAAAGCATATTAAATATTTTAACTATATTAAGTATATTAAGTATATTTTATTTTAAAATATATTAAAAGTTTTAAGCATATCAAATATATAAAATATATTTCCATATCTTTAAAATATATTGAATATATTGACTATATTAAATATACTTATATAATATATATTTTAATGTCTTAAATATTTTAACCACATTAAGTATATTTATAAAATATATATAAATATAATATAAATTTTTAAAATAAATAATAAAAATTTTAAAAATTTTGCAAGGAGATAATAAAGGGTATGACAGGCTTGTTATAAAAATGTGATCCTTACCACTTCAACTTGCTACTATTTGATAATATAATGCAGAACATCTGCCCCTGTAGGCTAGAAAATGTTTTCTGTGATAGAGAGGCAGATAATGAAAGAGTGTCATGAAAGTGGACCTCAGTTTTATGTGCTGAGAAAAAGGGTGTGGGAAGGAGACCAAACCTGTGTCTCCAGTGACGGGGCAAACATTTGGTAATTTGGGCAATTTGGACCCAAATGGAGGATGAATTTTAAAACCTTACCCCTCCGCTCTGGTGCTGATGCTCGGCATGGTGCAGTCCCCCCTGCCTCCTAGAGGGTTCAGGTCCAGGCCACCTGTCCAGGTGATGTATTTCTGGAATTAGGTGGGGTGGGAAAGACAAACAAGGCCCTTGGAACTGTGGACGTCAACAGAGTGTCACACCAGGGTCAATAATGACAGCGCAAACCACGGCCAGGCGTGGAGCGGTGGAGAGGGGAGAGCCACGGGAAGTCACTCCAAGAGCAGCTTGAGGCTGGACCAGCAGCTGGGTGGGAGAGTGGAGCCCAGTTTGAGGGGCTCTGAGCAACCTGACCTAGTGGGAAGTGTCCCTGCAGGGGGTTGGAACGAGATGACCTTTAAGGTCACTTCCAAGCCAGGCCACTCTTTGATTAAAAAGAAAATATAAATGCAGGATGCCTCGAGCAGCTGCTTCCCACAGCGCTGTGCTTTGCAGGATCGAGTGTTATGTACTCACTGGAATTGTCCAAAAATTTCCAGGCGCACAGCTCCCCTTTGAAAGAGTTGCCAGGCAAAAAAACCCCCAAGGTGCTTTGCGGGAGCAGAATTTTGCCTGTTCAGAAGCTCCTCTAGGTCTGTTATCATTGCTGCAAGTTAAGTGTCTTATTTCCAGCGAGGCCAAATTCAGAACGAGGACTGCTGCTGTTCAGTTTTTTGCTGATTCACTCTGAAATAATATTAGAAAATGTTGAGATTTCTTGGCACGGAAACCTGGAATTTTGACAACTCCTAGAATTTTACACTGTTGCCCTGGTTCCTTACCAAAGCACGGACCCTCTCTGCGCTTTGCCAGCAGAAGGATGAACCTCTGGGGCACACAGGGGAGAGATCTTCCCTGCCCTGCAGCAGCCCTGCCTCAAGCCCGGATGATCCCAAATCCCATCCACGCAAAACACTTGACCTTCCCCAGCCCTTTGATCCGCGGCGCCTGCAAATTCCCGCCGTGCCACCAGGCTCGTGCAAGACCTGCCGCAGCACATCCCAACCTCACTGAAACAAGGAGACCCACACAAACAGCCATTCAGGGGAAAGCAGATGCTGGTTTCCTTAGGCAGAGCCAAGAGCTGCAGACAGGAGGCCTAATCAAAAGCCTGGGTACTTCTTAGAAAACAAAATACCCCCCTTTTTTTTTTTAGCAAGAAACAGCTTAGTAACATAACCTCGAGTTGCCAATACGTTGGGTGCTTTTCTTAAACATATGTCAGTCCAAGTCTTACGATCACAGCAGATTCTCAGCTTTAACTACACAAAAAAGGAGAAAGTTTCTGGATCCCGTGACTATGCAAGAAGATGCATTGTGGCAGCTGTAGAGGACACACAGGCAAGGAGAGAGAAAGAAGGCAAACCAAAGTGTAAAACAAGCCAGACTCGGTTATATGAACAATAACTCGAGATTTCTGACTTCTTGGCATCGACTGTGCCACATCACGGCTCCGAAGGCCAGCGCTGTGGGTGGGGGTATTGCAGCTCTTGTAGGAGTCACCCTGTTGACATGGAACAGGGCAAAGGAATGTTTTCCCACACGCTGCATTTCCCAGTAATTTTACTTGAGCTGCGGTGACCTAGTTCTGCCTGAGAGTCTAATACATTTTTGAGTGCAAACATAAATACACTCTCTTTCTGCATTTAATTTTTGAACAGCTCTAATTAAGCCTAGCTTTATTTAAACACATCCAGAGCTCCCTTGGCGTTCGGTCTTTAGTGTGAAGGCTCTTTGCCACTCACGAGAAGAGCTGTGCCATAATTGAATGGCTCTTGCTCCTGCACCCCTGGTTGCTGCTGTCGTAACCTGGGAGTTCTGCTTTGGCTGCAGCCCCAGTGACTTGTCTGAGCCTGACAGAGGCTGTCAGAGTGCTTGTATGATGAGGGTGAGAGAAGGAAAGACAGACTGAAAAAGCTGGGAACCACAGGCTGCAGGTTTCAGTTATCATGTTAACTCATGTTTTGTGGCTCCACTGCATTTGCATGCCAGAGGAAAGCAGGAAACGTGTTCACATCCCAGCACACAACTGGGTTCTCATGTAGATAACAGTTAAAGCAGGCAATTCATGCTTCTTCCCCTCTCCTGGTTTCCCCATTTCAGCTGGCAGGGAGGAGTCCACACTTGTAATATTCTTTTTTTTTCTTGCCTGCAAGAATGAGTCATTTCTGTCCTCCTTCCCCAAGAACTGGTATCGATTTGTAAGGGGCTCTGTACCCTGGACTTTGTAAAGGGCTGCAGGTCCAACCTTCCCCTGTTGTGGAAACAGAACAGGGCAATAACCTGTCAGGTTACAGCTCCCTGCCAGCACCCCCGCTACCCCTCTAATCCTGTCCATCTCTCTGCTTCCAAAACACCAGACTTAGCTCCTTATGGAGCCAAAGCTTGGGTAGGTCCCAAAAAGCCGCTGAGGGGCAGACAAGGTGGCAAAATGTGCTTGGCCCATGGACCTTCCCACACTGCTGCCTTGCAAAGTCCCACCATGGGCCAGCTGGCTGCCTCCACTGGCCCTCGAGTCTTTCTGATCTCTGAGATGTCCAACAAGCTTAGAGGGTTCTGTGGCTGGAGGTAGACTGGAATCCCTGCACCCGAGTGCTCATTCTCGCTGTGCTCATCCACGAGGTGCATTTTTGTGCGTTGAGCACTGAGCCTCTGCCCCAGCTGTAAAAGTCAACCTGGCTCAACAGAACTGCTTAAGAAAGAGGAGCTGCTCTCGTGTACCTGCCCTTTCCCCTCCTTTGCTTCCTGCTGATGTCAAAGCTCCAGCAGCTGAAACCTTTTGGAGCAGCTCCACCGAAGAGTGAGCACCGCAGTCACACCCACAGAGCTGTACTGTCTCACCAGCTGAAACCTGCTCAAAACCCATAGCTCTGTTTGCTCTTTCTACCACCACAACAGCTGGTTTGTGTAGTGAAATACTTTTTGCACGAGAGGCACGTTGTAATCAAAGCCTGCTTACGTGATGCAATCAGCAGGGCAGGTTTGCTGCTTTACCTGTGCATACATGCATATCCAGAGATGCCAGTTTTCCTCCAAAAGGCAAATATAACTGGAACCTGACTGTGAGAAAATGCAAACATTGAGCTGGGAAGGTCTTACTGCATTAGTAGATTTAGAGTAATAAATGATAGCACGCTTCACAGTCACCCATTCCAGTGCAAAGTTGCTATGAAGTAATTCTAAGGCTGACTGCTCACACATATACCCATTTTAAGCCACAATAAATGGCCACACAAGAGGCAGTGCCATAAAGATTCAGGTCTGTGATCTGTAAGTATTCACACCGTGCAGCCAGCCAAGTCCCATCAAATCCTATATTGCTTTTGGCATTTCTATACTGTTCAACGCTCTTGTGCGTGCCAGGTTATCCTGAACTCTATTACATACGTGGCTTTGAACATTTCATCAAGTCCTCCTCTTGCTGGAACGATAAATAACCAATCCTAACCAGGTGCAACTCAGGCAAATTAAAATTGCACTGACGTGGAAAATTAGCCCTTGATCGTAGCAGCTGGACCAGTGGGACTGTGCAGACGAGCCAGGAAGACACTGAAGCTGGTGGTGGGAAGGATTTAGCTGGTGAAGCAGAGGTGTCTTGAGCTATTTTAGGCATATGTGTGTATCCCTGCCAGTCCAGAAGGGTGTGGGACTCTCATGGGCTGCGTGTCAGACATGCCAGGCCCATACCGGCGTTTTGGGTGCTGTAAGGATGTATAAACCAGACAGCAGGAGGTTGGGCAGGGTAAAAAAGCGTGCTTAAAATAGCACTACGTGACTACATTTAGGCAAATGAACGTGGCCTTGGCACGTCTGAAACACTGCCCTGTTTTGTCGTTCCGAAACCTGGTGCACAGCGAGGGGGGTACTTGGTCACCTGGACTACACAGGTCACACACATGCAGAAAAAACTACAGTCAGGAACGAATGAGAGGGCCTCTAAAGCTGAAGGGAAATGAAAAGGGTGTGAGTGGCCTTTTGAGGGGGTCACAACTCTGGACTGGGGAGTTTTGGTTCCCTCTCGGCCATGCCTGAGGTACCTACGCTCACAGTATGAGCCTGCCTGACCCCAGCAGCCGTCACTCTGCCTCAGGCACATGCTGGAGACTGGAAAGCCAAAGGAGCACGTGTGCCTTGCCGGTAACTCCACAGACTGCAGATCCTCCGACTGGATCCTGTAAAGCAAAAGAGAAGCAAGGCCTCACCAGTGCTGGGGGAACTCATCGTGAGTTCAGAGCAAAGAGGCTTCTCCCTCCTGGAAGCGTCTGCCGTAGCCAAGGAGGGGGAAAAAATCCTCCTTGTATCCAGTCTTTATAAATAAGTAGGTTACACAGAGCTCGTAACTGAGTCATGCCTTTGTCATCCGAGGGAAGCAGCTCGGCCAGGCTCTGAACTCTGGCTGCCCGTGCAGCCGGCAGGATTACACGGAGATGAAGCTCAACTGGAGGGATTGGATTCAGCAGCACCACGCAACACAGCCGGGAGGGCCACTGCAAGCTCCTGCAGAACTGTAAACGTGCCAGCTTTGCTGGACTCGGAGAGACCTGGCAGCACCCCCTGGCCCTGCCACGCTTCCCATCTATTTGTGAGCAGGCAGGGAGGAAAGGGGCCGGGAGCCTGCATAGTTTGCTGGGAGAAGAGACAACAGTTTAAGCTTTTGCCTCACTTACAAACGAGCAGAGCGTCACTTCAGTCAGCTCCTCTTGTTTCCAGTGACCGTATCTGCACCGGTAAAACCAGGAGAGTCCAGGCACAGCCTCAAGCACCAACGTGGAGCTCTGTGTGCCTTTTAAGCGTGAGCACATTCCCTGCCACCGTTTTGGCTGGAGACACCCCAGGCTCTCCTAGCTGGCAGCCCTGGGGCTGGTCCTGACCGCAGGATGGGTGAGCTCACCCTGTCCTGGGGAGCAAACAAGGTCAGCCCTGAGGACATGAGCTGGGCTCTGCTTAAGCTTGCTTGACCTCAGGGCCAGAGAATCCAGGCCCTGGCCGATTGCTCATTGCTACAGATGCTGCCAACATGAATGATTCCTTGGATAATTTTCCCAGGGAAAGCATAACAGTGGTGCCGCACGGCACGAGAGTTAACAGTCTGGTGCCATCCTTCCAACTGCTGAGGTGATCTCAGGGGCTGCCACTCAATTTGCAGGTTTTCTGCAGAAAGCAGAGGAACCCTGACCTCTGCTTTGGCATGTGCTTGATGCAGATGCTTCCACAGATTGTCACTGCATCCTTCGAAAGCCCTCGTCGTGCCGAGCTGGCGTGTGAAGTCACTCCTGGAGGCGAGTTACGGAGCTGCGGACAGGCAGATGAGAGAGACAGGGTTCGTGCTGGACTTGGGGAGCTGCAGCAGGTGAACCCCTCCTGCAGCCCTTCCCCACTGAAGTGCTAATGCGGAGCAGAAAAGGGCTTTCAAGCGTTGCCTCCGGCTGCTCAGCACTGTCAGCTCTCCCAGCGTCCCGGTGGCGTTTTTCCCCAAAACTGCTGAGGAAGCACAGCGTGCCCCAGAAAAGGTCCTCAGGAACTTCTGTGTGAAGTTTAGCTCAGTGCTTTGCATTGCACATTCCAGCTGGCTGAGGCCGGCTGCCGGTGCAGGGACAGCCCTGCCCGTGTCCCGGAGGGCCCAGTCTGAGCAGAGGTCGAGCAACACTCCTCGCACTGCTGCGGGCTCTTTGTTCAGCCCGCGATCCAGGCCGGATCTCGAGGGGCTCAGGTCTCAGCTTAGGGAAAGCGCAGCCATTCCTTGGCATCGTACTCAGGCTGAGCAGGTCCAGTCCTTTCCTGTACCTCACACAAAGTCCAGGCTCCGCTCTAGCACCACCTTAGCCCAGTTTGAGGTCTAGAGAATTACACAGATCTTGTACGACTTCATCACGAATCTCTGCGGGCTGAAAACGTTCCTCCTCCTCCTGCAGAGAGGTGCATTTAGACACGGGACCCGTGGCTCTGGCTGCATCCCAGCGGTGTTTACCGCCACCATGTGCTCATGGCCAGAGAGCTCGGGATGATGGTTCTGCAACCGAGGGAGATGGTTTTTGGCATCCCATTGTGATTGTGCTTTTTCCCCAGCCACCTTTGCTTCAGGCCATTTTAAGGCTGTTGGAAGACAGTGTGTCTGAGATGCAAACACACAACTACCACAGCTTTGAGCCGAGTGAAACATCACAGGGTATGTTTGCAAAGAGGTAAACTTGCAGCTGTAAAAAAAAACAACTGCAGCAGTTGTAAGCAGGTTTATTTAGGGCTCAAGAAGCAACCTGACATTTGAAGTCTGTCATGTATTTTCAAAAGTCTGCCTCTATCAGCATCACCACTACCCATGGAGTCGCTGCGTGTCAGCGCTTATGTTCTACATTGTCATTTCTCCCACTGTGTATCAGTGAGGATGTCACAAAATGCCTTCTCAAGGCTGCAAAGAAAGGGAAAAGGGTTGGGGAGCCAGGGAAAGCCAGGTACGATGCTCCTGCGGTATTTGAACAGCAAAGCTTTGGACACCCACCCAAAGCCAGGTCATTGTCCTCCCAGCACCTTGTTGGTTCTTGCAGCATCTGGTTAAAAGGAGCCCAGCTGCCCCCCCTAAGGAATGTATGGAGCAAACAGACAAGGATATCTAGAGGTTTCCAGGATGCTAAAGAAATATCACCTATTTTCGCTGGAATTCAGATTATTCATAACACGCCAGCGATGGTTTTGCATCTCACCTAACAGGTGGTCTATTAAGGTTTCCTGGAAGGAGTTGCAGGAGCAGCACTCCTAGGCTTTGCAAGCAGCATTTATGACGGCTAGCAAGGTAATTTATGTGTGTCTTAAATGCTTGTAATTAGAGTGCCTCGTAGCTAGTACAGCGAGGAACAAAACCGGCTCTAGGAACGCATGGATAAATAATTCAAAGCGCATTCTTTAAAAAAAAAAAAAAAAGCAGCATTTGTTTTTCTCTCTGTTCCCATTGTCACTTTGAATTCCTTGATCTAAAAGCTGGGATCAGTCTCCCCGGGGTTTGCAGGTCACGTAGCTGCCACCCCTCCCGGGAAGTTGGAAAGTTCAGAGAAAACCAAAGCATTTAACAGGGAAAGACGTTCTGTAATGTCAGCTCCTCTATTCTGGTTCCGCCGGCTCCCAGCTGCTGCCTCTCCAATAGGTCTCCACCCAGCCCTCAGATAATAATCACAAGCTATTTCGCCAGCTCTGTTTCCTTCTACATTTTTGCTGTTAACTCCATCAGCTGAATTGATAGTTCACCTCAAGTGTTTAGCTCGAGGACTCACAGAGTAAAAACCTGTAATTTGGGCTCTGGGCTAAAGAAATTTCGACCCTTTGTCCTGCAAAATACGCAAGCGCAGGCTAAGCTTCGTTTCAGGGAGGGTGCTTGTAAAAAGCCTTGAGGAAACAGGGAGTCTTGAAGAAACAGGGTCAAAAATGTACGGGGTGCTTTGCCAGGGTGAGCTGATCTGCTAAATGGTTGTGGACATTCGTAATGTCACATTCCTAGGAAAAAGACTGCTGCTGTACCCTGCCCTTCAGGCTGTCCCTGGGGGAGGAACAGCTCTGCTGTCAAAGGGCCCAGCGCTCCTGTTTCCACTCAGACAAAAATTCCACCGAGATACGGCAGAGTGGAAATTGTAAAACTGGATTCGGCTTGGCACGTGGTCTACAGCCAGAAATCCTCACTGATAAAAGCGTTCTGGTTTTTCCAAAGCGTGCATCGGTTCCTGAAGCACATTTTGTTTTTCAGAAGTGTTGCTTTCTCCCTCGGTTGCTCATAGTTTCCCTCTTACACAGAGTTATTTTAGTGGCCCAAAATGTGCATCTGCACGTGCAAGCTTCAGCAGCACGTTAAAGAGACACTGCCCAAAACGCTTTAGTCCTCATGAAGTGAAACTCAGAGGGTCTGACATGGAAAGTTTGTATTAGCTTAAGCTTGAATAACTCAATCCATCTGTCCCTGAGACCTAGTAAAGTTCCTTTTGCTGGACTGGTTTTCTCTAAGGCTTCCCCTTCATCTGAGGTTGCTCTTCCTGGCTTCCCCTGACACATTTCCTGCACACAAACAGCATCCACAAGCAGGACCCGGCATCTGCCAGCAGAATCACCCTCATGAACCCCAGGGGGTTTTCTCCCTCACCTACTCAACATGATGTGGCTTTAGAATGTCACCTCTGAGAGCATCCCAGCATATAATCCTCCTCTGCAGGGACCTGTGAAACTGGAGAGATGCACACGTTTTTCCAAGGGATCAAAAGTTGCTTCAGCCAGCACACAAATAAAACAGCTTAGAGAGAGTAACAGAGCACATGTAACAGCACAGGCGTGTCCCCACCATTTTGAGGGCTTTCCCCAAAATCCACTAAAGAGCTTAGTGTACTCCATCACTCACAAGGTTTTCCCTGAGCTCTCAGTTGCCCAGACAGGGCAGAAGCCCTCGGTGCCCAGGGACAAGTCCTCTGACCAGCTGGCCAAGCTTGCCCTGCAGGAGAGACTCATCCTTTCAAAAGCACCAGTGCCCTCCACTGACTGATTCACATTCCCCATTTGGCGAACACTTTGTCCCTTCCCTGGCATTCATTCCTGAGAAAACAAGCACAGCCTGGGCAGGTGACATCTCTGAGTCCAAGGGCTCTCCAGCTGCAGGGAAAGTTACCCATGTTCAAGAGCTACCATGTCAACTGAAGGCATTTCTTCCCTTGTCTTCAGGTCCATGTAGCAGGGAAACAGGGATGAGAAGGTGAACCAGCCCTCCAAACAGGGTTGTGCTTCTGCCACAAGTTTGCTGAGAGAGGCCTTGGTATCACAGAACGGTTTGGGTTGGAAGGAACCTTAAAGATCATCTCGTTCCAACCCCCTGCTGTGGCCAGGGACAACCCTCACTATACCAGGTTGCTCCAAGCCCCATCCAACCTGGCCTTTAACACTTCCAAGGATGGGGCAGCCACAGCTTCTCTGGGCACACTTCACTTACCTATGTGGCCAAAATCACCCCATCAACACCCAGCAAACAAAAGCTTCCTATGGGTCTGATTTGCCTCTTCAAAAGCAGGTGCTTAATTTGACATAACTAAGAGGACCATTTCTATACAACATTTACACACAGCACTCAAACCTCCAAATGGTGTTTGAGAGGCATAAACGCGTTCCAGGTGTGACAGTAGTTGTCAAGAAGGGAGAGGGAGACTCAGGTGTTGCAGACATTTGGTGACAGTAATTTTCAGTAATGCAAGCATGGGGAAGCTGTCCTAGGCTTCTGCTCAGGGTGACAGCACTCCAGGCTATGTCCTGCCAACTTTATTCATACAGATTTCTGTGAGAACAGTCACTACTGTAGGTTGACGACAGAGGTTGGCACCCAGGGCCAATGAGGGCTACTCAGAGAATTACAATTTCTCCTCTCTGAGCTGATGGAAGCTGCTCAGATGTCTCTGTTCAGCTCCCGTTTATGGGGCTGTTTGGGTGGGCACTAGAACATCTTGTGCCTAATCACATTGCTTAGTTAGTCCTGGTTTCCTATAGCACTGCTTTCTTGAAGACTAAAGTTTCCCAGTAGGCAAAACTCGATTACAGTAAAATCAGCAGCGTTTTGCCATTAATTTCATGGCAGTAGGTTTTGACCGAAGAAATCCTATACAAATCAGCGAGTATTTTGATTCCATAAAGAGCATGCAACTGGAAAATAAAGACTTTGCTCAAGAAAAGTGTTTGCAAACAAAAGGAAGCTCAGCTTAAACTCGGATATTGGAGTCTGAACAAGCTGAGAACACCCACTATCTGACAGTCTGATTTGCAGGCAGGAAGCTCCAAGGTGATTGCTGTTTGGGCAAGAACCAGAAGTTTGGGCTTCATTTAGGAGCTAGATAATCAATATGAGCTGATGCCAAACCTCACAGTTTTCATAAGGCGAGGCTATTTCTTGCTTCATATTATTAGGCACAAGAGACAGAGCTGACTTAGATTTACAGAATCTTGGCTCAGATGCAAAAAGCATCAGCACAACTTCCGAGGATCAGCAAGGCAGCAATTTCAGTGACAGCAAGGGAAAAAGCGCCTTTTTCCCTGGGAGGGGTTGCCTGGAGAGCTTTCCGGTGGCACCGGGAAGTTAGCACACTTTTCCACCTTATCCAAAAGATGGCACTGTGAACATTGCAGCCACACTCTGCTCCCGCCCTTGAGCACCCACCAAACACAGCCCTGCTCAGCTCCTGGGGGCTGATCTCACAGCCCACCCTCCTGAGGCACCCGGCATTTCTGCACTGTTATCCACACCTTGATTGCCTTTGTCCCAGGCAAAAGAGTGACTCACAGTCTGACTCGGCTCAGGCAGTATTTGATTCTCCTGAGACCCAATTCCTAAGATTTTGGAACAGCTTTGTGTTTTAAAGTGACACGGGAAAGAAGGGGAAACAGGAGAGAGAGGAGGGGAGGAGGGGATGAGAAGCTGTGAGAAGAAAAGGAAGGGGTGGTAGCACTAGAATAGGACATCCCAGCAGTGGGAGAGAAGAGGGAAGTGAAGGAAGGAATGTGAGAGGGTCCCTCCTTTTCTGTCCACAACAAGAATTACCTGGCTTAACACCTGGAGGGGACATCCATGGCTGCCACCTGCCCAGAGCAGCTCACTGGGTCAGTCCGGCTCCAGCCTCATGCTCACATTCCAGACCAACTGGAGACCACCTCTGTAGGGACAGATGGAAAATTATGCATCAGCTTTTTAGGCAAGCACGGGAACATCACACAGCAGTGTTGGACAGGAAGTGAGAAATTTTGTATTAGCTTGAAACTACAGGAGTTTAATTATACTTACATCCCCTCCAATCCAATTTATAACTTTAAAGGTGATCCAGGAGGGTTGTCAGTTCGAGTTTAATGGACCTATTTGCAACTGAGCCAGTTCGTTCCTACAGCTGGGGACTGGTTTTTTCATAGATTTCAGTTCATTGATTCAAGATTTTAAGGCCAAAGGGACCATCAGATCATGTAGTCTGGCCTCTTGTGTATTGTAGACTTTCATCTAGACATTCTCGTTCTGAGCTGCACAAGTTGTGCCTGGCAAAAAGCTGCATCCCAGAAAGGGGCTCAGGCTGGACTGATGTTTCCAGGGATGGGAAAGGAAGCATTTGGATGACATTCTCAGGCACACGGTGTGACTCCAGGGGGTGGTCCTGTGCAGGGCTAAGGGTTGGACTCAATGATCCTTGTCAGTTCCTTTCCAACACAGCATTGCCTGTAATTCTGTTCTCCCTTGACTGCATGTTCCTGTGGCTAATCAGTCCTTTGAAGATTAAAATACAAGCATCATCAGGACCTGGGTGATCCAAGCCATCACCTGATCCAAAAGTGTTTAATGAGCAGTGCCTGACAGACACGCTACTAATTCTTTGAATCAGAATTCTTAAAATGCAAGCTGGACTACGAGGTACTTAGGAGATGTGAATTTTGCCAGGTGGGCTGATCAGCTCCAGACACAGACAGAGCAGACTAAACAGCAGGAGCCACTACTTGTTCTCTCAGCTTTAACTCACACCCCCGTGAAAGCCCAAGCCCATTTGGGCAGTGGAGTGTGTCCTGCAGAACCCGTGTTTTAGCTGCCCTTTGGGAGCTGTGACCGGGAAATGTCCCTGCAGGACACCACAGATGGTTCTTTCCACGCACCACTTGGCAGATGTGCAGGAAAATTCCGCCGGAAAGTTGGCCCTGGGCTGGGCTTTGTCGCGAGGTGCTAAATGCATGTGCTGTAACACTTTGCAATGACGTGCTTTGGGTTGTGGTTTTTTGTGGTTTTGTTTTTTTTTTTTTTTCAAGTTTCTTTGCCAAATTGCAAACCCAGTTGCAAGTCGGAAGCGCAAAATCTCCCGTCTTTCTGAGAAGGCAAGGGGTGAACTGATGTCTCCTCCAGCCTGGGACGTGGTGCTGCCCACAGGGTGCAGCTCTGCCTGTGGGCACAGGGTCTGCTGCTGGGGCCACACACAGGGGATAGAGCCTCCCTGGTCTAGAAACACCTCCCCAGCCCCTACAACCCTCATTCCTCTCGGCTGCTTTGCCTCCTGGTCTCCTTTCCCAGCTCCACCTCTTCTTTATCGCTTTTTCCTGCAGCTCCCCCTTCCCTCACAGCCACGGGCTGAGGGAGATGAGGATTTTCTCCTTCACTCAATGCCAGCCCCAGCCACCCAACTAACTGGGGAGCAGATGCCATGAAATAACTTTTAATAAGGCAAAACCCTCACCTGTGAAACCAAGACACAGCGAAAGGTGCCAGGGCTCGCCCGGGGTCTGCACGGTCAGACAGCAGGGTTCCTCTTCGTGGCGTTCTCTGTAAATTATAAGCACTGTAACATGTCCTGAGGGCACAGAGTTTGTCTGGGGAGCTGGAAGAAACCCCCCCCTTCCCGAAACCAAGCCTCCAAGACACACAGGGGTGGGACACGCCGGTGAGAAGCTGTCTACTCCTGCAGCCTGTCTGAGCCTCAGTGCCTTTCTATAGGAAAGGGGCTCCTTCTCCATTGTGCTTCCACTCCTCTTCCAGCTCTGGGGCACGCTGCTGCTTTCCAGGGATTTGGGCAGTGTGATGACTGTTGGCTAACTTTTAATGCCATGCTGGCCAGGTTGGAGGGAGCTCTGAGCATCATGGTCTGGTGGAAGGTGTCCCTGTCCATGGCAGGGCATTGGAACCGGATGATCTCTAAAGTCCTTTCCAACCCAAACCATTCTGTGATTCACTGATTATTCTTATAACAGTCATTTAACAAACAGAAGCAAGAAACTGGGATCAGCAAAAAATCTGAGGGCAAGGCATATCATACCTGCTGGCCACAGGACACCCAAGCAAACCCTGACGTGATGGTCTCAGGGAAAGGTACAGTCTCAGCTCTCTGGAGCAGAAATGAGGGATGCTGTCACTAAAAGTAACTGCAAAGGGAATTTTAAATTAAATCACGATTTTAAATGTTAACAGCATTTAAATTTTAAATAGCCCAGCTCTCAGCAAAATGAAAGCAATATTTCTGTTCCAGCATGAAATGGGCCAGATCTTCTGCAGCTGTAAGTCGGTGGCCCTCTGTGCTGGAATCAAGGGAACTTAATTGATTTGTAGCAGCTCAGGATCTGCCAGTTCAGGCTCTCTCCTGGAAACACACTACTCCAATCTGGCTGGTAGTGCAGCCTTGATGTTTCATTAATTCACAAGAAAGCTGCTGCCAGGGCAGACACACGTTCTGGCAACGTGTCTGAAAAGAAAAAAAAAAAGAAAAAAAAAAGGAAATTACTCTAAAACTTGTTATCATTTGTCATGTTATTAAAGCTAATTTAAAAAACATTTCCCGGGTTCCCAATCTCAAAGGATGTTGTTTTTCTTTTTGTGTGTGTGTGTATGTCAGGAAACTACAGGTCGCTTTGTGTTTTTCAGGCTGTGTTTCCTTCAGAAGGGTGAGGGCAGGGAGTCAGCAAGGAGGAGTGGGAAAGACCCTTCATGCCCTGCCAACACATGACTATTCCCCACACTCAGGGCTTTATCCTTCAAAGTTTGAAATGACTCATTGATAAAAGGTTCCCGCTACATCCTTTGGGAGATTATTAAACGGCTTCAGGGTTAGGATGTTTTTCTTGATAGTCAGCCTGGACATTTCTCTGCTCTGTTTCCTCCCATTGCCCTTAGTTACGCTCTGTCCCACCCTAAACAATTCCTTCGCCCTCCTTGTGCTGATACTGTCCAGCCAGCCGGAGTTAGGGAATGGAACTCAGCAGCTGGGAAAGATTCCTGCGCTATCCATCATCCTTTGGACAGAGAATGAGGGCAGGGGTGTAAAATGGCATCAGGGATGTCCTGAAGGAGGCAAACTCAACCATCTTCCACCTGCTGTCCATTCCCTTCAGGTGTGGAATACTCACAGCACCACCACCTCTAGGAACTGGAGCCTCGTGGTTCCCCCTCTTTTTAGTGAGCACGTGGCTCACTGTAAAAACTGAGTCTAACAGAAGCTAAAAGATCCCTCTGGAAGAGCCAGCATATGGGGGGAAAACAAACAAACAAAAGATTTAATGGTAGCATCATAGCAAAGTGAAAAGTACTTGAAACTTGTGTTTATTGACTTCTCTGCCGCAGTAACAGCCTGGCAAAACAAAAGGGAAGAAAAGCTGACAAATGTGAGGCTACAAATGCAGCACACAGCCAACAGGCATGGCTTTACTGATGAGAGATGCACTTTTCCTCCCTGGCTTATTATAACTGTACAGCTCCCTCTGTGCTACTGAAGTGCAGCAGAGATTTTCAGCTTATCAGCTAAAGGTGCTTCCCCCAAAAACTGCTCTTTAAATACCTGCACAGGTTTTGGGGTAAACCTCGCCAGGTCTCCTGCCTTTCTCACGTGTTGGGATTTCAAGGCACTTCTCAAAACCCAGACAAGGAGGTTGATTCTGGTTTTGCAAATAAACAGCTGTGGCTCAAAACTGCTGCACTGTGATATTTGCTGCGAGGATCTTGGGAAGAGCTGGGATGGACAGGCTGTCTGGGAAGGAGGAGAGAGCTCACCTGAGGTGCTGGTGCAGTCCACAAACACAGATTTTGGAGGAAAAACTCTAGAATCACCTATTCACACGTATTTCTCCATATCACCCTTTAGAGCATCAGAGCAGGTCACCTGAATGGCTCTGCAGGGGTTAATTTTGGGGAAAGATTCAAATGCAGTCAGCCAAGGAGAAAGCTGGACCTCAGAGGCAGGAAACAGGAATTGTTTTGTCTCCTCCTATTTGATTCCAGCAGACTTTCTCCTTGCATTTTGTGGTTATCAGTTGGAAGTTTTGAGCTGCTTTGGGCTTTGATTCTGCTGTAGAGGTTGCTCACTGGAACATAAAAATCAGTGAGGTCAATGCCACACCTTTGGGCAAGCCCAGGAAAACTGGCCTCATCCTTCAGCACCGAGGGGAAGCACAGGCATTTCTCCTGGTGTCAGAAACCACACAGCTCTGTGGCCTCCTCCAGGCCAGAGATCACCCAGTCAAGGGAGGGATTTCAACAATTCAGAAGAGATGCTCAAACCTAAAGGATAAGTTCAATAAAGCCTGTGGAAAATAAAATCCGTGTAGATATGCAGAAAGAACTGGAACAAGTTTTCCTTGCTGACAGCAGGGCTGAGGCTAAACCACAGCTTTTCATGTCTGGAGAAGAACTGGGCATTTAGGGTCGGGACTTAAAATTTTGCAGCATTCTCCTAATGAGGGAAATCAAAAGGGCTTGTTGGGATCTCAGCACTCCTGGGTTTACAGGGAGCTGGGATCTAAAAAAAAACAAAACAAAAAATTGCTTCAAAAGCCAGGCTCCAGACAGGATAAACACATTCCTGGGGACAGATCTGATTAGGTGAGCTCCTCTGAAGGGGAGCCATGATATATATAGAGAGCTGTGGCTGGCTGCTCTGACTCAGCTAATCTGATCATTACCTCCTGCTGGCCTCGAGGTCACCCCATCTGACCAGCTCTGCTGACCCCTTGGAATATATGAGCAGCTCCCACTCCAGCAGATGGGTTGCCAGTCTCTTCCAAGGCTAAAGAAGAAAGCAAAGAGTTAGAGAGAGCACACTGCAAAAATCTTTTCAATATCCCTTGCTTCTGAAGAGCTCTAGAGGTAAAAATCACTGAGCTATGTAGCAACACATTTTTTCTCTTAAATATTGCATAGAATCACGTATACCCATAAAGTTTATAAGCTCTACAGAATTCAGTGGGCATCCCTACAAATATGGAATTACTGAGGAATGCTAGTGATGAGAACCATCAAAGTAAACTCTCTGGGACGTGCCAGTCTGTGCTGGTAAGGCTGACAGTCTCTGGTGCCACCACAGAGCCAAATCTCTTCATTTCTAGCAGGAAAAAACTGCACAATTGTTTTTGCAAAGGATTTAAAAAAAAAAAAAAGCCCAGATAATCTCTTCCTGCTGATGGAAGTGGTGCTAAAAGGTAGACGTGCTTGTAGCATGGAGGTATAAGATAGAGTGACAAAGAACTTCCAGAGAGCAGTGCCAGCTGTGGGGAGAGACCCTCCATGCATCACTCCACCAAAATTAGACTGCAAGAAAGAAACCAAGATGTTCCTTAAGTATTAGCAGTGCATAAAGTGTGCAATCAATAATTTTTAACATTATCCCTGCTGATTTAGTTCAGTTCTGTTTGGTTTTTTTTTTCTTAGTAATCTAAATGCTCATGAATGCTTCTGATTATTTATTCAGTATCTGGTAGGCCAAGCAACAGCAGAAACGTCTCTTGTGCCACTCACTCCTGACATTAAGACCCAACAAATGTCCATTCTGTGGCTGGGTCCTTTTGCTGAGGCTCCTCTAGGGAGGTTTTCTGGTGTCAGGGAAGATTATGGTGTGATTGCCATTTGCATTCGTTCACTACAAGTTGGACTGCACGTGATTTTGCGTTTAACACTTGGAAGTGTTCAGGGCCAGGTTGGATGGGGCTCTGAGCAACCTGGGATAGGGGAAGGTGTCCCTGCCCACGGGCAGGGGGGTTGGAACAAAATGGTCTTTAAGGTCCCTTCCCACTCAGGCTGTTCTGTGATTCTGGAAGAGGAAATTTTAGATGGCTGCATAAAGAAACACCGGGAAGATGAAAAATTTAATTCTCAAACCGCTGAAACGAGTGTGGAGACACTTCAGTGGTGCTATTACTGCTAAAGCACTCACAAAGTGAAGATCCAAAACAGGGAGTCCTCAAGGCCAGTAGGAATTTCCACTGGCTTCTGTGGGCTTTTGCACCTTAGAAATGCTTCGCTAAACTAATATAGTGCTCCTTCTTAAAAAAGAGAATTGTGTGTTTGCTTTCTAAGTCAGTGGGTTTCCACAGGGCAGCTGTAAGCTGAAAGACAACATTAAACCACTGTGCTTCCAGATGCCTGGAAATTCACAGAGGGGTAAGGAGGAGACTTTACTGTGGAAGGATGTGGGCTAGTGGCTAAAGGAGTTTTCAAGAGATACTCAGAGATTTATCACTGGCAGCTCTCTACACCCTGACCTTGAAAAGGTCACATTAGGCACAACCCTATTAATACCTGGGACACAAAGGTAGTTGAGAGGCTTAATTAACCACAGCCTTGAAGTGTCAAATCCAGAGAAGGGAAATGAAAACCAGTGTTATTACAATAATTTGGGCCCTCTAGCTGATTATGTCCAGGATCAGCTACCTGGAGTGATTTAGGAAGAACGTGTTGGCACCTGTGTTCACCTGTGACAGCTCCCTGCAGAGCAGTTGTAAATGAACCCATGGGGGAATTCAAAGGAGCACAACTGCAGTGCAGTGATTCCTCTCAGTTCAGTAACCAGTCAGAGACCGGACCAAAAATTCCTAGAGAAGAGGAAACTGGGGCAGAAGTGGGAGTTTGTGGAGCAGCCTCCCCACAGGATGACTCCTGGGCTCAATTATACCTTATAGTTAGCAGATCTCATCATTAACTGTACATTGTGGAGGAGATTCTTCTTTGATCTGTTTTAAATGCTCAGTTTAATTAATTTCCTTTTTATTCTTCTTGAGAAGAATGAATAAGTTTAAGTAAAAAACTTACCTTCTCTCCAGTGTTTTTCCTTTAATTCACCTCTAAATGACAGCTCCAATCTTTTCAGTTTCTCTTCCCATGAACACTTTTATCTAGTAATTTCAGCGTCCCATTTCTAGACCTTTTTGTTTCTGCAAAATACTTTCAGTTACAAAAAAAAAACCCAAAAACAACAAACCAAGAATGAATAGAGTGTTTTAGATATACCAGTGTTGTAATATTTACAGGGCCTGTTTTCCATCCTGGGCCATGCAGTACTCACACAATTTGGTTCTGGGACATCTCTGCATTTTAAGAAGGAATTTTCACTGTCACCAATAATGACCCACTTTTTTTTTTTTTCCCCTGAGTGATTTTTAAGAATAGCTGACATCTGGGTTTGTTTCTTTTTCCCCCCAAATCTTATTATTTTGTATTTATTCCAAACAGATGATTCTGCTTGCTCTCATATTTCTCTCTCATCTCGCTTTCCCAGAGTCTTCCACAAGATTTCACAGCCATCCCTAGTCCTCACTGACCTTCAACCGTTTTGTGTCATCTGCAAATTTTTTTTACTCCACTGCTCACTCAGTTTTCCAGACCATTAATAAAACCAGCAAAGAATGCATCTGACAACGTGGATCATTAAGACACCTGCTGCCAAGCCTCTGCCAAAGTGAAAATACCTAATTTTTTCAGACATTATTTTCTCTGTCTTACCTAGTTTCTAGTACTGAGTGGTAATTTAACTGTTGCTTGAGATGTTTACAAGAAACCCAAGAAAGAAGTCTCGGATATCGGCACTTTTAGATTTAATAAAAAGTGCTTTAAGTAAGAACTGCTGCATAAAAAGTTGTCTCTGATGATTCTCACCTTGTGTTAATATTGTCTATCCTCCTTATTCTCCTAATGCCAAATTGCATTAATCCTTAAAATGACAATACCATGGGGGAACATAAAGACAGCCTGCTGATACTTTTCATCTTTCTATTTAAGTACAAAACTGTTCAGTTATTTTTTTCTATATTAAAATAGCTTTCTGAAATATGTACCTGGGAAGAATAAATGTTTTTTGATGGAAAATAAATTCTGTTATGTACAACAAGGAAAAATGGCAATTATCCTTACTTGTTAGAGCAGGAGATCTATTTTAAGAATAAATCTGCTGAGACTGATATTCTGAACAGATCATTTCAGTACATACATTAAATCATCTTTAAAAAAAAAAAATCCCCAAATGGCTACAAATCTGAGATTTAGTAAGGCCAAAGATTCATGAAGCTTTGACTGCACTGAATCATTCTGACATGATTTTAAGTATTTCACCTGATTAAGCGTTGACTTCCTCGGGTGAAAGTAGGAAGCAAATAAAGCAGCACAGGCAGGAGACGTGTTTGCAAGCAGAAGAAAGAGGGCAGCAAAGGGATACCTCATCCTCATCCTCGGGACCAAGCTCAGGGTTATCTGTAATCAGTACAGACCCATCTGACGCAGAGCTTTCCTTTATGGGATGCTGACCAAAATAACTCCCCTGCTGGTGCTGCACACCAGGCACGGGATGCTTTTGCTCCGGGAGAACGAGGGCATCTCTAAAGCCAGAGGGATGAGTCCGGGATAAACCCACCCCTCTGCAAGAACTGTAATTTTGAGGGGAAGGAAATCTGATGTGGCTTATGGCTAAAAGGAAAAATGTGCAAAATCTGATGTGATGTTGCATCCCACCCCCGGAAAACGCAGCAGAGGCAGTCGATACCGTGAGCTCTGCCCGTGTGACTGAGGGAATATTTCCTGCAGCAGCAACTGCAGCTGACTGCCCCCGGGCTCACAGGGCTGCTGAAACTTCATCAGACAGCTCTTTCCCAGTCAGAAAAGCACCCTCACTCAGGCAGGATGATAATGCCTCAGTTTGAAGGGGCTCCAGCTCGTGGGTTTTGTTTCCTGGTTACCAGTTTCTCTGTCATTCACCCCATTCCTGCACCTGGGATCAACAGTGGCCACTGGAGGGAAACAGCCTGGTCCTGGTGGCCTGGCTTATGCCCATATTAAAGGGACAGAAACAGGGATGAATCAGAAAGATGTAAACATCAGTCTAATACATGGATCAGCTTAATCATTCTGCTGGCCTAGCAAAGGACTATCTGTCTGTTAACGACAGCAAAAGGATTTTCACAGGGGTAATTACTAAGCAGCACATTTAGAAGGTGGGTTGTTCCACTTTAGCTTTAATTACTGATGTAAAAGGGAGAAATCAGAATATTTGAATAAAACTCCAGATGTCAAGAAGTTGATGTAATAGATTGGACGTGGAAGGTAACACTTTGCAGCTATAATTTGTCGTCTCAGAAGCTCCAGCGGGAAACCACATCCTCCAGAGGCTCTCACAAGATCCAGAATCCTGCTGTGTGATAGCTCAAGTCCCACCAAATATTCAGCATCTCTAGAGCAGAGAGAGATATCTGTGTGCATTAAGGCACTTCTGCTTCCTTTCATCCACTCATGCATCACTCAGTGCAAACTTCATTGTCAGGTCTTTTACACAGGTTTTTTACTTTGGGAATGAAATTATCTTTACTACCTACTTCTGTCTGTTTTGCTGTGACCTTATTTGATCTCTAGTTGGGTCCAAAGCCTTGACTGTAATAGAGAAGGCCCAAAGAAGGACTGTAACCAAATACTTTTCAGCACTCCTTTCTCCATCAACCATTTAAAAGGCGGACATCCCATCCAAGCTGGTCATCCATTCTCTCACCACAGAGAGAGAGAAAGGTAACTCCATAGGGAAAATCATCCAGCCAGTCCTAGGTACCTAATTTTGGATAGGATGAATCATCTTCTAGAAGCACCTCTCTCTTCCCTGGCTACCAACAGAGCCCAGACTGAGACTAGACAACTGATTCTTTTTATGCCTAATGTTAAATGAGGGAAGTCTTGCTCTAAATCACGGTATCATTATATTCTAATCCAAACGATTTGTTGCTGCATCTTCACGGTGTAAACCCGACAATTTGTCCCACAGTCAAACAGAGAGAATGATAATGATCCTGATAATAAAAATGGGAAGTGCCACTGATGCTAGAAATGCCAATTTAAAAGTAGGATTGATCAAGCTTAGGGCCTTCTCAGGAAAACTAGGTGGCAATCTTAAACCTCAGTAAAGAAAGCAAGATGTTAGTGCTGTGCTCTCCCTCCTTACAAATACAGTAGAAACTCTGCATTTCCTTGCTACTCCCTTTGCTTGGTACCTAGCACAGTAAACAAAAATAATCTTTACATACAGGATTTGAAGTTCTTAACATGCTGCATTGGTATAACTTCTTATTGCCCCCTTCAGTATGATGATGAGTAAATAAATCACTCCTGCAAGGTTTTGGCTCCCCCCTGACCTGCTGTCTTTCGTAAAATAAAAATTACTTTTAAAAAATGTTTGCCAACATTGAGTTTGAGAGCATCCCAAGCCGGTTTTATGACAGTTTTATAGCTGATCACATCCCAGGCAGAGGGGCCTCTGCTCCATGGACAGTGTGGTTTAGAACAGGCATTATCTGTGCACGTGGGCACAGAGGGTATGGAAAAAGAAATGGTCCAAGGAGCTGATCACTGCTGGGTTAGGGAATTTGTGTTGCCTCACAAAAACAGTAGTGCCAGCGACTAAAAAGCCCACAGAAATGAAACAAAACACCTTGGTTCCAATCATTCATTTCATAGCTTCCTGCCCCCTCTTCCTGCCGAGTAAAGGCAATTTCAGTGCAGCAGAGTTTTCTTTTCCTCTAAATAAGATCTTTCCTTGCTGGAGAGTTCCACCCATCTCCAGGGATTTTTTTTCTGTCTACCTGACCTTAAACTAATAAAAAGTCCAGTCTTTGCAAATGCCTCGGGAGGATCACCAGCCTTAAAGTAAGTTTTCAAGAGAAGGAACACAATCCAAAAGTGCTTGACACGTATTCCAGTAGCAAAGTCCCACGCCTTTGGGTCCATTCTTTTCATGGAGTGGTCTGGCAAGGTTCATTTCTGACAAGAGAGGTGTGCTGCTTTATACCAGCTGAAGGATTCATCCTGCCTTTGTTTCCCAAATGAGTGCTGAACTCCCCAAAAATAACGAGGTTAACAGGTCAGGCAGCTGCAGCCTCGTGTTCCTGATAGAAAGGCGGAAGGGATGTCAATCCCACTTTCCTCCCTTCCCAACAGAGCCCAGTCCCACTGGTGGTACAGAGATGGGAATCCTTGGGGAGCCTTCTAGACACTCATTAACTTCTCCATGACTGGGGAATCATTAGATTTAAAGAAAAATCGGGCAGACCTTGTTGATTCAGCAATAATTACATCAAAATAGAGGGTGGAGCAGTAATAATATTATATATATCTATTATTTATAATAGATAATAGAAGATAGGTGCTGATATTAACAACTCAGTATTTAATACTTACCATGAGAATCAAGCAGGGCTGAAGACAGATGATTTTTCTTTGAAACTAAAGCAACTCTGAAATATTTAGAGACGATGGCCACCCATTTCTTCCAGGTGCTGCTAAACTCTAGGAGAAAAAGGAGAAAAAGGCCACACAGTGATTATCCCACTTGTTTTAAATTAAATTTGCAAACAGAGGAGGGTCAAATAGGAAGCTGGCCTGTGGCTGAAACATGAACTCTGTTATCCAGTAGTTTGAAACACCACTGTGAACAGACTTGTTTCTAGCCAAGGACTTCTTTATAGCGGGAGATTCTTGGAATGGGAAGATTTTGGGGCTTCACATCTCTCTGTACAACCCCGCAGACAGGGAGAGCGCCTGAGCGTGGGAAAGTATGGATGCAAAATCTCAGGGGAGAGCCTTCCAGAAGAGTCAAACACACTCCATATCGTTAGGATACAACACATCATGTCATTTTGCTCCGAAATTACAGCGGGGACACTGAGCTGCTCCAGCTGGGGGTAGATACTCACAGCCTTTGTTTACTACCTACTTGGCAGGAGATATATGTGGAACTATCTGTATGACACCAGCAGAATATGTGCCACAGCGCTTCATTCAGACACCAGAGTGCTCTAATTTATTGAAACAGTGCTGGGTGACATGAAAACTAATCAAGCCAGTGACGCCACGACTGCCTGGAACAAATCACCCCCCGTGTTTCGCTGTACCCCAGCCCTTTCCCCCACCATTTAGAAGCAATCTCAGCACTACTAAAATGTGCCAGGCAAACAGCACTTGAAGCTGAAGTTCTCTGTTCTCCCCTGGAACAGAAATGGCAACATGTTCCCATTCCTGCAGGGAGACTGTGTCATTCCTGCCAACAGGAACAGCACCACAGTCCACTCTCCCTTTCCTGTGGGCAGCCTGTTCTGGCACAGACAGGTTGTACCGTGGATTCCCCGAAATCCAAGCAGTTTCTGGCACGTTGCAGAGCAGCAGCCCTCACGAATGAAGCTGCACTGCTTTCTCTGGAAGAAACACAGCTGTGCCAAGAGCTGAGACTGAGCAGTCTTGTCCCAAGAAACCTGAGCTGGCATCGCTCAGTGTTAGTGTGGGTGGCTCTGCCTGATGTACCTGGTCGAAGAGGAGAGGATGCAGGTACTGGAATACTGAGGGAAAAATCCTCCTGGAATGAGCAAAAGTCTATTAGTTATATCTTCCTAGACCTCCACTGTCCCAGATAATGAAGAACTGTCTGTCTTCAGAAAGTACTGCAGCCCTGCAGATGGTCAGTGTTATTATATATGGGTTTTCAAGTGCTAGGAGATTTTTCCCATACCTACTGAAAACATGATTTGAGAGCTTTTCCAGTTGCCTGAGCACATGCAAGGTCCTAAAGAGACATCAAAACTGAAAAATGGGACAAGGGGAGGCTGTTACCCTGGACAGAGGGAGTGGAGGAGTGCAAGATCAGCCACTCATTGTAAGCCAGTGGCACTTTTCTTCTCTGCCAGAGAAGCCCATAACAAGCACAGGTTATTTTGACCTCCAGACCTTCTCAGTCCCGTGCCATATAAATTGTGCCAATTGTAAGGACGTCTCCTGGCCTCCACTTCCACCCACCAAGGGGTGGTACCTTTATCATGGGCTTCAACTGTAATAATCGAGTTGACACAACAGGCTGAGAGACTACCGGGCTTCACTCATAACCAACCACAAGCACGTTTAAATCTGCGGGCTGGAAGGGCTGCAAGGTCCGTGGCCTCCACCAAAGCACGTGGTGTTTCAGTTCCAGGTGACCTGGAGTCCTGTGCTCCCACCCGAGGGAGCTGCCCACGTTGCGTTCACAAGAGGGTCTGCGCTCGAGCAGCGCTGCCTGCAGAAGGGAGCCTTTGGAGGAGTTTGGGAATAAACATTTGTAGGAACGTTCTACGGCACATCCAGTGCTCTTTTTGCCTTCTCAGGCTTCTTTCCTGCTTCTGAAGCAATTAACTCCAGGTCTGCAGGTTCCTGCAGTAACGCCTCGTTTCGCAGGACGCACACGATGAGATGTTTCTCGGTGCTGCACATTTATTTCCCCATTTGCAGTGGGTTTTTTCTACAGGTTCAGATTTTGACTGAGGACACGGTGTTCTGGCCCAAAAGGACGTGTCTTGACAAAACATTTAGAGTGAGACTGCATCTGCTCTTCTGGAGAGACACGAGTCTAATAGGCAATCTGCTTGATTTATGTACCATGAAGCATGATTAGAGAAGGGGTAAGATGCTCATTCATTACATAATTTCTTTGAAATTATGGACCTGGTGTGTTTGTTATAAGATCCAAAACAAAGAGCAAAAGGACATTTTCAAGGTTGGCTCTAAGCTTGTATTTAGCAAATCCTTTTTTGTTGCTGCTCAGACCTACGATGATGTTGTAGGATTGAATTTTTCTTTCTAAACAAATGTAGTTGGTTTTTTTTGTGTTACTTCATGCTCCTTCATTTCAGGTGCTTTAAAAACAAGCATCATTTAAACTTCACACAGGCACTGTGCCCTGGATACAAATCGGTAAACTGAGGCAAATGAAGAGCTAAACAACTCCCTTGAGAGGCTGATGTTGCCCTCCACCACCCTTGCCCCCTTATTTTCTCTGCAAGAAAACTCAATATATTCCTGAGACAGACACACTGGCCAGAGAGTTCAGTTCTACGATGTTATTCTGAGGAAAGGAAAACTAAGATTTTAGGATCACAGAAGAATAACTTTTAATTAAGTAGTTTCCCAACTGTGAGGAGTCTTTGTGCAAGGAATGTTTAGGAACTGATGATGCAAAGTCTACTGAAATTTCACACTGGCTTAAAGCTGGATCAGGACCTAATCTGTGTGTTGTGAAGATATTTCTCAAGTGCAAGAAGTGACAGATTATTCCATGCACAGCTTAAATGAAAGAATAGGGGCAGAAAAGGGAAACAATATCCTTAAAAACAGAGCAAGGAGATGTTGGAAGATCATTCAGTTGACATTTATCTTTTCAAAAGCAAACTATCAGAGGAAAGAGAAAGTAGTAATTGGGAAATGAGGTGCATTTCATATCTGAAAAGGTACTGTCCATAAAAGAAGAAAAATCTAATACAATATTCATTGAGATTTCCTGCTTCTCACTCTCCTGCCAATTTCTAATTATACGTTTACTTTTACAACAGTAAATACGTATTTTTATGCCATTAGGAGTTTTTTTAAAAACAGTTTGACAATTCCTGTGCAATTACTATCTGAATTTCCCAGGCTATATATAAAAAATATTCGAAATACACCCTACTGGCCAACTGATGCCATGGTCAAGGTCACTGTTTGGTCAGATTACAGTTGGTTTTTATATATATTGAACATAAGGAAGAGTCTGTCCACGGACAGAAGCAGCAGTTCTTTTTCAGGGACAGGCTGGAGCTACAATCCAGAGCCCAGAGTCGGGCTTGCAGATGGCCCCAGCCATGATTTATGGGGGACTGGGACGAGGCAGGATCAGAGAGTCTGCCTAAGTTACCCCAGGTTTGAGTGTCTGCCCTACAGGCTGCAGTATTGCCCAGGTTCCCAAAAACTCACCAGTTTTTATTAAAGGTTCAATCACAGCTCAAAACTCATATGAACAATCTTGATCCCTCCTCTTTATATCCTCTAGGAAAAAGAATGTGAAAGGGACAAGTCCACAGACTCTCTGTAAATCATTCACTGTAATGCACCAGTGCATTTGTGATGTTCTCCTGATAACAAACACTGCAAACTCATCTGTGTGACCGACATATTTATGAAAATTAGAGCCTGTTCGGAAATCAGCCAGGGCCAAAGTTTACTGGGTAATTCACTCAAAACAAATAACTCCCCCAGCACTATGGAAATGGGATGTAAGTGCTTATTTGGTGACCTCTGTGAATGATTAGTTGCCCTTATCCCCACCCTTACTGAGACATTGTTTATCCTCAATAGAGTTACTACACAGCTGGTATTATTTATTACCTCTTTGGACACTCTCAGCAGAGGCACTTACAAAGGCAAGTGCAGAGAGACTAAAGGATCATGTATCAGTATCATCATCAGTTTTCAGAGGAAACTCATCCTGCCATTTCTCAGGCTCCCTTTGTTTTGCGGATGAAAGCCTTGAGGAAGATCAGCCTGGAAACTCTGAGGAGCCACAGGTTTTGCAAATACTGAAGTTTAACTAATTTTCCAAACTAGAAAGGCAAACAGCCATGAACAAAACAGTTGATGATATCACACCACCACTTGTTTTGAATTGGAAATTTAGGCTTATGTATTATGTATATGGCCATAAACTAAAACACGGGAAGTGCATGAGGAAGAACTTCTTTACATTGAGGGTGGCAGAGCTCTGGAACAGCTGCCCAGGGAGGGCACGGAGTCTCCCTCTCTGCAGACATCCCAAGCCACCCTGGATGTGTTCCTGTGTCACCTTCTGCAGGTGACCCTTCCTAGATCCCTTCAACCCAAAC
>JAYRBT010000042.1:58207221-58247322 GCA_036023395.1 Myiotriccus ornatus | reverse complement strand
TCCTGTTTAACATCTTTATCGATGATTTAGATGAGGGGATTGAGACCATCATCAGCAAATTTGCAGATGACACCAAGCTGGGGGGGAGTGTCAATCAGCTGGAAGGCAGGAGGGCTCTGCAGAGGGACCTGGACAAGCTGGATCCATGGGCTGATTCCAGGGGGATGAGGTTCAACCAGGCCAAGTGCCAGGTCCTGCCCTTTGGCCACAACAAGCCCCGGCAGCGCTACAGGCTGGGCACAGAGTGGCTGGAGAGCAGCCAGGCAGGAAGGGAGCTGGGAGTGTGGATTGACAGGAGGCTGAACATGAGCCAGAGGGTGCCCAGGGGGCCAAGAGGGCCTACAGATCCTGGCTTGTACCAGGAACAGTGTGGCAGCAGGAGCAGGGAAGTGATTCTTGCCCCGCACTCAGCGCTGGTGAGGCCACACCTGGAGTATTGTGTTCAGTTCTGGTCCCCTCAGTTCAGGAAGGACATTGAGAGGCTGGAGCAGGTCCAGAGAAGAGCAATGAGGCTGGTGAAGGGACTGGAGCACAAGTGCTGTGAGGAGAGGCTGAGGGAGCTGGAGTTGTTTAGCCTGGAGGAGGCTCAGGGGTGACCTCATCACTCTCTACAACTACCTGAGAGGAGGTTGTAGCCAGGTGGGGGTTGGTCTCTTCTCCCAGGCAGCTCTCAGTAAGACAAGACAGCAGGGTCTTAAGCTCTGCCAGGGGAGGTTTAGGTTGAACATTACGAAGAAATTCTTTACAGAGAAGGTAATCAGGCATAGGAATGAGCTGCCCAGGGAAAGGGTGGATTCTCCATCCCTGGAGGTATTTAAGAAGAGACTGGATGTGGCACTCAGTGCCATAGTCTAGTAACTGTGGTGGTACTGGGTCAAGAGTTGATGATCTCAAGAGGTCCTTTCCAACCTGGCTGATTCTCTGATTCTTCACATATAAACAGGGACAATAAACTTAAGGAGTCACGATTTCCGCTTTGAGGAAAGATGATCTAGCCAGCTAATGTAAAGGAAGCGTTGCCTTTGCTCCAATTGGCACAGTGCCCTTCCTGACCTCATTTCAGTAAAAAGAAATGCACGCTATTGTCCGTACGTTTCCGAGCACCAGAGACAAACCAAACGCAGCGGGGGCTTGCAGGAGAGCCAACCTGAGCGCACCACGGCTCCAGCTTTTCCTTCCCCAGAGGTTTCCCTGATGCTCCTTCTGCAAGCTAATGACAGCACGGCTGGGAAGGCCCGGACAAGCCAGGCCTGCTGACAGCTGTCTCTGCTGCAGGGATCTGGAGGAGTTTCCAGCCTGTCTGCCAGGCTTCCCCTCTCACGTGCTTGCTCATTAGTGCCTGACCAGCGAGGCGCGTTTCTGCTTGGGTTGAAGAGCGCTGTGCAGAGGAAGTGAGGGAATTTCACTGGAAGAGCGCGCCCTGCTCTGTCTGCGTGGCTGCCGCGCGTTTTGGGGGAACAACGGCAGGAGTGGAAATGTGGGCGCCCCACCAGCCTCCACCTCCAGACCTTGAGGGGTGGGAGGAAAACTCTCAATTCAGGAAAAATTGATATTCCTGCCACCTGGGCACAGATGGGAACCAGAAAACAGAGGTGACTCAAGACTGGGAATTCCAGTTCAGCCCATGCCTGCATAGCTCCCGAGCCAAAGCTGCAGCTCCCCTGAGCCACCCCACTCACACCCAACAGCCAGGAAAATGCTGAAGGCACCAAAACAACCATTCCTACACAGAGGGGAAGGTGACCTTTGGCTGCTGCATCACCCCAGTGCCACCACCCTGCAAGGGCTGTCCCCAGGCTCCAGGGCAGGCGTGTCACCAACAGCAGGGAAGAAATCCTTAAGCCCACCTCTCCTTCCCCATCCTCCTCCAGACCTAGACTGGAGGCTCCACAGAGATATTCATGGGTCGAGGAAGTTTTCTTGTTGTTAAAGGGTGCCCTCCAAATCAGACTCAAAGCTTTTGATTTCTTCATTCTACATCGCAAACTAACAAAGGGGACAATAATAATTAACCCTGCACTCCCAGTGTTAATTACAAAGGCACAGGTCTCACAGTAAAAAGTTAATTTGTGGTGAACTTTAATTAACCTCAAAGCCTAGTCTTACTCTACTTTAAGACTTGTTGCTAGACAAGAGAAAAATTTCTGATACTTGTATTTGAAAAGCAAATGTAGTCTAAGGACAGATTAGTTGTAAGATGAAAGAGTCATCAGTCTGATCCTAAAATATTTCACTTGGTCAGACAGTTATCTCGCTTTTACTTGAAATCTTTAAGTTATTTTTTACTGATTTTGCTAATACTTTATGACATACAGGACAGTTCTTGGGAGTGTCACACATGATGAGACTATCTCATATATATATATATACATATTCAAATTCTATGTATATGAGTTCACCTAGAGGGGCAGCTCAGGTTAATCAAATGCTGATTGAGTGTTCAGTTTGGCTGAATGCTCCAGACAGACCTACATTCATCACTTGCAGGGTGAAAATTCATCTCGCTCTCACTAGTTGTTTCCTAATCAGCTGACTGCTCAATTCACTTGATTGCTCCCTCTGACCACACTATGCCTGGCTGCTTCCTTTGCCTCCCAATCACACTAATTGACCTCGTAGTCAAAAATATTCCGGGTTTCAGTGCTCTGCTCACAGCTAATTGCACCCTAATGGATAATTTTGGCCGAGCATTCAATGTGTATTTCCAGCATAGGCACTGAAAACACCATCTCAGGAGGCACTTGAATTAGATCATTAGTGGAAATAAACTGCATGAAGGCACCACATGTAATCACATGATCCCACACTAGCTGGGAGACTGACATGGCAATTAATTTAGGGTCTGTCCAAAAGTTTGGGCAGACAGTGCAGTTTGATCCATATAAGTAATCAAAGCAGCTCAAATAAAACCTTATCAACCCAGTTCCGTCCTGTCCCATGCCAAACCAGCATCCATCCACAGATAAGTGTTGGCCTCTTGAGTCACCTCTCCCAGTCACCAAAATTAGGTTGTGTTAGAACTCCACCATGTCCCTGTGCTCTTCACTTGCTGTCCAAAATGAGAGTTATTAGGAGCCAATGAGATCTGGATTAGGCTGTAATTTAAAAGCAGGGTGTCGGGCAGTCACTGTGCTGTCGTTAAACACTGAAATAATACTCTGTGCACAGTTTGCACAAACAGTGGAGAGCAAGTTGAACACTGTTCAGAAACTTACCTTTGTCAAGAAAACTATGTGTTGCCACAAGATGGGAATTAAGTTGGAAAAGTGCATTCTAGTCAACACTTTGTTTCCATTATGTGCTGCAAGAGCAAATTAAGCACCGTATAACAACCCCAGATTGTTAAAGGTTTGCTTGCTACCAAGAAATTAGTTTCTTAAGACTAACCATCTCTGACAAATCAAGGAAATTCAGCCTGCAGAAACAGCAAGCAACTTGCTTACTGAAAAAGTGTATTGTCCTCCGTATTTAGAGATCTATGTTTTTGTTACAGCCCTATTTTTAGGGGCATAGATTTTCTCAGATACGATCTTATTCCAGATGACTCTCCAGGGCTGTGAAGTACATCAGACTATGTGCTTTGAAAGCCTGAAAACTCAGAATCTGAAAAGCAGTATTTCTGCACAGCGTTACCAAGAGATTGCCTTGTACTGTCCTGCACTTGATGTAAGCCCAGAGGCTCCATCAGCTGTAAAGAAGGTTCTGTACTCCCCGACAAATGGGACTCCAAATTCACAGCAAGAATCCTTTTTTTCCATAGCTCTTCCGTGAAATGTGATGACAATTCTGCAGGGGCTTGAGTTACATTTAAAAAATAATGCTTTTTGTCAATTCTTATATTAGGGCAGAGACAGAGCTTAGTGGGGCTACCAGTCTGAATCACAGAATCATTTAGGACAGAAAAGTCCTCCAAGACCATCGAGTTCAGTGTGTCTGATCCCCACCTTGTCACCCAGCCCAGAGCACTGAGTGCCATGTCCGGGCATTCCTTGGACACCTCCAGGGATGGGAACTCCACCACCAACCTGGGTACCCCCTTCCAATGCCTGACCACCCTTGCTGTGAAGAAATTCTTCCTGACATCCAACTTGACTCTCCCCTGGCTCACTCTGAGACCATTTCCTCTTATCCTGTCATTTGTTGCCTGGGAGAAGAGCCCAATCCTATTGGGAAACATTTGCAAGGTGCCCTCATTCTGATCCACCTGTTTGACTTTATAGCAGAGAGGTTTCAGTGACACTCCCTGACATCCAGCAATCAAGGTTCAGATACAAAACTAACACTTGGTTCAAATTGACTTTTAAAAATGAGTAATAATTTTGGTGCAGAATATTTCTTCTTTTCTTGGTTTTCGTAGCCATTAAACTGATATCAGTAACAATAATATTCTGGTAATAGGTCTTCACACAATTTGAAGGGACAGTAGAGGGCATATGTGGTCTTGCTACCAAGAAATAGTTATTTAATAGAGCAAGTTTTCAGAAGCATAAGTTTCAGCATCTTCTGTGATAACAAGCATTGGGAGGAAAGAGCTATTCTTGTCTGCTTAATTATAACTTGGTAATAATAGCACCTGTCTATTAGAAACTGCACAGGCAAACCAGCTGTATGAATCCAACAGGAAATCAAAACCAACGTATTAATTTGAATTCTCATCATTATGAGATAATTAAAAACCCAGCTAATAAAAAAAAAAAAAAAAAACAGGCAGGGGCTTTGCCTCAGGACCCAGGTGGAGGAGAAGGATGAGAGGTCCAACACCCACTGGTGATGAGCCCTGTTTACGGCTGCTGAAGCCTTAGGCTCCTGGGGCAGCATTTTGGTCAAGAATCACAGATGTTTAAAGCTTGCTAGTGGTGCTGGAATCTTCTGAGTGCCTGTAGCATCCCAGTATTTTGGTCATTTCCAGACTGCCATCATTTAGAACTGTGAACTGCTTCCAACTCAGATGCTCTGCTAAGCTGAGGATTTAAGCATAAAGGAGAGGAAGGCTTGAGCGAGAAAAGGTATTTGGGACTGAAATAATACCTTAACATACCGATTTTGGCTGGGTTATTTTCTTACCAATTCCAAGGCGTTTTATCTTCAGAAAAGTGCAGTAGGAGTATCTTCAGGATCCAGCGTATGAATGGAAGTAGTGGCAGCTTCGAGAGCAGGTTTGTTGTGCAGTCCCTATTTTTATCCAGCTCTCTGGGTAAATGTGGATGTGGATCTGGATGTGCAGGTCCTGTTGAGCACCACGTTGCTATGGCTACTCCTGTAGCACTACCTGAGCCCTCTGTGTGCAAAAGACAACCCAGGAGATGTCTGTGAGAACTGCAGCCAACACAATTAATGCAAGGCAGACCCGCTCTGAGTCACGATCAACTGCAAACGCTCTCCGGGAAGGTGATGAACTGGGACATGCAGTCCTGTAAGCAGCTCTTGGGAGAAAAAAAGCCGCAAGATTTGATTCACTTTTCTTCCAGTTCAATTTCAGGCAGCACGAAGAGCCAGCTCTGGGCTGTGTGCAGCGTGCCATCCTGGAGGAGACAACAATGATGTACCTGGAGGATCATCAACAACACTGCTCAGCTGCACACCTGGCTGCATGAGCATTTTCTAATGCACGCTCTTTTCAGGATGTTAAAGTACCAGTTTCAATACTCAGAGTGGCAGGACTTAGGGGGGCAAACACACATTTAAAATCATAGAACAGTCTGTGTTGGAAGGGATCTTAAAGCTCATCTCATTCCATCCCCTGCCATGGGCAGGAACACCTTCCACTAGCCCAGGTTGCTCAGAGCCCCATCCAACCTGGCCTGGGACACTTCCAGGGATCCAGGGGCAGCCACAGCTTCTCTGGGCAACCTGTGCCAGGGCCTCATCACCACCCTGAAAGGGAAGAGTTTCTTCCTAATATGCAATCTAAACCTACTCTTTTTCAATTTGAAATAAAAAAAGTCAATGCATTCCAACCATACTCATAACTGAGTAGGAGGAGCAAGAGCAAAACTACTCCAAGATATTTGGTCTTCTGATTTTAAGTACTCCAGAGCACAAAGGTAATGCTTCAAGCTCAGTGGGCCAATAGTTTCAACTACACATTACATTCTCCTGTAAACTTGAGAGATTAAAGTGCCTCTCCAGCTTTGTTCCTTTCCCAGGATCCCCCTTCTCCAAGGAATGCTGTTAATCTGACCATATATTTCCAGGTGCCCATCACTTAACATTCAGTTAAAAAAAAAAAGTTCAAAAGTATTTATTGAAATTCCTTGTACAGTTTGTAAAATATCTGTATCAATTAATTGATAAGAAGTAGTTCGTAGCTGACTCAGAACTGAATTAATAATTCAACTCTCCTAACTTATTCAATTAGTTTGGCCTCTTTGCCTTTTTCTGGAATGACTTCTCAAGAGTTATCCCTCTTTTTGTGCCCAGGCAAGGATCTTCAAGAACTGTCTTTCAAATTGCTTAAAATATTTCCATCTCTTGAAATGTTATTACTTCACAAGATTGATCTCGTACAATTTATTGCAAGTATTTCATACTAAAAATTCAAGTACTGTTGAGAATTATGATGAGAGAAATCTATACTTTTTTTTCCCTGCTCCCTCATTGACAGTCATTCTTTTCATTCTAAGGAATGTTTTAAAAAACCCCTCTCGAGCTCTGCGTTTTCCAGGGACAGACAGCAGCGAGGGCAGAGGGACCAGGTTATTATACTGACTATTGGAATTTGGGAATGTATCAGCTTTTCCTCTCTGGCACAAAGAATTGACTGAGGCAGCATCACACTGGAAAAAACGAGCTACTGTGAGATTACTGCATTTGCAAAAAGATACACACAGCATTTTAGATACCACAGTGATTTGCATTCTCCTTCCCACCGCAGGAAAATAATGGCACAATCAGAAACACACTGAAATCATTGAAAGCCTTTGAGTCTTTTAGTTGAATTCAGAGGGCTATTTATGCCTTCTGCGAAGCCAATACGTGGAATTGCTTGGTAAACGTTGACATTTTAAGGACAGATCCTGTATCAATGTTGAGTGCCCTGTGTGCACCCAGCTTTGCACTGAAGGATTAAAAATGTTTTTCTTTCTTTAGCTGGCCCTCAGTAGTGCACAAGTAGAGAGAGAACGAGTTGGAAAATGAAGGGGGAGAAGGGGAAAAGCAACCAGAACAGTGACCTTTACGTAATGCACCCAAAGGACACCATGACAGAAGATCCACAGGCTTTCAGATGAGGAATCTCTGACCCATGTGGCTTCAACCCGGGCTGAAGCATCACTGTTCACAAATAAAGCTGCAATCTACAGACACAATAGTTTCTTCCAAATGAGAAGAAAAATACAAGTAAATTGCAGCCATCATTTCTGGTTCTTGATGCCTGCACCTTGTATTAATTTATCCCCAGTATAAAGTTGGTTTTCTAGAGGTTTAGGTTTTGTATAATACCAGGAGCTTGGGAAGATACTGTGCTGTGATGTTCTTTCTGTTAAGTATTTCTATGCAATTTGAATTAACTCTTTGCTCATTAAATATTTCTAGACATGAATTTGAGGCATGGCATTCTTCTACGTGTTACATCCAAGGTTTTAATGCCACTACCCAGGATACAGGACTGAAAATCAAATGGTACGGTGACTGAAGGCCAACTAGGAAAATAACTTCATCTTGAGGAACCTGTGTTCCCCCATCTGAAACTAAAACTAATGACAGCAGTACCTTCCTTTGTGATGCAATTTAACTCAAGTTTGGAACCTGGAAATTGTGAAGTGTTGTTCCTAGACACACTGTGAAGTGCCCCTGTCTGGCGTTTTGGGTTTGGTCCACTAGAAATTGTTTCGTTTTGAAAGATTTACTCACTAACAGTAAATATTCAGCTGTTCAGGTGATTAGGATGCTGACCAACACAGTCACATTTACTGACACAAAACATTATAAGCTTCACAGCATATAGATAACTTACACTAGTTAAAAAATATCATTCACAAGCAATAGCGCAAAGCAGAAAGGATATTATCTGCCTTGCCTGAGTGCATTTTAGCTGTAATAAGGAGTAATAAAAAAAGAAAAAAAGTAATTGTTGGAAAATCTGGTAGAGGCTGGCACTTACCACTCTAGCTGCTTACTAGAGCAGGAGAGAATTCCCTCCAGCCTTGCAGGGAGCAGGAGTTACTGGTTAGCTGCATTGCAGCTCTAGTCCTCAAGCACTGCACAGTCCCTGAGAGTCAGCACAAAGAACACAGGCCAGGGAAGAGACTGGACTCAGAGCCAGTCAGATTCACCTGGGCACGTGGGGGGAAATAAACCACCTTTTTTAGAGCTGCAACAACTCCTTCGGTTAATCCTTCTGCCTGACACGAAAATATAACAAACAGCAATCCTGAGGGTCTGAGCAGGTCTTGCTCCCTGTTCCGAGTTCTCTGAGCAGCCCTGCTTCCCCCTGAAGGACCAGTCAGGCCCAGAACCACTAAGAAAACATGACTGGATTGTGCTGTGGAAGGATTTATGTTTATACACATACGGTAGGCGGGTATATTCACATTAAAGTCTGTTTGATTAATAAAACGTGGCGCTGATTGCAGCAACTCCGAAATGAAACTTTTCGGGGCTTCAAAATTAACTCAAGTCCCACTGCAGTGAAGTGGCTAATTATTTCTACGTCATTAAGCAGGGGTTTTGTCAGCATGTAGAGACCTGAGTTCTCCAGTAACCACAGACTGATTTCAGTGCAAGTTGGGCACCGCAACCTCTCTGATGTACCAGAGAACCTGAAGGGGTTTACAGTCTGAACAGACAGCACACTGAGAAAGGGAGGAGACTGCAATCTTCATTAAATCTTAATTCATTAATAAAAGCCTTTAACATCCACACCCCCCCCGGAAGGCAAAGTGGAGCTTGGGTTTGTAAGTGTCTGGCTGGAACACTCTGCAGTACCTGCAAGGCAGAAAAGGAATCATACTTTATAGGTTAAGAAGCACAAAGGGGCTCAGGGGTGAGGCAAGACTGTGGCTCCACATTACCTTTGCTTTAACTCCAGAGGAAAGAAGAGAAAGTTGGCAAATCAGCGGTGAAAGTGGCCTGAAGGTGGGATACAAAGAGCCCTGGACCACTGGGCACATGGGCTGGGACAGCTCTGACTAATGCCATGGCAATATCATATATCTGATGGACAGGAGCCATGTCCTTCTGCCAGTCTTGGCAGAAGGGCTTAAATGACAGAAACTGTGGAAATGGTTTAACCTTTTATGAGAGATTGTGGGGGGGAAAGAAAAGATAAAGCAGTTGTCTCTTTATTCCCTGGTGCATGAAAGGGTTAAAAAGAATAAAAAGAAGGGAGATGAACTTTTTGGAAACTGTTGGTTTGGATTCTGTTCAAGGCTTGGATCAACCCATCCCAACTTGAAAAAACAGGACAAAAGTGTCCACTTGGCTCAGCTGCAGACTCTATGGATTTTTTATTACCAATGGCTGGAGTTCAAGACGAGTGAATTGTAAATAAGGAGAAATGAAACACAATAAAATTGTCTCCAGAGACCTACCTAGAAAACATCTGGAGTTTTGGCACTAACATATAGAAATCTATACCAGTGGGAACGCAACATATATGCTGTGAAGTGCAGCAAGAAATAGCACAGATAAATGACAAGTTAAGGCCTCACATACATCACAATAAGATATTTCAGCTCTTTTTGGTTGTGTGAGTTTCCAAAACTCTGAAGTCCTGCCAAATATTTCATTGTTACCTTATTAGATGTTCTTGGTTTACTACCTTTTGCTTTGTAAAGCGGTGATTTAGCGTCACTCAATTTAACTTTTGAAAACATAACCAGATGTCCTGTTCATTTTGCAGTGGAGAGAACCGTATCAGAAACATGTGTTTTTATGCAACACAGATACTAAGATTTCTTTCTCTTGCTGGAACAGCCTCGCTTCTGAAATGAGTTCCCCTTTTATCTCGGACATCAGATGCCACGTTGGCACGCAACGCTATTTTGATCTTTGCAAGCTTCTCTTAATGCTTGTGTTTAACCAAGAGATCCTTAATTTGGGGTTCATCTCCTGGATTCCCGCTGAGCTTTTCATCTCCTTGACAAGAGTGACATCAGTGTTTGCATTCTGGACTGACCTGGACCGTCCCATTTAATGGGAGGTGGCGGAGGGGGAAGCACTTGAAGGAAGGGCCCCTCACAGAGCTGGAGGTAACCAAGCGTGATGGTATGTTCCAAAATCTACCCACACTGTTTAGGTAAAAGAGCTTAAACGCTGTCAGCACAATGACCTTGGGAGCAAAGGTTAAGAAACCTCCCAAAACTCAGTCTGGGTGGTGCTCAGCTCAGCAGGGACACGTGTCTCCTCCCAGTCAATGCTTAACTGGCTCAGTTCTCTTGTTACAGGGGGGTGCAACATCATCCTGTTTGAATTTAAGAGTGGAAAATGAGCCACTCGGCACCCAACACAGAGAAAGCGTAAATAAAATTATCTCCACACTACTGCGGCTTCAGAAATCTGTTCCTTCCCAATTTATTTTTCAAAGACTAACACACATCCGTGATTAGCAACTCTTCTGGAATGGGGGTAAGTTTGTAGGGTTACTCCAAGCTGGAAGTTGCTTTTGTTTGTGGCTGTGATCTCTCCTTGGCCAGCTGGGGGATTATTTAGATGGTTTGCAGCCCCGCAGTTTTGTTGCTTTCCAAAAGAATAATTCTGTGTTTGGCTAAACCTACAAGTTTTCTTTTTAAAAATTTTGGCCAAAGACAACTAAGCCTCCATGGTGCCTATTGTGTCAGCACCACAGGCACAGATGAGTCTTCCTGGGGATGTTTACTGGCACCAGAACCAAGCTAGGTACACGAAAATACCAAGGTGGTGGACAGAGTCTCACCCTGCCTGATGGTAGCACTGAGGCATCTTCACGCCTCTCTCTTATTCTAGAACAGTCTGTGTTTATTGTACCCAAATACAACCCTTCAGCCCAGCTCTCCAGAAGATCCTCCCCAGACTGAGGAGGAGCCCAGCACCCTTTATGCCCCGTGCCCAAACTCTGGCTGCTTACCCAACACAGGGGCAATCATTTTTGGGAATCATGCCATGGCTGAGAACCTAAACTCTCCTCCAGAGTCTGGCTTTAATGACTAGAACCCCAAAATTCTATCTGAATCAGTAGCCCAGATCTTCCCAGGCACAGGGCTTGGAAATTTGAGTAGACATTCATACCAATCTCTGCTGGCCAAACCCTGCCCTCACAGAGATAAACTCAGCCTAATCTCACACGTTGTTGAGCAAATCTAGGGGAATTTCTCTGTGTCACTGTGCAGCCCTGGAGCTCTCTGTAGCTTTAATTTTCTCCCACAAAGTTCATCACAATTTTCCTCTTCCACCATAACACTTCTAACAGCACAGGGGAATGGCTTCAAGCTGAAGAAGAGTAGGTTTTGACTAGATACATGGAAAAAATTCTTCCCTGTGAGGGTGGGGAGGTGCTGGCCCAGAGAAGCTCCATCCCTGGAAGTGTTCAAGGCCAGGTTGGATGGGGCCCTAAGGAGGGACAAATATCTGGCTGAAAAACTCTGGCTGAAAGTCCTGGCAGAACCTAAACAGGTTCACTATTACCTGCAATTCTGAGGGCACAAAATAGGACTAAATAGTGGGGGCCAGGTCCAATACTTGTAACATTAGTCTTACTCTCCTAGCAGGCACAGTGGCAGGTTAAAACAACTTCTGACCCATCGAGGCCTAACAGGCTTGGTAAGATCACACAGCCCTCTGTCCCCGTGGTTTTCTTCAGCTAAATGCAGAAGCAGAAACCTGAACCTCACGTTCAGCCAGTTAAAACAATCTTGGACTCTTTGACTCTGTAATTACTGGGCAAAGCCATCACTGTCTTCCCATTTTCCGACCACCAATTAACCAGAGACTCTCACATGCATCATAATAAAACCCCCTTGCTCCTACTGATCGTGCAAAAATGAGGATATAGACAATGTAATCGTGTTACAAATGGTGTTCAATTAATAGTTAGCTAAAAATCATTCAAATGGTGATTCACGGACTGAATAACAAATGGGAAATGGACCAATTAAGCAAATGGACAGGCTAATGGCTGCAATGTAACAAAGTGAGCCCAATGACAATTGGATAAATTAACAGAAAGCTCCTAGGTGGGCTGACATATAGGGAGTAGGGGAAATAGGGAGGTATGGATAATTGACATTCTGCAATCAGAATACAGCTCTGTCATGAGAGAAAAGAAGGACTCCAAGCAAGCAGAGCCTATGGAAATCAGAATTTAACACACTTCACAGAGCTTCATAGTGATAATTCAATCACACCACTCTGACCATTGCATCGAGTAGATACTTGTTGTAAATACATGCAGGATGTTTTTGCTATGAAAAAAGACACATGCAAAGTCTGAATTAGAATAAAAGCTGGCTAGAGGAACTGACTGGAATTAAGACAATTTAAAAACCTATTTAGGTTCTGTGAGAAAGGGATAATTTTGCTTTAAAATGAGCAACACAGGCTAGCAGGGAACTACCTGCACCATTGAAACAACTTTTGTTGAAGTCCCAGCAGCCCTGAAATACATGCTTAGTGCAAAAAGACATAAAAGACATTGTGTCCATGAGTTAATTGCCAAATTACTGCCAATAATTTAATTGCCAGTACACTCTAACATGTCAGCCTAAGTCAGTCTTGGAAAGGTACACACAGAATTTCCACACCAGGCTACCATTCCTTACATCTTCCCATTAAGAACCTCGTTTTGGTGTTCGATCCCAGCCAGATTTTCTTTGTCACCCCTTAAGGAAACAATCTGAGGTTTCACCTCCAGGCCAAAGTTACAAGCATCTGGAAGTGCTTGAATGACAATATTCATTTTGCCTGAAAAACACCTTTGCTTAGTGAAGCCTTGATCTACAATAGAAAGCCCTAAGTATAAAGGAACAACAACAGGGCCTGTGCCATCACCCCTTTTTCCTTGGAGGTTAGAAATCCCTGTTTCTCTGTCCTTTGTTGTTTCAAGTTGTTCATCTCCATTGGAACTGCAGCTACTTCAACGCAGCCATTCACCTGAACTCCCCCCCCTTTCAAAAGCATTACATTATATGAGATAATAACTCCAAACACATCATTTTTTACTACAATAAGGTGCCCTGAGCTGCTGGGGCATTATTGCAAGGAACTACAATATTCCTCTTGTTCAGAGAGAGGCAGGGGAGGGAAAGGACCTGCTCCAAGTGACAGGGGCAGAAAGTTAATAGATGGCAGCACAGAACTTCCAAACCAGCAAAAAAACAACAAAACAAAACAAAAAACCTACAAAACCAGCAAAACAAGAAAATCAGTTCCTCTCCTATCGTGGTTTCCTCAGCCTGCCTATTACCTCTGAATAACAGAGATCCCATTCATTATGCTGGAGCAAAACAGTCTTTGCACTAAGTGGTCCTTGCAGTAACGTAGAGCAGTGCAGCACTTTGTGGCTTGGAAAACCGGTTCATTTCCTTATAAGATGCTTATGGATTCATGAACCCTCACCGGGAATTATCCCGAAATTGCAGCGTGTTTTTTCCAGGGTCATCATGTTACATGAAACGTTCAGCCTTGCCTGAGGCAGGATAATATGTAAGAAACACAGATATTCCTCAAAGCAAAGCAATAAAAAGGAGCCTTTTTGTTTGCTGCCATGATTCTTGGTGTCATTGGGTTTCAGTTTCTTAATCCCTCATTTGATTTCTAAGGATGTTTTGAAAGAAGTTTGAACGCTGTCCAGAAGCCATTTCTTGCTCTTGTTTTTAACTCATTTATTACATTTAAGATCCAATCCCACTAAAACATAAGCATTATTTTTGAACCTTCGGAATAGTGTCCCAGTGACACACATGGAGATTCATTTTGGCCAGTTAAGGGCCACATCTGGGAGTCCACGCAAGTATTTCAGTGCTGAGACACACGACTTTTCACTGCCTGCCTCAGGCTTTCCTTTCTAAAGTTTTCAGAAAGAACCTCTTACCCAGCAACTTTCCCAGGCACAAAGACCAGATTAGACCTTTGTGGGTGCTGTTCTGCTACAGAATTTTCTGCTTCAGCACTGCAGTGCCAAAATCATCAACTTTGCTTTCGCTTCCTGCCATTTGCTCGATAATGTGTGTAATTTAAGGGTTACATCATGATAATTGTTTTTAAAGTTGAACAGATTTTCCAGGGGGCTTAAAGTTATGATCTAAGCGTTGGAAATACATTACCAGTGTAAAATTCTGTCCTCTTATAAGCAAGTCTCTGAGCACTCACATGTGAACCAGGGACTGGCATAAAGAATGAGAAAATGTTAAAATTCAGCCTCTGATTGGGGCAGATCAGGGGAATTTACAAGGCTCAAAACCACTGTTATAAACCAGCCTCCCCTTCTAGTCCTAAAAATCTGTGTAGCCACTCCAAAAAGAACTCTTCTCACCTTAGCTCAGCATCTCTGAACTTTGTACACACCTCAAATAAGTGATGCAAAGAACCCCAGACAACGGAAAATAGCTTAGCTGTGCAGGTCCTATTCAATAATTTCAATTGATTACACAAAACATTTCTGCAGAGCATCCTCACGACTCAAACCAAAGGAATCCAAATGCAACCCACTGCTGAATGTGTGCTCTGACAACAATTCAGTTTGAAATGAGATCAAGAATGTCACATACCCACATAAGAGAATAATAAATGTTTTTATTGCCCAGTCAGTTTAAATCTGCAAGGTGCACATACACACACGCAAACACCAGTCCTCAAGACAAAGCTCAGAGTTTTAGTTTGTTTTCATTTCTAGACAAGCATCAGGTAAAAACCTGCTTTCAGGCTGAACCATCACGTACTTCCCAAACTGGCTGGTTTTACCCCTCACCTTCCAAATTTGGCCCACAGCAATCACGTCAATACAGCTCACCTCTTACACATCTCTGGTAAAAACACCCTGCCAGTTCTTGTGACTTCAAGACTAATTAGTCTGTTTTTGTGTGCCAGACCAGTGATTGGATCTTGTTTTTCAGGTATTACACACATTCTGACCTCGTTTTGCCAAATCTTTTCTAGCTGACACCCTACACACTAATGGTCCCTTCCAGGGCAGCAGCACATGCTGGTGGGTCTCTAGCTGGGCCCTTCTCTTCCCTAAGAGTGGCACACACTGTGATCATCTCAGCTGGTTTTAGTCCTTCCCCTGTATAACCCCATAACCCAAAGCATTCTTGCTGCTTTTCAGCTCCTTCTCAGTAAACAGCTACCTCAAATTCTTGTCCATAAAACATATCTTTGGCTCTATACACTCACATCAGAGATAAAGCATTACCTTAGGCCACGTTTATGCCACAGTGTGTCTGATTGAAATCTGTAATGAACCCACCTTTCCCTGCTGACAAACCTGCCCCTACACACAGAGGGCTGAGCACAAAGCACTGGATGCCAAATCCAGCAAGAACAGAACTATGACAGATGCAACCAGACTCAGAAATTCTGGCAGTGGGAAATGCATCTCAAGCAGATATTACTGGAAAATGAGTGGGAATACCTGGGAGCTATAGTCAATTTGTAGCTGCTGAAGATCCGAAACAGACCCCAAATCTTTACTACCTACGACTGTTTTATTTCACTTCGTCTCCACAACCTGCTATATAAAAATATGCTTATGGTGTGCAAGGCACTGTATGTTCCAAAACATCTCCTTCCTTTTCCCAAACTGTAAAGACATATCTTTTTTCTTCTCTTTATTTGCATTTTATTTCTGAGTAAGCAGATGTGCTCAGGCAGTATCCATCTGAACAGAAAATTACCTAAACCTTTCCAAAAAAGGTTTCTAAATTTTGCCATATGAAACTCACTCAATCTATTTAAAGCCTTTGCTTTAAGACTGGTATTCCTCCTCTGCAACTCTGGATTTCTCTGTATCCCACAGTTTTACTGTGGAGCAGAGTATTTTACCAGCAATACCTGACTGATGTGAAAACAAATAGATGAACTGGAATATCTTCAGGAAGAGAAAGGAGATTTTCTCTTCTCGTTTCTGTACTTCATTTAGGGCTCTTTTTTTTTTTCCTCTCTCTTATCCTTTTCCTATGAACAACAAACACTGCAAAGATTACGTGCTTAACATCTTGTGCATGATCTGCAGGTGTTCCAGCAGCCCTGCAATGTTAGCATTAAGGGGAGCCTGCTGCCAGCAGGTTCTCTGCAGCTACAGGCTGTTTTCCACAGGAATATATACGTGGGTTTTAAAGTGGCTTGTTGCTCTCACCAGAGCACTGGAGTCCAGCTCTCTAAGTATTTAATTACTCTCAGTGGGTTTAGGGCCTGGGGCAGGCTTGTGGCTAGCTAGAGTGGTGTGGGAGACCCTAGAAAACCGTGGGATACTGCATTAAAATGGAAGCAGTCCTTCCCAGGTTTTTTAAGTGAGTACATCTAACAAAGCTTTTCAGGCATTTCAAACCACTTATCCAAAACTGCAAACACACCCACACTCACTGGATGCTCACAAAGGGGCCTTCATCAGGATAAACCTGAAGGAAATAATACTTTATTAGCTTAGTAGCCACACAGTAACAGAAAAAAAAGCATTAAATGCTCTTAATAATTTCCCATAGCCGTTAACACATATATTACACACATACATGTGCATATATATATATACATCCATGCATACAAATTTCACTGTACTGTTGCCCTCTGAGCATGTACAATTATACAAAAGTAAACCCCTACTTAAATCTAGGAATTAATTTCACTAATGGTTTCTAGGGAAGTTTAGGAATTTTGTTCCCCAATTCTTCTCCACGGGGACATTTTACAAAGCATAAAAAAAAAAAGCAAAGAAACAAAAGAGAAGGTCTTGGCCAGGCAGGCAACTCCCTTTGCCAGACTGCAGCCCTTCTGCTTAACCATTTCCACTCATCCATCAGGACTGTCCTTTTCTTACTCTAGGATCGTTGCAACAGAAACTATTTCAAGTACACCCACTGGAGTGGTTTGTGAAGTCCTCATGGATGTCTGTGAAGGTGGTAATGCTGAAGGCAAATAGGTTTGTTTTCTTCCTCATTGAAATGGGCTGGAGAGAGTCACTTATTCTGTCTTAACCAGTAAAACAAATGGAAGCAGGAATGGGCAGAAGAAGGTGGGGGGGAAAAAAAGGAGAGAGGCCACTTTTTGGTTTTCTGTATCTGCTCTCTGGTAATCAAGGTGAACACAGGACTGCACCTCCTCTTGGCAAGCTCTGCTTTGACACTGGACATGCAGAAGCATAAAGCACGCTTGATTTTACAAACAAAAACTTCTTATTTGGGCGAGGGGGTTTGGGGTCCCCCCCCCCTCAGAATCTTTCCAAGAATGCTGTAAGCACTTAAACTGACTTTTCAATCACTTTTTTGTGCTCTCCTCGTTGAGGGAACAGGCTTGTGGAAAAGGCTGCTGACAACTGTTATGTTGTTGAGCCAAACCTATTTATGCCAAGTTAGATTTGTTCATTTCTTCTCCCCCTCCTCCTTCTCCCAATATTTTCCTCTCTCAGACTTTTAATAAGGCAGCAAGGCAAAAAGGCAGTGATGCAAACAGAGTCTCAGGATGACCATATGCACATCACCCCCAGTTGCTGGATCCCGTAGCACAGCAGTTAATTTTCCGTGTCATATTTTATGTCACACTTATTAGCCTGAAGTGCAGTAATGCACGTTTCCATTCACAAGAGAACCTCTCCTGAATAACAAGGCCATGAATGGGTACTAATAAAAGTATATTCCATGTGGCAGGGACCACGCTAATTAGCAGACTTGGAAATCTCTGTCAAACACTATAAAATGTTACAGTGTTTATATAAATGTTTAATAATGAAAACGATAACAAACCGAGTGGGGGTGGCTTGGGGAAAAGAGTCATTTGAGCAGTTTTCTGAGAGTGAGGGATGAAGCAGCCTGTGGTTTCTGAAACAGAAGCTTTTAAGCACATGTTTTACCTGGCTGACACATTTGACCGAAGGCTCCTCCCAATCTGCAGCACAGCGCACTCTTAACAGGTGCAGCAGAAATACTGTGAGCTGGGTCTGTTTCTCTTCTGGGATCATTAGCCCAGCATGGCCAATATAAAACCCCTTTTCCCAGCGTGGCAGAAGGATCAGCAGCCAACTCTGATGCAGCTGAGGGACTGGTCCCTCTTTCCATTCTTCCCTGGACACCTGAAGCAAGGTGTCCATTCCTCTTCCCTGAAGCTGAGAGCTGCCAGCTTTAGGATACCTCAGTGGGATTCGGCCACAGGACACCGATCTGCATCTTCCACACTGGAAGATTCAAAGCTATGGCTTGGAACCAGGAAAAACTCCTCCATTCCCTGTACCACAGAGTCCTCCGTCATGTGCAAGACCCAGGAAACAGCAAGCTCCCAAAAGCTGACTTTTCAGCCTCAGTGCTCCTGATGGACACAGGACACATCCCATCTCCCCAGGCACTGCTCTGAAACAAGGGCAGCAACCAGGGGAATTAAGAGAAACAGGCTATTTTGATGAATGAAGACATGAACGAATGCAAATATTTTGACAAATTAAGTCAGAGTAGGTTTCATTTCAAACAAACCAACTGCAGTGCTCACAAATGAGGCTAAATCAAGGATAAGGTGATGGGAACCTCTCGCTCCCCAACTCCAAAGACACTTTTCAAGAACGTAAGAAAACTTCATCTTTCTCAAGTGGCACATCTGGGATGACCTCAGTAACAGAGCTCCACTGACTGCAGCTCTGCTGAGCATCAGGTAGAAGTAATCTTGCCCCAGGCAGGGCTTTTTCATTATTGAACAATTTTTAGACTACAGTATTTAACATTTAAAACTTCTTTAGAGAAACTCTAAAGTCAAAAAAAGAAAAAAGAGTTTTGCACTAAACCAAAGGCAATGACATAGTTCTGATGTATAATTATGTTATTATTATCACACACAATAAATTCACAGCTCCCTGGGCTCAGGGAAGGAACAGGTTCTAAAGATAAATGAAAGACAGCAGGCTTCTTTTTTTTTTTTGTTCCATTTCTACTTGCAAAGACCAAAATAATGCTATAAACACGAGCAGGGCAGAAAGCAAAGCATTGTTTTGACACCAAAAGGCTCCCTGGCTACCAGCAGGCTGTGCCTGTGTTCCTCACCTCCAGAGCTGGCCCAGCTCAGGGGTGACCTGGCAGTGAGTTTTTACCCTGGCTATTCTACACCTATAAACCTCTTTTTAGAGCCAACTCCCTTCCTCACAGGCCACTCCAGAGAAGCTTTCCCATGAATCAGGGGTATTCTTGCTCACATTTGGGGGCACACCCTTGCCCCTCCCCAGCCTGGGTACAGGAGAGGGGCATTAAACACCAGCATAGCTTCCAGAATCCCTTGTATGCTCGTATGGTCTGCCTTTTTTAAACACTGACAGCATGCCTCAGATACAAAATCTGGATCTGTCCTCAGGAAAGAGAGCAGAGATCCTGCCCCATCACCTCCCAGTCCAGGGAACAGATCCCAACACGGGGAACAGCACAGGGGCTCGGAAAGCAGTAAGAAAATAATGAGTCACAGCAGCAAAGACCCCACTGCATCCCAAACCCTGCTTGCCACCGAGATCTGTGATAAGGAAGAGAGCGAGCTCCATCCTTTCCCTGTGGCTAAAAAAAACCTAATTTCTCGAGAGATGTGAGAAAATTAGGCTGGAGAAGTAGGGATCCCTCTTAATCCCTTTTCCTTTGTTTTCCCAAAGCCAAATCCTGCCCAGGTTTTACTGAACCCTGATATATGGCTCATGAACCACAACCCGTGAGGGAGGCGATGGGACCTCTTCACATCCCCATCTTCTGCCATAAACTCAAAGAAGTGCATGAAAAGAAGCATTTAAAGGACAGACTCCAGAGACTCCCCCAGGGTTGGAAACGAACATTCAGCTCTCCTGGAGTGCAGACACACGGGGCTGTTAGGACCAGCTGAATCTCAGGGCTGCTGATGGATTATGTCTGTGTTTTCCTGCAGAGCAGCCTGCACTTGGAAAATGGAAATCTGAGGCTTGACCGTCTCTGCTGAAGTCAGCAGAGTGAGCTCTGGCCCAGAGCTGACAGGAAATGGGGTATCAGCTGGGGGAAAATAAATGGAAGGAATGTCCTTCAGCTCGGACCCCTCCACCAGAACTGGGGGTTGCTTCCCTTTGGTCCTTCGGTGAGCTTTAAGCCTCCTGTTTGTGGCTTCCTATTTAGGCTCAGCATCTCTGAGCTGCTGCAAAGCCAAAGGGCCCTGAATGTTGGTATTTTTCCTTGCAATGCACCACTGTGTCCATGGCTCTGGCTCAATAGCTGATTCCTGCTAATTTGCAATTTTTGTTCAAACACTTACTGTGACTAATTTTGGAAGCGTTTTATTTTTGTCTCTTCCAACATAAAGTCATCAAATAAAAATAAACAAATACTGCCACACAGCTGGAATATTTTCCCTTCATCATGTAGTTGCTTCCTTGGCCCATTATAATGTAAATTCTATTAACTCCATATCATTTTTTCCCCTCTATTTTGGTGGGTTTATTTCACAGTACCTTAAGAAAGATACTAACATAATGATTTTTATTCTTCACTGCCTACCTCAAGCACAAAATTGCTGCATATAGATTTCTCAGGAGTTCAAAAGACTGTTCTCCTACTAACTCTTGGTCCACCACATCTTCCTTTCTTTTTATCAGTGACAACTGTTTATTATTTCTACTACCTCTGATCCCACTGTACAGAGACCAGAAAGGACTCACTAGTTCTGGCAATGAAAGGGGCTCTAAGTGATCCCATAGCATAACAATACTCTGGTTGGTTTACTACAATCCCTTTAAAGCCAGACCTAAACTTTAACTCCTGACTCATCTGTCAACCTCTTTAAAACATCCCAAGGATAAAGAGAACAGCTTAGGCTTAGAATAGAACAGGCTTCAGGAGTCTGGATCTGTAAATCTGAAGGAGGAAAAGACAAGGAAAGAAAAGTATCCAAACCCAGTATTGCACGGCGACACATAGAATTTGAAGCGTACAATTAATATTTTCAAAGACGTACCAAGATACACTTAATGACCATTTTTAAAGTACTTTGAGATATTCAGAATGCAAATGAACTTGAATGCAAGACAGCAAATGAAGCACAGCAAACTGCTCCTAAAGTCCAACCACGCATCCTGATGACAGGAACAAAAGAGTCTGAGCCACTAAAAACACTGAGGAGAATATTATTAAAAAAAAAAAACCAAAACACAAAAGATGGATAAATCTTTAGTCCAGACATTATAACTTGCAGTGTCCAGATGTATTAGATCATGAAACCTCATAAGAGAGTCCATTTTTACTTTGCTTCTAGCTCCTTCCCCCCACATCTTAAGAACATGCCAACAAACATAGCTGCGTACTCTGTGTTACCAGATCTGCCCTGTTAGCAACTAAATCAGCCCACACACCCTTCGTGAGGGAAGCCACTTGCGAGGGGTGCAGTGCGTGCTGGCAGCAAGAGGCAGCAGAGCTGGAAGTACAGTTGGATCCTCGTCACCTCCACTTGCTCACTGAATGTGACAGAGCGAAAACTGCCAGCTCTGGGCTGCTCCCAGAGGAGCACAGGGCCTCCTGGTGGGACCACAGCACAAATAATTAAGAGACAACAATACCAAAGGCTACTGGGGGGTTTTCTCCCCCGCTTCCCAGTAGGCCAAGACCTGTTTCATGATGGGCTCTGTCTGTCGGCTTTTCTGTTAAGGGAACAGCCTGGCTGGGCATTGGAATAACCTGAGGGTCCTCTCATTTTCCCACACCCCCTATCAGGAGGGTTTTTTAAGGGTTTTTTTGTTGCTCCTACAGCCCCTAGTGTGCTGTTGGACAGTGGAGCTTTGAGGGAGCAGCACAGTCTTGGGCAGGGCTGGAGACTCCACACGGTGCAGCCCCAGGCTCACAGCACCGTTCTGGGCAGGACAAGGGATGACACAGACACAAAACTGCTTCTAGAAACCGCTCCCTTTCTCCCCCTAAGGGGAAGAAGTGCCTTGTGTTGTCAGCAGGCCTGAAGCTTTCATCAGGGAGAAGCGCTACATAAGAGGTTTTCTACCACCGAGCTGTTCGCAGAAGTGATCACAAACCACAGCGCTGGAAGCCGAAAGGTGAAACCCAGATGTCTCCTGAGTCTGAGAGCGCCTAAACCTCTGCGTGTTTGCTCACTCCTGAGTCTGAATGTCACAACAGCAGCTTCCTTCTGCATCTTCCCTATCGTTTGGCTGTGAGCTGCAAACAGAACAGGCTGGAAAAATGTTGGTGTTGGTTCGGGGTAAAACCCAGCGAGATGTCTGAGTAATCCAAGGCAGTCCCAAGAGAAGATTCCCACCTTGTTTATAGAGCAGGTGTGTTGTGACCACAAAAGGCCATACCCTTCTAGAAAGAGCCCGTAATTAGCTCAAAAGCTGACAAATACCAGAGATAAGCGTGAAAAGAAAGCGTTTTGCTACTGAGAAAGGCAAGAGTCATAACTCACACCCTGTATTGGATCCTTTGCCAGAACTCAGCCCATGGAATCCACTTACTGCCAGTCTCAATTGTGTTGCTGCCCCTCAAGAAGTGCCAGCTGGAAGCTGAGACAGAGTTTTGCTGATAACATCATCTGGTTGCTACCAAACGCCACTTGCTGTCCTATATATTTACTCAACTCAAGGTTGAACCAGCTAATTCCAGGACAAAAAAAAAGAAAAAAAACCCCAACCAAACAACTCTGCACCAATTGCTTGCCCCACAGGTGAGACTGACAGCAGCATGGATAGAAACACAATCAGTCTTCATTTGAACACCACGCTAGTGGGTGACAGCCACAGCTGTTCTGGGCAAGAGAGACCATAAAGCACACACAGTGCAGCCCAGTGCAGGGAGAGAGACCTGAATGGGAGCCCCAAATAAACTATTTTCTTCTTCTTCTTTCCCTTCTTGAGGGTGGGAGATCTGAAGTGAAGACTCAGATCTGCAGCTGGGCTCTAGATCAGGTTTAGTGAGATGCAGACTGATTTTTTTTTTTTTTTTAATCTTATTTTAAGTGTGCAAAGGGCAGGTAAAATGTCACAAAATCAGTTTGCCTCAGTACTTTTCTTTCCAGTTTTAGCTGGCCACAAGAGTCCAAGCATATGAAGGTTCAGCAGTATCAAAACTACATCCACATCTTAAACCTAGCTGCACACTGCAACTAAATTTAACATTATCTCCCAGTCTAAACTCCCTGTCCAAGACCCTATCCTTGAAAGGTTTGCTTTTGTTCCTGAGGGCTTCATCTATCCACTTTACTGGGGGAAATGGAGGGGGGGAATCTAACTTTTTTGTGTCTGTCAATGAGTTGATTTCAGTCGAGTTTTTACTGTGGAAAATCTGCAGTAACTCTATTTAAATCAAAGGAGGAGCATCAGGACAAGCAGCAGGATCTATCAGATGGAAGATGAATTCAAGTTCCCTTAATTCAATGTCATATTTATTTTTTCCTTTAAGACAAACACTGGCAATTGAAGCTCCATGAATTAATTTCTTACTTCATTACTTAGATATAGGGACAGGAAGAAACCCTCAGGTGTCTTAATGTGGCATCACTGATGCACACAAATACCACTTCTGATCTCTTTTAGCAGATGTGATCTAGTACAAAACATTTTTCTGATTGAACTCTCCTGACTGAAAATTCCTTCACGTGACCCCTTAAAAATTCATTGGTGAAACCACCAGGAATGTGATGAAAGATTGCCCGTGGACTTACTCCAAGAGACAGCACATCCTTCTTGCTACATGCGGGAAAAATCTGAGGTTCTGATTCATTTTCAATCATGAATTGGGTAATTTAATTGGTAACCTTCCATAACATTTTTTTTCTTTTTTTTTCCTATGAGACATCACAAATAAAAAGGGATACAGCGAAGGCAGACCACTTGATTAAGAAGGGAAGCCTTTCAGGGTGGGATTTTGGGCTGTGAGGCAACTAAGCTATGCCTCAGCCATCCTGGATTTACAAGGCATCAATGCTGAAGAAGAGATAGGCACTATTTTTTTTTTGCTTTAATGTGCAGCTCTCAGAGCAAGTATGCTCAAGAGAGGAGAGTCAGGCTAGAAGAGAATGAAGGCTACTATTTGTGGGTAAGAAAAAGTAAAAAGCAAAAAGAGGAAAGACAAGGCTCAAGCTAAATTTTTAACAAGGAGCATTTAGAAGCATCTTCTGCGCAGCCAGTGAATCTTTAATGCAAAAATTGCTTCAAAAAGGCAATTATCCCAAAAAGAAATTACTCCACTCTGCAGCAGGACAAAATTTAATAATTAAAGTGCACACTGAGAGATTTTACTGCTATTTTAGTACTTTCCCAGTTCAGCCCCAACTATAAAGATTCAATTGTTGCCTCCCTTACATAAGACCAGCAAGGAGAGTTCAAGCTAAAACCTGCTGTAAACCAGGCTGCTCGAGATATGTGACTGCCTTCAGCAGTCACTGGCAAAAGCAGATTCTCTGGGAAGACCAGGGGTATCCTTCTAGGGAGAATAATGCAAAGAAGGAACTTTAAAAAACAAGATACCCCAGGTGATCTGGAGGATGAAGGCATTAGTGTGATGTGAAGCCCAATTGCCCCAGGTTTCCTGATCTCAGGGCTTGGCTTTCCATCTTTCCAGGGGCAGAGGGCCAGGCTCTTAGCACATCTGTCTCTGGTGATGGTAACATGACGGCTCCTCGGAAGGGGCAGGGGTTACTTCATTTGCAGTCTCCAAGAAGCAGCAATAAGGAAGCAAGAATCCAAAGCAGTGACACAGTGGTTTCTCTTATATCACTTTCATATTACTCTCCTGAAGGGGTTCATAGGCTACAAACATGACCCTTTTGTATTCTTCTCTTCTCCTTTATTAAGTTAGCCCAGGTGGGATGCCATGGTAACATGCTAGGAAAGGAGCTGACATTCCTGCATGACAGAAGGATCCAGGGCAAGTCTCCCTCGCTCACCCAGGAGCGGCTTTGCACAGGCAGGAGGTGCAAAACCAGCACCTACCAAACAAATCCATGGCAAATATCGCAGAGCTTTCCCCACACATCCACATTTCTGTTTGTTCCCTCCTTGGAACACAGCAAGTAAAGTGCTGCTCCAGCTCCCCACGCTCTGCCTCACCTGTGAGGGAGGGAGATCACAAACCAAAGCGCAGCAGAGGTTTGTGACTGGTGTGGAAGGTACTGGATGTATCTCAAATGGAAATTTTTCAAACACCGCACGTGCCTGACACAAGAAAAATGAGGATTACAGAGGCAACCCTGCATGTTAACTACAGCAGCAGCAGCTTCCAGGCAACACTGGGCAGTGTCTGGACCCTCAGGATACAGGTGAAGGAGTCTGAGTCTGTATATCTGCCCATGTAGACAAGACTCCATAGCTGAGGACCTGCCAGGTCCTCCAAGGGTACACGAGCTGAAAACAGACTAATAGACAAAGAAGCTACAAAACACCTAAACTCACTTTTCCGTCTCTGACTTGTACAGGATATATAACTCTCTCAAAATTACAGTAGAAATAACTTCAATTAGATGCCTCAAGCCTTTTTTAAAGGAAAAAAAGGGAGGCAATGTCATCTCGCAGATACATACACGTTCAACCAAACTGAAAAATACTGCTCACACATCCAGGCTTGTTTTCCTTTCTCTTCTCCACCTATTTCCCCTTTGAATGTTTTCCTGGTCTGTCTCTTTACTAATAAGCCCTACACAAATATCCATTCACAACTACACTGAAAAGCAGGGAGATTTTTCAATTATTCAGGAAGGAAGATGCAAGGAGGTTTTGTTGCTGTGTTTTGAGGGTATCTTTCTGTGGTGATCTATTTTACCTTTTACATATCTGTTCAGGAAGGTATTCCTGAGTATGGCCACGGCTGTCCATGCTCAGGAGAGATTTAACCAGCACTAATGAACTCTTAGAATTTTTTCTGAGAACTTTGTAAGATCACTTGGAGCTCCCAGGATCCACCAGAGTTCTACTGTCCTCTCTAAACCTGCTTATGAAACTTTAAAATCGTACAGCTCAGTGCTTTTGGAAACCAAGGTAACTTTTCCTATTCTTTAATCTTCTCAGCACAGGTTGAGTGGAAAAGGCTGAGGGAGGAGGAAAATATGTTTGTTTTCAGCTGCATTTGACTGAGATGGTACTGCAGGAGAAATCAGAAAAACACAGCAAGCAGAGGAGCATGTCAGAGTCTTGTGTCTTCAATTTGGTCGTTAAATCCAAGCAAGGAGACTTTTTGCCCACAGAAGGAGGTGTGGAAGAAGAGGATGATAAAGAAAAAAAAAAATAGGAAGATTGGCTGGGACCACAGGTTTCTGCTCACTGAGGAAGAGGAGGGATCTATCTGGCTTAGGGTGGCTCCAGAGGAGGGTCAGAGGTGATGTAGTGGCTGTCAGTGCAAGAGTGAAAGGGGAGGATGCTGCCAAGACACACTGCAGTTGCCACATCCGAGGCATCTGGTTTCCCTGACATCTGATTCTCAAATGGAAAGCACGTGCTCTTCCATCAAAATATTTGAAACAAATGCAGAGTAGATAGAGAACTAAAAGCAAACACTACAAAAAAAAAAAAAACCACTGAAAAAAAACCCCTTTAGGTAGAAGAAAAAAAATACTGAGGAGCATAAGAGCTCAACAGTATTAAAAAAAGACAGAGGCTGTTTGCACAGCAATCATGTAGTTCCATACCACTTTCTCACGCAGGACTATTTTGGTTAAATTGCCTTTGGTTTTCCTTTGTTCTGTGCTCTGGATTTATTCCAACCCTGCAAAATATTTTCATCTTGCTTATTGAAGAAACCCACAACCCCCAAAAAGGGGGTGGGGGGGGAAACTAAGCAGATGGGTTATTAAAATGAAAGGTGTGTGCTCGGGGCCAGAAGGTGCCTGGAGGCACAACACTAAGCAGAAGATAGTTTTGAATGTTTTTTCTACATATTGGCATGGTGCTTGTTTCCCCTTAAGGGTAAATCATCACAGGTGCTAACCTTCATTGCAGGTCAATATATAACAGACCAGCCCTCTCAGTGCAATGATATTAAGGGCAAGAAAGAGAGACAAACTCACTGACAGCAAGAGGGAAAGGTCTAGGAGACTTAAAGCCACGGCAACAACTCCTCCCTGCTGACAGAGCACTGGTAAGGCTCATGCTGCCCCCTGAGTTTGTAGAAACCCCTGGCAGAACTGAGCAAAAAGGGCACACCCAGCACCTAAACTGGAGTGTTCTCTCTGTCCCTGCTCCACCTGAAAGCCAGATCAGCCACTGCACTGCCCGAGGTGGAGTTAAACATGAGCTGTACCTTTGGGAGAGCCAGGTAAGAGAGCTGACAGGCTCTGGGAGCTTTCTCAGGGAAGAGAGAGGGACAGGGAGGTCCCTTTAGCCACAGCAGATCTCTCTGCCCCTTGCAGACAGGAGGGAGCATCAGGGTTTGCTACTCCTCCTTCTTCCATCCAGCACCTCAAAGCACCTCTGGAGCTGGAAGTCCCACTGGTCACACCCGAAGCACATCTGTGTAACAACACTCCTATGGGGCTGGCTCAGATGCCTGTCACCCAACAGGTCCTGCTGATCACTGGGGAAGGGGGAATATTCCCATCCTCCCAGGGACAAGCCCACGGAGCACTCCAATTAAACCTCAGATGTTAAATTAGTCCCAGAGCTGGGCCTGCGTTTTTTTTCCCCAGCTCTCTGGGTGTTGTTTAGCAGCTGTCAGATAATTGAGCACAAAGGCTAAGATAACGTAATTTGAATAACAGCTAATGAAAAGCTCTGCAATTATTTCTGGATGTGTTATCTGCCTTCCCTCTCCCACGTGGTAACTGTGTTTGCCTCTTACAGAAGTCTCCAGGCAGGTGAGGATACACCAGAAGTGTATTTCCACCTTTCCTCACTTAAGGAGCTCTTAATCCACCTTTTCCCCCTCTGGTTGGAGCTGATCCCAGCTGTGTCTCTGCACAGCAGCCCATTTGCCCCTCTCCCACCTTCATTCAGGGCTGGTACCATTTTGTGCAGGAGATCCCTATGAGAAAGGGAGAGGAAAAAGGACTGGAGAAGGGGAGCTGCCACGCTCACCTCGTAATCTGTAGACACACAGGAGGAGCAAAGCTGGCTCAAGGATTATGGGAGGATGGGAAGCAACACAATTTTCTGTCTTAAGGATGAGGATGTTCACAGGAGCTCCTGGTCTCACACCTTTATTCCCAGCCTTTCCCTCCGAGGCAGCAGCACCTCCACAAATACTCTGGGTAAAATTTACACCCTTCACTGAAGCACCTGCATGCAGGTACAGACACAGCAGCTCCTATTCTGAGAAGCAGCTGTGATTTATAGCTGCGCTCTTGAATCTTTCATGGAATTTAATTTGAGCTCAGCGTGATGGAATCCTTGCCCACAGAGACTTCTCAAAAACAGACAATAACATAGCTGACAAAACATAACTCAGGTGTTTATTTATAACAGCTTCAAAAAAAAAAAAAAAATGTTTCACACCTGCAGCTTCACGGGTTGCCTGGCAAAATGAGGGTTTGACCAGCCAGAAAAAGAATTATTGTGAAGCTCAGTATGAAACCACCTTCCTGGTTTTAGATGATCCATGTAAGGTAGTCGAACCAATTATTGATAGGAGCAAAAGTTTGAACAGGCAGTATGGGAACCACCAGCACAAGAAACTAATTTCCAACCTGTCTGGAAGCTGAGCCAGGAGAGAGTGATTTCCAGTGCCAGCTCTTTACAAAGGCTGCCTTAAAAAAAAAGAAAAAAAAAAGGCAGGAACAGCACTGCAGGCAGGACTGAGGAAGGCTGTGCTGAGCACTTCTGAAAAGCTGGAGGTGTTGCAGGTACAGTCACAGCAAAGGAAAGGAGCAGATCAGGACAACATAATTCTAACAGTGCTTATAACTTAGTTCTGTTGGGGTTTTTTTGTTCTTTGGTTTTACCTTTTTTTTTTCTTCCAGAACTTACTATTCTCTAGAAGGCAAAAGAAGTGGGAAGTGTTTTGTGAGTGCTGGGGAAATGACACAAGGCAGACAGAACTGACACAAATTTCTGCTATCATCTCCAGAAACACAGAAGAGACTGACTAGAAAACTGGCTGAATTTAGACGGGAGAATGCCTCCTAAAACGATGGCTCAAAACCAGTGTAGGAAGCATATCTTGAACTCCAAATGAAGCAGTAGGATTTAATTCTTATTGGCTTCTGCTGGATCCCAAATTCCAATATGATCTACAGCTTATGCGGAGCTGTTAAATCCATATTTATTGAGAGTTACCACCTGGTCTCTAATTAGTTGACCATAATAAATTAAAATATTGACAAAGGCTTCACTAGGCCTGATTTCCCTGTTCTTGATAACCTGAAGATGTCAGGAAGGCATTTCTACTCCTCTAAAGTGAATTTGAAGCTACTTAGATAATACAGCTCATATCTGAGCAAGGGGCACACACCGGCTCCAAGAGAATCCCACTGAATTTCACAGCAAACACCATCAAAACAACGGGATTGCATCCCACTAATATGAAATAAAATAGGGCCCACATACCTATGGCATTTCACTACAAGACCCTGAGAAAAGCTCATGGGCAGATTCACAAACCCCTTAAAAACCATCTCCACGCTCCCCTCCAAAAGCTTTCATTAAAAGTAGAGAGGAAGTTGTGACTGGAAACTATAAACAGAGTTTATTTTTTTAAACAAGTACTGCAAAATAAACACATCCCAACAACTGCCACATGTGGAAAATGACATATCTGTAAGTTAACGGAGCCCCGGGACACTTGTCCTGAGTTAATTTGGATCATTATCAGCCCACTGAAAGACAGTTTGAGCTGAGGAAACAAATTAGCTTGGAGAGTTAACAACAAATAAAACCTTAAGGTAAGTTTGCAGGAAGCAGTAGCTTATTACATGGCAATAAATCATGTCTTCCAGAGGCAGGTATTGAATGTGATAAACACCCTCAAGATCTCTACAGAACCTGAACATCTTGGTCTTGCTGAACAGCGCTGGAAAAATTCAGTGAAACCACGTAATTGTTCCAGGCTGACCCGTTGCCCCTGGAGCACATTTGAAAAACAATTGCCACTCATATAAAACCAACGTATCTTAACACTTACTTTTCAATGCAAAGCAAAAAAAAAGAAAAAAAATGCCAAGCTACAATTTTAGGATGGTTCAAGGTGTCACAATAAAGCAGCCTCCCTAAGCCACCACACCAGCACTATCCACCAACCTTCCTGGACCTCCACGCACCAGGATCCCAGAGGCAAGCCCTGGTCACACCCGGGATGCAGCACTCCAAGGATATACATTTAGAAGGCTCAAAGGAAAATGGAAGAGCTCCTAAAATGAAATAGAAAACTTTAAAGTAACGGATAGCAGATAATATGTGCATACAAAGCTGACGACGAGATAATTGCTTTCATTAAAAGATAAGCGCCCCCTCTCTCTTTAGGACATGACTGTTGATATTATTCCAGCTCATAACAACCCCTTCATGTGACTGCAGAGTCAGGTCCTGCTTTCCAAAAGACCCTCTGCTTTATACCTGCCGAGGAGAAAGATCAAAAGCCTTGTTCTTGACCTGAGCATTTCAGCCAGAACCTTCCAGCGTGGTCTCTAAGTGACAGGCAGCTACATCTCAGCAGGAGGAACCAGAAGGATAAATTGCATCAGAAAGAATACGCATTCAAAAAAAAAAAAAAAAAAAAAAAAGGGTAGGCATATAGAACAACAGAGAAAGGAAAAATAATAGTATATTTTTCCCCACACATGATAACACTAGGGAGGAAGAATAGCTGACAGCCATTCCTTTATTTTGTTTCCTTACTTCACAGGTGATGTGAAGAAACACTCCACTGCAAAAAAAGAGTCCAAGATACACGGGGTAATGGCATATTTTGAGAGAAGAACCCAATCAGACTAGTATGTGATTTTAAAGTCAGAGAGGAATACTTGCGATACCACGAACATATCAAATTTTTTAAATACTGGGAAAACGTTAACTCTCTTTTCACGAGATGTATTTTCTCTGCTGTTATCAAGGGAGGATTACACAGTTGTAATATCATATTCCCTTCATAACCATGATTAATACTCCTTTTATCGTAACTGAAAAATTATCTGCAATAAAAACACACACAATTTGGCCCTTGTGCATTAAAAAAAGGCCCGTTCGTAATCACAGTTTGAATCATAATTTCGACTGCACTCCTCCAGAAGATGGTTTTGTTAGGGGGGGTTAGGCAGTCTCAGGCAAGGGAGCAGAACATGCTGCTCTCTCTGAGTACACAACACGCCCCACAAGAGTCACATCCAAATTCCCCGGGATTATGTGGCCACATTATCACCATATAATAACTTGATCAACACAGGAGATAATCTAAAACCTAACTCAGCTCCAGCCACAGAGGCTTTTTTTGTATGTTCTGGGTAAACATTCCAGTGCCTCTCCAGCTGCTGAAGGATTAAATAAGCACCAGCTATGGCACATTTGCAAAAAAAAATTGATTTCAGAAGCATCCCATAGCTTCCAGTTCTTGCAGAACTTCGCTGCAAGCCGACCAGAAACGCGGTGTTTTCTAAGCTTGGATGTTTTTTGAAGCGATCTGGATGTTCTGAGATCCCCACCCAGGCAGCCCCGCGGGTCATTCCCAGCCACTGCATAATTAAAGCAATCCACCTGCTCCAAAGCCATTTCCTCAGCTATGGAGCAGCACAGACACAGATGTGGTACTTTCCTATTATAGCACCCCTGGTTTGGGGATGGTGTGAGGGCTGTCACACTCACTGCTGTTATTCTACCTGTGAAGTTATCAGCAGAAAAACCCCCCAGACATTAGGCACCAAAAAAATTCGGGTAACTCCTTCCCTCCAGTTACAACAAACTTGCTTCCGATTTGTTTCGTTGTCCATCCACTGGTAATTTTTATATCATTTCACACAAGGTAATGAGATAAATGCTGGTCACATGACCTCCCCCCTTTCCTCTGGGGCTTAATGAATACGTATCATGTGTAATTAAAGGCAGTTTGTTTTTTGGATACAAATTCATTAGTGTTTTAACACAAAAAACACACAAAAGGGGAATTAATGTTTCATGACAACTACAATAACCTTTTCTGCTGAAAGTGTAGCCACACTGAAACCATTTATTTATGGGGTTGGTTTTTTTTGTTTTCTAATGAAGTCAGCATTTAAAAGGTCTCCAGATGACAACCTTTAAAACTAGCTGAGTGTTTAGAAAGTGACAGTGTACCAGTTTTGGCAGATTTCATCCAGATCTCATAATGTTTCCTGAAGCTCTGGCATGACTGACACGAGTTTCTCCCCCTCCAACAGTTCACTACCAACGTTTGAAATGGAAGCTGTAGCTCCAGTTTCAATGCCACATCAAACAAGCTGAAAAGGGTTGTCATTTTTTATTTTTAAGCTGTAATTCAAGTGCAGACTTGTATGACTGTAGTAAGCATCTCTTTCCCACAGCATCTAAGAAATCAGCTTTTATATTTCCACAGAAACACAGAATCAGACTGAAAGGCACCTCAGAAGACCAGCTTGCTGCCCAAGGCTCAGAACTGAAGCAAGACCACGTTGCTCTGGGTCTTCCAGTCAAGTCTGGGAGACCTCCAAAGACAGAGAGATCCCACAGATTCTATGGAAAACCTATCCTTGTCTTCAAAGTGACTTTTGTCCTCAAGTTACAGAATCATTTAGGTTGGAAAAGACCTCCAAAATCAGAGAGTCCAGCCTGTGACCAATCACCACCTTGTCAACAAGACCAGAGCACTGAGTGCCACGTCCAGCGAGTGCTCGGACACCTCCAGGGATGGGGACTCCACCACCTCCCTGGGCAGCCCATATCAATGCTTAACAACCTTTGCCATGAAGAAACTCTTTCTGATGTCCAGCCTGAACCTCCCCTGGCTCAGCCTGGGGCTGCATCTTCTCATTCTGTTGCTTTTTCCTAGGAAATGAGGCCAAATCCCAACTTGCTCCAACCTTTTTTCAGGGAGTTACAGAACGCAAGAAGGGCCCCCCTGAGCATCCTTTTCTCCAGGCTGAGCACCCCCCCACCACGGGATTGCTGCTCCCATTGTTCTCCTCAGCTGGGCACAGTGCAGGAGGCAGGGAAAGCTCCACATTCCCACCCAGAAGGACCGGATTTCGGGACAACACAAGCCCCAAGCTGGCTGAGCTGGTATAAAACTGCCTGCAGTGAGTCCATGTGTTCCCAATCCCATCCCTTGCCAGTCACCTGAAAGTGCTGAAGCGCCACAGGACGTGATTTTTGAAAGCATGAGCAGTAGCAGGTTTTTTAATACAGGTTTATGAAGACATACACTGCTTTGTCTGTTTTAAAAGAGCTCTCATAACTGCTTTTCACAAAATTCCAGTGCCTTCCTACTCTGCAGTGAGAAGATTAAATTTAAAAAGGCTGGGTTCAGGTGTGCAAGACACATCCTGTAAAAAAATATTACCTGCTTCTGGCTGAATTGAAGCCTCACTCAAGAAAGGCTCAGCACTTTCAGGTCAGTAGCTGGGTTTTCCCTGTTCTCCCTGTACGCTGAGCATTCCCTGGCTCACCTCTCCCGTGCCCAACTTGCCTCCTGGGGCATTGGAATTGCTGGAAGATCATCCCACTTGTAACTGGAGTGCCACTTGTGCAGCATGGAAGCTGGGCTGGACAAAAGGTAAAATCTTGGAAGAAAAGAGTGGCAACAGAGGAAGCAATTTAGGACAGAGCTGAGGAAGGCTTCGACTTCCTCAGATGGGGATAACAAACCTTTGGGCATGAGGGCTGGAAACGGGATCAAAGCAGAGTAGGGGAAGCTGAATCACCTTTTGATGTTATGGAGGAAGGATTAAGAATGGGTGAAGTCAAACATTAAATCATCTAAGTAAGGTCAACACACATCTATCTCCCACTGGGAGAATTCCAGCAGAAGCATCCAGCTCCTGCCAGTAAACTTCTTATACCTAAACCAAAAATTCTGTAAGTAACTATGTTATAGTCAGAGCACACAGCACCTCCTAACTTTGGCCAACTATCCTAAAAGAACCTTCAGATTCCCCTTTGTCGACAACAGCAAGAAGTCTTGCCTGATCCTAATCCAAATTCTTCCTTTTGAAAAAAAGAAGGAAAAAAGAAACATGGAAAGTTCTGATTAATCAATCACTAAATTGTCCCATTCACTGCAAAGGAAAAGAGGATGAATAACTACAAAGTTAGTGTAGATTAGGTAAGAAATATTTTACCACTAACCACTCTGGAACCACTACATGCTTTCACTTCCTTTGTTCTACTCTCTGGTTTCCCATCAAGATCCACAATGTGAAGCTTGAAAATATGTTTCTAATGATGGCAGGATTTATTTAAACTCACACATGCACCAGGCACTCATAAGGTAAACTGTGAGCAGGTAAAAATAAATTAATCTTGTTGGACATACTGAAGGAAACAAAGAGTTGAAACACACAAACATCAAAGAAAGGCAGTTCATGCACAGGCATCAAAATGTTCAGAGAAATATTCTGCCACCTAAAAGTAGCAGATAATTTATGATAATGTTGTTTCATCAAATTACATACCAGCTGTATGTGAAAATCACAGTGCTATTGGGATGTGCATAATAAATAAATAGAGAAAAGGAAACTTTTTTAAAAAGGAACACCAACCACTCTGTGAAGGAAATTCAGTAAGCGGGAAAAGAATTGTTAGAAGCCTTTACTGGAATGTTTTATCCTCTACAAGTCCTTGGATATAACCCTGGCCTCTCTACAGGTGCAAAGGGAGACAAAAAGAATGAGTCAGCATAAAATAATCAGGTGTCCAGAGAGGAACAACTTTTAGACTTTTGCAATTCTAGTAATGGAAGGGAGAAAAAAAAGAAATCAGCTAAACCCAAATGGGGTTTGGGTCATGGAGGATGTGAATCCAGTGACAGAAAAATTCGTTCTTGTAAGAACATTGTGTTGATCCTACAAATGAAGCAGCTGTCAATGAGCCTGAGCTGATGTTCATGTCTGCAGTGGAAAGCCCCAAATGCCAGTATGAGACCAGGGACCCTTAACAGAAGACAAATTCAAGGTCATCCAAGTGGCAGAGCAGAAACAGAGAAACTAAAATCCCTCATCTATTGACAAGCTCATCCACAGGGTTTATTTAACTGATCAACACTTTAAAAACTCTGACATACACTTTAATGCACTGGCTTGTGAGTTAATGAACCAGCTCGTTCCTCTAGATAGAATCAGAACAACTTGGCTGAGATTCCTAAGCCATGATGGTTTTTTTATGATTCATGTGCCAGATGCCTGTACTTTCTGGCCAGGTATTCTTGCTGTTTCTCTGAACTTTTAAAAGCCTCGTGTCTTTTTGCACAGTGACAATTTGTAATTTCCAAGAACCAACTCTTCTCTTTCTATTTCTGTATATTTGTTTAGCACTGTTTTGCCTCAGTACCTCATGGCCTCACTCTGCTCGGGGGTTTTTTTCTCTCAAAGAAAATTGCATTACATTTTAAATAATGCAGTTCTTTATGCAGTTAGGGAGAGTGATGTTATACTGCAGTTTGTCTATGCTGCAGTTGGTCTTTCAGACTCCAGTAGGTTGTTTTTACATGTTTCTCTAAGCCTTACCCCATAGAGATTTTAATTCAGCAAAGGTTTTCTTGCTCAGGGTGACTTGACTGAAGAATCACCTTTCGGTGCTCAAACAGCACTCAGAAGCAGAGCTCATCCTGTGAGCCTTGGGCCAAAAAAACACAGCCCTTTGTTGCCCAGCCCATGTTCTGCCCTGGTGGCATTTTTTTCCACGTGACAAGTCTTGAGAGCCAGAAGTGCTGGGTAGATCATCATGGCAATATCAGCAACCTATCACTACTCCCAAGGTGGTTTGGCTTCCTTTGCAGCTTCTTCCAGGGTGCCCTGGTTTTAAGTGGGAACACACAGCCAAGCCCACAACGCTCCAAAGAGTCAAGCAACAAAAACAATCCCAGGCTGCACCTCCCAGTCACAAATGAGAGAATGCTTTGATTTGGAAGAGACCTTAAAGGCCATCCAGTTCCAATCCCTCTGCCATGGGCAGGGACACTTTCCACTAGCCCAGGGTGCTCCAAGCCCCTTCCAACCTGGCCTTGGACACTTCCAGGGATGGGGCAGGCACAGCTTCTCTGGGTAACCTGTGCCAGGGCCTCACCACCCTCACAGGGAAGAATTTCTTCCATATATTTAACCTAAACTTCCCCTGTTGCCTTTTGAACCCATTACTCCTTGTCCTACCCCTGGAGTTCCTGCTGAACACTCCCTCTCCAGCTTCCCTGTAGCCCCTTCAGATACTGAAACGTCTCCACAAAACCTTCTCTTCTCCAGACTCAACAGCCCCAACTTTCCCAGCCTGTCTCCACAGGGTGCTCCAGTCTCCTTATCAACTTCGTAGCCTCCCCTGGACTTGCCCCAAACAGTTCCACGTCCTTCTTATGTTGGGGGCACCAGAACTGTGCACAGTATTTCACCTGGGGTCTCATGAGAGCAGAGTAGGGTGGCAGAGTCACCTCCTATAACCTTAGAGATGTTACCTCCACCCCAACTTCAGCGCTCATGCAGGGACACCTGACTGCCAGCTTGCTCCTGTGCCAGATGTAGGAAGTCTCTCAGGCATTCTCAGCAACTTAAAGAGAGTGCTGGCACCAGCCAGGAGACACTGCCAGATTCACAAAGTTTTAAGGCAAACTAATGGTCTTGGATATGCTCCTGCTCTAATTTCAATTTAAATTAGTAACTAGAGGCAACACACCGGGAGCTTTTCTAGTCTACTTCCTCAAGAAGTAAAAAATCGAATCTCAGATAAAATATTCAACATTTGGAAGCAGAGTGCTGCAAGTCTGAGCAGCAGTATGTTAAGAACTTTTCTTAACATACTAGAAGTTCTGGCAGCTCAGCTGGATACCACTGTCCAGTTTTATTTGTTTTAGAACACACACCATCCCCTGGAGGCATGCAAAGTGATCCAGGGTGCTGTGGGGCATTTTACCACTGCCTCCCTTCACCCTTCCACTCCTTTTTGATCTGTTGCTGACTTCACCTGCTGTACAAGCCTCTGTCTGACCCATTCTCTCCCATCCTGTTGGCCACAGCCAGCCCTTCCCACTACACCCAGACTGTGACAGGTCCTAAGCCAACACTTCCTAAACCAGGAGCTTTTATCAGCAGGAAATAGGAAGCCCAGCACTGGCAGCACTGACAGCCCTGTCAGTGACAACGAAGATGTTTTTAGGATGATATTCTTGGCACCTTGCAGCACCTTCAACAAAGCTGGCAGTGACAGCTGAAAGCCTGCCAGGAAGATTTGCCCAGAAGAAGGAAATGGGATGTTGTAGGGTGTGGTGATGAAGAGGATATTTCAGAGCATATTCACATTTTCTCACACATATTTCTCACCCCTTAACCCTTGGGATTACTTTGAGGGTCACGCCCCATCCGAACAGTGGTAACAGACCAAAGGGATCCATCAGATCCTTGGAAAAACCACCTCTTTTCCAAGTCTGACTTGACAAATCACTGCAATACTTGGGGGGCACAAGCCCTGCCTAAATACCCTACTAAGTTTACAGCATGGACAAAATAAACTGTGTATAAATAAGGGCTCAGACAGGAGACCTGGGTTTCATATCAAGATCTGCTCCCAAGCTGCACAGCTTCAGGTACGTATTTGTAATGCCCCATGCAAGTGCTGCCAGAACACATACCTACAAGATTAAAGTCCTACCGTACTTGAAAACCACATGCTGAGCTCCAGTAAAGACCAAAACCAAAAAAAGTCAAGTCAAAAGACTCTCACACCACAGCTACTTGCTGAAACTCAGTGATGCTCACATAAAAGTACATTAGTCTTGAGGGGACACGTTCATACAACCATTAATTTCAGCTCCTGCTCTCTTAAAATGTGGAGAACAATTGCTTTCTCTCCTGCATACTGTGAAATACAGTGTTTTAACATTTGTCAAGTACTTTGTGTCCTCATGCAGCAAGAAGTGCTGCTCTGGGTACTTGTCTATTCTACCAGTCAAAATGGTTGGTTCTCTCTGCCAGAGTGGTTAAATTTCTCTGGGGGGTAAGTGAAAGCAGCCATGTAAAGTAAAATGAAAAACCAAACTAGAGACTCATTTCAAGTGGGAAAAGAAATATAACTTGTGAAAAAAGATGAAAACCATCTTTGTCATTAAAAAAAAAGGCAAGCAACAGCCAAAAAAAAAAAAAAACCACACCCTCCTGACACTGTAACATTTCCCTGAATTCCCCAATTCCAGCTGGTAGATTTACAGAAACACTTGTTAAAACAGCTATGCTTTTGGTGTTACTGACTGGGCAAGACAGAAGAAGTAGGGGCTGAACCACAAAACCAGCCCATTTTGATATACTCTCCATACCAAGATGACAGTCAAAGAAGTTTTCACCAAGACCATCCAAGTTTTTGTAATCATATTTACCACCACAGGGAAACTGAAACTGAATCCAGAGACTGCTTCAGCTCCAGAATTAAACTCTGTAAATCCCATCAAGTCTGTAGAGCCTGGCACACCAAACACAGGCTTTGGGTTCCTACTTTCCGTAGTCCTTCCATGTCCAGCTCCACGCAGGAAAACCAGCTGTGCCCAGGGAACACTTGCAATAAGGTTCTCCCTAACATTGACTCAGCAGAACTTTGTTCTGTAAAATAAAGAAAAACCAAGTGGTTTATGGCTTTGCCTCTGGAAAATCCTGCCTCATGTACCCCTTGCTTCTCTTAAGCCAAGGGCAAGAGCATGAATTGCAGGCATGGTCAGACCACGGCTGTGTCTGTTCTCCAAAGCACACCTGGCTTTCCCTGGCAGCTGGGACCAGGTCCAAAGGACACAGCTATTTACAGAACGTCATCTGCAGCTTCTGGTGAGGCACAGTCACGCTGGAGAGCTGTCCAGCACCGCCTGGCTTCTCGCCCAAGGTTTGGACACGATCAGCACTGCGTGTGCAAGGATCACCATGCCAGTCATCCTCCTACTATGGCAATCGTGCACAAAAACAAGAGTTTGAATGATTTCAGATGGGGCATCTACAGTGTCATCTGGGATAGCTGCACCCCTGTGCCTGACTTGCCCCCAGATGTACATCCCACAAAAATTTAGGGTTTCACAAAGCCCTCCTGCAGTGATGACCAGGCTAAATGGCTGCATTTACATGTAAGCCAAATGAATAATTATTTACTTCCCACTGCTGGGAATAAACTCACTGGAAGTGTTCACCTGTGTCCAGACTGTGCAGAGCCTGGGGAGAGCACCTGCAGGAAGGTGAGTACCCTCTGGCCTGGCTGGCTCCTGCTGTCACCTCACAGAGAGCACGTGGTCACCAGACCCTGCCAAGAGGAGCTGAGCAAGGAAAAAGGACAACTCTGTGCGAGAGAGAGAGGGAAAACACCCAACAAAAGAGGATGAAATGAAGTAATCGGCTTCTTCCTGTGCAATCTCCAGCACACTGCCAACAGGACAGGGCAGACAAAAGCCTTTTTCAGCTGTAGCATCTTGCACAGCTCCGGCCAAGGACAGCAGCTCTCCCCTAGAGCCTTTTAGGGACTTTTGTGCACGTGCTGCTCAGTTTGCAGGCCAAGGAAGAAGCAGCTTCAGCACTTGTCAGACACACAGATACTCCTGCAGTACTGCTGGCGCTCAGCATGTGGCTACCCTGATTTACTTCTGCTCACACAGAAGGCAGTGTTTCTCCATGCCAAGCCCTGCCATGGGAGAAATAAGGGGGCAGTCTGTGCCCTGGAGAGCTTAATTCAGTGCTAAAGAGATGACATTTTGTCCCTACCCTTTTCCATTGTTTCTGGATGGGGGCACTGGAGTAAAAGGAAGCCAAAGCACTGATATTACACCTCACATATTTAATTTCCTAGGAACCAAGCGGCGAGTGTTGCCTATGCAGGCTTAAAATGAAAGCATGTCTCAGGAACAGGCTGTTCTTTTTTGTGTTTATACTGCTCAGGGAAAACCATTTAGAAGGACTCACCCAGCAGCAAGATGTTTTTCCCTC
>JAYRBT010000042.1:58196795-58207121 GCA_036023395.1 Myiotriccus ornatus | reverse complement strand
CTGTTCTTTTTTGTGTTTATACTGCTCAGGGAAAACCATTTAGAAGGACTCACCCAGCAGCAAGATGTTTTTCCCTCAGGACTGCTGGAACATTAGTTTCTTTTCTGTCCATGTGAGTGTCTGCATTTCTCACAGACGCCCATGGGAGCCGTGGCTTTCAACAACGTGCAGAGGCAGCAAGAGCAAATTAACATAAAATTAACATGCCATGCTTCTGATTGTGATCCATGAGGAGAATGATAAACCCTGACCAGATCCCCGTGCCTGGGGATCATTGAACAACAAGCGGGAATAGCACGGAAGAAGCGAAGCTGTGACCAGAACCAGGGGATGGGGCTCAACCACCAGGGCTGGTCCTGCCCTGCTAGACCGAGTTGAGTCAGAAAGAAGGAAAGCCAAAAATTACTAAGGTGGCATCATCAGGTGATGGGGAGGAGGCTCCCAGGACAACACACACCTTAGAGCTTTGTCTCCTTGCACACCAGCTGCAACAAATCCACTGCCTCAGCTCTGGCCACTCCTGCCCGTGTGGCATTGAACAGCTTCCCCCTGTGTTACAGCCAAGATATCACTTGATAAATAATAAAGGCTATTATCTGAAGCAGCATTTTGCTAAATGCTAATCCCTGCCTTGTGTACTCCTGCAGTTTAAACCACTCTGCTGCCTGTCCAGAAGAGTTACCATGCAGTGAGTGCTGCCCCTCATCCTGCACCACCAGTGATAAACTCATCCCAATATATACAATGCTCGAATGCCTGAGACCAACTGGGACATCAAACATGACAGAAATAGAGGTTATTACTGGGAAGATATGCGAAAATTCAGTGACTCATTATCAGGTTGTACCTCCAAATACCAGTCAAGTTCTAAAATTTAGACACGGTTACATGCTGGCTGAATATGCTTGCCTTGTTTTCGCTGTACTGTATATTAAACTTTCCCTTTCATGTTTGCATAATAAATCTGAATGGAGCTTTTTATTGCATTCACACTTGGATGATTGCTTTTGGTTGTTCAGCACATGGTCTGTATAGGGGGAGGGAGTAAAATCAGGCTTTTATTACAAAACTGTAAACCAAAATTAAATGTGAATGTTTGCCTGCTGTAGAAAGGTGATTAATATACTTCATGTTAACTTACAAGTGCCAGTTTTTATCACTGGTATGTAACTGCTGATGATATTATTGTCATTATTTGGGGGTATGTTTTAGTACCAAAATATGGTACTAAATACAATATGTGGTTCCACAGTTTCATTCCCCATGACTTTTCCATGGAATTTGCTCAAGGAGATACCGTGGATGAAACCCTCCCAGTGGCAGAAGGCCAACACAGAGCCTGAGCAGCACATGTCAGCCTCTCACCAGCTTTATAAAACATGAGTGGGTCTTACACAACTCAGTTGCGCTGGTGGCTCTCGGGAGGAGTAAATTTCCCACCTTCTAATTTCTGTTTCCAAACTTTACAAGCTTAGAGATACGATTCCCAGTACCGTTGACTCAGCTGCCAAATGCCACCCAAACACAGTGAATGAGGAAAGAAAAATCTGGGGTTTTTTTCCCTCTTGCAACACAGGGGTGAAGAACCAGCTCTTTGATGAATGTCAAGCAGATCTTTCAAAGCATTTTGGCAAAGTATATATCAACACACCCCCAATATACAGCACTCAGGATAAAAGAAAGCAACCGACAGCATTAAAGCAACTCCATCCCACTTGCCCCCCAGAGAAAAGCTGTCCCAGTAAACTGCAGCATCAAGACCGTATCAGGAGTAAAACATTACACTTGAAAACACAGAAGTCTTGCACAAATAAGAAAACTGGAGAAAGACATTCACAATGACAATAAGGTGGGGGGGGGAAGAGAATTTTAAAGACATAAAAAGCTTTTATAAGTGCTTTTAAACATACCAGGAATAAGGAATGTGAAAGACAACCTAGAGAACCACTAGAGGATCAAGAAATGCAGAAAAATATGAAACTGGTGACCTAGATCCAGTCCAGCTGAGGGTGCTGTCTCTGGCAGTGACCAGTACCTGGTAACATGAAAAACAGGTTAAAAGCAGGGCCAGTGTATTTCTTCTCGCCTTCTGGCAACCTGCTAGTTAGAGACTCTCCAAAACAAAGCTTGCATCTGCATCTCCTCAGTTTTATACATTTTTATCATACATCCCAGTCACCTTTTTTTCCAAACTGAAAGCATCAAGGATGAGGAAAAGCATGAAAAGCGTGAGGACAAAGTAACAGGGATTCTTCACGTAACAACAAATCAGCCTGTGGGCTGCTGGCAGAGATGGCTGTAGAGTCTCAGGCAGGGTGGAGGTAAACAAGGGATGATTAATCACTCTTTCTTAGAATACAAAAAATAGTGAGCATTTAAAAAAAGAAAAGTAGCGCCTACGTGTTTTAGAAGCAAGGGAAGGCAGTAACTTTTCAAGCCACGCACACAGGACGTGCAGATAAACGGGTATAGACGTGTTCTCACAAGAGAAAAGCCTCTCAATGGCTAACAGTTATCAAAAGCTCCATTTTTTCAGATAGTGCTAAAAGCCATAGATAGTTAAAAAGCAAGGAATTTGTGTCCAGGGAGGTATTTCTTTGTGTGCCCTGAGTTTACATTGTTTCTCCAAGCAACATCCATGGCCTTTCCCAACACCCCCAGATTCACATGGCAGTAAGACTGTCCCATTAAAACACACGTAAATGAAATATCACAAAGCTGTGGCATTCTGAGGTGAGCCTGTGGATCGTAGCTAGGATTCAAGCTCCACTGTCCATATTCCAACTTTCATGCACCCATAAATATTAAAACACCAAACACTGCACTTGAATTTGCAAGATGTAGGCTCATCACCATTCAAATACCATGTTTGCTGACAAAAGTCATTTATTTGCTTATCAGCCCATCATGTTTTATGCAGGTCCAGTAAAAGCTATCATTCCACTGTTCCCACCATGCCTTAATCTCAGTGTGCAGTTCTTGGTTTTATGCACATGTTAATTATTATAACTGCAGGGCAAATCAGCACAATATGACCAAATAAATAAATTTTGCTGAATACATAAAAGAAAAACCCCCACAACCTGTACTTGTTGGTTCTCCAGAAGCACAGCTGTACAGTGTTAATACCATGCTCATGATCTTAATAGAAAATAATCCCTTGAAAATTAATTGCCACTAGACATTAATAAGCACTTTGTTAATTAAGCCAGTAAGCCAATTAGGCCCAAGGTGAACTCGAGGGCAATCAGCTCTATAAACAGTGAGGCTAAGTCTTAGAAGTGCACTCGAATTCTTAAAAAGCCTGGTTTGGGAGGCTGCATAGCTTGTGGGATTGCTCATTACAGAACAAAGCCCAAATTCAACCCAGGTCAGGAGCAGCCAAGAGCCATCACCACCCAGCAGCTTATCTGTGTCTTTGAAGCAGCTGCTCTAGACCTCATTTGAGACCTTACCAACTTGTAATTAATAGGTCCTCTAAGCAAACCAAATCAGAAAAACAGCAAAAAAAAAAACCCCAAAAAATTCCAAACTGCCTCCCAGGAAAGAACCTTCTTATAAACCAGGGCGTGATGTAGGGAGAGCAATTTACAGCTGCCTCCCTTTGACTCAGGGTAAGGATCAGGTAAGCTGGCTCTGCTGCTTCTGCTGGGCTTTTACAGGCCATGGGGCATTCACAAAACCTTCAGGAGTGGAGAGAAATGGCTCAAGCCTTTCTGAGGTGATGCAAATAGCAGCTCTCGCATTTCCAAAGTCCATATTGCGTGGCCCTCCTTATTCACTAGCCATGAGCAGAGATAGCACGAGCAGAGGTGCAGATACCTCAGAAACCACCATTTCTGCCTTTCCTTTACAGCTGAGAGGAACAAACCTGTTCCTGGGTTTCCACCCCTGGTTAGAAGCCTGTGTTTCTCAGCACCCTGCCAGCAGGAAAGCTGTTAGGGAGCACCTCGCTAAAACTGCCCCTCTTGGGGCGTGGCTGAAGATCTCCCCGGGGAAAGTGCTTGGACAATGCACTCGGGGACATGGTGGGATTCCTGGGACTGTCCTGTGCAGAGCCAAAAGTGATATTCCCAGGGGGGCCCTTCCCAGTCAGGATATTCTACGATGTTCTCTCCATCAGGCTCCTCCTGCCGTGGTTTTATTCTACATTGTACATTCAAACCCAAAGAGGATGAGGAGTTTCACACCTGGGCGCTTCCAGAGAGCTGGGTAGAAAACTGGGGAAGAACACTGAAAGCCACGGAACCGGAGGGATAGTGCCATGCCTCACACTTCTTCCAAAACTAACTAACCACTCCTTGTTACTTCACCTTTCCCATCACAAGAATGGACTGCAAAGCGAAAAAAGGCCTTAAAAATTCACAGGATGCAAATGAGCAGACAATTGTTCTGTGCATAATGACGAGCAGCTGGGTTGGAACATGTTCAGATATCTGCGTAAAGTCTCTGTAATCATTTTTATTAATTTTTAAGAATGCCGGATCACCTCATCCAAAGCCAAAAGCATTAATACTTGCATTCGTTAGGGCTCATAATACAGTATATCTTTTGAGTTCTACCGCAGTCATTTGAATCTCTCCTTAGTCACTTTCCAAAAAAGATCACCTCAATCAAGGGTTTTCTTTCATTCTAGTGAAAAACATTTTCCTAGAATAGTGGCCTGGTGTCTGACTTCATTTTTCTTGTCTTTCTTTTCTAACTGTTAGTTGTTTTGGTTTGGTTTTTTTTCTTTTTGGTCTCTTCCTGCCTTAGTAGAATATGATGTAAGCTTGACTATGCATATAAATTGAATAATTTGCAATAATGCTCTAAAGTGCCACCGGGATGGAATTCAAAGGGATGTTTGCAAAAACAATTCCCTTTTTTAAAAATTAATTTCTGAAAACTAAATGCAGAAAGTGGTGAGACGGCTCAGGGGATTGAAAACGGCATAGAGAGACTTTCATCTCCCGGTCACTGCTTCAAATCCTACTTAGGCTGAAGAACAACTAGAAGCTACTACTGGGAGGAAAATATTTTGAGTCTCTGCAAATTTTAAAATAATAATTCTGTGCACAGGTTATGAGTGAGAATGAAGTTCACTGAAATGAGTTGTGAAGCATCAGTTTCACTATCTATTTTGGAGAGGTTTGGTTTTCTTAAACAAGTCATCCTACTGATAGAACATAAACCTATAATTGTTTTCAAATAGCAATCGTGTAATCAGAAATACTGAAGCAAAACGGAATTCATAGCCTTAGCCATAATTATAACTGGTTGCCCTTTTTCAGATCTATATGCATTTTTGCCAGTGTTATCGGTGCTGATGACGTATTTTCATGAAAGTAATCATATGTGTCATGTTGGTTTTCTAGCAGGAGTAGATAAAAAAATATTTAAGCCACTTAGATCAGACTGGAAGAAAAAGAAACAAATTTTCAGGATAGTTCAACAATATTAAGAATTTCAGGCAGTTTACAATAAAGGCACAATCACTTTACATTCTTCATTTCTTTGTAAAAAGACAGTCCCTCAACAATCCCTTTTCCTACATGAAACTTTAATATATGAATCTCTGGTCAAGAGCAGGACTAGCATCAGAAACTTTAAAATTATTCATAAAATTATTTATAAATTATCAGTCTTGATCAGACATCAGGTCCATCCCTTCCACAGAGAGAATCACATCCTTCCCCAAAAGCAGGAACACCTAGGAATGGGAGGACAGGAGTGACAAACCATCACCAAGAGATTTTTCGCATGCTTTCCCCGAGTTTCACAACTAAACCCAACGCTGATTTTCAAAGTAAGCAGAGTGAAAACATCTCCAGGAGCATGCACTTCAACCCTCCCTAAGGCGTGCAGTAAACAGCTTAAGAACGTGGTTATTTCTGGTAGTAGAGCTACAAGATCTTAAGACACTTCCAAACTGAAAAGCAGGAAGAGACTGTGGCCTGAACAACAAATATTGAAGATTCAAAGCTGAGTGCTTCTAGTAATGCAGGCGTGGTGAGTGGCCACCCCAACATCAACACAGAAGAGGGTTATGGAGTTGATTTGATTCTAAGTTTGAATAAACCTGTTCCCAGTTATTCACATAACTGAACATCTAGTTGCTTTTTCCTTACACCCTGCAGAGTTCCATCTTCAGGGTCTCGGTGTGGCAGCAGCAGGATCGGGTCCGAAGGGAGCAGGAACCCCAACATGTGAAAACACGGCAGACAGACTGGCCCTCTGGAAGGAGCTGGGATTATTGGGCTGACCTTGAATTAAATGAGATCCAGCTCTGAGCAGAGCCAGCGTAATCCCAAGCATCGCCCTGCAGATGCTCTCTGTGGGGGGGTGGGTGTTCGTGTCCATCCTGTGCCTCACACCAGAAAAGAGGAGAGAAGAAATGGGGAAACCATCACCGTGGTGGCTTTATAGAGAGGATATTTGTCTCGCTGTAGGAGAGAGGATTTTTATAGGGTAAGATTTTTTTATAGGGTAGGATTTTTACGTCAGCTTCATAAGGCAACTTGGAAGGCAAAGCTCCAGAGCCACAGCTTCGGGATGCTGAGGACAACACTGGCACTGCAGCTGATCTTTCTGCTGTGGGAACAGCAACAGGACATGACCTGTGTGGGCAGGGCTGTGGCCACCCTCTGACCTTTGCAGGCAGAGCAATACTCTGCTACAGGGACAGTAAAACAGAGAGAAACAGCCCTGCTCAGAGGCAGCTTGGAGAGAAGAGCTCAGCTGGCTTTCCTGAATGCCCTTCACCATTAGGCAGCGAAACGCTGCATGTTTAATCATGGTGAAGGATAATAGAGATCAGAGAACCAGGGAGGCTGCTCAACTATCTCCAGGCATGCTCTGTTAAATGCTATATGATATAAAAATGGTTTATAGCCCATGCAGCATACTTCCCCTGGATAAGGACCATCGCACACTGAAATTAAAAGTAATTAGTGTCCCTTAAGCGTTTAAAGAGAATTGTTTTTAGAAAGCATTTCCTTCAATCTTTAGGGGAAAAAAAATACACAGGAAAGGCATTTTTATGCAGAGTGGCATTTGTTTACATCTAACACCCTAAGAGATTAGAGTTGACTTTCAGACCAGTTATTACAGCTACAAAAAAGTTGCTGGTAAACTCCCATCGAGGTTGACTGACAGGTCCACGATGTGTGAATGCAAAACACATCGTAATCTGCTGGTCCCAGAGGGGTCTCAGAGTGAGCCCAGAGCCTGTGGCTCATGCTGGAGACTCCCACCCCTGCATCACCCTCACCTTGACAGCCCAGCTCTGCTCACTCCAGGGAGGTGGCAGCCTTGGAGCAGGAAGGGGATACCTATTTACAAACTCTTTTCCCCCTATCAAAGACTTTGATTCAGCCAAACCCCACTATTTCATCCTCTGCTTTATTTGGTGATTAATCTGAGGGACTGATTTCCATACTAACATTTCAACTAGCAGCTTGATGCAGAGAATACTATGGCCTACATTCTGCAGCTCAAAGAGGGGTTGTTGTGCTTTATTTATGAGCTATTAGCTTAGCAACTTATAAAAATATCCATCAAGAGCCTCAGACATTAAACAGAGTTAAGAAATTAAATGCAACTTAATAAAAAACAAAAGCACTGATAGAGTGCCACTCATCATTACACCTCACATCACCCCTGTAAAACCATGTCCTCAAAGATGAAGACTTGGAAAAAGTACTGAAACTTCTTTGACCTCTTTTTAATCCCTTATTAGTTTAGATTCTGTTGCAAATGGCAAGATTTATGACCAAATGCTTCAGTGGCATATAACAAGATGTTTTCTACTGCTCCACTCTCACAGAAACAGTTCCTAATGGCTGGGCTGTACATGTATTGTCAAACAGCTACAAAGAATGGAGCTGGACCTCATCTTGCAAGGATTTCCTACAATTGCAGTAACATTTACTGATTTTTAAAATTGTTCAAGGCCCAGTATCTTCCCCAAGGTTAAATCAGGAACTAATGGAAGTGTTTCTATAAATGGCATTAGCTTTGCCAACGTGGGAAATTGTACTTAATTACAAAATATCTCAAGGGCAACAGTAATGATGTTTACTTTACAGTAAATAAACGTGCTTCGACTTCATCTGATAGTTCAGCTTGTTTGATAGCTGAGCCTGCTGTTGAGGAAGGAAATACAGCTGCCAAATTTGATGAGGCTTTTCAAGAAACAGAAATGCAGCCACAGTGCAAGGCAGGAGCCTGAGAGTTCAAATCTCCCACTGTTCCCCTCCAGGTCACATTCAGCTGTATCCAAGCTGTTCTCCAGGTGTGGTCACATCACTCCTTTAAAAAAGCCCAAGTGATAGAGACCCTGCAATTTCCCCTTGCTCATCTGAATAGCCGTGTATAACTATCATTACCCCTTCAAAGCTGTTCATCCAACATCTAACTTTCATCTCCCTGTCTGCAATTTTAGTCTATTACCTCTTGTCCTACCAACAGTAAGACCTGGAAAAAAAAAAAAAAACAAGCAATAAAAAAAACCAAACCCACACATGCACTTGTGTTTCTTTAGAATTGTCTTCGGACAGAAATATTCATCTCAGAGCTTTGAGACTACAATATTCTTTAATCTTCTAAACACTCTTTTACTTCCCTCACATCGCTGGGATTGAAGAGAAGCCATTAGCCGGCTGCACACGCTCATGCACGCAAGAAGAAAGAATTACAATATTAAGCAGCATATGGTAATCCCATTTATGTCTTTCTGTGGCAGGTCAGGCACTGAATGGGAGTCATATCTTGGAGTCATTGTTGCCAGTGTGGAGACTACATAGAAGGGGTAATGGCTGGAATACTGAGTGCTCTGTGACTAATTGCATATTTGATATTCATGAGATAAATTAATTAGCTGCTTGTTGCCAGTGAATGGCCTGGATTCAAATAAAGCTGTCAGATGTGAGGAGTGGTAGTTGCACATGTGTTAAAAATATGTCTTAAGGTGTGTGTGTATATATATATACACACACATATATATAAATATCAGTCTACTACTACAATAATTTAATTTAGCTTTGCCCTCAGCCAGGAGTTGCCTGGAGACTGATAAATAACAAAAGCACCCAAGATACCTTTTCTTTTCCTTTTGTGTTGCCTTTTCTTTCGGAATAAATGTATTTTACACCTTCAAGCCTTGACACAAAATAGGTACAAGAAGCTGTTCAACATAAGCATTCAGATATGCAAAACCTAATTTAATAATAGATGGGATTTAAAAAAAAAAAAAAAGCTGTGACTTTTACCTAGTGTAGGACTAAAACCGATTCCTGTTTAAGTCCCACTGGTGTTATTTAGCTTGCTTAGGACAACATTCCAAGCTGGACTGGTTCTGAGGTTGTTTCCTTTCAAACTTTCCTCTTCTGCTGCACGTTTTAGGGCTGTTGTTTAAAGGCACAGCTGCGGTGACCCAGAAGGGCGAGCTGCTACCCCACGTCACCCCGGGCACAGGTAGATCACGACCGAGGTTGGTTTCCTGTGGTTCTCCTGCCAGCCTGAAATCCCTGCAGGGACAAGGTCGGCACAGCTGTTCCCTCTGCCTCCACGAATTTCTGCTTGCAGTAATTTCTAAGGCTTATGCTCAGAAACGGCACGGTCCGAAAAGGCATCACTAGTCCCAAACGCGAACTAAGATCTTGGAATTTTTCCCAAAATATTGAGCAGGTAGAGGATGGAGATTTTTAGTGTTCTCCATGTAAAGAACACAACTGCAATATCTGGCTCCTTTGTAAATACTGTGAATACGCATGCAAGACAGGCTGGTCAACCCCCGACAACCCAGAAGAGACAATCGCAGAAGTTTGACCTTCTCACGTACAAAAACCTACTGTGATAAGACATAAGAGCCGAAAAGTAACTAAGTTTTATTAGTGCTGGGGCTTGTGTGATTCCTCAAGTGTTCTTGCTAATGAGACTGCACCATTGTCACCCACATATTTGCCTTGGAGTACCCAGAGTTCACACCCCGGGGGTGTTTACACCTCCAGGTTTGAGATTAGAGGTGTGAAAAGGCTGGGAATTCCACCCAGAAAAAACAAACAAACAACAAACAAACAAAAAACAAAACACAAAAACAAACAAACAAAAAAAAACACAACAAAAACCTGTTTCAATTGAAAAGAGAAGGGGGAAACGTGGTCCTCCGAGTGACTCTTCTTGATTCTGTGGGCTGAAGTTTGCAGATGACAGAAGGAAGTACTCGCAAAGACTTTTGCTCGAAAGAGGAATGTTTCATCCTGAAAACGTGTCAGTATAATACATCAACACAGGATGAGTACAGGATTCGCCTGCTATCGCCGATTTTCTGCACCACTGACAAGA
>JAYRBT010000042.1:58159440-58187504 GCA_036023395.1 Myiotriccus ornatus | reverse complement strand
CAGAAGCAAAGCAATTCATTAGCAAATAAAATAGTACCGAGAATAGCACTTTAGAAGCACAGTAGGGACTCTGGTTGGCAGCAAACAAACAATGTGGTATTTTTAAACACAAGCACACACAAAAACCTGCTCCAAAGGGGTGAAGGGAAAGCAGGCAAATCAGCCCAACCAAGGAGCTGGTTGTCAAATCACACCTCCTTGTTTTTCCACAAGAAAACACGTGTAGTTGAGTGGAAGCAGCATGAATTTATCTATTCCACTCCAGGAGGTGTTTTTCATCTCAGGTTGCATCCATCCTCAGGCATGGATTTATTCTGCCAGGAGATTATTTTAAAATATTCACAAGTGTTGGTAGGATTAGGGTCTACACAAGAAAAGGGACTGATCTAATTCATACTGTAATGCCACTGAGGACCACGGTGCCATCAGTTCAGTGCCTTGTGCTCAGCACATGATTCATTTAACAGTAACCCAACTTCACATGTAATCATATTTGATCACAGTGAGCCAGCTAAGGCTGAAAATAATAATTAAGTCTTCTGCTATCAACCATCAACTCATAAATTACCACAGTTATTGGATTAACTTTGCTCCGAGCCCTGGGAAATATTTTGTTTCACTTCTTACAGTATGGGGGAGGGGAGGAATGAGTGTTAAAGAAGGGGAGAAGAGAGTTATTAAGCTGTGCTCCAGGCATAGTTTACTGACTACAAGCAGACCTCTGGATGGGGTTTGATTGGCTCTCTGGAAAGAGAAATGTAGCCTGGAAAGGCCAGGATGAACAGGCAGCTCCTGTTCCCCCATTTCCTACTTTTGGAACATTCGTGTGGCAACCTTTAATGTTCAGTTCCTCGAGATGTAGTCGGCATTTGTTCAAATAGAAATTAAACAGAAATACAAATGAAAAATACAGGATCAAGTGAGACCCTCAAAGCCTACAGCAGTATGATAATATCGTTGATGCTTACTGACTACTAATATAGTGAACATCACACACTGTGATGACCAAAAGTAGGCAAAGAAGTGCTTGTTGAGGACAGGGAGTGGTTTGGCAGGGAGTGCTCAGCTCTGCAGCAGCTGAGCACATGTATGGGCCTCAGCACACAGCCAGCTGTGATGCTTGATAGGGATCTTCTACACATTTTCCTGCACTTCCCCTGCCTGCTGCATCACTTCACAGCAAGGAAATGCACACAGAGGAGATAAATCATAAAATAATTGCATGTAGTGAAAAGGCTTCAAGGGATCCTTGTGCAATCCAGTAATTACAGAGGCCATCTCAACACAGGTATAAAAGCAGCTGAACTAACCATAAGCACTAAAAATTCAGGAAGTGTCAGATTTAACTTAGAAGTTCTTTTAGCAGAGCCTAGATGCAGCACACAGCATTTTGATTCCTAAATAACAGAGGTGAAATGACAAAAAATTCAGGAGGGCTACCTTTCCGGAAAAAAAAAAAGTGGAAAGGTGTAGTTTGAGCATGTATTTTTGGGAAAGAAAGAACAGTGCCACTAGACTGCTTAACCTCTCTTTAGGAAAGCCGAGTCAAGGAGCAATACTGAATTCACTTATTGTGGCACACAGGGCAAAGTCAAGGATCCAAAAGGCTTGCCTCTAGTCCTATTTCAACACTGATCCCCCTTGATGTTTCAAATAGCTTTCTAAAGAAGTTAATCACTCTTAGTTTTCAGTAAAATGCATAAGATTAGAGAGTCTGACATATCCCAGAATCAGGCCCAGTAGAACTGATATTACTCAAAAAAAAAAAAGACCTTATTTTAATGTAAGCCTAGGCAAAGACATGCAGGCAATTGCTGTGTTTGTGCAAAGAAAATTTCCCAGCAGTAGGAACCATGATGGCTTAACTAGGAAAAGAGAAAACTCAGAAACTGCTTATAATGCATGCTCTGCATGCCTGCTCATACCCCTGGTACACGAGCATATATCTGCACACATTAAAGACACAAACAGGATGCAGGAGGGGGGCCCAAAAGCTGAGGGAGGTTGTTAAAAGGCGCGGTTGCAGACACGCCTGGCACACGGTGTTTTCTTGCTCCTGCCGAATCAAAATTCTCAGCGGACAAATGGTGGAGCCTGGATGGTACAAATCAACAGGTAATTAGGATATTATCATGGGCTCACAGCAGAAATCATAGGCTGAAGAAAACCATGGAATTCCAAGTCAGGCCACGGCACTGCCTTCACAAAGCTTTACTTGGCACAAGGTGCAGAATGAGAGAAAACTAACTCATGAGAGATTTCATATGCCAAGTAGATACACTTATTAGCAAAACAAGGATTTATAACTATTTGAAAACAAAAAAGCAGCAGCAGAACACCTCCAAACTGCAAGGTATGTGCCAGACTTCCCTGACCGTGGAGAGTTCCCATGGAATCTCGCTGTGAGCCAGGTAATGACAGAAAGCACTGCCCAGCACTGAGCTCTGGGGTGTGCTGGCCCAGGTGAAAAGGCAGCTGCACACTCTGGCACGTCCAAAGCGTGAGGCTGGACTCAAATGAGGGTTAAGGAGGGTGAAGATCCACTCCCACCAGGCAGCCCCCTCCAGGGCTCAAGCTGGGGAGGAGGGGTCTGGCGCTGATTGCAAGCCAAGATTTGCTGCTTGTCAACAGTTCTGACATTATCCGGTACTTGCTTTGGAAATCCAAACCTGTCTCTGCAGAAACAGTCTCTTGTTTGCTTCAGTGAAAGACAGCTTATGGGTTTTTATCCACCTTTGTTTATTTACAAAGGAGATCCTGACCACCAGCTTCTCTTCATAATGGAGAAAAACAATAAGACTTTGACTAACAGAACAACAGGCTGTTGTTCTGATAGTCAAAAAGGTGTAACGGTATTCATTGACTTAAGCTGCATTTTAAAGGGTAGTTGTGCTGTCTCCTGTGACACCAAAGTGTGTTTTTCAGTTCTGACAGTGTAGAGACTTGCAAAGAAAAAAAGAGACAAAATCAAAGTGTATTTCCATACATTATTAGACAGAGTAAACATATTAGTGCTGCTAATTATAATTGCAAATAAAACAAACATCCCCAGGGAAAGTCCATTACTGTCACTTTTTTTCCTAACTGCACAGAAAAAATATACATTTTGAGGCTGAAGGGAAATACAACTTTTTCCTCCTTGGGCTGGACAGCACAGGACTCCACAGGGAGCTGCTGCCTCCCACCAACCTGCCAAGCAGACACACCTGAATAGAGATGCACAAGACCCCAGTGCAGGGCTGGAAAACAGATTTTAGACTGATTTCCCAATCTTCATTAAGATTTACTGCAATACAATATGGGATTACACCAATCCTGCTCCTCACTATCCCCTTCTTCCCCTCGGGAAAAGGGAAAAAAGGACAGGACCTCTCAGTATCAGCTTTAGTAGAGAAGAAATTATCCCTTACTTAATTCCTCCTTCGAGGGTGGGGGAAATCAAGTGCTAAACTTATACACTTCTCAGTCAAGGTCTTCACTCGTGACTTGCTTGGGAGATAAAGGTTAGGAAAGTGTTTCAGGACAGAGGACAAACATGTAATCACCTGTGCCTTAAAACAAGCAGAAGAGAACGTAAGGGAAAGACCCGAGGAAACAAATAATGCAACAGCAAGAGAAACAGCAGCAAATTCAAGTTTGAACTGCAGCAGCAGAGTCTACCACCAGCATACTGTACCAAAACACACGAGCTCCACGTGCACGTCAGGAATTGTGCCCCTGCAGAGGTGGTGGAGAATCTGATGCGGGAGAGAGGGAGGTGCAGAGAGATGCAGGGGGGCTCTGAGGTCCCAGGGAAGCTGCCAAGAGCAGCCTGGGATGCTGAACCAGTTCTGCTCTCAGACTGCACTGCCTGCCAGGCTTGGCTGTTTGGGTGCACTGAAGTTTTAAATAGAACATGACTTGCCAGAGGCAGAGTATAGTTAAATATTCTTTTCTTTCTTCCTCCCCCCTTCTCTTGACTGGAGGTGGGAAAGAGAACTTTCAGCTGGGGCAACCACACCGTGGAGTTGACAATTTTACATGGAACAGGCTTGCTAAAAAGGCCATCTGTAACATCCATATTTGTTCTCCTCTCTGGTAATACCTAAACAACAGCTTGATGCAGCTCAGAAGAGCAGAGAAAGGGCCATCCAGAGCCATTTGGGGAACATTTGCTTGGCTTTGTCTTGCCATGACAGTACAGGGATAAGGTGTGCTCACACAGTCCCCTAAATCTGCCTCTCTCACAGCTGGTTCTGCACAGGTACAAATAGCCCGTGGAAGTTTGAGGGGAATGCAACGTCACATTTGTTAGAGTACAACTGTTTGCAGTTTATGGGCAAGGATGGTGAACTGCTTAAAAACAAGGTAACCACGGTGGCCAAAGGCCCCTTTAACAGCCTTAGACTAAATCACTTTAACCTCTTTCCACCTCTGACCTCTCTTAAAGAAACACAGGCCCTCTCTTTACAACCCTTTACAAATTCAACATAGCGAGTGCTATAAGGAATAAGAATTAATATTATGATTTTGTTCCCTTGTTAATGTCCAGAACACAAGCGTATGTACTAAGGCTGGATAATGCACAAGGCTGTTACTTGAAAAAAGGAGACACTGAACAGACATTATGACTTACATCTACTTGGCAAAGACAACACACGTTTAAGATTATATACTTTACCCTCAGCTCCAGTTGCCCACCTGAGAGAGAGGAGAACAGGAGCAACTGGCACAGCACTTCAGGGCCATCACGGAAAATACAATTTAACCTGCTCCAAACTCTCTCAGCTTGGATTTATCACTTCCATTGCTATGGCAGCATGAATAAAACTACAGAGTAAACTGCTACCATTTCCTTTGACAGAGGTACAAACACCTAAACAGACCCAAGGATGGAAAAACCTTATCAACTAAAATAAATAAATATGAAGATAAATTTAGGGTGCCTAGTTTTTAGAAAAATCAAAGTATTATGCACTTATATCACAGAATCATAGAGTGGTTTGGAAGGAACCTTAAAGACCATCTCATTCCACCCCCTGCCATGGGCAGGGACACCTTCCACTAGCCCAGGTTGCTCAGAGCCCCATCTGACCTGGCCTTGGACACTTCCAGGGATGGGGCAGCCACAGCTTCTCTGGGCAACCTGTGCCAGGGCCTCACCACTCTCACAGGGAGGAATTTCTCCCTAATATCCAATCTACACCTGCTCTCTGTCCCTTTGAAGCAGTTGCCTCTTGACTTATCGCTACAATTCCCAATGAAGAGTCTCTCCAACTTCCTTATAGATCCCTTCAGACTCTGGAAGGTGCTGTGAGGTCTCCAAGCAACCATCTCTTCTCCAGGTTGATGAGCTTCGATTTTCTCAGCCCATTGTCATAGCTGAGGTGCAGAAATGGTATCATCATCTCAATTTAGGATCTCACTGTCAGTCTTAATTTAAAGATGGTCTTTAAAGTCATGTTGACAGTTCTACTCTATTTGCAGAGATACATAGTTTCACCAAGCAGGTGCTTGAAATATAGTAGGTAAGTTGTAAACCAAACCCCTCTGTATGGCAACCATACCCCTGCACATCTACCTCCTGTAGCCTGGGAATTGCCCCTTTTCTGAGGAATCCCCTGAGTCTCCTGCCTAATTTGCCTTTGAAGATGAGCACAAAGCCAGAGCAGCACAAAAGGGAGGAAAGCAAATTTGAAAGTGCAGCTCCCTCTTTTCTGGGACCTGCTTGGCTGTGTGTCTCATGTAAATGGCTCTGCTCAAACCCTGTGATTTCCCTCAACCTTCCACCTTCCCAGGGTGTGCAGTGCTTTGTCCTCCCAGCTGGGCAGCAGCCTTTCCAAACACAGCCCTTTTATGGGGTAGAGTGGGATAGCTCATCTCATTTTCCAACAGGGATGACAATTAAAGGCTGCAGCTTATGCACCACACTTACCAGACCTTGCATAACTGACAAAGACTGCCCTGGCTCTGGCTGAAAGGAGGCCGGGAGAAATCATCTGGATAGCAGGAATTATCTATTATAAATAAATCACATGCGTGCACACAAAGAGCAGTTCTCACCCAGACTAAACACTCTTCTCCAAGCGAGGTGTCTCCTTTGTGCTCCCTGAACAGGGAAAAATAAAAATCACATGTCCCACACTTTAGATAAAAAAGCTCTGCAGCACAGGAGACAGAATAATCACTTGCTCCCAACTGTCACAGCCAAAGCCTTGAAAATCAACCCAGTGGTTGAATTCATCTGTATTTCTGCCCATGCACTTGGACAGGAACAGAACGGGATTTCGTAAAGCACCTTTTACACTGTTTGTGCTTAATTTTAAAGGGCTCATTTGCTTCAGATTGTGTCACCGTTCTGGATGTTGCTGCATGTTGGTTTCTGCAATCATCACTTCCCTCCCTTGTAGGGCACGAGGATCCCATCCCTCCACACGTGCGGAGCACAAGTGCTCCTCCCTGGATAGAATCAGTGCTTCTCAGTGGTGTGATCCCCCCAACTTGGGCTGCATAAGAGCTGTATGAGGGATTGAACTCCACTCAGTTCAGCCACAGTGATTTCACTGAAGCAGCACCATTTTGGACACAGCGTCCCCAGGAAGGAAATCCCACCAGTGACACCAACTCACTACTCAGCCACACCGCAGCTCTGGGTCACCACAAGAGCTTCCCTCAAGATTCAGCTCCTGATGTTAGCACACCATTTACTAATCCTCCCACCAGAGAGAAAACTGCTTTTTTCTGAAGCAGTTCGGAGGTAACAGCGTCGTTCCCCAGTTCCCCAGCCCAATTCGCTTCCTCCGCTCTGGCTCTCCTCGCGATCTTGGGCACGTCACTTTGGCTGGATCCAAAGAACAGAGTGACAGTGAAGGTCGCTGCCTGCTTACTCACAGTCCCCTGTGTCACTGCAGGAGTGGTGGCAGCTGGCACAGGCTGTCCCTGCACAGCTGGCACAGCCTTTTTAGCACACGCACCATCCACCCAGGGCCCGCCGAGGGTCTGTGCTCTCTGCTTGCCAGCACAGCCCATTCTTACCCTCAGGAGTGTGGTACAATTAACACCACAGCACATCACACCCCTGTTCTGCAGCACAGCCAGTTCCCAGCCTCATCCATAAAGGAGCAGTGACGGTTCTTGCCAGCCCAGAGGGATGCAGTGGGGTTATATTTATCCAGGGTTCAGGGGATGTGGTAACTGGGGCCATGGGACTGCCTGCAAAGGACAGATGCTCCTGGATACAGGTGCAGAGAGCAGACATGAAACAGCCCAGCAACATTTCTTCTACTTAAAATAGGTGTTATTTAAGGAAATACAGCCTTCTTTGGGATCCACAAGACCGCTTCAAATGCGCATCTTTTAGCAGTTCATCAGTCTGTCTCGTGTGTATCACAGTTTTTTACAACTCAAGGAATCAACCTCTTGGAGACAAGCGTTTCAAACAGGAGTCCAAAGGAGAATGCTCTGTGTGAGGAAGAGGAGTTTCCAATACACAGACGTGGCAACAGCCATGAGCCCTCCCACCTCCTCCCATAGATAAAAACCCGAAACAAGGAGCTGAAAACTGCATCTAACTTCTCCTTGTGACCACATCATCCCAGAAAAAAAACCCAAAAAAACCAAAGACCTTCTCTGAAACAGCAGCGCATATACGAACAGCTGTCAGAAGTCAGTCACCATGACAACATGCCATAAAGAAAATGCAGAAGCTTGACCGAGTGCATGTCAGGGCTCATCTGTGCTCAGAACTGTTTGGTTTCTATTCCTGTGTCCTCTCCTCCGGTGGAGGAGGTTTGCATTCCTGGATGTCAGTGTCTGATGCAGCCTCGTTTCCAGGCTGTGGAGACACTTGGAATGATTTCATGTTTATTGGATCCTTACACAAAAATTAACTATTTGGAGCTGTTGGCTTCCCCTCCTGGTGATAACACAGCAGCAAAAATAGTGCCTAATGCTATTTCCTTAAACTAATTTATACTTGATTTAAATTAACTGCAATTGTCATCACAATTACCTCGTTCAATGAAGGTCATGCTAATTATCATTACACTTGCTATCATCTTGAATTTCTTTAATTTCCAGCAGTGGAGTGATGCCCTCATCTCTTTAAACACACTCTGGGATTTTGCCGTCACCTCCTTTAAAACATAATTTTACTGCCATCTTCAACATATTGGTCAGCTCTGGGATAAGAGGAGAGAAGTTATTCTACATGGAAGTAGTTAAAATGAAAAACTGGTTGAAGCTGCTCTGCCAGGAGATGAATCAGAGATCCTACTGCTCACAGGGTAGATGTTATGGGTAGTCTCTTCCCTGTAAATCAGGTGAAATGGTAGCCTGCAAAAATGCTAGATTGAAGTATCTGATCATATCACAAAGTCCATTTTCCAACCCAAGCATCCCAGGCCTCTGTCAAATGGGAAAAGATCCATGGAAAGTCTTCAGTAAGACTGGATGGGGGAGAGTTTATTGGGGGAAAGGATCCACACAGGATTTGGCTTTCTACTTATCCTCAGGAAATGTTGTTCTTTTGTGACCGTCGTGGTATTACACAGGACCAGCAGCCTAGATGGATATTCAACACAGTTGCACAGACCTGATTCACTGCAATGAACTGGTTGTTTCACGTTGTCCCAATGGTGTAAAACAGATGGAAACACGTGAATGAGTTACACTGAACATCAAGAAGTCATCTAAGCCAGCTTTATCACCTCTTTGTTCTCAGGGAGAAGCAAAATTCATCTTGGAGTAGAGATATGCAAAGGAAAAGAGTGACTCAATTGCAGAATCAATAAGACAGTCAGCAGTGGAGACCCTACCCTAAAATAATTTGTTCAGTCTGAAACCAGGAGTTGCCTTTCATTTTCATTCTCTTCAAAACTTTTTGCCCAATTTCAGTTAAAAAAACCCAAAACATTTTTGCGTGAAAATACCTTTAAAAATCCTTCCAAATGAAACAATTTCGCATTTTAAACAATTCTTCCACTGCAGACTTAAAAAACCCTCATTGCTGAGCTGGACCCATATGCAGAAATACTTTTAACAATTCTGAAATGTGTAGCCTGGATTCACTAGAAAGTTTACCTTGCTCAACCAACATAGACATTATAAAAGAAGTGTCTAAGGATAAGTCTGAAAATAAGAACTGTCATTGCCACAGAAGAACTACTGAGCTTGTGGGGATGGAATAAACTATTAAGTGAAACAAACTGAGGATTTTTCATTGGACTGGTTATTAACAGCATTTCTTTGGCCCCAGTGAGGTTCAGGACATACCATCAGTAAGGGAAATTTTCATGTCTTCTTAAGGCAGAACATAGACAAAAAATATCACAGCACTACTGGCAGCAACAACAGCTATTGATTTTGCAATATTTTACAAGAAGAAGGTCCAAGTAACCAGAAGCAGATGACAAGATGAAGATGTGAGAGGCTGGAAAGAGCAAGCATCGGGAAATCGGTAACCACAGCATCTGAGACAGCAGCCTCCTTTCACAACACTTAACATAGGATGTAGTGGCAGTATTTATGGACTTACAAGGCAGCAGCTGATTGCAAACACTTAACTCTTTCAGAGCAATCCCCAGATAAACTGTGTCAACCATGGACCCGATTTTTAAGAGGACTAGATCATCATAGACCATGCTGGCATTATTCAAAAGACTTGTCCCCTGAAAGAAAAGCGCTGGGACCAACAAAGCCAAGAAGCAAACATCTCCCTCCCTTCCCCAAGGCTACCCCAGAACTGTACAAGCAATAGAGCTGCTGCTGCAACCTTAACAGAATTTTCTGCCTATTATACCCTACTTACAGCTTTATATTCAAGCTGCTCACATGGTACAAGTGAAGTGCTGTTTTATTGCCTCATGGCTGTAATGGGCTAAAAGAAATCAAGAGGATCGTGAGAATGGTTGGGCTGCACAGAGAGAGAGGAAAGAGAGACTATTTCCAAGGGCCTGGAGTGACAGGACAAGGGGGAATGGCTTCAAAGTGATAGAGAGGACATGTAGATTGGATATTAGGGAGAAATTCTTCCCTGTGAGGGTGGGGAGGCCCTGGCACAGGTTGCCCAGAGAAGCTGTGGCTGCCCCATCCCTGGAAGTGTCCAAGGTCAGGTTGGATGGGGCTCTGAGCAACCTGGGCTAGTGGAAGGTGTCCCTGCCCACGGCATTGGGTTGGAACTGGATGATCTTTAAGGTCCTTTCCAACCCAAACCATGCCATGATCCTATAATTAGATCAGACAGCACCACAACACCCCTGTGAGGTTTTAATGAGCTGGCCACTGCTTGCACAGTCCCCTGTGGGCAGACCTTGTATATAAAACCACCACTGTCCATTTTTACACACGCACAGAGATTGGTCACGTATTTGATCAGTGCATGAAAAACACCTCAGGATTTAACTAAGTGACACCACTCAGCTGGTGCAGCAGCTAAACTGAGACCCACAGGGCAGATTGGGGTGGGGTATCAGCTGTGCTGGCCCCCAGTGACACAGCACTCCCCCAGCCACCAGAGCAGGGAGCAGAAGCCACCAGTAAAGAAGCAAGATCCATCAGTAATTAAATTAAATGCAAATCGCATAAGAGATCAGATAATTCCTTGGCTGCTATTTTTTTTTAATGCCAACATGACTTTATTAATTTGCATTTTCAAAGCAATGTGGTCCTATTTAACGAATTGCCAGATAGTTCCCCATCAAACTGTGTGAAGAAATTACAGTAGAGATTTTTTTTTTCCTTATTTTATCTGGTTGGCAATATCAGAGAAGATAATGCAATGCCTCTGGCACTATAAAATATTCAGCTTTGTGAATAAAGTTCTTGATAAAAGAGCACCAGAAAATAGCACTTTATTAAAGCCCAGTGCTTTAACAAAGCATGCTTTTAAAACATTTAATTTTAAAATTAAATTGCATTTGAATCATTTGATTACTGTTTAATAACACTGCATAATTTATATCAAAGGGACTCGACTGCTTAAGAAAAAAAAAATCAGATTCTGCTCTCTATGCCTATTAGAAAAAAGGATTAGTAACTAGAAGTTTTCCCCTCTAATCAGCCAATTCTAATACTGCACCTTCATCCTGGGGAGTTCCTGTGCTGAGTTGGATCATGCATCAAGGTCAGGTTGGAAGGGGCTCTGAGCAACCTGGCCCACTTGAAGGTGTCCCAAATTATGATTCTGTGATGATTCTAAGATGCTTCTAAGGGAAATTGCTCCAGTTTCCAGCAAGGAGTAAGTCAGCCCTGGGCATAAAAGGATGCTTTAAAACTTCACCTGATTTCCCTCCCTCTCATTTTTTTTACACCAAGCTCATCTGACGGTGACAGACTTAATATTTTAACCTGTATTGAAATTAATCCTCTTTTTTGTCACAAAAAATATGAATGGGCAGCTGTTCTCTTCAGCTTTTAGAGTTGGTTGGTTGGGCTACTTTTTTTTAGCTTAGATGTTTTAATCACATTTTTGTAAAATCTCCAACACTAAATGGGGATACAGGCTTACATTCTAGATTTTTTGTTGTTTCCCCCTCCACACTGACAATAGCCTCTAGACTTAATAGATGTGGGCTAATTTATACCAGTCAGGGTTCAGACTTTTCATATGTCTCTACCCCAGATACAGCTGTACCTCTGTAACATGGCACAAAGCCCCTCTAAGTTCTTTAACTTATGGAAGTTTCTGATGTATTTTCTTTGTGCACTCCACTTGAGAGCATTTTTGTGAAGAAAACATCATTCTACCTGGCTCCACATGACTCCTAGTTCTACTTCTCAAATATCAGATAATCTCATAAAGGCACACTGTGCATAAGTGTTCCCTCCTCTCGCTTAATTAATTTTTAATGCTCAAAAAATTGCAGTTTCCAGAGAAGCCAATTAAAATGATTCATCCAGAAAAAAAAAAAATCCCCAGCAATGCCCTTCCAGGATGACTCAACTGCTTGTATTTATTGTATTAGCTCAAGTCAGTGAGGGGAAACTATTTTTGAAGCTGGAAGACGGAGTTACGAAACAGAAAGGGAACCCATATCAAAACAGCCACGTTGCTCAGCATTTTTAGATCCAGGAGAGAGAAGCTGAGGTGTGACATTCAAATTGCAAAGAAAGCTAAGGGATTACTGGGAAGGCAATAAATAAGGACATGGATGTATGGGAGCCACGGTGGCGGAGGGAAAGGGATACGCCACTATTTTGATACTCCCTCAAGCAAGCTGAAACCGGGAAGATCTCCTCAGATATCCATCCACATTACCCCTCTCCATAGGCTCCCTGGACACCAACTAGGTTGCTCCTGGAGTTGCAGCACCTCACTGCAAAGGATGCTCACACCGACTCCCACTCTGCTCCAGGCACCGCAAAGTCGAGTCCCCCATGGGTCTGAATCCTCGTTTTTCCTTCAAGGACAAAAATGCACTGTGGGGGAGTTTAGAAGTTTAGGGAGTTTGGTTGCACCTTTCTTCTCCTTGCCCTCTTTTCCTCCCTCCTCTCTTTCCTCATCCAGTTTTTAAAATGGGTTTGCTCGCTTGTACAGCTCCACAGTTAAGTGGAGCTAATCAAGTGTGTGATGAAGATGGACTTGATGAAGGGGTTCCTTGAAGGTCAGCTAAAGATGGTCCATAGAAAAGAATTCCATATCCATTTGAATCCCTATGAAGTTAATCCAAGCAGTCAGAGGTAATTTCCAAGAGCCAGAGCTTGGCCAAAATATGGCATCATGTTGTTGCACTGATTCAGAGCCAGCTTCAGGCAAAGCTTCCACCTCCTGAATGATCAAAACCAATTCTGGCATTTTCACCATGTCTCCTTCACTCTTCCTCTTAGTCTTCAGGGGGATGCCCAGAACAGAAAACTCAAAACCATCCCAAATATTACCATACATCCAACCTACATACAGCCACTTGCATCCTTATATTTAATAGAGGATTATTTCATTTTTACAGGCTCTTTTGGAACAAGTATGTTATAAAAAAAAAAAAATCACTGGTCAAGTCTTTTATGTGTGGTGGACTTGTGATTTTTAGAATAAAATTATAGAATCTTACAGAAAATTACATCACTGCTCCTTCATCAAAAAAAAGAAGTCCTAATACCAGATTTGCTTAGAAGAGCAACTTACTATTCTATTTAGCTACATCAAAGAGAACGTGCAGGTAAGAAGATTCCATTTAATACATATTGAAAAAAAAATCCATGGCACAATGTCCAAAGAATCTAAACTTCTGACTTGTTAAAAAAAAAAAAGCATCAGTGCTAAGTTCTTCTAGGGCAACATGCGGCAGATCCAGCTCCAAAGCCTTAATGAAGATAACTGCTCACCTCATCCATCATTACTTTCCCTTTCATTTTAAATTAGAATATAAAGTTAACAGAGGCTGGAAGAATTTCCTTAGTTGGTACACACAACCACTGCCAAGTCTCTTAAAATTCAGTATAAGAGTCAGATTTTTTTTTTTGACCCTTAGTTTACTTCATTATAATTTTAATGAAAATGAAATAAAATTGACAGCTAGCATATATTCAGGTCCAGAGCTCAGGCCTAGGCCTATACCAATGAGATGCACACAAATCTTACTTTGCACTGCATGGTTACAAATGTTGTTAGTAAGCACTAAATTATCCTCTTAATTAAGCAATTATTTTAATCGCAGAACGGATGTCGAATCTTGGTGCTCGTTAATTTTCTACTCTTTAAATAAGCAACACTGCAAGGAAAGTGGTGTTCAATGGGACACTGGAGTAATCAGAAGAATTCTCTAAATGTGGGTGTAACTGCCACCTAAGTGGCCAAATTCCTCCACTTTCAGCAGCATGATCCAAAATAGATCTGTAAGCTGAATACAGAAGCAAGGGAAAGAAAGGATAGGAATGAGGAGCCTGCAATTTAAGGGGAAAGGGAAAGCAACACAACCATCTTCAAAAATGCCCAGCTCTCCTGTAGTTTACTGCAATCAATATGCCAGAGAAGAGAACAGATATGCAGTAAAGTCATATATTCTCAAGGAAACCACGTTATTATAATGCACATATATATATATGCACCAATAGGGCATATCATCAGGAATTGGACTTTGATGACCCTCGTGGGTCCCTTCCAACTCAGGATATTCCATGATCACTTTGTTTTTAGTTCCTCTCCAAGCTAAAGAATAGTACATAAGACACCTAGAGGTGACAGAACACACAATTTTTCTTAATTTTTGTAAACCTGCAAGAGCTAAAAGAGAGACTCTCTCCCACTGTAGTGCTGGCAATACTCCAGGCAGGGAGCAGCATCGCCCACCTGGTAGTTGCAGTTGTTCATTGCAGTGGAACAAGGGGTTTAAGTGATGACAACTATGGCAGCAGGAGCAATAGCAAGACTAGAAGGGTGATATCTCACCATCATCCTCTCCTGTCTATGCCCCGTTGCCAGAGACTGTTTTCCCCCCTCCTCATCCCAAGTTACAAGCTATGATCAAGTTGCATTAAGACAAATCCAGAAGGATTTTAAAAGGCTGTAGATCAAGTCTTAACAGAGAAAGAAATGAGGCCCTGTAAGTCTGGTCATCTACCCATCATCATACTATCACAGCACCTCACATGATCTTGTGCGTATCCCTTCCCACAGCTTGGCAGGAGTGCCCCAAAACCTTTGGCAGCCTGAAAGTTCATCCTTTGAGCAACAGTCAAGATCAAAAGTTAAGGTGAAACCTTGAAAAAATTAGAATTATTTCATTGATACGCTGGCTGAATTTCAAAGTTAGATCCAAATCTGAACTCTCTTGCTCTACCCCCACTGAGAATGATTGGATTTGATGTTTGAGCTCAGGGCCAAGTCTGATTAGAAAAAGTGTTTGTGGTCCCACAAAATACCTGTCACTTTGAGCTTGTACTTTTCTGCCATCTAACAAGAGGGGAGAAAAAAGGAATATGACATAAAGGGAAGACACCTGCTGGCAGTTATCCCCCAGAACGTAGGAGCTGGTCTCCATATACTTTTTACTCGTTTATCCAATGAATAGAGAACAGTCTTAACTAAAAGTTAACTATATCTGTGCAGATATCAGCACAGAGCCCCTTATTTCAAGGAAGCTCAAGCATTCAACTGTGCTCCATCCATTCTGGGGTCCCTACTCTGTCCTGGCAGTGGTAGGAGAGGATGGTTTGTTGACTGATCAGCTTTGAGTTCAGACCTACATATGTTACAGGCAAGCAAAAATACAGTCACATGTTATTTTAAGTTAGTTCAATTTAAAAATGACTTCTGTTTTTAAGAATTATTAAAAATTGTTTCTTCTCTGGCTCGTCTGGAGAAATGTGGAAGGTGTCCCTGCCCGTAGCAGGGGGTTGGAACTGGATGATGTTTAAGATCCCTTGCAACCCAAACTATTTCATGATTGTATAATTCTAACTTCAGTTGTCTTTTATGGTCTCCTGACAAGTTTCTGTAGCAGTGGTAAAGAAACAGTGATTGAGAGCTTGAAACAATCTCCACAGAAATAACCAGTGGAAAATTCCCCATGACACTGGAGCCCATGAACTGCTCTGGGCTCAGCCCTTATCCAAACCATCCCCATGGTGCTATACAAACAGCACACAACTGTGTGGAAAGTAGCCTGGTTACCAACAGAAAGCAGTACTGGTAGCAGGAGCATAAAGAAATATCGCTGGGATTAATATAACACAGCACAGCATAAAAGCAAGCTTCGTTTCCTCCCAAACTATTGATGCTATTTTGGATAACCCCTCTGACAGTAACTCCCAGTTCCACAAGCCCACAGCAGATGACCTCTTTCAGCATGATTGCTGATTTACTTCCTTCACAGACCAGCATCTGGCCACAACAGGAAAAACCCCAGCACGACCAGACGTGTAAATCAGCTTTGGCAACACAGCACATTTCGTGACCCGTCCTAGTGCACACTGTCCAGTCAGACTCACTCAATCAGCTCTGCAGGCTCAAAGGGAAACCCCTCCAAACCACTCGTTATCCCTTTCTGTCACTCTGCAGTGCAGCATCTTTCATCTCCCTTTGAGCCGAGGTGTCGGTCACCACAGGGACAGCTGACACCAGCTCTGTCTGGAGCTTCCAATCCCTCAGTTAAGGGCATACCTGCAACACCAAACACTCCCAGCTGTCAGCACGCCTGGAGAAAGAGGGCTTTGTGTTAGTGGTTCAGCTGGCACGCGCCCAAACCTCCAGCAACATCCAACAACGCCCTTTTCCTGTTACGAAGCACTTATTATCTGTAGAACCCAAAGCGCATGAAAGGGAGACCCTTCCCTGCTTCATAAACTAGTTCATTAACCAGTTACTGAGGCACAGGCTGGGGAGTAACTGAGATTATCCCTCAGATATCCCATCACTCCTCCAACACTGGGGAATCACTGTCCTCTTCACCTCTCATTTGCCAAAAGCAAACTCAGAAACGTATTAGTGTGTTAGAGGCTCTGCCAGACCAAAAAGTGATGCTTCTCTTGGTTCTGCATTTTGCCTAAATATGGCTTTCTTACCTCTGATCCACAGATGTTCAGGAAAAACAAGCTAATGGAGGAACTGCCTTCAAACTAAACCAAGATACATGACACAAAGACTTGCAAGCTAATAAAGCTAATAAAGCGCTAATAAAGCAGGGCTCTGCCCATACTGGGGGGAAAGCTGTCTGCCTTATAGTTACAGCTCTACAGGGCAGGAAGAGAAATTTGTTTAGTGTTAAAACTCTCAAGAAGACAAAAATCTGTACCACTGGTTTCTGTAATGTTGGCTTTCATTTTCCCTTTTAGCTCAAGTGCTTTAATGCACCTTATTTAAATACATTAAAGTAGGAGACCAAAAAGTGAGGTTTTGAAGAAAATTGAACTCACAAAGGACACAGTCACTGAAATCCCTCCTGCAGGAACTGCAATTTCCTTTTGTAGGAGAGGAAAAGTGCACACAAGTGTTTGTGCAGGAGCTGGGCCAGTTCTCCCAGCTTACACCAGAAGTGCCATGGCCTGTTGGTACCTTGGGTTCTGTTGGCTGGCAGAACAACTTACAGGTGCTGCTAGCACTGAAGTGCTGAAGCAATCATTTACTAAATGTATCACACACATTTATAGTTGTGTTTCCTGATCACACAAGCAACAGGAAAAAAAAAAGGCGGCTCAGTCTTCTCTTGGGAACAAGTAAAGGTCAATTGTCTCATTGAATTTCATTCATTACTAGTAAGCCTGTTCCCTCAAGGAAACTTATAATTGTTCCTCAATAATTTTAATCTTCAGTTTCAGCAACATTACTGAGGAGTTATGCTATACATTTTAGGAGCTTCCTCAGGGAAGAATCTCTACTTCACTCTGAACAAATTCAGAGTAACCCATACATGAGGAGACACTTATCATGCACCATTTGCCACTGAAAGACATGACAAGCACGTAAGTCACAGACTGTGAAGACAACATGCTGCTGTCACATGCAGTGTTCCTCTCTGAGCACAGGGAAAAGTAGAGATGATACACTAGTCAAGTTTCAGTGCAACACCAGGAGTTCAATAAGAATGTAGAGTAAAAATAAAGTGACCCAAATGTTACAGTGAGCTACATATCTGTGTACAGGATGCTACTTGATCACCTACAAGATGTGTATAAAATAGCATGGCAAGTCATGTCTGGTATTTCACAGGCACTGTGTTGCAGAAACCTCTCTTTACTATTAAATCCAAAGCCATAAGTAGAAGAAAATACCTTTTTTTCTTTTTTTTGCCACAATAAGACTCCTGTAGTTGCCTGTCACAGAGTATTCAACAGAAAGATGCACGGTCTGCAAAATGCTTGATTAATTTTACCCAGCATCCAACTTTAATTATGGGACAGCCTTAAGGCCAATAACAGAATCAAGTCCTCACTGTGGCAGACCCTGGATAATCATGCGCTGTGGTGGTTCTGCCTCTCCACCAGTGGGGACATCAGGCTGTTTTGGAGGCCCCTTTATACCTCTATTTCACTGCCATGGCCAACAGAGCCATGCTGTGTGGAGGACAAGGTGCGTGGCTGTGGAATTCCACGCGTTTCTCTGCCAAACCCAAGGCAGCAGGTCGGGCAGAGCTGCCTCGTGACTCCCCTTCTGCACTTACACAACCACAGAGCTGCTCTTTGGAAGAGCTCACGAGGCTGAGCAGATACAGCCAGGGAGGAGCTGGGCAGGAAGAGATGAGGCAGTGCCCCCAAATCCAGGGCTGTGAACTCAGCCCACGTTTGCTGCCAGCCCTCTCCCCCGTGCCCACACTGATGCCTCAAGAAACGCCATCCTTTCAACTGAATGATTTGACATTTATGCTAAACATGTGCTTGCCTTACCTATAGGCATTTGCTAGTGCATGAAAAGTTTTGGGAAAACACTGGCTGGCCTTGTTTCAATGCAGCATCCCCTCATCCTCAGCCCTTTTGCTGCAAGAGCCCCCTGTATCTGGATGTATATATGTCAGAATATACGTCAGAAGGACTCTAAATGTCAGTGCACATCTTTTGTAAGGGCTTTCAGGCAAATCTATGATTAAAAGTAGATATTCAAGCAGAAGATGAATATATTATGTCCTCAGGCTCCTTAAGTCATGATCCATATTTATAATGCAGGACTAAGGCTTCTGTTGAATAATTACATCTTCTGCCTGCCCATTCTTCCTTCCCGCCCCCACATGTGTACACTCACCAGAAATGCACATATAGCATTTAAAGTGAGCAATTATTCACCCCAAAGGCAGAATATCCTTGAGTATGTGCATGCTAGAGAGAGTTTAATTCTGTAATTATCGTGCGAGGTTTGCAGCAGCAAGCCTTGTTCAGATTGAGACACCTTCCCCTCACTCAGGGTGAATAAAGGTGGGAGCAGCACGTTCCAGAGGGGTTAGAGCACTCCATAGCCAACAAAGCCCAGGACTGGAGTAGCAACACTCATTCCAACGCCAGGTAAATATTTCCCTTCCAAGCAGAAGTCTCTGAAGTTCCTGAGATCCTGAGTGGAAGCCGCTTTGAAATGTTTGGCAACCACTTAATTCAGAAACTGTATGAAAAAAATACAATGGGATCACAACATTTTCCAACCAATGTTGATCTCCCCTCTCATTTTAAATCATCTTTTACATCAACAAGCAGTGCCAGCAGATGACTCAAAGTCAGATGGCAAGGATCAGCTTGTCATGAAATTCAAACTTGATCAGAAGCAACATTTTAACCGATATCCTAGAAACTTAAGCCTGTATTTCTTCGCTCATCCTTCTCAGGGCTACAGATTTCTTAATAGAAGAGGGAGAGTAGTGGTATCACTAAAAAGAATTCCACACAACAAAACAGGCAAGCACAGCATTCATTAAGACTAGCTGGGATATACAATTTTAATGTGCATGTGTATGTACATGCATGCACACCCTTCAAGTTAGTCAGAAAACCAGGATATTTTTCAGTAAAAGTAACACACTCCCTCTTTTAATCCAGTTCTGGAAGCAGAAATGGTGTCAGTGACATCAAAATAATGTGCTGCAAACAAAGATGTTTCCTGACAGAATCCTGCTTTTTGCCAAAAACTCTATTAAAAAATTCCTAGCAGGTCTCATCACTCTCTTTTCCTCTCCTAAAATTTTCCTTCTCATGTGCAAAGTGAGCAGAAAGCACTGGCAGCCTGCATACAACATTCCTTCCTGGGCTCCAGTCACCCAAGAGCAACTTCTATGGCAAATTTATCACCGTAGACCTCACCTCAGATGATCAGTGTCAATGAAATGCATTTGGCCAACTGCGATTCCTCCAGTGAGGTTATTTTAAAATCCAAATTCCTTAAGTCAGGCAGAATTATAAGTCACAGTGACACTGGTCCACTAAAACAAAAACAAAAAAAAAAGGAAAAAAGAAAAAGTATTCCTGGGACAGCAGTCTAATTTTGCCCTGGAAGAATTTTTTGTTAACCCAGAAAGGTTCCAGTTTTCCATCCAGGCATTTGTGCCTGCCAGTAGGGCACACAGGCCACAAAGAGAAGCTGAGCTGTTGGATTTTCACAGGGTGAAGTCAGGCCCCAGAACGTTTAGTTCCTCACCAGCAGAATTCACATAAACACGGAGGGGTGGCAACACCCAGAGATGGATGAACTGTCTTTCACTGCAATCCAAACACTACTGTGAGGTCTATCCTGCATCACTTGGCACCCACCCTGCAGTATTCCAAACCAGGGGTGGCTCGTTTCTACCACTCACTGCAATTGCAGCCAAAGAACTCAGCTTCTACACACAGTTTAGAAGAAAATAAGACTTTTTTGAACTCAGGCTGAATTTCAGGGCTATTTTAATACATTTTGCCGCTGGGGTTGGGGGATCCACGACAAAACGTAGTCACTGCAGTTCTCTGACACGTGTTCTCTGATTTAGTCCTGAAGAGGGTTGTATTTGTCATGCCATGACACACAGAACACGTGGTGAGCATTTCACTCGTTCTGCCAGCTATTTACAGTTTTATGTTGCAGGTTTCCTCACTGCTGTGCCTGGTTCTTAGAGCATCATTTAGGACTAGCCTTAATTTGGTGTGGCAGGTACAGGAAGCAATCCCTTCAAGATACAGGAGAGCATCTGCATCTGAGACTTGCTTCTGCTTTGTCATTATGAATATGTAATACCCCAGCCCTGGGAAGAGGGAAAGCAGCAGCATATCCTGGCAAGTGTGTTTGAAGAGGCAGGTTGCTTATAACAATAATTAAGGATATCACCAGGACTGGTGATATCTCCTCTTCTCTGTCCCATCTTTTATTTTATTCTTATTGTCAGAAGATGGGGCAAAACACATACTAATATTTCCATGCCTGGTGTGTAGTTTGCCAATAAACCTTCTGGGCTTATCTTTTTGGGGCCCTTTTGGCTTTTGCCATTCTTTTTCAGTAATGGACATCTGTGAATCTTGGGTGCTCCCTTTTGTGCAGGACTGGGATGTGACAAAAATATGCACTACGAAAGAGTAAAAGGAAAGAGAAAATGGACAATTCACAGAACAATTACCAAAGGGACACATCAAACATCAACTCTTTACATGTAGGAAGCTGTCAGAGCATGAGGTGTCTGACTCTCTGCCAGCTAGGACCAAATCTAGGGCAGGGAAAGAAACACAGAGAAGCATAAATGTCTCACACACCCCAAGCTCACCAATAAAGTGCAGATAAAGTCCACTAAGTGTCCATATCCCAAAGGAAAGTTTATGATGATGACAAGGACTGTTGGACTTCAGGCTCCAAAATACAAGTGCAAATAAAACTTTTAAGTTTCACAAATACACCTGGATAAGTTTTAGCAGCACCTCATTATTATCTCAGCATTAAGCAAAGACAAATTAGCTCAGTTACAGTAGAAAGAAAAAAAACAAAACAACCTGGGATTTAAGTCTTATAACCCCCTTTTACTCATGAAATGGCCAGTCCTCTTCTGGCTGATCAGAGTAACAGGATACCCTGAGAAAGGCTGTTTCTACATTTCCCAGAGTTCACTAAATCAAAGTTGTATCACAAGTTCTACAGACATTTCACACTTCCTCCTTAAAGGAGATGAAACTCTACTTGAAAAAAACCACCCCAAAAAATCCTACAGCTACAAACACACAAGTTATTGTTTCAGTATTTATAATAAGACATACAAACTGTATTCTGCTTTAGAGGCTTTTTTTTTTTTGGTCAGGTTTTGGACAAAATGTCTTTTTTATCCTCTTACCTCCTCCAGAGGGAGCATCTAGAGGAAGGGAGAAATCCACTCTGGAGAGCTGATGGGTTTTCTTACCATATATCAAGATATATACAAAAAGTGACCTTCTGTGACTTCCTATACCATGTTTATAGCAGAAAACTGACCCAAGTGTCAGAGCATATCATGACATCATTCTCTGAGGTAATATGGTAAGAAGCAAGTTTTATACAGTCCTGACAGAAACCAAAAAGCAGAACACAGTTTGGATGGTTTTAATATAAGTATTAACACCTTCACCAACACAGGTTATTTTACCACACACTAAAATGTCCTGACCTAGCACAGTCCTTTACCTATGAGAATAGTCTTTATTCCCACTCAAAAGTAACCTAACTTTTGATATATTACCTCAAAACATTCTTCCACTTGGTTTTTAAGTCATTACTGGATTGTTTGGGCAGTTCTGCAGTAAGTACCACTTCATAAAGTTATTTCCCGTGATTCAATTTTATATTTTATAAACCAAACTGAAATATATTTTAGATGCAACTATTTTAGTAATCTATGTCTGTCTTTCTCAGTACCTACTTCCTTGCCTGGCTGCTGGATCCCCCTGGGAGCAGGAATTTGCAGGGCAAGGACGAGGTTCTCTGTAATCTTTTCACCAGACAAGGAGATAACAACAGTGCCATTGTCTTTTACTGTAAACTCTCAGTCTGAGGGCTCAAAGATGAGCAGTCCAGATATCTGCCTCTTATGTCTTGCAAACAGCGGTAGAAATTCAGGAAGCAGCCCTAAGTCAGCAACATCCTTGGGATGGAGAGACACCAAAATGCTCTTCTGCACACTGGTCTACTCTAGCTGGAACATTTCAGTATTTCTCAGTAAAAAAGCCAAGCATAATATCAGAGGTTTCATTTCCTAGCTGAGCAACAAGGACAGCAGCATCAGATTTGATGGGCACCCAGGTTTCGCCTGTGTCACCCTGGAGACACAGCAACTTGTAAGCAGGGACAGTCAAAAGCCTCTGATTTCCCAGACATATTTATACTTTTATTATTTATCTTTAAAAAAAACCCCACACAAACATTTTTAGGTGCTGGGAATACTTCAGACTTCACTTTTAATAAAAGATGATTTTTTATTATTTAACAAACAGATGCAATGAGCTTGTACCAAGTTTGAGAAAGTCGTTGCAGTCATTTTGCCATTTATCTGACTACATTTTTCTGGGTTGCCAGACATATCTTTATTTAAAATAAAGATGCCTACAGATTAACCTCTGTTTTTACCTTACTCTACAAAAATCCAGTATGTGCAGCACAGCAGTATTCAGGGGGGATTCAATACCCTGAGTAGAAAACAGGCCAAAAAACCTGGTTTTCAGTTGCATTATTGCTTCCAAAGAGACAAGCAGCACTTCATTTGTTCCACAAACACTAATGTAATTTTGGGATGTCTTTGATCTTGTCCAGACCAAGATAAAATTTATCCCTTAAATTATATCCATTAAAGTTTTAACCTACTTTTAAACAAGAGGCAGGTTTTGCACAAGCCAAGTTTGAGAATCTGAGATACACATCTGAATTAGATGACGACATCCCTAGCCATCTCCTCCAGAAGCAATCCTCACTGGAAAAAGGGGACCAGAGACAAACACCTCCTAACTTAACTTGAACCCTCTGGCCATTTAAGCATCTCCTACAGACAAAGGAAAAGCCCCCATAGAGAAGGATTCCTTTTATTTTACAACAGCTATCTGTGAAATGACTCTCCACATTTACCCTTCCAGTGACTAAGGAGAGGACTCCAGGAGTTTTAAGTTAGAAGGGGTTATTCCCACTGCATTGGTTACAGGAGAAGAGACATCCACCTGAGAACCACTTGGTTCTTAATTTTTTTTTGTTTTGGCTATTAAATTTAGGGGGGATTAAGGCAGCCCTGGCCTTTTAATAGAGGCAATTACACACTCGACCCAAGCTGACTCCCCTCCTGCTGCCACTGCTTGGCCTACACACATCTCAGGAGTTAGACATTAAGTTATGCCTTAGGTAAGAAAGTGTGGAGATGGGAGAAACATGAGCAGGACCCAGCACTCCAGCTCCCAGTTTGAGAGCTCAGCTTTGGAAGAGACTGTCACCAAGGGCTGCACTCGACCACATGCACCCACGATCTCCCACCAGCACCTCTGCCTTCCATTGCAAGGGGCATGTGCTGCTTCTCAAACAAAAAAAGATCTTGAAAATAGTCTACAACGATGTTTGATACAAGCTGAACAAGCTGCAGGAGTATCAAAGGTTGAGATTGTTGGACAGATGAAGAACAGCCTTTGGCTTTTCTGCTCTACACGGAAAACCTCAACATTAAGCACCTCTGTCTCCAGAGACGCAGAATCCACAGCCTCTTCTTACATATCCTCACCAGGGCACTGACAGTGTAAGTGAAAAGCATATAGAGGGGCTGATCCCAAAATTCCCAACAGCAGCTTTGGCAGTTAGAAAACTCAGGGGTGAGAGACAGGGTTCAGACCCACCTCACCAAGACTTGTGGGATTCCATGCACACGTTTTGCATGCTGGGTGAATGCTGCAACTGCGGAGCTCTTAGATGACAGAGGCAACAGCATTGCTTCCTTCTCCTCCCCTCTGCATTTCACGAACCAGCTCCCAAAAACTACCTGAAAGGAGCTTGTAAGGGCGAAAGGGTCATCTCTTCTCCTCAGTAATAAGCAACAGGATAAGAGGGAACAGCATCAGGTTGCACCAGGGAAGATTTAGGCTGCGTTCTGGGGAAAATTTCTTCACTGAAATGGCTGTCATGCCCCTGGAACAGGGAAGTGTTGAGCCTCCATTCCTGGAGGTATTTAAAAGATGAATAGGTGTGGCAGTCTGGGACATGGTTTAGTGGTGGATTAGTGCAAGGCACCCATTGGACTGAAGGTTCTCTTCCAAACTAAATATTTCCGTGATTCTAATTAAAGCATCCCCAAACTATCAACACTGTTTCCATCACAAATCCAAAGCACAGCCCTGTACTAGCTGCTATGAAGAAAGTTAACTCTACTCCAACCAAAACCAGCACACAGCGGCAAAAAAAGCTGAAGCATGTGTCAACTCAGCAGTATTTCATCCTTATTGACCACTCTATTGAGAAAGGAATCCACACACAGCACAACCTACTCATGCAGTAATCTGAGTGAAAACAGGGTTTTTTTCTGGGGGGGAGGGGGCACAGTTACTAATGCTTAATACAACACAACGAGGTTTCACACATTTTGTAGCTCATCTGTGTCAAGAGGTATAAAAAAAATAAAACAAGACACACTATAAGCCTCCATACACAGCTACTGAAAATTCAGTCACAGTGTTCGCATAGATTTATATTGTACCAAAAAATGCATTACACCAGCCGTGTGTAAAATGTACCAGAAGGCAATTTATTGAAGCAGGAGCCATAAAGTGCAGAGCATCTCTTATTGCCTACAGCAAGAGCCTTTCCCCTTCTCCAGACATGAAAAGGTTGAGCACCTCCCACACTTTAACTGCTCAATAATCTCCCTTTAAAGAACGAAACTGTGTCAGACTTCAATTCCTTTTAAAGGAAAAGAAGAAAAAAAGAAAAAAAAAAAAAAAACCCACAGTAAGTTTCCCAACTCGCCTCTGGATTATTCTAGGTACACAATGTTGCATTTGGAAGCTTTCCAAAAAACCACGTGTGGCTGAGAACACCAGGTTGCCTTTTCATAACGCGCTCAAGTAAATAGAATTGGAATGTTAGTCACACAATGAATTATGTTCTGAAAACACGCACGAGAGGACGTGCCCATGCAAAACCTCGACTGTACCAAAAAAAAAAAAAAAAGAAAATCAAATAGCGGTTTAATCTGCTTCCAAGGCTCAGACATTCCAACAAGCCTCTATTGTTCTTGCATCGATCTCTCCCCCGTTTTCCGCAGAGCCGCGAACTCAGCCGACAGACGGACAAACTCGCTGATTCAAGCGCCGGTTCTCTCCCCCTGTACTTGTTTCAGCACGACTTGGTCGACGTGTTTGTGGCTCGTGAAACTGCAACAACTAAGCAAACATCCCTACACGAGGGACTTGTCAAACAAAGCAGGCTGTAAAATTAATATTAGAGTGGAAATCCAGTGCCAGCCACACCTCGGGCTGGCAGGTTTCAGACACACAGCGGGACAAGAGGGTGGCTCCAGATTTACCTGTGTTAGCAGTGACTGCGGGGGAGACAAAAGCCTCATTAAAAACAAGCCCTGGAAGCATTTAAGGATAACACGTGTGCCCGGGTTTGTTCGGGTTTCCCTCAACATCGCGGTGCATTTTATCAGAAATATTTTCTTTCACCGGTTGAATTCTCCTAACACAGCTTCTAATTAAGCAGTACTACTATTATCCATTTCTATTAAAATGCATCACACTTTTACACGTGCAACAGTTATTTCACTTTCATTTCTTTTTCTAATATGTTTTCCCACCAGCACAAGATTTGAGCAGATCAGTGAGCTTCACTATTAGTGAGACACACTGAAAATTACAACAGGTTACAACAGTTTCATCTGTATGAGGAGAGCAACTACAAATGCCAGCCTTGAGGTTTTGTTCTAGATTAAAAGACAACACCAAAGGAAATAAATGCCAAGAAAGCAAGTTAAGATATTCTTCGTATCTGCCAAGGAATTTGTTCCACAGGTACAATCGCCATTCAGAGATAGGATAGAGGCAGACTGAAAACAAGTGCCAGGCAAGGGAGGAACAGTCCCAAGAAAATCCTTGGGAGGTAAATGGGAAGCTAAGAATTCATTTTTTTCAATTCCAGTCAGCAGTGCTGCTGGAGGTGTTCCCTGGGGGGTTTGCCTGATGCAAGCATTTGAGATGGTAATTACTAGTTTTAAGGCTTTTTTTGCCCAACTATAAGCGTGTGGATACATAGATAAACTGGAAAATTACTTTTATTGGGACTAACCAAAGCCACAATATTCAGCTCATGTACCATTCAATACGTTTAAAAGGCTCAAGCCAATACTGCTAGATTTTAAAGCAAGTATACAAGTAAATAATCTAAGATATTAGTTGACAAAATTTAATTTGTTATTCAAACTGTACAAAGATTAAATACATTTTGGGCTTAGGAGCAGTTTATTAAGGGAACACAGTAGGCCAGCCTTTATCTATCCCTCCTAATTGATTAGAGATGACACCTCAGAAATCTTTAGGCTACAGCAATCTCTGTAGAATAGAATCATTTAGGTTAAAAAAAAACCTCCAAGATCATCAAGACCTACCATTAACATCACACTACCAAGGCCACCATTAAACCCTGCCCCTTAAGTGCCACATCCACCCTTTTTTTAAAAAAAAACTTCCATCACACGACATCCCAAGTGTCTCATTTCTCAGATAACCAGTATGAGGTGACATGGACCCAACATGCTGGCAAAGTCTCCAAACCCCACCTGGAATCAAGCAGGACCTGCAAACCATTCCTCTCTCAGTGACATGCAGGGTGCCACCCTCTGGACACCCAAAAATGGAGACCCAAAGTGTCCACAGGAAATCAGAGAATGAGTTCAAAGAGCATCTGAACCTTTCCATCTACCTCATAATCAAGTTTTTCCCCCCCACAGTAAAAACTTTCCCTTGCAATACAAATTGAGTCCACCAGCTGCCCTAACCTTCCTCAGGTAATTTTACAACATTCCCCAGTTTTGTTAGATCTTGAAATGATTTCAGCAGTTAAGAGGTGAATTCTAGACCATTAACTGGTTTTCAATTAACATATCAGCCAGTTTTGTCCCTGTGCTATTTACTGTAATGGGATGGTGTCCCAACTAATAATAATAAAGAACCTGGAAAACTGCGACTGTTGGCTTTGTCTGCACACAAAAACACTTGACCTCAAAAATCAGAGCATCAGCTGACAAATCCAGGTGGAAGTAATGCTGTTTTCTAAAGGTTAAAAATATTTTTGGCTGGTAGTTCTACTGTTCTTGGGCCTATCTTACCACCAAGTTAAGATAAAATAACAACTACAAATATTAAAAGCAACAAAATGTTGAGGTGGGTTTTTTTTTTGTCTGAAGTCTTGCACAGAAAAAGGAAGGAAAGAGAAAATCAGATATAAAAGACTTCAGGTGTCACATGTGTTTGAGGAAAGTTAAGTTTAAGACCACACAGTGTTACCTCTCCTGGAGGAGCTGGCTGTGATGGCCGTGGTGTTTGCACACCACCTTCACCCTTTTATTAAAAAAACCCCACAAAACAAACAAACAAACAAACAAAAAGGGGGGAAGCAAAAAGGTATGATTATTCTTCACTGTCACATCCAGTAAACATTGGAGAGCTCAAAATTAAGGCATGAAGAAAAGCACCTACAGAACAATTTGCTCTCCGTTAAAAATAAAGCA